>QXEO01000171.1:4864204-5511749 GCA_007115705.1 Dactylis glomerata
GGGGAGAAAGCCTTGCCCTTCTTCAAGCTCATGAAGCGCGCAGGGAAGTTCGAGTGGACTCCGGAAGCCGACAAGGCCTTCGCTGAGTTGAAAAGGTACCTCACAAGCCCACCGATCATGGTTGCCCCCAACCACCCGCGCCTTTGCTACTCTACATCGCTCGGCAACTCCAAGGACTGCAAGTGCGCGTTCTCGTCACGGAGCGGGATGCCAAGGTGATCGCCAAGAGGAGGTCAACTCCTTCTAAGCTCGGGGGTTCCTCGCGAGGAGAGGCCGCCTCACCTCCCGACCCTCGAGGGGAACCGCCCGTGGCATATTCGCCGACCGAGCCGCTCTTCAGAGCACGCGCAAAAGCCTCCCGAGGAGGAGCCTTCCGAGGTGTCGTCAAGGTGCAAAAGCCTGTGTACTTCATCAGCACGGTACGCGCGACGCGCGGGAACGCTACACCATGCAGCAAAAGCTGCTCTACCCTTGCTCATCGCTCGCGGAGGAAGCTACGCCACTACTTCTAGGGTGCTCCCCGATTAAGGTGGGTAACCGATCGTCCCCTTGTGGAAACCATTCTACGCAACCCCAATGTCACCGGGCGGGTGGCTGAAGGGTCGTGGAGCTCCAGCCTTTCGAGATCTCCTTCGAAACTACAAAGGTCATCAAGAGCAAGGCTTTGTCCGATTCACTGCAGAATGGACTGATCCGTTCACCGACGAGCCTCCGGAGGTGGAGTCAACTCTCCTGGAGAGGAGGCCCCAGGCCTCTGGGTCATGCACTTCGACGGCGGCCTTCAACCTCCCTGGCGCGGGAGCCGGTGCTATTCTAACCTCTCCCTCGGGAGACAAGCTTATTCTACGCTGTGCAGCTCTGCTTCAAGCCTGAACACAAGGTCTCCAACAACATCGCGGAGTACGAAGGACTACTTGCGGGCCTAAGGCAGCAAACGCTTTGGGCATCAAGCGCCTCATCGTCAAGGGAGATTCACAGCTGGTTGTGAACTTCTCGAACAAGAGCTACACTCCGAGGGATGAGCACATGGCGGCTTATCTCGAGGAGCATCGAAAGATGGAAAAACGCTTCCAAGGCTTGGAGCTGAAGCACATCCCGAGAGAAGAAAATGTGGAAGCCGACGAGATCGCCAAGCGCACCTCTCATCGCCTGGCACAGCCTGCCGGAGTCTTTGAGGAGCGTCTCTTCAAACCGTCCGCTTCTCCGTCGACATCCGAATCACCTCCTCCTTCTGCTTTGCCGCCACCGCCGGAGCAAGGGGCTCCGGATTGCGGGCCTCCTTCGGGTGACCGCGTCCTTCTGGCATTGGCACGGCAGGAGGGAGTGGATTGGATCATCGAGCTCAGGCCTACCTCACCAGCAGCAGGCTTCCCGAGGATGAAGAGGAGGCCAAGAGGATTGTGTGGCAAGCTTCGGGCTACTGCGTCAAGGATGGTGACTTGTACCGGCGTCGCCCAAACGGCGTCGCTCTGAAGTGCGTATCTACTCACCAAGGCCAAGAGCTTCTCAGGGACATCCACGCCGGCGAGTGTGGCCATCATGCTTCTGCTGCAACTCTAGCCGCAAAGGCATATCGAAGTGGCTTTCTACTGGCCTTCGGCGCTCGGGGATGCAGCGGAAATGGTCAAGAGGTGCGAGGCGTGCCAATTCCACGCTAAGCAGATCCACCAGCCGGCACAGGAGCTGCGAACCATCCCACTCACTTGGCCCTTTGCGGTCTGGGGGCTGGACATCCTCGGCCCATTTCCCAGAGCGCAAGGGGGCTACCGCTACCTCTACGTCGCCATCGACAAGTTCACCAAGTGGGTGGAGGTGGAGCCGGTGTGCACAATCCCGGCCAGGTCCGCAGTCAAGTTCATCCGAGGGCTGGTCTGTCGCTTTGGTGTGCCTAACCGCATCATCACCGACAACGGCAGCCAGTTCACCAGCGGACTGTTCCGGGAGTACTGCGCGTCGGCCAGTATCAAGATCTGCTTCGCCTCCGTCGCCTACCCTAGGAGCAATGGTCAAGCCGAGCGAGCCAACGCTGAAGTGCTCAAAGGGCTCAAGACGAAAAGCTTCAACGCCAAGCTCGAAGCCTGCGGCAAAAAAATGGTTAGACAACCTCCAATCCATCTTGTGGTCCATCAGGACTACCGCCACCAAACCCACTGGAGAAACCCCTTTCTTCCTGGTCTATGGGGCGGAGGCTGTTCTTCCCACCGACGTCAAGTTCGGGTCGCCAAGGGTGCTTGCCTTCGACGAAGTTCGCCAAGAAGACCTCATCGAGGATCGCCTCCTCCTGCTTGAAGAAGCTCGGTGCCAAGCCGCGCTCCGCGCCGCGAGGTACCAACAAGGACTACGCCGCTACCATAGCCGCCATGTTCGAGCAAGGACTCTGGAGGTCGGCGACCTGGTGCTGAGGAGAATACTCTCTCGCGAGGGCCTGCACAACCTGTCTCCAATGTGGGAAGGACCCTTCAAGGTGACGCACATCGCCAGGCCAGGCTCGGCGCGGCTGGAAACCGCAGAAGGCGTGCCGGTGGGGAACCCGTGGAACATAGCACATCTGCGAAAGTTCTACCCTTAGGTTCCTCATGAGGAGAAAAAGACCGTTTTCATGGCACTTGTATCAGCTCAATCTGCTCTCAAGCACTGATATTAAGTTAATGCGCAATATAGCGCCTCTGCTTCGGCAGGACATCAAAATGGCATGAAGTCCATTTATTTTCTATTGTACTCCATGCGGAAGGGGGCTAGGCACGGTGTCTATGCTGGGGCCTTCGCCCGGAAAATAGCAGGCCCGAAAAAACCCGAAGGGAGCGAGCTCTGGTCGGGGGCGACGGCCCTGTTAACGATCACCTCTGGATGCCCATGGTGCTTAGTTTCCCCGCGGAGTACGCCAGAAAATAAAAAATCTTCGAGGAAAGTCTAAGGTGTGCCCGAGGCACCCATTAAGGACCTACCCCTCGTGAGCAATCCTCACGAGGGAGCAAGGACGCGTCGGTGCCCCAGCATCCGCAAGAAGATTCCCTCTATCGAGGAAGGCCTAACGTGGCAGGATTATTGAAGACCAAGGCCGCTCCGATCATCTTGCGACGGAGACGCAGATCCGGAGGTCCGCGCCAGGCCCTTCACCTCATGAGCAACCCCTTGTGAGGTGTCGACGGTCTCTGGGCTCTCTTAAGAGTCGACGTTTTCACGTCCGTGAGGGTCCAGCTTCCCTCAACGACGAGGAAGGCCCCGTGAATCGCCACGCGCGGCAATTTGCTCTTAGCTGCTGGCACAGATAGTGCCGCGCTCCTCCACGACAGAGAAGGTCCCTGTGCCGGTCACAGAGGCATCTTATTCGCCTTCTTTTTCGTTGTTTTGTCGATTTGTTTTTCCGTTTTCGGGGATTTGGGGTTTTTGTTTTCCAACTCTTTCTTCAACTTCTTATCTCAGGAATCGTCCAATGTGTCGTCGACGCCGACCCCATCTCGAGCTCTGAGGCGAAGGGCCCTGTCAATGCCAACAGCTCACTAGGGCTCTCGAGCGTGCGAATGACCGGGACAATGAAGAGCAATGAGAAGCGAAATGCAGGACAGCAAGATGATTAACAAGTGGATTTCATTAAAACGCCCCCAGTGGGGGAAGGAGCAAAACCACGGCGGGGCATACCCCGCCGGCGAGATCTACATGACAAGAGAGGGGAGGAGACTAGCTCCCCTCCCCAGAAGATTACCGCGCCAGGACCTCCTCTTCACTGCGCCGCGGGCTGGGGGTAGGTGCGGCGGACGCCGCCGGCGGTGAAGATCCGCACCGTAGCCTCCAGCATCCCCAGCTTGAAGCGGAAGACGAGGGTGGTCGCCGACGCGGAGGCGATGGCCGAGGGCGAATGCCCTCCAACGGCCAGAGAGGACGGCGTTGCCTCCGACCCCGAGGAGGATGTCCACAGGCCAGAAGAGATCTGGCCTGCTCTGTTCCCCCAGGGCGATCTCCCCGGCGGCCGCGCTGGGGGCGTAAATCACCCTCCGGACGGCGTCGGGCAGCCGGAGGGAGTTGAAGCCCGGGGCGTCGACGACAACGAGAAGCTCCAGGAAGCGGGACCCCGGGCCGATGAGGGGTCCCAGCATCGCCGCCGCCAGGTGCCGCGGAGTGGCAACCACTCCGTTCGCCGGCGGTGCCGGAGGATCTGTAGCAGGGGGAGGCGGGCCCAGGGCGGCCTCCACCTCCCGGAGGGCCCGATTGACGCTCCCCGAGGCGCGGGGAGCAGGCGCCGCCGCCAGCGGCGACGGCGAATTCAGAGCGCCTCCACGCGCGGGGCCCCTGAGGGCCAGGGCGCCGGAGGTCCCCGAGGCAGCGCGGATCGCTCGCCCTGCCTCGGCGCGCCAATGCGGAGGGGGCTGCCGGCGCCGGGCGTCCACTGAGCTGGGATCTTCGCCTTATTTCCACTGCCCGGCGGGCGTCTGCGGCGCTTCACTCCAGAGCGCGATCCGGCGGAGACGGAGGAGTTGGAAGGATCCATGAGCTCGGGGGCATGGAAGCAGAAGTGGCACTGGAGGAAGGAGGTGAGGTGCCGGAGGACACGAGGAGGATCTATTTAAGGGGGGCGTTCAGCGTCGATGCGTCAAATCCCTGTGCGGGAATCGAAGCGTTGGCGCAGTGCTCCGCAGTCAAGCGACGCATCATTATGATGGGTTGACGCCTCGGAGACTGCAGCGTCGCCCGCCGCTTCGTCTCGCCAGCTGCGGCCGCGCCACGTGTCCGCAGCCTTTGCCTCTTCACATGGTCCTCTGACCGCGCGGTTGACGCGTGCTGTTGGAGGGCCCAGCAGCTTCGGGGGCCCCGGCCCTTCGCTTCCTCAAGAGGGCGCGTTCGCGGGCCGGGCTCCCGGGGGCTACTATCGGTGTTCTGGATACCGGGGTATCCCGGTCCACCTGCTCCTGGGCCCTATCATCGGCCCATCTTCAGCCCAGGGGAAGGACGACGATCCAAGCTACGGAGAAGACCCTCACGAGGAGGCGCCTCGTGAGGAGAACGACGACCAAAACTGCTAAGGACCAGAAGACCTCCTCATGAGCCCTTGTGTATTAAGTTGCGAACAACAGATAATTGCATTAAGCAAAGTGTGTAATGTAAACAAAGCATATGCCCTTGAGCATATGAATGTTGTTTTCTCCCTAGTAGCAACAGCACATCTACAACCTTAGAGGTTTCTGTCACTCCCCCAGATTAAATAGAGGCATGAACCCACTATCGAGCATAAATACCCCCTGTTGGAGTCACTAGCAACTACTCGGCCAAGATAGCTACTAACAACGGAGAGCATGCAAGATCATAAACACCATAGAGATAACAAAAGATATATTTCAATATAGCAACTCAATTGTAACACCAATATTCATCGGATCCCAACAAACCAAACATGTAGAATTACATAACGGTGATCTCAATCATGTAGGGCAGCTCATGAGATCTAAACATGAAGCACATGGTGGAGAGGACAACCATCTAGCTACTGCTATGGACCCATAGTCCAAGGTAGACTACTCACTCATCGCTCCGGAGGCAAGCATGGCGATGAAGAAGACCTCCGGTGGCGATTCCCCTCTCCGGCAGGGTGCCAAGAAGAGCTTCTGGACCCTCCCGATCTTCGGGTCGACGGCGGCGGCGGATCGCGATGTGTTCTGGAAAATTGATCGGGTACTTAGGTTTTTTTCGTCGGGGGGTCTTTATAGGCGAAGGGGCATCGTCAGAGGTGGCCCGAGGGGCTCTCACACATAGGGGGCGCGACCAGGCCCCTAGCCGCGCCGCCCTGGTGTGTGGGGCCCTCGTGGCCGCCCTCCAACTTCTCTTCGGATCTCTGGAAGCTTCCGGGAAAAATAAGACTTCAGGAAATTGTTTCGTCCAATTCCGAGAATATTTCCTGTGTATCACTTCTGAAACACAAAAACAGCAGAAAACAGGGAACTGGCACTGTGGCGACTTGTTAATAGGTTAGTTCCGGAAAATGCATAAAAGTGCCACGAAGTGTAATGAAATAGTAGGCAAATGGTGTAAAAACAAGCATGGAGCATCAAAAATTATAGATACATTGGAGACGTATCAAGCATCCGCAAGCTTAACTCCTGCTCGTCCTCGAGTAGGTAAGTGATAACAAAAGAATAATTTTTGAGGTGACATGCACCTACACAATCTTTATCATATATGTAAGCATTTGTGAGCTGGGATCAAAAGAACTTAAAACATGGGCATGAAGATATAATCTTGACAATAGAAACTTAGCAACCATGTTGTAAACATGCAAATGAACACAAACAAAAGATCATGAAAATGAAACAATGAAAGTCAAACGTGTGTTCAAATCATCAGGAAAAACATACAAAAGGTTTTCAGCTTGTCCTTCAAAGAGAGCAAAACATAAATGTATAGGACACCTTCAAGTTTAAGAGGGCGACTAGATACAAATAATTTGAGAACAAGTGAAACCAACAATATGAATCAATCAATGAACTTTGGGACAATGCATATTACACTAAGAATGACAACTTTGCTCTCTTATGGTGCATAAAGAAAGAAGGTGGTGACTCAACAAAAAGGTAAAAGAAAGACCCTTCGCGGAGGGAAGCAGTGATTGCAAGTTTTATAACCTTCAAAAATTATGTTACTTACCGGCTTTGAGCTCTCATTGCCCCCATCATAGGCATCTTGAATGGTTAGAGTTAATGCGAGAACAATTATGATGCATATGCTTGACAAATCATAAGTTGAAAACCTCATGTCCCGTGAATACGAGTACCCAAACCTCATGCTACTCAACTTAGAGTCTCAAGCAAGGCTCTTGTCATTGTAAGTATATATGTATCATTGAAAACCGCCAACGGGGTACCTCCGTGCCCGATGACATGGAACAAGCCCACATCAAAATGACATGACAAGCAGACAATGAACACCTCGACATCTCTTTTATTTGCCATTTGTTTAGCTTTTTATTGTGAGATGCGTCGTCGAATGTCCACCATGGGTATGCTGCAAATTTCCACCATGAATTATGCATGGCTTAGATTGGAGGCCTAGGCGTTTCCCTAACACATATACAAACTCCATGATCCCCACAAGATTCCCAATTCATTTCACATCGCGGGCATCCATAAACAAAAGATCACGATATCAACTCAAATAAGAAGTGCAATGTTGAAAGCTTGCCCCATGACGGCATGGTTGGGCTAGAATCCAACTTACAACTTGCAAGCATAACAACTCAACATAAAAGACCACAATGTCAAATTTTTAAGAATAGGAAAAAGTAAAGTGTGCCTTCCGGTTCGTGAGAGCTTTACTGACCAATTTTCGCATAACACTGGTAAGAGTTTAATTTGAAGAGAAAATAAAAGCAAGTCAAATTTACTTGGAATAGCAAATTGCTAGTAGGTATGTATGGTGGACACTTTGGTAAACTTTGGCTTTTAGGAGTTGGATGCACGAGTAGAGCTCATACTCAGTACAAGGCGAGGGCTAGCAAAAGACTGGGAGCGACCAACTAAGAGAGCAATAATGGCCATAATCATGCAAAGCGACAAAGCGACATTAAAAGCAGCATAAGATGGCATCAAAAGTCAAAAACCAAATGATCATGAAGGCTATTGGCGACTTTGTAAGAGTCTAACATGTGTGAGCATGCACCAAGTCAACCCAAATAAAGCATCAAGGAGAAAACCAAAATAATGCTTCCATACAATAAAAACAACGCATGATTTTTTTCAAAGGCTCATTAAGCAATCTCAGTTATTTGAGACAAGTCATGCTACAGCAAAACCACTAAGCATACTATCAAAAAGACATCAAGCACGACATGAAAAAGCCTAAGCCGCAGTCTACACAAGCTCCTTCTTGTACCACTATTTTGCATAAAGCTTTTTCTCTTTTCCAACACCATTTGAAAATTTTTAAGCCACCTCTTTTGATGAAAACCAATAAAGATCAGAGGCAAAAATACACCTTGATGAAGATATATGACAAGGTCTGAACGCATATCAAGGTGAAAACGAAAACCAATAGCAGTAGCAGAAAAAGAAGAACACTCGGTAAACGATAAGAGTGAAAAACTGAGTGTTCTTGGCAAATGAAAACGAGTACATCTCCTCCAAAGGAAATTTGTTGGGGTCCAACCGTTTATTGCAGCAAACAAAACTAAACTAACTAAGAAAACTAAAACAACTTATGCTCCAAGAAAAACACATAGTGCATGAAGCAATAAAAATATAGTGTCTTGAAAGGTGACCTGATTTTTGTCGATGAAGAAGGGGTGCCTCGGGGGCATCCCCAAGCTTTGATGCTTGTAATTCTTGGATATTTCTTGGGGTGATGGATGGGCATCCCCAAGCTTGAGCTTTTGTCCATTCTTCAACTCATCTCATCATTCTCCAATCCCTACATTTGAAAACTTCCTTCATACAAAACTAAACACAATTCTATTAGCAACATTAGTGTAGCATAACATATAATCAACCTCTTTTTGGTTCAGGTTTCAACCCAAAACCACCACATATAAAGCATATACTACTGTAGCAACTTCCCCAAAAGTTCCGTGATCAAAAGAACTCAAAAGAAAGCGATAAAGCGGCAAACACAAATATTGGCAGAGATCTGTCAAAACAGAACAGCTGACAAAGGTCGAATTTTTGAGGGGTTTTCTGTTGCTCAAATCAAAAAGTGTTCAACTAACGAAAGTTTGGATATAAGCTGGGGCATATGCACAAGAAATGGAAGGTCTAAAATATATACAGAGAATTTATACGAATTTTTACGGTGCAGCACCGAAAACAGTTTTAGGACAGCAACATCCCCAAATCTTTACCTCACTCGAATTAGAGGCTTCTCTTGGCACAACAACAAAATAAAAAGGATAAGGAGAGGTCATTACAGTAGTAATGACTTCCAAGACTCAAATAAAAGGAAAAGTATTGGAAATAAAATATTGGGTTATCTCCCAAGAGTGCTTTTCTTTAACGTCTTTGAGTTAGGCGCAGAAAATTGCGAATCAAGTAATAATGAAAGGGGGATTAGGATCCACTATAGGAATACAGAAATGAATACTATCCAATTGAGATTTTGAGTATCCCTTGTAGTCACGCTTTGGTACACTATTTTCATCAAAAATATTTTCAAGACAAATCCAACTAAAATTAGTTACCAAGGCATTATGAATTCCTACGAGTTTACAAGGTATTTGCATTCTAGAATCTTCATTGGGTGTACCAACAATTTCAACAGGCGAGCCAAGCTTATTAAACTTCTTAAAAACTTTCCTAGCCTCAATAGCAACATCTCTAAATTCTATGCGCAAAGTTTCAAAGATAAAATCTTTCTTTTCGGGGTCCTCAATTTCATGAATCTTAAGGAACATGTATTGCATAAAAGGATTAAGGCTAGCAAACCTAGATTCTAACATGTGAACTAAATAAGCAGAAGCAACTTCATAACTAGGAGCTAGCTCAACCAAAGATTTTTCCTCAACTTCCTTATGCATACTAATGTGATTAAAGAACTCCTCAATGTTACTTTTTCCAATAATAGAACCACTACCTACTGAGAGGTCCTCCAGGACGTACTTAGGGAACAGCATGATGAACTAAAAGTAAAGGAATAAAAACTACCAACAATTCTAATTTTTTTGGGTTTTTGATATAAAACGATGCAAGTAAAATAAATAAAGTAAAGCAAAATGATAACAAAGTAAAGGGTGTGCGTGCGAAAAACTCCCCTTGCAGAGGTCTTCCACTCTTCCCCGGCAACGGCGCCAGAAAACTGCTTGATGATGCCAAGTTGATGAAGTAAATAACCGGCCCGTTGGGAACCCCAAGAGGAAGGTGTGATGAGTATAGCAGCTAGTTTTCCCTCAGTTAAGAAACCAAGGTTTAATATCGTTCAGGAGAAGAGCAGATGCTAGCGTGTGATTGACGTGGAAGCAGACAGTCCTTGTGCGAAGTCTCGCGGCTCTTGATAGCCCCCACCAGCAAACGACCGTCGGGAGGAGGACCAGGGGGGCTATCAAGAGCCGCGAGACTTCGCCGCTTGCCTCCTGGGTGGAGCTCAGGCTCCTCTGTCAAATCGACACTTCAAGCAGCTGTCGCGAGAAATCGCGGTGGCGCAGCCCAACGTCGGCAATCGCCTAATGAAGTGGTCGACGTGCAAGATTGGCTTCGACGAGGAGGATCATCCGGCTTCCACAAGGGGCGTGGGCACAATTCCCCTCTTGTGCACGCCAACCATCAACAACGTCGCCGTCAATCGCACTCTCATCGACGGAGGGGCGGGCCTCAACATCATCTCGGTCGAGATCTTCAAGAAGATGCAGGTGCCATACCACCGGCTCATGCCAACTCGGCCGTTCTTCGGGGTAACCGAGGGGTCTACAACGCCAATTGGACAGGTAAGCCTGCCCGTCACCTTCGGCACCCGGGACAACTACAGGACAGAAAGCCTCGACTTCGACGTCGCCTACATCGCCTTGCCATACAATGCCATCCTCGGCTACCCAGCCTTGGCGAGGTTCATGGCAGCAACGCACCATTGCTTCAACGTCCTCAAGATTCCGGGCGCCAACGGCACGATCACCGTGCGCTGCAATGAGAAGGATGCTCTCCGATCAGTTGAGCATGTCTACCGTGAGGCCGCCACCATGTTCCCCGCTGATGAAGATCTACTGGAACACTCCGGCGACCTCACGAGGAAGAAGCAGCTCGTATCCCAAGAGCGGGCTGCTGCTAAGAAGGCCTCTCTCGAGCCCCACCCTCTGGGTTCGATAGGGAAGAAGTTCGCCGCCTCTGCATCGCCTACTCCAAGCGAGGACCTGGTCCACCCAATGCTGGACATGAGCATTGGGGAAGCTGCGGTACCCTCAGGCAGGAGGCCCCAGTTTACCCAAGAGCGCTCGGCAACCAAGAAGGTCCCGCTGCAGGCTGGGGGCTGCGAAAACTTCATCACCATCGGGGCAGGGCTTTCCCCCAAATAGGAAAGCGCGCTCGTCACCTTCCCGCGGGCAAATTCTGACATGTTCGCTTGGACTCCGTCAGATATGCCCGGTGTTCCCAGGGAGGTGATTGAGCACCACTTAGCCGTGTGCCCTCAGGCACACCCCGTGAAGCAGAAGACTAGGAAGCAAGCGCAAGAGAAGCAGGACTTCATCGTCAAGGAAATAGAGAAGCTGAAGAAGGCCAAGTTAATACGCGAGGTGGCCCACCCCACCTGGATTGCTAATCCGGTGGTCGTCCCAAAGGCTAACGGCAGTGGGCGCCTCTGCGTGGACTTCACAAGTCTCAACAAGGCCTGTCCCAAGGATCCTTATCCTCTCCCGAGGATAGATCAAATCGTCGACTCCACCGCCGGCTACGACCTCCTTTGCTTCTTGGATGCTTTCTCCGGCTATCATCAGATCAAGATGGCGAAGGAGGATGAGGAGAAGACCGCCTTCATCATGCCCTGTGGGGTGTACTGCTACGTCTGTATGCCCTTCGGCCTGAAGAACGCAGGAGCCACCTTCCAAAGGCTCATGCGCAAGGCCTTGGGGGCTCAGATGGGAAGGAATGCGGAAGCCTACGTCGACGACATCGTCGTCAAGACTCGCGAGGGTCGCACCTTCATCGAAGATCTGGAGGAAACATTCGTCAACCTGAGAAAGGTAAACATCAAGCTCAACCCCGCCAAGTGCGCCTTCGGCGTACCGTCGGGAAAACTGTTGGGGTTCCTCATGTCCCATCGCGGGATAGAGGCGAACCCTGACAAGGTCAAGGCCATCGAAGAAATGCGTCCACCGCGCAATCTCAAGGAGATGCAACGCCTCGCGGGATGCATGGCAGCCCTGGGGCGCTTCATCGCGAGGAGTGGGGAGAAAGCCTTGCCCTTCTTCAAGCTTATGAAGCGCGCCGGGAAGTTCGAGTGGACTCCGGAAGCCGACAAGGCCTTCGCTGAGTTGAAAAGGTACCTCACAAGCCCACTGATCATGGTTGCCCCAACCACCCGCGAGCCTTTGCTACTCTACATCGCGGCAACTCCAAGGACTGCAAGTGCCGTTCTCGTCGCGGAGCGGGACGCCAAGGTGATCGCCAAAGAGGAGGTCACTCCTCTAAGCTTAGGGGTTCCTCGCGAGGAAGAGGCCGCCTCACCTCCCGACCCTCGAGGGGAACCGCCCGTGGCATATTCGCCGACCGAGCCGCTCTCTCAGAGCAACGCTCAAAAGCCTCCCGAGGAGGAGCCTTCCGAGGGTGTCGTCAAGGTACAAAAGCCTGTGTACTTCGTCGGCACGGTATTGCGCGATGCGCGGGAATGCTACACCATGCAGCAAAAGCTGCTCTACACCTTGCTCATCGCTTCGCGGAAGCTACGCCACTACTTCCAGGGTCACCCGATTAAGGTGGTAACCGATCGTCCCCTGGAAACCATTCTACGCAACCCCAATGTCACCGGGCGGGTGGCTGAATGGGCCGTGGAGCTCCAGCCTTTCGAGATCTCCTTCGAAACTACAAAGGTAATCAAGAGCAAGGCTTTGGCCGAGTTCACTACAGAATGGACTGATCCGTTCACCGACGAGCCTCCGGAGGTGGAGTCAACTCTCCCTGGAGAGGAGGCCCCAGGCCTCTGGGTCATGCACTTCGACGGCGCCTTCAACCTCCCCGGCGTGGGAGCCGGTGCTGTTCTAACCTCTCCCTCGGGAGACAAGCTTTTCTACGCTGTGCAGCTCTGCTTCAAGCCTGAACACAAGGTCTCCAACAACATCGCGGAGTACGAAGGACTACTTGCGGGCCTAAGGGCAGCAAACGCTTTGGGCATCAAGCGCCTCATCGTCAAGGGAGATTCACAACTGGTTGTGAACTTCTCGAACAAGAGCTACACTCCAAGGGATGAGCACATGGCGGCTTATCTCGAGGAGCATCGAAAGATGGAAAAACGCTTCCAAGGCTTGGAGCTGAAGCACATCCCGAGAGGAAAAAATGTGGAAGCCGACGAGATCGCCAAGCGCGCCTCTCATCGCCTGGCACAGCCTGCCGGCGTCTTTGAGGAGCGTCTCTTCAAACCGTCCGCTTCTCCGTCGACATCCGAATCACCTCCTCCTTCTGCTTTGCCGCCACCGCCGGAGCAGGGGGCTCCGGATTGCGGGCCTCCTTCGGGTGACCGCGTCCTTCTGGCATTGGCACGGTAGGAGGGAGTGGATTGGATCATCGAGCTCAAGGCCTACCTCACCAGCAGCAGGCTTCCCGAGGATGAAGAGGAGGCCGAGAGGATTGTGCGGCAAGCTTCGGGCTACTGCGTCAAGGATGGTGACTTGTACCGGCGTCGCCCAAACGGCGTCGCTCTGAAGTGCATATCTACTCACCAAGGCCAAGAGCTTCTCAGGGACATCCACGCCGGCGAGTGTGGCCATCATGCTTCTGCTGCAACTCTAGCCGCAAAGGCATATCGAAGTGGCTTCTATTGGCCTTCGGCGCTCGGGGATGCAGCGAAAATGGTCAAGAGGTGCGAGGCATGCCAATTCCACGCTAAGCAGATCCACCAGCCGACACAGGAGCTGCGAACCATCCCACTCACTTGGCCCTTTGCGGTCTGGGGGCTGGACATCCTCGGCCCATTTCCCAGAGCGCAAGGGGGCTACCGCTACCTCTACGTCGCCATCGACAAGTTCACCAAGTGGGTGGAGGTGGAGCCGGTGTGCACAATCCCGGCCAGGTCTGCAGTCAAGTTCATCCGAGGGCTGGTCTGTCGCTTTGGTGTGCCTAACCGCATCATCACCGACAACAGCAGCCAGTTCACCAGCGGACTGTTCCGGGAGTACTGCGCGTCGGCGAGCATCAAGATCTGGTTCGCCTCCGTTGCCTACCCCAGGAGCATTGGTCAAGCCGAGCGAGCCAACGCTGAAGTGCTCAAAGGGCTCAAGACGAAAAGCTTCAACGCCAAGCTCGAAGCCTGCGGCAAAAAATGGTTAGACAACCTCCAATCCATCTTGTGGTCCATCAGGACTACCGCCACCAAACCCACTGGAGAAACCCCTTTCTTCCTGGTCTATGGGGCGGAGGCTGTTCTTCCCACCGACGTCAAGTTCGGGTCGCCAAGGGTGCTTGCCTTCGACGAAGTTCGCCAAGAAGACCTCATCAAGGATCGCCTCCTCCTGCTCGAAGAAGCTCGGTGCCAAGCCGCGCTCCGCGCCGCGAGGTACCAACAAGGACTACGCCGCTACCATAGCCGCCATGTTCGAGCAAGGACTCTGGAGGTCGGCGACCTGGTGCTGAGGAGAATACTCTCTCGCGAGGGCCTGCACAAGCTGTCTCTAATGTGGGAAGGACCCTTCAAGGTGACGCACATCGCCAGGCCAGGCTCGGCGCAGCTGGAAACCGCAGAAGGCGTGCCGGTGGGGAACCCGTGGAACATAGCTCATCTGCGAAAGTTCTACCCTTAGGTTCCTCATGAGGAGAAAAAGACCGTTTTCACGGCACTTGTATCAGCTCAATCCGCTCTCAAGCACTGATATTAAGTTAATGCGCAATATAGCGCCTCTGCTTCGGCAGGACATCAAAATGGCATGAAGTCCATTTATTTTCTGTTGTACTCCACGTGGAAGGGGGCTAGGCACGGTGTCTATGCTGGGGCCTTCGCCCGGAAAACAGCAAGCCCGAAAAACCCGAAGGGAGCGAGCTCTGGTCGGGGGCGACGGCCCTGTTAACGATCACCTCTGGATGCCCATGGTGCTTAGTTCCCCGCGAAGTACGCCAGAAAATAAAAAATCTTTGAGGAAAGTCCAAGGTGTGCCCGAGGCACCCGTTAAGGACCTACCCCTCGTGAGCAATCCTCACGAGGGAGCAAGGACGCATCGATGCCCCAGCATCCGCAAGAAGATTCCCTCTATCGAGGAAGGCCTAACGTGGCAGGATTATTGAAGACCAAGGCCGCTCCGATCATCTTGCGAAGGAGACGCAGATCCGGAGGTCCGCGCCAGGCCCTTCACCTCATGAGCAACCCTTGTGAGGTGTCGACGGTCTCTGGGCTCTCTTAAGCGTCGACGTTTTCACGTCCGTGAGGGTCCAGCTTCCCTCAACGACGAGGAAGGCCCCGTGAATCGCCACGCGCGACAATTTGCTCTTAGCTGCTGGCACAGATAGTGCCGCGCTCCTCCACGACGGAGAAGGTCCCTGTGCCGGTCACAGGGGCATCTTATTCGCCTTCTTTTTTCGTTTGTTTTGTCGATTTGTTTTTTCCGTTTTTGGGGATTTGGGCTTTTTTTTGTTTTCCAACTCTTTCTTCAACTTCTTATCTCAGGAATCGTCCAATGTGTCATCGACGCCGACCCCATCTCGAGCTCTGAGGCGAAGGGAGGCTTCCCGTCAATGCCAATAGCTCACTAGGGCTCTCGAGCGTGCGAATGACCGGGACAATGAAGAGCAATGAGAAGCGAAATGCAGGACAGCAAGATGATTAACAAGCGGATTTCATTAAAACGCCCCCAGTGGGGGAAGGAGCAAAAGCACGGCGGGGCATACCCCGCCGGCGAGATCTACATGACAAGAGAGGGGAGGAGACTAGCTCCCCTCCCCAGAAGACTACCGCGCCAGGACCTCCTCTTCGTTGCGCCGCGGGCTGGGGGTAGGTGCGGCGGACGCCGCCGGCGGTGAAGATCCGCACCGTAGCCTCCAGCGTCCCCAGCTTGAAGCGGAAGACGAGGTGGTCGCCGACGCGGAGGCGATGGCCGAGGGCGAATGCCCTCCAGCGGCCGGAGAGGACGGCGTTGCCTCCGACCCCGAGGAGGATGTCCACAGGCCAGAAGAGATCTGGCCTGCTCTGTTCCCCCAGGGCGATCTCCCCGGCGGCTGCGCCGGGGGCGTAAATCACCCTCCGGACGGCGTCGGGCAGCCGGAGGGAGTTGAAGCCCGGGGCGTCGACGACGACGAGAAGCTCCAGGAAGCGGGACCCCGGGCCGATGAGGGGTCCCAGCATCGCCGCCGCCAGGTGCCGCGGAGTGGCAACCACTCCGTTCGCCGGCGGGGCCGGAGGATCTGTAGTAGGGGGAGGCGGGCCCAGGGCGGCCTCCACCTCCCGGAGGGCCCGATCGACGCTCCCCGAGGCGCGGGGAGCAGGCGCCGCCGCTAGTGGCGACGGTGAATTCAGAGCGCCTCCGCGCGTGGGGCCCCTGAGGGCCAGGGCGCCGGAGGTCCCCGGGGCAGCGCGGATCGCCTCGCCCTGCCTCGGCGCGCCAATGCGGAGGGGGCCGCCGGCGCCGGGCGTCCACTGAGCTGGGATCTTCGCCTTATTTCCACTGCCCGGCGGGCGTCCGCGGCGCTTCACTCCAGAGCGCGATCCGGCGGAGACGGAGGAGTTGGAAGGATCCATGAGCTCGGGGGCGTGGAAGCCGAAGTGGCGCTGGAGGAAGGAGGTAAGGTGCCAGAGGACACGAGGAGGATCTATTTAAGGGGGGCGTTCGGCGTCAATGCGTCAAATCCCAGCGCGGGAATCGAAGCGTTGGCGCAGCGCTCCGCAGTCACGCGACGCATCATTATGATGGGTTGACGCCTTGGAGACTGCAGCGTCGCCCGCCGCTTCGTCTCGCCAGCTGCGGCCGCGCCACGTGTCCGCAGCCTCTGCCTCTTCACATGATCCTCTGACCGCGCGGTTGACACGTGCTGTTGGAGGGCCCAGCAGCTTCGGGGGCCCCGGCCCTTCGCTTCCTCAAGAGGGCGCATTCGAGGGCCGTGCTCCCGGGGGCTACTGTCGGTGTTCTGGATACCGGGGTATCCCGGTCCACCTGCTCCTGGGCCCCGTCATCGGCCCATCTTCAGCCCAGGGGAAGGACGACGATCCAAGCTACGGAGAAGACCCTCACGAGGAGGCGCCTCGTGAGGAGAACGACGACCAAAACTGCTAAGGACCAGAAGACCTCCTCACGAGCCCCTGCTGGTGAGGAGAGGAAGCACGCCCACGTCAGCTCGGCACGTTTGCGTGCAGAGCAAGAAGATAACGGGCAGAAGACCGCGTACCACCCACGCTACCCCCGACAGGGAGGAGACCAACTTTCGCTGTGCCTGCCTAAAGCGGCACAGTGGTTGCTGGCCACCCCCCTAAAAATAGCGTGGACAGTGCAGGGCACCAGAGGAGGACGTCAGCTTCCTCCACCCACTCCTGTGGACCGGCGCCACTACCCTACGAAGACAACGTCCACAGAAGAATAGAGTCTATAGCTGTCCTCCCTCCTTGGCCGTGTGTGGCAACCCCTTCCCGAAGAAGATAAGGGGAAGGAGGACCTTGGCGATATAAAAGGAGGGGGAGGCCACCCATTAGAGGGGATCGGATCTTCATCTTCTTCAGGCTGCTAGTTGGGCACACAGGTTCTTCAACCTCTGGCCAACTAGAGCTTTGTAACCAAGACCTTGTACTCCTCGCGAGGTGTCGCGTTGCAATACAAGAAGGCAGGAAGTAGGGGTTTTACCTCACCACGAGGGCCCTGAACCTGGGTAAAGCTCGGTCTCTCTCTCTGCAGTGCGTTGCGCGTTCGACACTCGAGGCTTCCGTCACCGTGTTTCGTTGCGATCCAAGATCTCCCACGTTCAGCCCCCTGCGTTCGAATCTTCGGGTCCGTCGCGTGGTACCCCGTGTTCTTGCGACACGAAATCCATCGACATAGTCCCGGCTCAGCGGAGTTGGAACAGAGACTGAGTCTTGTACCGGCTCGGGCGAGGTCGAAGCCGGCACGTTTCCCTTCCCAGGCCTTCGCACGTCCCAAGCCACGATTGGAGTAGACCTCCCAGTTTCCGGCTCTAGCCGTTGCTTTGCGCGTGTTAGGTTCCGATTTCGTTGTTCGTTTGCCGATCGTGTCGTAGCGCCAACCGATCGGACAGCCGGCGAGGTACTAGAGCCGGCCCACTTCTGAGGGCCAATTCTCTTTCCCCCTAGCCCCCGAGTTTTGGGGTAGCTGGACTAACAGCTAGCTCGAAACTAACTTTTCGCGAACGACGCCAACGCCAAGCGAGGTAGCTCTAGCTTCGAACCTCTTGGACGTGGCTTCTCAGCCCAAGCATCGAGAGACTGTGACTATCAACTATTTGCTGGCTTCGCCTTCGTCCGGTTCCCTCAACTTTTTCCTTAATCTTCCCACCCTTCGGCGCTTCTACCCCCAACCGGCAGCCTGGTGCCGGTTGGTCTCCCTTGGGCCGACAGCCGAATGCCGGCCTAGGGTGGGAGCGTGCTGCGGAGTGAGAAGTAGTACTTCGGTCTATCAGGCCCCCGACTCGTGCTAGCCATCGCTTAGTTAACAGACACTGCCCTTAACGCCTGGTTGAGCAATTTTTCTATCGTTTGCGGTTCTGCTCTGCGGCTTTCCTTCGTATGTGGCCTGCCGGCTCCTATCCGTCCGGCTATGCGGAGCCGAAAGGTGGAGGTTGGGCTCGAGACCTTCTTCATACGTAGTACTCATCCGACTGGCGAGGGATCGATCGTTTTTCGGGGCTGCCGGCTGTGGCTCCGTGCCTGGAGCCGGCTGCCGGTAAAGTGAATAACATAGGAAGCAAAACATACACGAAGTGTTTTCCTCGGAGCCGGCCGTAACTAGCCGCTCTGTTTTCCTTTATTCATTGACACGTTTTTTGGGGTACAAGCTTTTGCCTTAGCAGAAGAAAGGTCTTAGGAGACTGACATTCCAAGGACGCTCGGTCTCCTTGTCAGAGTTATCTGCCTTGTTCTTTCTGGGCTCTTGTGCATCGATGAGGTAATATGCCCCATTGCCCAGCACCCGGCTAACAATGAACGGTCCCTCCCAGGAAGGGGACAGCTTGTGCATGCCCTTGGTGCTTTGGACCAGCCGGAGTACGAGATCTCCTTCGCGAAACGCGAGCGGGCGAATCTTCCGGCTGTGGTATCATCGCAGATGCTACTGATAGAGCGCTGATCTAGCCAGAGCCTGCTCTCGTGCCTCCTTGAGGAGGTCAACGCCATCTTCGCGAGCTTTTTTTGCTTGCTTCTTCGTGTACTGGACAATTCTAGGCGCGTCGAACTCAATGTCCGTGGGCAACACCGCTTCTGCTCCATAGACTAGGAAGAAAGGTGTGAAGCCGACAGAGCGATTTGGAGTGGTGCATAGGCTCCAGAGCACTGAGGGTAGCTCCTCGACCCAATAGCCGGCTGAGCGTTCGAGAGGCTCGACCAGTCTTGGTTTGATGCCGGCCAGGATCAGTCCATTTGCCTTCTCCACTTGCCCGTTTGTCTGAGGGTGCGCCACTGACGCTAAGTCCAGCCGGATGCCTTTCTGGCCACAGTAATCAGCAAAGACTCCCTTCGCAAAGTTTGTCCCGTTGTCGGTGATGATGCTGTGGGGAACTCCGTATCTTGTGATGATCTCGTTGAAGAACTTGATTGTGGACGAGCCGTCGAGTTTCTTAATTGGCTTGGCTTCGATCCACTTGGTGAACTTGTCCACAGCAACCAACAGATGCGTCAAGCCCCCGGGTGCACTCTTGAACGGCCCTACCATGTCCAGGCCCCAGACAGCGAACGGCCAGGTGAGCGGGATGGTCTTGAGGGCTGCCGCTGGAGTGTTTCTGTGCTTGGAGAAGCGCTGGCAGCCATTGCACTGCTTCACCAGCTGCTCTGCATTCTTCTTGGCCGTTGGCCAGTAGAAACCATGGCGGAAGGCTTTGGCCACCAAGGCTCTGGAAGATGCGTGATGCCCGCACTCCCCTTGGTGTATCTCTCTTAGCAGCTCTATCCCTTCTTCCGGCTCGATGCACTTCTGGAAGATGCCTGACATGCTGCGCGTGTACAGCTCACTGTTGATGATGGTGTACGCCCCAGCTCGACGTTGAATTCGCCTAGCTTCCACTTCGTCTTGCGGCAAGTCCCCAGTGATGAGGTAGTTGGAGAATGGCTCCGCCCAGGAAGGTATCTCCCGTATGTGGAAGACACTGGCAACCAGAGGATCAGCAGCCCCCGGGTCCGTTGTTGTGCCAGCTTCATCTGATTGTCCGGCTGGGGGAGCGGGCGTGGAGCCGGCAGTCCCCCTGTCCTTCGTCGAGCCGGCCGCGCTGGGCTGACCGGCTTCTTCCTTCAGCCCCGAGACGGCAGCCCCCGGGTCCGGTGGTGGTACCTGAGCCGGGGCTGGGTCTCTAGGCACGTAGATGGATATGGACTCCGGCGAAGGCTTGATAGACGGCTTATGGATGATCTCCAGGGACATCCCAGCTGGGATATCCTACTTGGTGGAGCCGATCTTGGACAGCCGGTCCGCTTCCTTGTTGTTTGCTCTGGGGAAGTGATGGAACTCACAACCCTTGAAGAATCCGCTGAGCTGCTGCACGTAAAAGCGGTAGGATGCCATGTTGGCGTCCTTGGCGTCCCAATCCCCTAAAACCTGGTACGTCACCAGGTCGGAGTCTCCGAAACAGAGGATCCTCCTGATGCCGATCTGCTTGGCCATCTTGAGCCCATGTACCAGGGCTTCATACTTAGCAACGTTGTTCGACGCACGAAAGTGCATCTGTAGCACGTACTATAGCTTGTCTCCCTTGGGAGAGGTGAGGACGACGCCGGCTCCCAAGCCCCGAGCAGCTTGGAGCCATCGAAGTGCATGCACCAGTGGGTGGAGTCCGGAGCCGGCGGCAGGTACTGGTGCTCTCCCCAGTCAGCAAAGAAATCCGCTATGATCTGCGACTTGATCGTCGTCTTGGGTTTGTACTGAATGGTATGAGCTGCGAGCTCAATCGCCCATTTGGCCACTCTTCCCGACGCGTCCTTGCACCCGATGATCTCCGAGAGCGGAGTAGTGCTCACCACCATGATTGGGTGCTCCTCAAAGTAATGCTTCAGCTTCTTGGCCGCCATGTATACGCCGTACGCGACCTTCTGGTAGTGCGGGTAATTTTGCTTGGAGAGAGTGAGCACCTCACTCAGGTAGTACACCGGGCGCTGAACCGGCAGCTCTTTGCCTTCCTCGGTGCGTTCCACCATGATCACGACGCTCATGACGCATGGGGTTGCTGCAATGTAGAGCAGCATTGGTTCTCGCAGAGCCGGTGCAGCCAAGATTGGTGCGGTAGACAAGGCTCGCTTGAGGTCGTTGAAGGCATCGTCAGCGCGCTGGGACCAAACGAAATGGTCCGTCTTTTTCATCAGCTGGTATAGTGGCATGGCCTTCTCCCCGAGCCGGCTGACGAACCGGCTAAGCGAGGCCAAGCAACCAGCAAACTTCTGCATGTTTCTAAGCTGGGTGGGCTTCTCCAGGGCCTCAATGGCTTTTATCTTCGAGGGGTTAGCCTCGATCCCTCGCTGGGAAATGATATAACCTAGGAGCTGTCCAGCCGGCACATTGAAGGTGCACTTCTCAGGGTTGAGCTTCATGCGATAGCACCGCAGGTTGGCGAAGGTCTCCTTGAGGTCATCCAAGAGCGTGGCGCTCTGCTTGGTCTTCACCACCACGTCGTCCACATAAGCGTGCACGTTCCTCCCAATCTGCCCCTGCAGACATCGCTGCATGGTTCGCTAGTAAGTGGCTCCAGCGTTCTTCAGGCCGAACGGCATGGTAACGTAGCAGTAGGCTCCATACGGGGTGATGAAGGAGGTCTTGATCTGATCTGGCTGGAAGAGCGGGATCTGGTGGTAGCCTGAGTAGGCATCCAGGAAGGACAATAGGTCACAGCCGGCTGTGGAGTCGATCACTTGGTCAATCCGTGGCAGCGCGAAAGGATCCTTGGGGCAGGCCTTGTTGAGGCTGGTGTAGTCGATACACATTCGCCAAGTGTTATTCTTCTTCAGAACCAAGACTGGGTTCGCAAGCCAGTCAGGGTAAAATACCTCCATGATAAAGCAGGCTGCAAGGAGCCGGGCAATCTCCTCGCCAATAGTTTTCCTCTTTTCTTCTGCAAACCGCCGCAGCGGCTGCTTGACCGGCTTGGCGTCCGGCCGGACGTTGAGTGCGTGCTCAGCTAGCTCCCTCGGCACACCAGGCATATCCTTTGGAGACCATGCAAAGATGTCCCGATTCTCACGGAGGAAGCTGGTGAGCTCGCTTTCCTATTTGGCAGACAAACCGGTGCCGATGATGACGTACTTGGAGGGGTCGCTCTCGTCCAGCAGGATCTTCTTGGTGTCGTTGGCCGGCTTGAATTGCTCCACCGGCGACTGGCGTACTGGCACGTCTTGCTGAGTCAGCTCCACGCGATGTAGAAGCTGCATCTTCTCCTCGGCGACGACCAGCGCCTCTGCCAGCTGCGAGCTCTCCTTTGCGCAGGCCAGGGACTTCTTGAAGCTTCCCGAGACTGTGATCACACCTCTGGGCCCTGGGAGCTTTATCTTCAGATAGGCGTAATGCGGGACAGCCATGAACTTAGCCAGGGCCAGACGGCCTAGCAGCGCGTGGTAGGGACTGCTGATGTCCACCACCTCGAACCAGATGGGCTCGCGGCGGCTATTCCCCTTCTTTCCGAAGAGAACCTCCAGCTGCAGCTTGCCCAAAGGGGTGCAAGAATACCCAGGCACGATGCCATGGAAGGTGAGCCGGCTAGGTTTCAGCTGAGCAAGCGGGATGCCCAACTTCTCCAGAGAGCTTCGGTAAAGAAGGTTGATACTACTACCGCCGTCGATGAGCACGCGGGAGAACCGGCACATGTGCGTATCGGAACACACAACAGGATCCACGACCAGGGCGTATTCTCCAGGGATGGGCATCAGCCTCGGATGGTCCTCGCGCCCCCAGGTAATGGCCGCCTCTGACCAATGCATGAACTGGGGTTTTGCAGGCATCACAGCGTTCACCTCTGCCTCATGCCAAAGGTCGTTCCTTTTGTTCTTGCCGGGGGTAGTGAAGATGTGATACTGCTCCACATCCGTCGGGAAGTCATCATCTTGATCCGGCTCGCCTCCAGCCGGCTCGCGCTGTTGGTCCTCCTGACCTTCAGCCGGTTGCGCTTGCGATTTACCAGGGATCTGCCGAGCGCGCTGCTCTAGCTCTCTCATGAAACATCACTGACATGTGGAGTGGGTCGCTTCCCTGCCCCGGGAGGTGTGGAATTTACACGGCTGATCAAGCGCAGCATCGAGGGTGTACTTGCCCTCTTTGCGCCCATGACCGCTGCCTGCAGCCCCCGGGCCTCCTTGGTTAGAAGCCGCTCGCTTTGAGCTGGCAGATCCCTTAGGGGACGTCTTGACGTGGTCAAGCCGCAGGTGGATGTGCAGCGCCGATGGGCGAGCCTGGGACTTCGACCCTGGCGCTGACTCTGCGATTAAGCGTGGCCTGCTTGCTCCGCCACCTTGCTGGGCGCGACGGCCTTGGGTGTTGCCGCTCGGAGCACGGCCGCCCTGTCCACGCCCTCCGCGGCCTCGGCTTGCCGATGGCGACCGCTGGATCTAGCCGGGGACGACGGTGGCGAAGCTGCGGCGCAGGTCATGGGCGAGCTTGGTCGGTGCATCTCCATGCACGTCGTAGAACTCGCTGAGCGTGGTGCTCGCGCGGCACCGGTTGGCCTCGTCCTCAGCCACCTTGCCAAGGAGAACGAGGCGCGTCCGCTCCAGGGCCTCGGCGACCTGGGCGGGATCGATGACGCGGTCGAAGGGAGCGCGCAGGTCCACCACGGAGACATCCGGGGCATCCCGCTCTGGGAGTGGAGCATCTTGCTCCTGTGGAGGAAGGCGTTCGGACGACAGGCGCTCGGGGCGCGGTAAGTCGCCGCCCTCATCCTCTCCCAGGGCCATTACCTCGACCATGGCGCCAAGATTGCTGCTTTCACCGCAGCTTGGGCCTCCTTCGCAGAGAGAGTCGAAGATGTCGGTGACCTCCTCCGGGAAGGGCTTGGCGATGTAGAAACGGTGGTTGCCAACATCGAGGAAGGAGCCGCTGTTGCCAAAGCCGTTCTCGAAGTGGGCCAAGTTGTTGCTGACGCAATCGAAGGTGCCAAACCTCCAGACAAGGCCGGAGGCGACCTTCTCGCCGAAGGGTCCCGGCCGGAACTTGACTCCGCTCGCCACCACGCTTTGCCCCACGGTGGGCGCCAACTGTCATGGGAATTTAGAGACAGTAGCCATGGGGAGGCTTATCGGAGGGGCTCGACGATGGTGACGATGGGTCCGGCTCGGGATCATGCCAACAGAGACACCTTGGTTTACCCAGGTTCAGGGCCCTCCCGGCTGGAGGTAAACCCCTACTTCCTGCCTGCTTCGTATTGATTGGATAGTATCGATTACAGTGCTCCTCGAGCTGTTCGGGCTAGAGGAGGAAGAAGAAGATCGGATCTCCCCTATGCTAAGGGTCCAGGCCCCCTTATATAGACGGGGGCCTGGTTACAGGTCAGGTAACGTTTTGGCCGGCTGCCGGCTCCTCGGCGGCGGCGTCCCTTGGCGTGATCTTCTGGCCCTGCTCTGGCAAAGGCACTTTATAAAGTGTCTTTCCCCTGGGCCGGCATCTGGAGGGCATATCCCTTCTCTTTAGCCTCGGATCCCGTCGTGGGGAAGGGTCTTCGATCTCTCATTGGCTGAGGCCGGTCGTGGCGGGCATCATTCCATCCTTGGCCTCTGTCGCTCCTGTCGGGGCCGACCTACTTTCGGCCAGACAACCGTTGGGAAGCTTTGTCTTCATCGCCCGACTCCAGTTTTCCTCGGTGGAGTCGCCAGCCGGCTGCTGGCGCAGCCGGCCCTTCGGGCGGAGCCGGTCTTCTCGTGCTGAAGCCGTGGGGACTCCTGGGACGCCAGCCGGCATATTGCCCGGCCCGTGGTGCGCCCCCTAAGTCATCCCCACGACAATGCGACTGGAATATGCGACTGCCAGGGTTGGTAGGTATGTCCTCTGCAGATCCGCGCCACCGCGACCGCCAGGGTTGACAGGCCGTCCGATCATAAATGATCCAACGGTGCAAGCGTGCATTGAGCTATCAACCAACCAAGATTCGTGTGACATACATCTCGACCAATCAGAGATCAGCCAGTGAGTACAAGGGAGGAAAACTAAGTAGAACTAAGAGGGGGAAAAGTGAGGAAATGTTTATCGGAAGGGCAAAACTGAGTAGGACTAAATAAAACAAGTGGACCCGGAGGGGGAAAACTGAGTAAAACTAAGTAAAACAGGGGCACCCAAATAATAAAGGGAGTAAGGGAAATTGAAGCTTTTGGCATAAAAATTGTTAGATTGTGTTATTTGAACAATATAGTACATTTTGGCCGACGTGATATTGTTTGCAATTCAAAGATACACAAGTGTGAGGAATTTGGACTCATTTGGACAAAGTTTGTAAGCATTGTGGGCATTTGGGAGGTGTGTTGAGTAGAAAGCCCTGCATCTTCATAGCTAGTAGCTCATGGACTAGGAAGTGGTTTTGGGAAAGGGAAACTTCATATCTCTATATTTCCTTTTCCATTATTATTTCTCTAGGTTGTAGGTAACATAACAAGACTCCATGGGAAGGTTCCACCATGTTTTGAATTATTATGAATTAAAATAAACCCAAAACTATATTTTTTGAGTTTAGTCACTAAGAGGGGGAAAAGTGAGGAAACCTCAAGCGATAAACTATAGCTAGTAGCTCATGGACTAGGAACTTATTCAAGCAAATAACACATACATTATTGTGATTATTCAACATACAAACTTGGGAACGTCACACTAGTTCGAATTCAATACAAAGGGATCCCCAATACAAATTGTTCATACAAATTCAAATTAATTGTTCAAAATAAAATCTTTCTCTTGCTCCTGGTGTGACTCGCTGGGTCCACCAACTTACTCTGGGTAACCCTACCAGGGATATTACCGGTGTCTACCTTCCTTTTGCCATCTTTCTTGTTCTTGTTCTTGTTCTTGTTCTTCTTCTCTTCGGGTCTTTCTTCTAATGCATTTTC
Source organism: Dactylis glomerata (assembly GCA_007115705.1). NCBI lineage: Eukaryota > Viridiplantae > Streptophyta > Magnoliopsida > Poales > Poaceae > Dactylis > Dactylis glomerata. The sequence continues at coordinate 4,890,017 of QXEO01000171.1, forward strand.
TTCAAATGCTTCAAGCAGCTCTCGATCCATTGCTTCAAAGGCCTCTCGATCCATCTGTTCCCTCTGCTCTCGATCCATCGGTTCAAGCAGCTCTTGATCCATCTGTTCCCTCTACTCTCGATCCATCAGTTCAAGCAGCTCTTGATCCATCGGTTCAAGCAGCTCTCGATCCATCAGTTCAATCTGCTCTGGATCCATCGGTTCAAGCAGCTCATGATCCATTGCTTCAATCTCCTCATGATCCATTGCTTCAATCTCCTCATGTTGAATTGCTGCTTCATTCTCCTCTGCATTTGCTGCTCCCGCCTGATCTTCCATTCCAAAAGCTGGGTCAACTGGATTTTTACAAAGCCTAGCAATGTGTCCAGGGATTCCACAATGTTTGCACTTACGTCGTCGAATCGGTGCACCACCCTCTACACTAGCTCTGATCCTATTCTTCCTCGGCCTACCTGCCGGTCTAGTCAAAACTGGAGAGTACAGTTTAAAGCCTAGATCAACTTTCATCCATTGGTCTTTTCCCAACAAGGTAGGAACATTCATAGCATATGCAGCCCTAAATTTGGCAACAGAGAAATACTCTGACACATACTGATCAACTTCACCTTCTGCACCCTCTATAACACTCATGAAAAACAATGCGTGTATGCAGGGTATCCCACGGATCTGCCATCGCCTACAATGGCATGTCCTATCAACCAAACTCAGTGAATACCTCCACTGCCTGTTTTTACTATCAGTGTAGGTTACCTCAGCCTCCATTCCTTTTCTGATGCATTTCATCTTCAATTGTTTTGCCCTGGCATGCAAAGACTTAATGAAAGATGGGAGCATGAGATGGCCAACATATTTTGTGGCTGCAATTTTTTGACGCATATCGATCTTTATCATGATCATTTGCCTAATCTTATCAAATATTTGCCACAGCATAAGCCCTTTCAATGACTTGACATTTGCATTGAAACTCTCCGCAAGGTTACTTGTTACATAGTCTACCTTGCAAATTTCATTGAATTGGCTTCTTGACCACACCCTACCATGATGTTCATCCAAGTACTCCTTCACCCCAGTTTTTTGTTTATACAACACTTCCAAATGAAACAGATGCTTCCTAATGCTGCATGTGTATGCAGCTGGCCATAGGTTGTCAGTATAAACTTTACCCTTGAATTTCTTTGTAAAATTCTGTACCAAGTGTCACATACATTCCCTATGCTCCACTCCAGGGAATACTGCTTCTACTGCACTCTCCAAACCTTTGCAAGCATCTGTGTGGATAGTAAGTCCTGGTGGATGACCTATAAGGTCGCGCAAATTCTGCAGAAACCAAGTCCAACTTTCCTCTGACTCAACCTCCAAAACTCCATAAGCAACAGGGAACATCCAATTGTGTCCATCAATTGCAGTAGCAGCAACTAGCTGTCCTTTAAACCTGCCATGAAGAGCTGTTGCATCCACAGCCAAATAAGGCCTGCAACCGTCTAGAAAGCCTTTCCAGCAAGCTTTGAAACAAACAAAAGCCCTTCTAAAACATTCCTTCTGCATCATCCTCCCGCTTTTCAATTTGGAGGGAACTGTATGCTTGTCTATCGCTATAATACTGCCTGGACTAGCCATCTCCACTTCAGCTTTGAAAATGTAAAACAACTGAAAGATTTCATTCCATGGACCATTGATCCTGTCAAGAGCCATTTCCTTTGCATAGAACATCCTCATGTAAGGTATGTTTATATTAAACTTATCAGATATCAATTTTATAAGTGCTGTTGGACCAAGTGTTGGAGTTTCTCTCAGCCAATCTATGATTGCATCTGCCAACCACCTAGTCTTCGCTAGCTTTGATTTCTCCTCTGGCGCTCCCGCTCGAGGTGGACAAGTATGGTCGATCGAGTTCTTCTTTATCTGAAACATAATTATAAGGGATGTTAGTAACAGTTAACAAATTTTACACCATGATCTAAAATACATAACTGGTTGGCATAGTACCTGAACCACGGTGCTTCTGAGCATTGTGGATGCATGCAGCCTCCACCTACACCTCTTGTATGGGCACTTAACTATGAACCTACCTGGCTCACTTTTAATAACCTCATAATCATTCTTGGTGAGAATGCAATATGTAGTAATTGCATTATGGCAGTCCATCATCGTTTGAAATATGGTGCCTTCTGCAAGCTGAGGATCCTCCCTGTTCCACTCAATTGTTGGCAAGTCATCATCTTCGTAATCGGCTAAAACAAGGCTGTCATTGTTCTCATCCTTCTCTTCATCATCAGTGTCATCAAATCTGGCACCTTGTGCAATATCTTCCATGTATTGATTCTCCATTGCCTGCTTACTGCATCGATCTACCAATTCAGGAAACATCAACTCATCCTCATCATCTTGAGGAGACGGATCCTCAATCTCTGCATCGTCCTCCACATCGACCGCAGGAACAATCTGGCTACCACTAGCACTGGGGACAGATGGTGCTGCTGTGGACCTACAAGGAGCGGGGCGGCGCACACGATTAGCAGAGGCAGCAACACTAGAGAGACATGATGCCCGACCACCTGATGATGCCCCAACACCAAATGATGCATGGACCCTGTCCACATGGATTTGAATTTTACTAACACGGCAAGAATCATTTAAAGCAAAAAGAATTCCCAGATCATCATTGGAAATTAGTGGAACAAATCTTCCCTCCGTGCTGTTAAAATATTGGAAATCAACTGAATCGCCAGCGCCCCAGGGGTACCGAGCGCAGATGTTATCTTTTAAATCCCTCAATGAGATGGTAGTTGCAACCACCGCTAGGATGTAAAATCCGCTCACATTGCGTTCAGAATCACGCAAAAAGCTAGTATCCAGCCTAACCACCAGCCGAAAAGCCAGCGCTGGATCAATCATATTCGAAAAGCAACGCAGTTAGTTGAGCAACAACGATTCGCGCTCAAAACTGCGTACTCTTAATTCACATAGGCAGACAATGCTTACCCACATGGAATCCATGCATTAGATCCCTCCAATTCTCAATCTTCTCCGCTGTTGAGGGGCATAATTGGCACATTAGACGGATATACAAACTCTACCACCATAAGGGTAGATCTAGTGGAGGCGGAGCCCTCTCCGCCTCCCGGGGGTGGTGGTGGGGGCGGGGGCGGCTCGGTGGCGGACGACACCATAAGGTAGGAGGGCAGGATGGCGTGGCGGCGGAGGGGCGGTCTGTGAGCTCTTCCAGTCTCGGGCAGAGGGGAAAGCTTTGGGTGAGTGACAGACCGCCAGTCCGATGTGTCTCATTGGGTCAACAGTCAACACAATTCAAAAGCAACGGTCCATTCACGACCACCGCGGCTCCCTAGCCATCACCGGTAACGGTCTAAGGCCTCTGACCAGACCGCAACCCTCCTATCCGAGCGCTTGCGAGGGGTTTCAAACTAGAGCGAGGGGAAAACTGAGGAAAAGTTAAGCGGCTGGGGAAAACTGAGTACAACTAACGAACCAGGGGCACGAAAATAGAAATCCCTAAAATTATCTAACTCGTCTAAGCATTGTTCAGGTGGTTTAGAGTAAGGAATATCTCTATCATCAAAACATTGGAGAGAATGTACCTCAATAGTAGATGAGTGAGGGATTGGCTTACATAATTCTTCTATAGGAGGTAAATTCTTCACATCGTCGGCCTTAATACCTTTCTCCTTTAGAGATTTCTTGGCTTCCTTCATAACTTCATCATTTAATTCAATCATTCCTCTCTTCCTCGGTGTCGGCTCTGTGACCGGTGCAGGTGTTGGTGCTGGTGTTGGCTCAACTAGAGTCCAATCATCATGATTCCGGCTTATTTTAGACATTAATTCTTCAGCTTCAGCCGGAGTTCTTTCCCTGAAAACACAACCAGGACAACTATCCAAATATAACTTAGATTCATCAGTTAGTCCATTATAAAATATATCAAGGAGTTCATTTTTAGGCAATGGCTCTTTAGGCAAAGCTATAATTAAAGAACAAAACCTTGTCCAAGATTCAGGCAATATCTCTCCTTTTTCCTGTTCAAAATCAAAGATTTTCTGCACAGCAGCATGTTGAGCACTAGCAGGAAAATATTTCTGAAAGAAAGCATTAACCAAAGCAATAGGACTATGAATAGATCTAGGAGACAAGTTATTAAACCAAGTTTTAGCTGCACCTTTCAACGAGAAAGGAAAAATCTTAGCAACAAAGTAAGTGTGAAGCTTAATATCATTAGAAAACAAATTACTCAAAGTACACAGCTCATTCATATGCTCCATAGCACTTTCATTCTCAGTACCACAAAAAGGCTCTTTCTCAACAATAGATATGTAAGATAAATCTAAAGATAAATCATAATCCTTGTCTCTAATATCTATGGGAGAAGCAGCAAACTTAGGATCAGGAGACAATTTATATCTAACAGCACGTCTCACTAGAAGTTCCTTAACAGCTTTAGCATCACGAGTAGCACGAGCTTCAGCAATAAAATCATCGTCAAGCTCAATATAAGCATCATCAAAATCATCACTAGGACATTCCCTAGACTCAAGTGAATTAACAGGTGTAACAGTGGTGTTTCCCATCTTAGCTCTAGAAATTGTAGCATCTAAAAAGGAACCTAGTGACCCACTCTCATCAAGCACAGTAGAAGCATCATCTAAATTATCAGTGGCATTTTCAAACTCAGCAGAAGTAGTAGCAGTAGCGTGTGCGTGTGGTGGTGTAAGCAACTTACTCATAACAGATGGTGAATCAAGAGCAACAGAAGTGTTCAAAGTCGTACCTCTTCTTGTAATGGATGGCAATATAGGAACTTTTCCATCACGAGGTTTACCCATGATGAAAGGATTGCAGCGAACAATATGAATCCCAAGTGGACTTACAAATAAAGCTATGCTCCCCGGCAACGACGCTAGAAAATAGTCTTGATGACCCACAAGTATAGGGGATCGCAACAGTCTTTGAGGGAAGTAAAACCCAAATTTATTGATTCGACACAAGGGGAGCCAAAGAATATTTATAAGCCTTAATAGATGAGTTGTCAATTCAGCTGCACCTGGAAACAGACTTGTTCATAGCGGTTTATCAGTAGCAACAGTTTTATAGTGGTGATAGTAGTGAAATAGTAACAACAGTAGCAAAATAAAAGCAGTAATACTAGCAATAGTAACCAGTAGGATAAAATACTATAGGCATAGGGATGGATGTACGGGCGTTGCATGGATAAGATAATTCATCCTAGTACTAATAATCATAGGCATGTGTTCCGTATATAGTCGTACGTGCTCGCAATGAGAAACTTGCACGACATCTTTTGTCCTACCAGCCTGTTGCAGCAGGGCCTCAAGGGAAACTACTGGTAATTAAGGTACTCTTTTAATAAAGTACCGGAGCAAAGCATTAGCACCCGGTGAACACATGTGATCCTCACATCATAGCCATCCCCTCCGGTTATCCCAGTTTCTGTCACTTTGGGGCCTCGGGTTCCGGACAACAATATGTGTAAACAATTTGTAGGTAAGACCATAAACAACAAGTATCATCATATAACAATAACAAGTTCAGATCTGAAATCATGGCACTCGAGCCCAAAGTGACAAGCATTAAGCACAACAAGTTGCAACAATGTCATAAGCACTAATAAAATATACTAGGCACTATGCCCTAACAATCTCATAGCAAATTACATGAATGATCTCATCCAATCCCTACCATCCCCTTCGCCTACAGCGGGAATTACTCACACATGGATGGGGGAGTCATGGATGGTTGATGGAGAGACGTCGGTGATGATGGTGATAAAGATCTCCTCCAAATCCCCGTCCCGGTAGGGTGCCAGAATGGAGTTTCTGGTTCTGAATCGCGGTTTCTGATGGTGGCGGCGTAGCGGAAGTCTATCTGGGAAAAACGCCGAACCCCCGCTCCTTTCAGGTCAGAGGGTATATGTAGGCGGAAGGAGGGGTCGAGGCGATGGCCGAGGCGGCCTCACCACAGGTGGGCACGGCCAGGGCTGGGCCGCGCCCCCTGGTGGCGAGCCCAGGCCGCAGCCCCCCTTCGTCTCTCCTTCTGGTTCCGTGGGTCTTCTGGCAAAATAGAATTTTTGTAATATTTTCCAGGATTTTTCCTGAAAGTTGGATTTCTGCACAAAAACAAGACACTAGAGCAATTCTGCTGAAAACAGCGTGAGTTCGTGTTAGTTGTATTCAAAACACATAAATTAGAGGAGAAACAATAGGAAAAGTGTTCGGGAAAGTAGATACGTTTTGGACGTATCATTCAGATCTTGTTTTATCTTTGCATCACGGTGTATTTAGACCACTGGTCTATGTTGGTATTCATCAAAAGAGTTGTCTCAAAAAGGTTTGAATGGTGTTGGAAAAGAGAAAAAGTTTCATGCAAAAAAGTGGTACAAAAAGGAGCTTGTTTAGACTGCGGCTTAGACTTTTTCATGCCATGCTTGATGTTGTTTTGATAGTATGCTTAGTGGTTTTTGCTGTAGCATGACTTGTCTCAAATGACTGAGATTGCTTAATGAGCCTTTAAAAAAATCATGCGTTGTTTTTATTGTACGGAAGCATTTATTTGGTTTTCTCCTTGATGCTTTATTTGGGTTGACTTGGCGCATGCTTACAACATGTTTGACTCTTACAAAGTCGCCATAAGCCTCTATGATCATTTGGTTTTTGACTTGTGATGCCATTTTATGCTTCTCTTAATGATGATTTGTCGCTATGCATGATTATGGCCATTATTGCTCTCTTAGTTGGTCGCTCCCAGTCTTTTGCTAGCCCTCATTTTGTACTGAGTATGAGCTCTACTCGTACATCCAACTCCCAAAAACCAAGTTATTCCAATGTGTCCACCATACATACCTATTAGCAATTTGCTATTCCAAGTACATTTGACTTTCTTTTATCTATCCTTCGAATTAAACTCTTTTGGTGTTATGCGAAAATTAGTCAGTAAAGCTCTCACAAACCTGATGACACACTTTACTTTTCTCGCTTTTAAATTTTTTGACATTGTGGATCTTTTATGTTGACGTTATGCTTGCAAGTTGTAAGTTGGAAATTAGTCAAACCATGCCATCATGGGGAAAGCTTTCAGCATTGCACTTCTCTTATTTGAGTTGATATCGTGATCTTTTGTTTATGGATACTCACGATGTGAAATAAGTTGGGAATCTTACGGGATCATGGAGTTTGTATATGCGTTAGAGAAATGCTTGGGCCGCTAATCTAAGCCATGCATTATTCATGGTGGAAATTTACAGCATGCCTATAGTGGACATTCGACGACGCATCTCAAAATAAAAAGCTATACCAATAGTAAATAAAAGAGATGCCGAGGTGTTCATTGTCTGTTTGTCCTGCCATTTTGATGTGGGCTTATTCCATGTCATCGGGCAAGGAGGTATCCCGTTGGCGGTTCTTGATGATACGTGTATACTTACAATGACAAGAGCTTGCTTGGGACCCTAAGTCGAGTAGCATGAGGTTTGGGTATTTGTACTTCATGGGACACGAGGTTTTCAACTTATGATTTGTCAAGCATATGCTCATAATCGTTCTCGCATTAACTTTAACCATTCAAGATGCCTATGATGGGGGCAATGAGAGCTCAAAGCTAGTAAGTACCATAATTTTTGAAGGTTTATAAAACTTACAATCACTGCTTCCCTCTGCGAAGGGCCTTTCTTTTACTTTTATGTTGAGTCTCCACCTTCTACCTTTATGCACCGTCTAAGAGAGCAGAGTTGACATTCTGAGTTTAATGTGCATTGTCCCAAAGTTTATCATTGATTGATTCATGACTATGGTTTCACTTGTTCTTAAATTATTTGTATCTAGTCGCCCTTTTAAACTGAAAGTGTCCTATGCATTTATGTTTTGCTATTCCATGAAGTACAAGCTGAAAACCATTTGCTATGTTTTTTCATATGATTTGAACACAAGTTTGACTTTCATTGTTTCATTATTCATGATCTTTCGTTTGTGTTTCTTTTCATGTTATAACATGGTTGCTAAGTTCTTATTGTCAAGATTATGTCTCTTATGCCCATGTTTTAAGTTCTTTGATCCCCGCACTCAATGCTTACATAGATGATCAAGATTGTGATGGTGTATGTCACCTCAAAAATTATTCTTTTGTTATCACTTACCTACTCGAGGACGAGCAGGAGTTAAGCTTAGGGATGCTTGATACGTCTCAAACGTATCTATAATTTTTGATGCTCCATGCTTGTTTATACACCATTTGCTTTGTGTTTTGTTACAATTCGTGGCGTTTTTATGCATTTTCTAGAACTAACCTATTAACAAGATGCCACAGTGCCAGTTCCCTGTTTTCTGCTGTTTTTGTGTTTCAGAAAAGTTACATAGGAAATATTCTCAGAATTGGACAAAACAAAAGCCGAACCTCCTATTTTTACCGAAGCTTTGCGAAGACCGAAGATGAGATTGAGGGGGGCCAGGAGCCAGGCTCACCACAGGGGGGCGCGGCCCAGCCCCTGGCCGCGCGACCCCATGGTGAGGCTAGCTGGCCCCACATCTGACGATGCCCTTTCGCCTATAAAGTCCCCTCGACGGGAAAAACCTAAGGGACAGATCTCTTTTCCATAAAACATACTGCAAGCCGCCGCCGCCGTCGTCGCGAGATCGGGAGGATCCAGGAGCTCTTCCCGGCACCCTGCCGGAGGCCTTCTATACCACCATGGTTGCCTCCGAAGTGATATGTGAGTAGTATACCTTGGACTACGGGTCCATAGCAGTAGCTAGATGGTTGTCTTCTCCACCATGTGCTTCATGTTTAGATCTTGTGAGCTGCCCTACATGATCAAGATCATCTTTATGTAATCATATATGTTGTATTTGTTGGGATACGATGAGTATTGGTACTATGTCAAGTTGATGTGCTGAATTATATATCTTATATTATCTCTATGTTGTTTATGATCTTGCATGCTTTCCGTTGCTAGTATCTATCTTGGCCGAGTAGATGCTAGTGACTCCAAGAGGGAGTATTTATGCTCGATAGTTGGGTTCATGCCTCTATTTAATCTGGGGGAGTGACAGAAACCTCTAAGGTTGTAGATGTGCTGTTGCCACTAGGGGGAAAACAACATTCTTGTGTCCAAGGATATTTGCTTTGTTTACATTACGCACTTTGCTTAATGCAATTATCTGTTGTTCGCAACTTAATACTCAAGGGGTCCTCGGATGATTCCCCGCGAGTGGATTATTAGTCATAGATGCAGTTGGATGGCGGTCTATGTATTTTGTCGTAATGCCCAGAGTGAATCTCATAGTGATCCTCGTGACATATGTATATTATCTTTATTCTATCAATTGCCCAACTGTAATTTGTTTACCCAGCATGTTGTTATTTATCTTATGGAGAGACGACACTAGTGAACTGTGGACCCCGGTCCAATTTTCTTTACATTGTTATACCGTTTTACTTTTACTCGCACTGTTTACATTCTCGCATACTATTATCCTTTTACCACTCGATACGCTCAATCCTTTGTTTACAGCAAACCGGTGAGATTGACAACCTCATCGTAAGTTGGGAGCAAAGTACTTGTTTGTATTGTGTGCAGGTTTCATGTTGCTGCTAGGTGAAGACACACCAACAATATTTCTGGCGTCATTGTCCGGAGTGTCACGAAGCTAGCAAGCATCACCTTCTTAAGTTTGGTTCTTTCTCCTACTGGTTCGATAAACCTTGGTTTCATAACTGAGGGAAGACTTACTGCTGTGCTCATCACACCTTCTCTTGGGGTTCCCAACTGGTCGGTCATCTACATCAACACCGCACCATCAACGTCGCTGCATAGTCAAGTCCTAAAATCAAAAGACATGCATATTTAGCCAATTAAGCTAACTCACGATCACAAATCTAAGCTTCATGCCTTCATCCTATATTCAAATTCACCAAAAGGTCGAGAAATAATACCAGCCCATTTTATCTAGTTTTTATTCATTTTTCATCAGATACGACTATAGATTAAATATACAATCAGAAATGCCTATGAATACCTAGTTTTTTTCTTCCAAAAATCAAGGTAGGGCGGCCTCTCTAACTTGCCCTACCGAGAGCTTAGTGTCGCGTGTTTTCTCGCGTACTTGACCTAAGCCATAGGTTGTCGAGATTTATATTACGCGCACGTCTCCTCCATGGCACCATCGCGCGATGTATAATGGCCATTCGATTTTTCAGCGTCGGGTCTGCACCTTGCCACTAGCAAATTCCCATTGAGTCACGCCCTAAAATGCCACGCTCTATTTGGGTGCTAGGTTTTATGGATTACGGATAAGAAGTACCTAGTGCCAAAACCTCCAACACATAGTGGGATTTGGAAAAAGAAACTTCTAGACAAGCTTTTTATTGCATTTTATGCAAACATGCTGATTTAAACCCATAACCTCAGGATATAGGTGGAGATATTCTACCAGTAGGTTATAGGTTTATCACTCTTTGTCAAAAAATAGGTTTATCGATGGCTTTCATGACATGTGTTACACTTGCTTGTTGTGTATTTTCGAGCCATTGTCAGGGTTAAAGATTAACTTCCACAAAAGTGAGATTTTTGCTTTGGTCGTGCGAGAGATGACGAAGAAGTGTATAGGAATATTTTCGGCTGTGAGATAGGCTCTTTCCCTTTTAGATATTTGGGAATACCTATTCATTTTTATAGATTAAAAAATGGTGAATGAAAATCGGTGGAAGATCGGTTTGAGAAAAAATTAGCGAATTGGATTGGGAAGTTGTTGTCCTATGGGGACTGTCTTATTTTGATTAATTCAGTGCTTAGTAGCCTTCCTATGTTCATGTTATCTTTTTTTAAGATATTGACTGAACATGATGGGGTTTACCTTGAGTTGATTCGGAATAAATATTTACATTCCAAATGTCTTTCTCAGGTTTCAGTAAAACCGAATGACTCACCATTTTGGAAGGGTCTTATGAAAGTCAAGGAAGAATTTTTTGCAAGAGGAAAATTTAAAATAGATAACGGGGTAGATACTCATTTTTGGGAAGATACATGGCTGGGTAATTCACCGCTAGCATATCAATATCCTTCTCTTTATAATATTGTGCAAAGAAAACAAGTTTCAGTTGCACATATCATGTCACAAGTGCCACCGAATATAGGTTCCGTCAGGAACTTACGGGCAATAGAGGCATGTGTTGGTTACATTTGGTAAACAGACTTGTGGATATTAATTTAACATCGCAGCCAGATTTTTTGTTTGGAAACTTAACACTTCAGGGAAATTCCCTCTATTTGGATCTGATGAATGATCACACGCCTTTTTTAAGAAAGTATATATGGAAAATTAAAGTTCCACTTAAAATTAGAATTTTCATGTGGTTCTTACATCAGCGTGTGATTTTTACTAAAGATAACTTAGCAAAGCGTAATTGGATTGGATCTAAAAAATGTTGTCATTGTGATAAAGAAGAGACAATATAACATCTTTTCATTGAGTGTCCTCTTGCAAGGCTGGTTTGGCGTGCCATTCACATATCTTTTAATTTACCACCACCTAGAAATATCACAAATATGTTTGGTAATTGGCTTATGGGAGTAGAAAAGAAGGAGAGAGCGCAAATCCGAGTGGGTATATGTGCTCTTCTCTAGGCTCTATGGAATGTACGGAATGATTATATTTTTAACAGAGCAAAGAAAAATTCTTTTATGCAGGTTTTACCGCTAGCCACGCATTGGATCCATACATGGTCCTTCCTACAACCAATGGACAAGCGACATGAAATGGATTCTGGGTGCAACCGGCTGGAGTTGGTCGCACGGGATTTATACAACCAGTTCAACTGGCGTTTTGATCTCGGATTGACATATTGATGTATAGGCATCATATGACTAGTTCCCTTCTGTTTAGATGGTTGATACATGTATCGACCCTATGCGACCCATGATGTAATCTTCTGTTAAACTGTTACTTCTAAATAAAGTACTAAAAAAGCTGCATGCATCTATCGATGCAGAGGCCGGGCTATGCCTCCATTTCGGAAAAAACATGTGGTTGAATTGCAATGATGTATTTTTTTTGAACAAGGAAGGGCTCGAGAAGGACCTAGAAAACTACATTAATATTCGACGGTGGGATTACAATTTACATCTAGGACCCTAAATAAATAGACTATCACTACATAATTTGGAGATTTTACACAAAGGACCCTAACATTTAAGCAAGAAACTTGATTTACCCAAAAATAAATAGACCATCCCTCCTCTCCCCCATCGTCTTCGGCCAGCGAGGCGCTGGAGAGGAGGGGGAGAGGAGCTGGGAAGTTTCCACCTCTCTCAAGGAAAGGGAGAGGAGAGAGAAGGGGAGTGGGGGAGGGGATGAGAGCGGTAATTGCAATGATGTCTGGTTTTGTGTGCATCTGCAAGTGTTGTTTATATAAAAAAATTATTTTGTAGACATAGAGATGATACATTAGAAGTAAAATTTCTATAGGGACCCGCCTATTTATAAAACATTCAACACTTGCCTGAAGTTTAGAATGTTACTAGTACAAACTACAAAGCCCGAGCATTCGAAGAAACTACGGACATTAGATTTGGTTTGCGCGTGGCCTAAACTATTGCAACAATAAACAACCCAAATTGTTGTTGTCATCAATTAAATGCAAGATCCAAAATAAATACTAATGTAGTTCCTCCAGATCAGTTTAATAGGCACACACATAGTTTAAGAATAAGTTTGACCATTAGTTTTGGTTAAAGGTTTGCATAGTATTTTACAAAAACTATACCATACTATTTACACTAGTACAGAATAGCCTTATGGTGGCATGATGAAAGCGCCATTGTTGACGCGAGACCGCAACGCCACTGGTATTTTGCAATGGTGGTGTGGCGCGGCACGCCACTGGTAGATGTAACGATCGACTTGATAGTACTCTTTAAATAAATTTGTTTGAAGGAATCAATATTTAGTGGTAATTAAGATGCATGCCAAAATTTAATTTGTTGATCAAAGTATGATATAGCTTTATGTGTGTCTGCAACACTGTCGGACTTTATAGATGCTGACAATTCCCCTGACCTACGAATGATCCTCATGGAGGAAACTCCTAGATTTCGGCTAACTCCTTGAATTCGCCTATGAGTTGATTAAACATTTGTGGTAGCAATGCTATAATGGTAACAATATTGGCATTCTCATGGGTGTGCGTTGCAAGCACAAGAGGAAATACTCCTCTAATCGCTACAAAAAATCGCTATTAAAACCAAAAGACTTGCCGGCGGTCATGAGTGTCCTTCCTAACCTACGCAGTCTGATTAAACTCACTAAATTTTGGCATGATCTCATTACTAATGAACTGAATTTACAGAAAGGCAAAGAATAGAATAGAAGTGTTTGATAGCTATGATTTATTAATGTGGATATTCAAACAAGACACTTTGATGCTATGCTTCTTTTGACATGTTCTTGCATTTCCTTTTGGCATAATATCTTTATTAAGAGATGGCCTTCCTGAAAGTTCAATAACTGAAGTTTGCACTTGAGAGCCTTGACTAGATGACATCGATTTTTTTATTTCTAATTGTGTTTAACATCTATTTGTGCTAAGCCTTACCTTACAAAAGTGATAATACAAAATTTCAAAAGGTGCAATATTAGGATCACAAGTCTGTTTTCAAGCTAGATTTGCTTTTGACATGGGGCATAGAAGTTTTGTTTGATCTCTAGTGGTTTGGAAGTCACGTAATAGAGCTTGTGTTGCCTTATATGATTACATTCTATCTTGCTTTGAGCTTGCAGGAAAAATAAGGATACAAGACACTGATCATCAATGGTAATCTAGATCATAACAATGTGTTATCAACCATCTCTTGCTTGAGAACAAGCAAGGTTTATGTTTGGGGATACTAATGAGTGCATTCTTAAGCATATTTCTAGCATACTTTACGCATGTAAATCACTCATTTGATGCTTAATCTAGCTACAACCATACCTATTATATATGATTACTGGTTTTTAATTATTTTAATATGAGTTTTCCATAGCTAGGAGTTTTAGGCATAATTTTATCACTTTTCCTTGTCTTTGGCATGTGTCTAGGTGTTATGGATGGTTATGGATAAATAAAGGCAAGATGAGCAAAAATGACATAATATGGAGGAGATGCAGCCACCAGATTTAGCTATTTAAGGAGTAGAAAAAGTGAATATTGCCATCAAATCAGTATAAATATCCAAGACCACGGTGTTGTAGATCTCATCCATATGATTCCAACAAGCTGAAGAACACCTCAATCAGAGTTCGTATGAAGATATGCCGGCCAAAATACCAAACATATATAAAACTTTACGGGCATCGGTACAGCCGGGTCTGGCCATACCACACGCCGTACTGTGGGTTCTAGGTGACGAGAATCTTGCAAACCGATGTGTTTATTCACAGAATTTGCCCCCATTCATTTTTGGACCTTCCTTAGGTCATAAGGAATGTCCAAGAGGCTATTGGGGACTGTCCAAGGCCTATATAATAGGGGGAGGAGCCAAGGGAGAAGAACACATCAATCCACGCTGCCTCAGTGAAGCCCTGCCGCTCTGCCACCTCCATAGCGGCCACCACAAAAATCTTTACCATCACCACCACACAAGAGGAGAAGGGACTAGGATCTTGAAGGCCTCCACATCGATCTCCATCATCATCATCAACAACAATGTCACCATCGTCGATCCCCTTTGTCTACTTGTTGTAATTCCAAAACCTAGTGTGGATTCGCTTTTGTATTCAATTGTACCATTATATTTCATTCATTCCATTGAGATTATATTGATTGCCTTCATATGTGAGTAGTTGCCTTAGGGACGGAAGAGGGAACCACCTTTGCTCATATGGTAGTGGGGTTGCATCATAGTGACACCCATAGAAAAGGGATGCACATATAGCTGCGAGGCTAGGCCTCAGCCCTCATCCCATGAGGACAAATCACTCATGATTAGATCAACAATCACCTTGCTAAAAAGAATTTTGAGATTAAGCAGTCCAATCTTTCAATCTTTGAGTACTCCTTTAGAGACTTCATCCCATAATAGTGGAGTTCTACCAATTTTTTAGGCATGTCACATGGTTTACGGTAAACGGCTTTCGAAGCCCCCCATATCTTTTGCTTTGGACTTCTTTAGGCGAAAGTCGCCAAACGAGTCCGGCTCTTAATAAATGAAGCCATCAACCGGATGGGGATTAGAAGTCCGTCGATATGAGAGCACAGGACGTTGACCTCTAAAGAGATGGGCTAGGAGTCCTTGGGAATGCTACTATTGGCGAAAAGGAGAACCCTATCCCCATCTACCAGATTGAAGGTGCAACACCACCAAAACAAAGCCTCACACACCACCGCGTGAGAGCACCACCCAATATTACGTGGAAGGATTCTGGCAGTTTTTGATAGGAATATATGAGATAAAAATGAGACAATATAGCTGAACTTAAAATCAATAGATCGAGCAAATCGGAAATAGCTGGGGAAATTACTAGATTTAAGATCAACAATTTGTGACCATCTATCCATATGAGCAAGGCAAGAAAGGCTCTAGCCTGGTGGCTAGATCGTGCAGGATGGAGAGAGAGAGAGAGATCTCCAACAATTTGTAAGACATGGAGAGATGCTTTTGGTCATCTACAGCAGCACACGGCGGGAGGAGGATCGTCGGTGATGTTGCAAACTTTGGTGAGGTGAAGCACCATGGTGGAGGAGAAGACAACCAATTTATAGGGAGAGGAATGAGGCCGAGTGGAGAAAGTGAACAGGGGAAAGGAAATCCATCATTAGTGGAGGAGATAAAGAGGAATTGGAAGCGTGGAACAATGGAGGAGTAAATAAATAGCAGACGAATGGTTGCAGCCCAAGTCCTAAAAAATGGGACGATTTGTTTTTTGGAAAATAAAAAATAATGTTTATAATTTGTTGTTTTTGGCTACTGTTGTGATGGGATCGATGAGGTGGCATAGCTGCATGTTGATAGAAATATCTTAGTGGATATGATCTTCTTAGTTATACAGGATCTAAGGAACCATTATTACAATATATATATATATATATATATATATATATATATTTATAGGGCTCATGTTTTATACTCCCAGGTGTACATACTCCCACCCCTTAACGGGTTGGATATACCCTGTAACTAACAAAATTTAGCCACCGTCAAATGCTTTGCATGCATGCACCTAGTCAACTCCAACGAAAAGAGATCAGATCAACCACGGTAGTTTCGGTTTTGAAAAGAAAACACGCATGCATGATTAGTGTATATATTCGTTAATAATAAAGTACATACTCTGCTAAAATTTGAGTATATCTTAATAAGGAGTATGTTCTGCCATGTCATTTGAAGGAGTATACATACACATACTGCAACGGAAATGGAGTATATTTTGCCATCTCAAATCTGTAAATACTTTGTTGGATGATAGCAAGCAGTATATACTTCATCGGATTAAAATGCAGTATATACTTCATTGGATTGAAAAGCAGTATACTTCATCAGATTAAATTGCAGTATATACTTCATTGGATTGAAAAGCAGTATATACTCCTTTGATTAAAACCGCTGTATATACTTCATTGGATTGAAAAGCAGTATATACTCTTTTGATTAAAAACAGTACCTCCTTTTTACTACTATCTTTTCCAGAGGGGTGAATATACTCTTTTTTTTACACATCTGATCAAACGTATACTGCACAAAACGCTGAAGAGTATACAACTCTACTTTCTAGACAAGGGCTGTATACACTGATTTTTTTTCATGAACCGTATACTTGAATTTCAGATGAAGTAGCACATACGGGACAGATCCATAGGACAGAAGTATATACTGCTTTTCAATCCAATGAAGTATATACTGATTTGAGATCGGGCCGGGCAGATCATGATTTTTCAGCTAGCTAGCAAATCGCTCGGGGAAGAACTATTTGATCACGTCGCATCTTGCTTTGTCGTTGAGCCACCGCCGGCCGCATCGCCTTCGTCTTCGAGCAGCCGACAGTCACATGCAGATCAAGTCCGTCGGCGTGCCACCTGGCCGTCGCATGCATCTTATGGTTGTCGTCATGCCGCTGGCCACCGGTACGATCTGTCTATTTCGTCTCTCTCAACAAGCTGGCCAGCCGCCTATACAAAGGGAAACAACAAGAAATGAGTGCAGAACTAAATAAGAACACTTGATTAACCCAAGTTGTTAAATCGATGCAAGAAATTTTCACCAGCGCCATCGTCCGCGTACATGGACGATCTCATACTCGCCGACGGGAGTTGATGAATGCCTGCCAGCCCTATAGGATCGTCGCCGATCTTGTCATCCATGGTGATGGAGAGAGAGGTAGTCACAGAAAGGAGTCGCTCCATCGCTCGTGCCGGCGGTAGATGGGATCAAGACGGCGGCGGCGTAGTTGCCGGTGGCAGCCGGGTTAGATGAGAACGAAATAGGGTAGACTAGCGTTAATTAATTTTGCTACTGCGTGTTTCTATTGGAAGTCGCGGCTGGGGCCTTAAAAAAGGATTCTGTTAGGTTGGATTTAAACTAAACGGGCTTAGATTATCAACCCGCTAGGGAGGGTATGACGGGAACGAGGTGGACAGTGATTTCGGCTAGGGAGTACGTACTCCTAAGAGTATAGACTAGTTTTCCTATATATATATATATATATATATATATATATATATAGCAACAAATACACAATATAAATAAAACAGTAATATTAATATGCGGGCTATATATGAACTATGCGTGATAATAAATTCTTTTATATTAACGTTTATGAATACGTAGATTTAATATTCAGATTATAATATTATTTTTTATATATTCTACAGGATCTTTATGGCTGTCGAGGCCAACAATTCGAGCGGGGTGTACGCAGAGTTGTATTGTCCTACTCGGTACTCACCATATTTTTCACCATATTGCTTCAGGAGTAGCTAAGTTTATTTCCCAAAATTTCTTTAGTCAAATTTATATGGGTTATTTTCTTATCGTCTTCCCAGGCAGTTCCACCCAAAGGGAACACTTCTCTACAACCAAGGTTCTCGTTCTGACGCCATACACAAGGCTTAACAGAGAACTACATGCAGAGGTTTCTCCTATAGGATCCCTAGCATAAGAACCCATCCCATATAAACATGCTGAAAAGATTAAGGGAAACACGAAACTACTTCATTTCCACAATACAGCTTACATATGGTTTTCCCTTTCGGGAAGCCCCGAAGGGTTTACACGAGAAGGAGGGATTACCTTAGCTCCTTCGGTACAACACGATTGCCTTCACTATGCAGGCTTATTACAAGTGGTGGTGGTACTACTACTACTACTAAGCAGGGAGTTCTTGCAGGAGCTCGCTGCTGGCTGGTGTTTCTTCTGCTGGTGTTTGCTTGCTCTGTGTGCTCTCTGTCTCCCTTCCTTTGCTGCAAACTTCTCCTTTTATAGGCACGAGAGAGCAGCATTCCACAGCCTTCTTCCTCTATTATTGCTTCTTCTTTCTTCTTGCTCATCATACCCCTATATTGTAGGTCTTTTTAGGCCTTCTAGGCTTCATAGCCTTTGTAGCCCTTCTTTATAGGTTAATGAGAGCATGTTGGAGAGAAATGCATATGCAGCCACCACGTTGCCATGGCTGCCAATGGAGATGCCATTATCTTGTTGGATATCTTCCTATGCTTCATGATGGTGTTCTTGGAAATTCTCCTTCACTTTGGCTTGATTTCCTTCTTCTTGTATGCATGTGAAGAACTTTGGACAGCTTCAAATCTTTGGCTGCTTGCATGCTTGACGATGGTGGAGATCTTCATAATAGGAATATTTATTTTTATTCATTCATTAAATATTTCGAAATTATTATATTTTTTGAATTTTTCAATTGTTCGGGTATAGGTCCTCCACGCCCGAATAATTGATAGTAATATCAATTCAAGTTTATTCTTATATTTGGGTCCTCCACGCCCGAATGATACCAACAAATACACAGTATAATTAAACAGTAATATTAATATGCGGGCTATATATGAACTATGCGTGATAATAAATTCTTTTATATTAACGTTTATGAATACGTAGATTTAATATTCAGATTATAATATTATTTTTTATATATTCTACAGGATCTTTATGGCTGTCGAGGCCAACAATTCGAGCGGGGTGTACGCAGAATTGTATTGTCCTACTCGGTACTCACCATATTTTTCACCATATATATATATATATATATATATATATATATATATATATATATAACCACATATAATAAAGGGTAATAAATTGTGACGTACTTGGCCAAACATGCAGCGATATGGCAACACTACTTTTATTCAAGTGCATATGTATCAGATTAGTTACAATATACCCGGTCTGTATTTAAGTATAATATCAACGAAGATATCAACAAGATGCTGGGATAAATTTGTTAGATAGTAGTATAAGGATCCATGACGCACTAGTATGTTCCTCAATTATCTTACCATTTTTTATGACTTTACCACATATCTATACATCACAAAATTAATTGTAGACCCCCAACTGGCAAACCCGCGGCCTTTATATGGTCCTCACTTGTTCCCTACCTACCAAATCAATGTCTTGACAAATAGCTTTTATTATCGATTATTTTGTTGAAATGCCATAATGATACCTTATTAACCATATGTATCCATATACCGGTCAAATCTTTATCTTCTTTATTTATAGAACAAATCTCTATCATGCATTTTTGCCTATCCAGAAGTCTATAAATATGACTTCAGCGCACAAAGGAAAATAAAAAAATTAAAAAGATAGTACCACTCGAAGGTAGCATTGGGAAATGGATGGCAGGTCTGCTGGTGTCTGTTTCCTCGTGGCGCTATTGTTGCTGGGAACAATCGTTTATGCAGGTGTTCCTCTTTTTTCTCTATATACACCATTGCTATTGAAACATTTCTTTTCAGAACTCTCCTTTTTAGAAAGAGAAAAAAAAACGTTGTTTGACATATGTGATGAACAACACATGCTATGTTTTGATAATATTCGAGTTCTTTAGTAGTCCATTGACACCTTTCCATGTTTTCAAGTACATGATATCCATTTTTAGTCACGCTCTTCCTTGATCACATATCCGCATGTTTTATGGGTACAGATCACTGCAAAACAAATAGCGAATGGGTCTACTTATGCATGAAGCAAACATGCGAGATACCTTGAGAGCTTTTCGCGGACGTAGTTCATAGCAAAAGCTGGTACTCCTGGTGTAAGGGTTTTAATTTGGCGTGGTACTTGCGATTGCAAGATTTGCTATGATGATTAACCTCAGTTTATAGTGCTCTACTTCTAAGATAGACTCATGATACCGAAAGAGGAATAAATAATGCTTGATGTTCCATGTGTGCTTGTGTTCTGATGTTGTCCCTTTTGTTTGCTTGTAATAGACATTATACTATTTTTTTTTGAAAAATTTTACGAGGGCAAAAGCTTTGCCCCCCATTCATTAAATAAGAGAGGAGTTTACACTAGAGAAAATAAAGATACAAAGGCCAAAGCCTACTCTCCCGGAATTAAATCACCCAAACGCTTTGCCCCGGCTAAAACCCAAAGTCTAGCCTCACATTTTATGCCCTCAAGGATCACAAAGGAAGGCGAGAGCTTATTCCTAAAAACCCGGGCGTTCCTCTCCTTCCAAATTTCCCAAATGGTTAGCAAAATGAGGGACGCCAAACCCTTGCGGAGGGGGTTTGCACCTTCCACCATAAGAGACCACCATTCTTGGATGCCCATTCCGCTCCATTGCCTTGGGAAGATGGTATGGAGGCCAAGCCAATCCTTGAGGAGCTCCCAAACTCTCCCGGTGAAGCGACAATGGATGAAGAGGTGATTATTTGTTTCCTCGGTTTGCTTGCAAAGGGGGCAAAGGCCGCAATTATCCCAACCGCGCCTGCGCAACCGATCCGCCGTGGAAAGCCTATTTTGGAAAGCAAGCCAAGCGTGGTTCTTGACTTTTGGAGACGCCCAAGCCTTCCAAATAAGCTTGTACATGGGAGAGTCAATGAGACCCAAAAATTGAAGCTTGTAAGCGGACTCCGCGGAGTATTGCCCATTGGCCGTGAGTTTCCAAGTGATTTCGTCATCCACCTCCGCATGGAGACGCACCCTTTGAATGAGGGCCCATAGATGCACGAATTGCGTGAGGTGGTCAATGGATAAGGTGACCTCATTCCGGAGTTTGGAGATCCACTCGTTGTCATGGAGGGCTTGCGCGACGCTCCACTTTTTCTTTTCGCAAATCTCAAAGATTTTAGGGGCAATATCTTTAGGATTCCTTCCATCAACCCAAGGAGCGTACCAAAAAGGCGTCTTGAGACCATTTCCAAGGGTGATATTTGTCGCTGCGTAGAAGATATCCATATCATTAGCCGTGCAAGGGTTGCCGGAGCCCGCCCAAATTCTACCGTTGCTAGTCCATTCGAGCCACGGCCACCGCAATCTTAAAGCCGTTGCAAATTTGTCTAAGTGTAGGATGCCAAGGCCCCCAAACACCTTAGGCCGGCACACGGCCTCCCAGTTAACTTTGCACTTGGCCCCGGAAGTTGTATCCTTTGCCGCCCAAACAAAAGCCCTCTCCAACTTATTGATGAACTTTAGGGTGCCCGGAGGGATGGCAAGCGGAGTGATGTGGTAGATCGCTTGGGAAGCTAAGACCGACTTGACAAGAGCCACCCTCCCGGCCATATTTATCATCTTGCCATTCCAAGTAGGAAGCTTGCCCGCACACTTGTCTTCAAGGTGTTGGAAGTCTCTTCGCCTAAGCCTCCAAACCGAGAGCGGGAGGCCAAGGTACTTGAGAGGGAAAGATGCGCGCGTGGCGGGCATGTCCTCGAGCACCTCGTCAATATCAATGTTGGCACAACGGATAGGTACAACGGAACTCTTGAGGAAATTCGTGCAAAGGCCGGTGACCTCACCAAAGTTTTGAAGGATCCCCGCAATATTTTGGACATCACTTTTAATGGGAGCGATGAAGACGGCCGCATCATCCGCATAAAGGGAGGTACGCAAAATAGCCCCGCGGCCCCGAAGCTTGTGAAGAAGGCCCGCGCGCGTTGCCTCTTCCAAAATTTGAGAAATAGGGTCGATCGCAAGCACAAAAAGAAGCGGGGATAGGGGGTCGCCTTGACGGAGCCCTCTACCGTGGGCGATGGGGGGGCCCGCGACGCCGTTGAGGAGCACGCGAGAGGTCGCGGTGGAGAACAAGGCGGCAATCCAATTCCGGAACCGATGGGGGAAGCCCCTTCTTTGCAAAAGATCGATGATATACTCCCAACTCACAGAGTCGAAAGCCTTTCTAATGTCAAGCTTGAGGAGAAGAGCCGGGGTCTTAGCTTTGTTGAATCTAGTGGCAAGGTTCTTCACATAGAGGAAGTTATCGTGGATGCTTCTCCTCTTGATGAAGGCGCTTTGGGCATTGGAAACAAGCTCATTCATGAATGGGGCGAGCCGTAAGGCGAGCAACTTGGCAATAATCTTTGCAATGGTGTGAATGAGGCTAATAGGCCGAAAATCCGAAACCTCCTCGGCCCCCTCCTTTTTAGGAATAAGCACAACGTTTGCGGAGTTTAGCCAATGGAAGCTATGCACATGGAGGTCTCCGAAGCTCAAAATAACTCGCATGACATCCCCTTTGATGATGCCCCAACATGTTTTGAAAAAGATCCCCGTAAATCCATCGGGGCCGGGGGCCTTGTCACTAGGCATTTGCTTGATCGCGTTGGTAACCTCTTCCTCCGTGAAAGGGTCCGCCATGGATTCCAAGTTTGGGTTGTTGAAGTGAATCCCTTCCCAATTAAAGTCAACCGAGCGCACGTCCCCCTTCCTCATGATCGAACGAAAGTGGTTGAGGATGACTTGTTCCTTGGCCTCGTGATCGGTGACCCACCCGTTGCGGTGCTTGACACGTTGAATGAAGTTTTTTCTTCTTCTAGCATTGACCCGAAGGTGGAAGAACTTGGTGTTTGCGTCGCCCTCCTTAATGTAAGCAATGCGGGCACTTTGCTTTTTTCTTGCCCGCTCCACCACGGCGAGGGCAACCACTTTCCTCTTGAGTCTTGCCCTAAGGTCCCTCTCATTTGCATTGAGGGCTCTAGATTCTTGCGCCAAGTCAAAGTGCAAAATGACAAGCAAGGCGGCGTGCACAAGGACCTTAGAGTTGGAGAAGAGCTGCCTACTCCACTTGGCGAGGGCCAAGGCTGTGCGCTTCAACTTGTGGAAAAGTACATGGCAAGGTTCAATGTGAGACGCCGGCTCATCCCAAGCGTGCTTGACCACCTCGAAAAACCCGGGGATCCTAACCCAAAAGTTTTCGAATTTGAAAGACCTAGGCCTTTTGGGCCCCCTGTCATCGGCGAGCAAGAGGGGGCAATGGTCCGACAAAGAAGAGGAGAGAGCATTGAGCACATGCGATCCAAAGCAAATATCCCACTCGGGGTTGCAATAGAAGGCGTCAAGTTTGCAAAGCGTTGGATTTTCCCTCTCATTGCTCCAAGTGAATCTACGGTTTTGGAGATGAAGCTCATGCAAGCCGCAAGCTTGAAGGGCGGCCCGGAAGCGGTTGATACGGCTACGGTTGACATTGGCCTTGTTCTTATCGCGAGCCCGTCTAATTTGGTTGAAGTCGCCAAGGACCAACCAACGAACACCGGCCGCCGGCTTGTGAGCAATAAGCTCCGCGAAAAAATCATCTTTCCGGTTGCTAGCGGTAGGGCCATAGACGGTTGTGATTTTGAAATCACCTTCATTATTGCAATCGAGAGGGTGCGCGAGCGCCGACAAACAAAACTCAGAAGCTTGAAAGTTGGACATATGAACCACTGAATCATCCCATAGCATGAGGATACCTCCTCTGGTGCCGATAGCCGGGCGCTCTACAAAGCTTCGCAATCGATTTCCACCAATATAGCACGCATCAAAAGGGGAGATGCTCTCAAGCTTGGTCTCTTGCAAACACACCACATGACATGAGGAATCCGCAATGGTTTCATGCACCGTATCCTTCCTGTCTTGATCGTTCAAGCCCCGAACGTTCCAATTCAAAAAGTTGATTGTTGTCTCTAACATTGGAAACTAGCCAAACCCTAGGAGCAGAGACAAAACGAGACACAGAAGGCAAGGATGGCAAGTCCACACATAATTATAGCATGCCAGGAAGGTTCTCTGATAGCAGTTAACAGGTTCTTGGACACAATAAACCGATACAAGGCAAGGCACAAGCGCCAGCCTACCCCAAACGTACAGACCTGAAACAACAGCTGGATTGCTAACATTGGAAACAGAAAGGCCCAAGCAGGAGGCAAAGTAACAAATCAGGCCTGGCCAACGACAGTGTCGAGGGCCTCGTCGCCGAGCTCAAGGCCAGCGGCACCGCCATGGCTCAGCAGAGCAACATCCACAGCCTCATCCTCCAGAGTGTCAACTTGGAACAGCTGACGCATGGCAGCAAGCACATCGTCAGGGATCTCTCCGTCGAAGCGCCTGGAGAGCTCCTTCATTGCAAGTTCAGAGACCTGCTCTCCATCCTTCACGATTCCCAGGCCCCTGCACACAAATTCTTCAGCAGCCAGGGCCACCGGCTTGATCTTCTTCTTGGACTTCAGGCGGTCACTGACACGCCTCAGCGAGTAGGACACGTTCTTGACCATGTCCATGCCTGCCAGGGTCTTTCGGCGGTTGGCGACCCTGCGGGGCAGCGGAGATGACGGAGGCGAGAGCAGCGGGCTCGCCGCGGCGCAGAACAGGGGCTCAAGGGGCGTCAGAGCAGCGCGCGGTGCAGACGAGGCCGTGGTGCGCACGATGGAGCCCTCCACCAGGAGCGGGGGCGTGCGCTCGGTCTCGAAGCCGGGAGGGCGCGACGCTGACGAAGATGAAGGTGCCAGGAAGTCGAGGACTCTGCGAGCCCCGTCGCTTGTCGACGCAGCCGAGAATGGGGCGAGGGAGATACGAGCCGGAGGAGAGCAGCGCCCAGAAGAGAGCAGCAGCACAGGCTGGCAGCTACCAGTGTAGGTCGGTGAAGAAGGGCACACAGCCGTGGGGGACGAGGCCGGGTCCGGAGTTGCTGGCGGCGTGCGTGCTGCCCTGGACAGGCTCCAGGTCATCTTGGTCGCCATGGTCGCTGCCCGGGTCAGAGAGCGGCGCCGAGATGCGGATGTCCGGCGCTGTCTCCGGGCGCCCAACGCCAGGAGGAACAGACGAGGCCACAGCCCCACTCCCAGCGTGCCTGCGCCCACCGAACCTGTTGCCAGAGCGGCCACGGTCTCTGGCATTGTCCTGGTGACGGCAGCTACCCTCGCCAGCATTGATGCTGCCCTTGCTCCTGGACAGGCTGCGGCGGAAGACATCACGCCAGCCGCGAGAGTCCCGGCGCCCACGCTTGTCGCGGTCGCGCCGGTCGCGATCGTCGTCGCTGTCGTCGCGGCGGCCACCACGGTCAGGGCGCCCATCACCACCCGTGATGCGCTCAGCGCGGTCGCGTTGCTGCCGCTCGCCGTCGACAAGGCCGTAGCCCCAGTCGTGCTTCTCGGGGAACGGGTCCGGCGCGCCATCAGGACCCGTGAGGTCCTCGACGATGTCGAGGTGGATCAGCGTCCGTCGCTGGAGGCCCTTGCGGCCACGCTCCGGCATCCCAGGAGCACCTGAAGGCCCGGGCAGCGTCACCCAGCGCACCCGTGGGATGAGAGCCGGGCTCTCAGCCCAAGCCCAGACACACAAAGCCTTGGTGAAGACCTTGTTTTTGCAGTTGTCTTCGATGTAATCCAAGGAGCAGGACCTGCCGATAATCTGCTGCACCACAAGCGGGTTCCAGGCATACAAAGGAACACTCTCGATGCACAGACGAACATGGTACTTGAGATCAACCTGGTCAGCATGGTCTTCAAGCCTCCAGGGCCTTACCTGAATTTTGTGCTCACCATAGGGGAAGTCATGGCGCGAGACGGCGAGCGAGCGGTGATGCGGGTGGATGAAGCGCACGAGGAACGGCTCGGGGTAGTGCTCGGTGACGCAGACGTCGTCCGGCAGAGCCGAGAAGGTGTCACACAGGGCACGGAGCATGATGTCCTTCGCCTCCCTCACGCCGCACGCCGGGGTCCTTTCGAACCAGGCGTAGGCCGCACCAGTGAGCAGCAGGGAGGCCTCCGTGTTCATCTCCGTCGTGGCGTGGATCACGACGAAGTCCTCCGCAGGCCTCGAGGCCGAGATGTCCTTGGCGCGAGGCATGGGCACGCGGACACCGGCGACGGCTTGGAAGCGGCCGGCGGCAGCTTGCTGGGGACGGGGCGCGGGGAAGGCCGGAGTAGTGCCAAGCTGCAAAGGCCCCGGCGCAGCAGCAGCTCTCCGGCGAGAGGGCGCAGGCGAAGCGGTGGAGGAGAGCGGCGCAGGCTCCGGCGGGTGGTGGCAGAAGCGGGCACGGTGACCTGAGCGGAAGCAGTTTCTGCACTTTATGGGGTCACGGCACTCTGAGGCCCTGTGCCCGCGCCTTCCCTTGAATAAGCAGCGGAAGCATCGACCCTGGATCCAGGCTGGCGGAGGAGGCCGGTCCGCCGCATTGAAGCCACCTTGCCTTGAAGGCAAAGCCGGCCGGCGCGGCCGACGGGACGCGGAGCTCTCCCATCGCCCCTGCCCATCACCTTTGGACGGCGCCCGAGGCTGCAGAGGTAGCCCTGCTAGGGGAGCGCCATTAATGGCCTGGCGCCAGTTCCCCCACCCACCAGCAGCATTGAAGCGGGAGGACGCAGCGCCAACGGCAGGCACACGCGAATGTACCTCAGGCTGGGAGTCGGGGACGAATTCCCCACCGCTGGAGACCGGCGCGCGCGGCGGGGACGGAAAGGGATCTCGATCTGCAGGGGAACGGGCTTGAAGGATTACCTGCGGGATGAAACCTGGTGGGATTTGGCTAGGGGGTGGTGGCAGGAGGCAGGGGAGGGCGACCGCCGCCGCAGCGACGGTGGGCGGGGTTGCCGGGGCGGCCGGCGGCACGGGCGGCGCGGGCCGCCGCTGGGTCGCAGGAGCGCGAGCGTTCCAGTCCTCCATGTGTTTTAGTCCTGGTGCGATGGTGACTGTCCCTCACATTATACTATAACTACCATAAAGATTGGAGTTGGTGGTGAGTTCACCCTTAAGTAATATGAACCGTCCAATTTGATCTCATCCAACGGCTGGTGCATCTTGTGCTGACCGGTAGGCCCCACACAATCCTTATCCGTTCAATTGTGGGAGAAAATATCTTCCCTCGTACATTCGTTCCCTGCTCACCGGTTTCACGCCACGGCGACCCCGTCGATCTCTGGCCACCAGTGCCGCCCCCGCCGGCCTCCTCTAGACCATGGAATGGCTCCTCTGCGGCATCGATCTCCAAAAACTCTGAGCACCGAAGCCCACCGTTCGTGGTGGCCGTGCTTCCTGGCGACCAGGAGGCGATAGATTTGTGCGGTGAAGATGTCCACACGTGCATGCCGCGCGTGGAGTGAGGCAGGGCGCCGATGGCTAGGCTCGAACGGCTGTTGGGAGAAGATATCCAGGTACAATGCCTTTCTGTGCTACTGGTTACCACAACGATCTTGGCCATTCAATCTGATTCAATGGACTGAGAGCACAGAAAGGCCATGTGTTGCCCCAGCCGTCGGATCTGAACTTGCTTGCGATCCTAGCCGTCCGTTTGAGCCACGCTTTTCTACCTGCCCTGGCACTGTCTCTAGCCACGCTCACTGATCAGCGGGCCTGCTTCATACGTGGCCCACTCGTCGGTGAGAGAGACGCGTGGCTTTGTGGTGTGTTTGTAACCCGGAAGGAGAGAGACGCGGTGGTGGCTCCGTAGTTTAGCTAGTGGGGTCAGGGGTAAAATAGACATTTCATGTCATCATTTGCCCTTCTCCTCTCGCGTCGTACCTGCGTGGCGGACGGCGAGGAACGAGGGCGCCGCCTACCCTTGCTCGGCCTCTTGCCTTGCACCTTCGGCAGAAACCCTAGATGCAACGCTCCTTCCTTCTCTCCCGCTCTCTCTCCTGCGGAACAGGAGCCAAAGCTCCCACACCCCCTCCTCTCCCTTGCGAGAAGGCGAAGGGGACTGGCAAATCGGAGCGCGTGGATGTCGCTGCGATTGGAGATCCGGAAGATCCGAACCCTACCGCCACACTCCCGTTTTCCCCTTGCCCAGCCTCTTGATTCCATTCCTCCTCCACATTTTCTATGGTTTCTGGCGGTGGAGGGAGAAGGGGGCGAGGTGGAAGCTAGCGACGGCCGACGGGGTGCTGCTGCTCCCAGGGAAGCCCCCACAGAGCGTCTAAGAGGGCAAGCAGGTGAGCACCACCGCAGGTTTCTCGCGGTGGCGGCGCGGGAAGGGGCCGAGGTCTGCAGGGCGAGCACCAGTTATATCTGCCAGGTCTGCGACTTCGAGAGGATCCGGCGGCAGCGCTGGGTGGAGGAGGACGACCACCACTGACGAATCCAGGCGCAGACCACGCCGCCGCCGATGCGCATGATGCGGGCGACCCCGCAGGTACCTGGCCTCTCCATCCCCGTCTCTTATCTCTCTCCTCTCTCAACCCCCCCTCTCTCTCTCTCTCTAAGTAGACGGCAGTAACGAGGCAGAGGTGACGCACGCGAGGAGCAGGACCTCCGTCAGCACGGTTCCATGGAGGAGGATCCGTCCGCAGTACAAAGAAGGTCGAGCCATCAACAGCATCGCCTCGCGCCCATGATCCAGCTGCAGCAACACATCGCCAAGGTATGGTGCATCCTCCTGCTTCTTCATTCTGGCTTGCTCCTCACATATCCCTCCAGCCCTCTGCTAGCTGACCTGCTCCATGGATATCTGTCGTGTCAGTCACTTTGATTGGGTCCAAATATAGCAGTTAATGGCCAGAGGATTTTGAGATCTGAACCATAGTGAAATTTAGGAACCTTTCTTTGTGTTGTGTGCAGACCCCTAATTGGGAGTTTCCGCGGTACCTCAACGGTGTGGACTCCCTCAATGACAGATTGCTGCAGAACTGCGTGTCATGAAAACAAAAGTTGGAGACTTGAAGCCTACTGACACATTCTCCATCAACAATTAGGTACACACCTTTCTTTTCTTGATGAAATTGTCTGGTGGGTTGTTGAGTTTGTGCGGATGTGCTATATGACTGCAACTGGTGTATTGGATTTGGTGGTCTGAGAAATGTGAATGACACAAGCTTTAGTTTTAGTTTTGGAGTTTGATAGGAGAAGAAAGATTTCCTTGCTTTTTGACATATAAAAGAGCGAGCATAAGAAAATGACCAGTTACAAGGACCAAATTTTCCTGTGATTTTTTGTTATGCAACAGCCATTTTCACTATAATGATGTCAATTCTCATATATATTCCTTTTCAGCTCTTGTTTTCAAGGTTCATGATGAGTCCAGCCAAGGTTGTCACCTCCATCCCCGTGCTCTTCATGATCAGTGGTGGAAGGAGGGCAACTCTGCCATGGAGCAGGTACATCGGAGGTGGATGCCTTGGCCAGGTGGGCGTGTCTCTCACTAACTTGCTATCTCTTTTAATTAGACAATTTTTTTGATTTTTTCCGATTGTTCTAACTCAAGTGTTGGATTGCTAATATATATTTATTTTTCTCATGTTTTTTCAACAATAGTATTGATGTGTAATGGGTACCTAAGTCTGTGATCAACTGGAGAATTGTGCACATATTTCCATGTTTTTCCTGATTGTTTATAGTTGGTGACAGCGATGTGTGGCTCCAGTTCAAAGTGTACCATCCTGGATGTGTTCAGGTTTTTGCGATATAGTAGCAAATTTTAAATGATGGTCTAGGAAATTTTAAATGATGTGTACCTAAGTCTGTCAAAATTGACATGGACATGATATATTTATCAGTAAGCCCTCTTTTATGCACCAGCATATGATTTATTTTGGCTGCACCTTATTATTATTTTCAGAATTAAAATTTCCTCTTCATTGTCACTATTAATGGTTATTTTGCATTGTACGCATTGAGGTTTTGCTCTTTTTCTCTGAATTTTTTACTATGTTTTGTCTGAAAGTTATGTGTAGAAGTGTTCTCCCCAATAGGTGTTTCTTTAAGCGCTGAAAATTCTAGGCAATCAAATTAATATAGAACCATAAAAAATTCAATGTATGCAAGCTAACATCTTGCCTCACACGTAGCATGGATCTTCTCAGGTGAGAGTACTTCACTTCTGCAATTTTATCACTTGATGGCTTAGTACTAACGAACTGTCTAGATTTACCTTTCACTTTACCCATTTGTCTTACATAATCAAGCCATGTTGTATAAGATTTTACAGGTTTGCACCATCATTGCCAAATTTCGCTAATTAAACATCTTTTTCACCACAGCACCTGTTGAATCATTACCACTATTTGCCTACCTCTCCTTCGACACCAAAGGTATGACCATTTGCACTGTCATGTTTTTCATTTCATCAGTAGTATGCTATACAAGTTCTCTCAACTTTGAAAAATAGTTGTTGCTGTATCTGAGCTACTAACTGGAGTCCTTGTGCCTATGTTCCTTTCATGTATCGCTCGACAGATTGTTCCTTGATGTTTCATTACTTAGTGACATGCTCTGTAGGCCTTCTTATCTGCATACTGGAATCATTTGTGTGCCCTAATTATGCTGACTGATATTTGTTTCCTTGCCTACAGATTCAGAGTTGGTTTAAGTTATTGGCTTCTTGCCACTGCTCTTTGTGCCATGCACCGGGCGCAGTTGTGCCAGCACGCTCCACTTGAGCTGATTTTGTCTCCCTCAAGAACGACATTAACGGTGATACCACAAAAGGTGTTCTCTCTCTGGTGACTTTAAATCTGCCAATTTAATTTTCATTTTGTTATCTCTTCATGCTACATATGTATGGTGCTGTGACATGGATTGCGCATAATTCATTTTCCTAATCCCTTTTGATGTGGTGTGTGATGCTGTTGTTGGTCCCTTGATCGGCTCATTTCAGGTGTGCAAGTGTACCATCCTGGATGTGTTCAGGTTTTTGCGATATAGTAGCAAATTTTAAATGATGGTCTAGGAGAAACTAGCATGAGTTGTTCTTGTTCTGTATATAAGAGGTTTCAGTTCCTTATTTCCCTTCTGCAATTTTGCTTGCTGCTTATGAGTCCGTGTAGATACATTGGTGGGAGGACTACTCCCAAGATATGGGTATTAGATTTTCTTCTGGTTACTATTTAAGTTGCTCCACTAAAACTGTGTAAGTTTGTTCTGTTGGTGTTTTAGTAGCTGTGCTAATGCAATATACTTTTATCGTAATTCTACCCTGAGTCTTGTATACAATGTTCTAGGATTGCAGCATAGTTGCATCCTTTGGGACAATGAGTGCCTCACGTTTCTTCTGCTTGCCTTTCTACTTATTTTCTGAAAGATATAACAACATATTTGTCCAATAAGGTGGTAAGAGTTGACATGGCACCTGATGTAAATCTAACAACAATGAATTCTCACATATAAAATATATCATGTGGAGTAATTCTTTCAGATATGGAGATAACTTGGAGACTGCGATGCATCTGATGGTTGCCTGACTGACAAATAGCATGCAGGCAACTTCTGGTAATATTTGAGTTATCCATTTTTATTTTTATTTGAAGCATTAAAACAAGCATAAAATCAGATATTCCACAATGTATGCAACATTTCAAGGCACGTCTCTTCTTCATTGACGAATGGTGATTGTGTTGCATTTCCTGCTCCTTTTTCTCTAGATCTCGTTCATAACCTATCCCATATTTTTCTCGGTCAATGGATGGTGTTACTCATTAAGTCATCAATTGCTACCTAATCTTTGGTACATTCATTTATTTCAGTTTCAATATTTGTAAGAAGAGATTGCATCATTTCAAATGGTGTGTGTTTAAAAGAGTGTAGTTTTCTGCTGTTGTCACTGAAGTGATCTACTATGCGTGTCGATTCAGATTATACATGATAAACTCTTAGCTAACGTCAGCGTATAGGAGCTAAGTTGTAGGACATAAACAAATGTACTAAAATTAACATAGGATTGAAACTACTAAATAGGCATCTCAGATTGGTACCTTATAAATTTGCCACAACAGTCGCCTTGCGCATCTTAGATAATTTTAAAAAAATGCCAAAGTTTATTTTTCCTTATTGTATACTAACAGTAGTTTCTGAAATCAATTCTATGCAATATCTCAAATGAATTAACACAGAGACTCATTTAGTGTTTACTGGTAGGTTCTCGACCCAATGAGTGAGTTTGGTAATATACATTTTTTCTAATATGTCTAAGGAAAACAATGTGATGTTAATTACTCCAAAACTATTCACAAAATTCAGAACCATGATTACATTACATATATCAGTAGCACAATAGTGAACTGTATTTTCAAAAAATGAAGGCGAAGTTGGTTTTACTACCTCTTGGCCTTGTCCT
Organism: Dactylis glomerata; assembly: GCA_007115705.1. Classification (NCBI taxonomy): domain Eukaryota; kingdom Viridiplantae; phylum Streptophyta; class Magnoliopsida; order Poales; family Poaceae; genus Dactylis; species Dactylis glomerata. The sequence goes on from QXEO01000171.1 coordinate 4,922,491, forward strand.
GGTCCTTTGGGCTTTACTGGACAGCCTTCGATATTGGCAATTCTGAATTGTGTTGCTTAATTCGCATGTCGTGTTCTGTGCACATTTTGTCAGGTATAATGATGTGTCCTACTGCTCGTGTGAGTCTGGCTAATGGCCTTTTCATATTATCCTTTATACAGTCACATGCACTTTTACTTTGCAATCATCCGATGTGCCTCTGAGGCCATCGCTTTCAATTGTCGGTTGACATTCCATTCTTATCTTCCTGTGATGGTTGCTGATGGATCTGTTCTTGGAGTAGTGGGGATCGTCATCTTCATTTAAGTGGAGACTGAGCACTCCCAGAAAGCACATCNCTTGCCTCACACGTAGCATGGATCTTCTCAGGTGAGAGTACTTCACTTCTGCAATTTTATCACTTGATGGCTTAGTACTAACGAACTGTCTAGATTTACCTTTCACTTTACCCATTTGTCTTACATAATCAAGCCATGTTGTATAAGATTTTACAGGTTTGCACCATCATTGCCAAATTTCGCTAATTAAACATCTTTTTCACCACAGCACCTGTTGAATCATTACCACTATTTGCCTACCTCTCCTTCGACACCAAAGGTATGACCATTTGCACTGTCATGTTTTTCATTTCATCAGTAGTATGCTATACAAGTTCTCTCAACTTTGAAAAATAGTTGTTGCTGTATCTGAGCTACTAACTGGAGTCCTTGTGCCTATGTTCCTTTCATGTATCGCTCGACAGATTGTTCCTTGATGTTTCATTACTTAGTGACATGCTCTGTAGGCCTTCTTATCTGCATACTGGAATCATTTGTGTGCCCTAATTATGCTGACTGATATTTGTTTCCTTGCCTACAGATTCAGAGTTGGTTTAAGTTATTGGCTTCTTGCCACTGCTCTTTGTGCCATGCACCGGGCGCAGTTGTGCCAGCACGCTCCACTTGAGCTGATTTTGTCTCCCTCAAGAACGACATTAACGGTGATACCACAAAAGGTGTTCTCTCTCTGGTGACTTTAAATCTGCCAATTTAATTTTCATTTTGTTATCTCTTCATGCTACATATGTATGGTGCTGTGACATGGATTGCGCATAATTCATTTTCCTAATCCCTTTTGATGTGGTGTGTGATGCTGTTGTTGGTCCCTTGATCGGCTCATTTCAGGTGTGCAAGTGTACCATCCTGGATGTGTTCAGGTTTTTGCGATATAGTAGCAAATTTTAAATGATGGTCTAGGAGAAACTAGCATGAGTTGTTCTTGTTCTGTATATAAGAGGTTTCAGTTCCTTATTTCCCTTCTGCAATTTTGCTTGCTGCTTATGAGTCCGTGTAGATACATTGGTGGGAGGACTACTCCCAAGATATGGGTATTAGATTTTCTTCTGGTTACTATTTAAGTTGCTCCACTAAAACTGTGTAAGTTTGTTCTGTTGGTGTTTTAGTAGCTGTGCTAATGCAATATACTTTTATCGTAATTCTACCCTGAGTCTTGTATACAATGTTCTAGGATTGCAGCATAGTTGCATCCTTTGGGACAATGAGTGCCTCACGTTTCTTCTGCTTGCCTTTCTACTTATTTTCTGAAAGATATAACAACATATTTGTCCAATAAGGTGGTAAGAGTTGACATGGCACCTGATGTAAATCTAACAACAATGAATTCTCACATATAAAATATATCATGTGGAGTAATTCTTTCAGATATGGAGATAACTTGGAGACTGCGATGCATCTGATGGTTGCCTGACTGACAAATAGCATGCAGGCAACTTCTGGTAATATTTGAGTTATCCATTTTTATTTTTATTTGAAGCATTAAAACAAGCATAAAATCAGATATTCCACAATGTATGCAACATTTCAAGGCACGTCTCTTCTTCATTGACGAATGGTGATTGTGTTGCATTTCCTGCTCCTTTTTCTCTAGATCTCGTTCATAACCTATCCCATATTTTTCTCGGTCAATGGATGGTGTTACTCATTAAGTCATCAATTGCTACCTAATCTTTGGTACATTCATTTATTTCAGTTTCAATATTTGTAAGAAGAGATTGCATCATTTCAAATGGTGTGTGTTTAAAAGAGTGTAGTTTTCTGCTGTTGTCACTGAAGTGATCTACTATGCGTGTCGATTCAGATTATACATGATAAACTCTTAGCTAACGTCAGCGTATAGGAGCTAAGTTGTAGGACATAAACAAATGTACTAAAATTAACATAGGATTGAAACTACTAAATAGGCATCTCAGATTGGTACCTTATAAATTTGCCACAACAGTCGCCTTGCGCATCTTAGATAATTTTAAAAAAATGCCAAAGTTTATTTTTCCTTATTGTATACTAACAGTAGTTTCTGAAATCAATTCTATGCAATATCTCAAATGAATTAACACAGAGACTCATTTAGTGTTTACTGGTAGGTTCTCGACCCAATGAGTGAGTTTGGTAATATACATTTTTTCTAATATGTCTAAGGAAAACAATGTGATGTTAATTACTCCAAAACTATTCACAAAATTCAGAACCATGATTACATTACATATATCAGTAGCACAATAGTGAACTGTATTTTCAAAAAATGAAGGCGAAGTTGGTTTTACTACCTCTTGGCCTTGTCCTGGTCCTTTGGGCTTTACTGGACAGCCTTCGATATTGGCAATTCTGAATTGTGTTGCTTAATTCGCATGTCGTGTTCTGTGCACATTTTGTCAGGTATAATGATGTGTCCTACTGCTCGTGTGAGTCTGGCTAATGGCCTTTTCATATTATCCTTTATACAGTCACATGCACTTTTACTTTGCAATCATCCGATGTGCCTCTGAGGCCATCGCTTTCAATTGTCGGTTGACATTCCATTCTTATCTTCCTGTGATGGTTGCTGATGGATCTGTTCTTGGAGTAGTGGGGATCGTCATCTTCATTTAAGTGGAGACTGAGCACTCCCAGAAAGCACATCTTCTAGGGCGGTTCATGTCTAGAGTGAAATTCCCAGTTTGATCGGCCTGTTTTCCAGGTGGTTTGGTTTTTGCAGGGTATATGTATGGGTTTGTGCTTAATTATTATAACTATGAGAGTATGTTAGCATATATGAACCTTGTTTGATACCTCCTCTATGTACACCGTACCTTAAGTCACATAGCCCCACCTGTGAGCAGGTCAATATGTACACTTCAACAGTCTGTGAAAACGGCCTATACCTGTAATAATGTGGATATCTTGTTGTGGTCAGCTGGGCTATACAGCTAAAGCGGACTTTTGATATGTTCGTTGCCTTGAACATGCTTCAGGGCACCTAGAGAGTAAGTTCATGTGTCCTTTGATCAGTTTATTTCTTAGTTTCACGTATAGCTCAGTACCTCTGGATCTGATCAACTCACTAGCTCCTTATTGAAAAAGTTTGTCCCTACCACCTTAAATCACATTTTTTAAACCTGGCATCCACACCCGTTAGTTCATCCTTTGTATGAAGGTTCATTCTTTGTTTATTAGACAAGCATACTGAAGTGATACATGCTTTTAATTTTTTGATTCCGCCGGTGGATTGCTAGGCTATTTCACTTTTAATCCCTTAAAATTCACTTGCGTCTTTTAATTGTCTTGCATTATGGTTAAGGGAACCATCATTGAACTTGGTTAGGTATCAGACTACTGCCTCAATATTTTATTTAGTTATTTTTTCATTTTGTCGGTTCTACCAAACTAATATTTTCTCTGGTTTGTACCAATAGATTCCAGTTACCATGATGCTAGCGTTCATGCTGAAGTAACTACACCTGCCACACCAACTGTATAAGAGCCATACAGTTGAAGGGGGTAGGGTTGTGTGGACTATTATGTTTTACCCCTCTTTGTAGCATCTACAGTCTGTAACTGGTACTCAGTCATTTGTCCAGCGACCCGTCAGAATTTCTAGAGACACCCGGAAATGGTGTTGCACTCCAAGTGATCAAATACACGGAGACAGTCTATAAGAAGCTGCTAAAGGACTTAGCAACCCTGAGATGGAGAAACAGAAAATGGGCTAGAGCAGCGCGCTCGGCAGATCCCTGGTAAATCGCAAGCGCAACCGGCTGAAGGTCAGGAGGACCAACAGCGCGAGCGGTGGAGGCGAGCCGGATCAAGATGATGACTTCCCGACGGATGTGGAGCAGTATCACATCTTCACTACCCCCGGCAAGAACAAAAGGAACGACCTTTGGCATGAGGCAGAGGTGAACGCTGTGATGCCTGCAAAACCCCAGTTCATGCATTGGTCAGAGGCGGCCATTACCGGGGGCGCGAGGACCATCCGAGGCTGATGCCCATCCTGGAGAATACGCCTGGTCGTGGATCCTGTTGTGTGTTCCGATACGCACATTGCCGGTTCTCCGCGTGCTCATCGACGGCGGTGTAGTATCAACCTTCTTTACCGAAGCCTTCGGAGAAGTTGGGCATCCCGCTTGCTCAGCTGAAAACCTAGCCGGCTCACCTTCCATGGCATCGTGCCTGGGTATTCTTGCACCCCTTTGGGCAGCTGCAGCTGGAGGTTCTCTTCGGAAAGAAGGGGAATAGCCGCCGCGAGCCCATCTGTTCGAGGTTGGTGGACATCAGCAGTCCCTACCACGCGCGCTAGGCCGTCTGGCCTGGCTAAGTTTCATGGCTGTCCCGCATTACGCCTATCTGAAGATAAAGCTCCCAGGGCCCAGAGGGTGATCACCCAGTCTCGGAAGCTTCAAGAAGTCCTGGCCTGCGCAAAGGGAGAGCTCGCAGCTGGCAGAGGCGCTGGTCGTCGCCGAGGAGAAGATGCAGCTTCTACATCGCGTGGAGCTGATCTAGCAAGACGTGCCAGTACGCCAGTCGCCGGTGGAGCAATTCAAGCCGGCCAACGACACCAAGAAGATCCTGCTGGACGAGAGCGGACCCCTCCAAGTACGTCATCATCGCACCGGTTTGTCTGCCAAATAGGAAAGCGAGCTCACCAGCTTCCTCCGTGAGAATCGGGACATCTTTGCATGGTCTCCAAAGGATATGCCTGGTGTGCCGAGGGAGCTAGCTGAGCACGCACTCAACGTCCGGCCGGACGCCAAGCCGGTCAAGCAGCCGCTGCGGCGGTTTGCAGAAGAAAAGAGGAAAACTATTGGCGAGGAGATTGCCCGGCTCCTTGCAGCCTGCTTATCATGGAGGTATTTTACCCTGACTGGCTTGCGAACCCAGTCTTGGTTCTGAAGAAGAATAACACTTGGCGAATGTGTATCGACTACACCAGCCTCAACAAGGCCTGCCCCAAGGATCCTTTCGCGCTGCCACGGATTGACCAAGTGATCGACTCCACAGCCGGCTGTGACCTATTGTCCTTCCTGGATGCCTACTCAGGCTACCACCAGATCCCGCTCTTCCAGCCAGATCAGATCAAGACCTCCTTCATCACCCCGTATGGAGCCTACTGCTACGTTACCATGCCGTTCGGCCTGAAGAACGCTGGAGCCACTTACTAGCGAACCATGCAGCGATGTCTGCAGGGCAGATTGGAGGAACGTGCACGCTTATGTGGACGACGTGGTGGTGAAGACCAAGCAGAGCGCCACGCTCTTGGATGACCTCAAGGAGACCTTCGCCAACCTGCGGTGCTATCGCATGAAGCTCAACCCTGAGAAGTGCACCTTCAATGTGCCGGCTGGACAGCTCCTAGGTTATATCATTTCCCAGCGAGGGATCGAGGCTAACCCCTCGAAGATAAAGCCATTGAGGCCCTGGAGAAGCCCACCCAGCTTAGAAACATGCAGAAGTTTGCTGGTTGCTTGGCCTCGCTTAGCCGGTTCGTCAGCCGGCTCGGGGAGAAGGCCATGCCACTATACCAGCTGATGAAAAAGACGGACCATTCGTTTGGTCCCAGCGCGCTGACGATGCCTTCAACGACCTCAAGCGAGCCTTGTCTACCGCACCAATCTTGGCTGCACCGGCTCTGCGAGAACCAATGCTGCTCTACATTGCAGCAACCCCATGCGTCATGAGCGTCGTGATCATGGTGGAACGCACCGAGGAAGGCAAAGAGCTGCCGGTTCAGCGCCCGGTGTACTACCTGAGTGAGGTGCTCACTCTCTCCAAGCAAAATTACCCGCACTACCAGAAGGTCGCGTACGGCGTATACATGGCGGCCAAGAAGCTGAAGCATTACTTTGAGGAGCACCCAATCATGGTGGTGAGCACTACTCCGCTCTCGGAGATCATCGGGTGCAAGGACGCGTCGGGAAGAGTGGCCAAATGGGCGATTGAGCTCGCAGCTCATACCATTCAGTACAAACCCAAGACGACGATCAAGTCGCAGATCATAGCGGATTTCTTTGCTGACTGGGGAGAGCACCAGTACCTGCCGCCGGCTCCGGACTCCACCCACTGGTGCATGCACTTCGATGGCTCCAAGCTGCTCGGGGCTTGGGAGCCGGCGTCGTCCTCACCTCTCCCAAGGGAGACAAGCTATAGTACGTGCTACAGATGCACTTTCGTGCGTCGAACAACGTTGCTAAGTATGAAGCCCTGGTACATGGGCTCAAGATGGCCAAGCAGATCGGCATCAGGAGGATCCTCTGTTTCGGAGACTCCGACCTGGTGACGTACCAGGTTTTAGGGGATTGGGACGCCAAGGACGCCAACATGGCATCCTACCGCTTTTACGTGCAGCAGCTCAGCGGATTCTTCAAGGGTTGTGAGTTCCATCACTTCCCAGAGCAAACAACAAGGAAGCGGACCGGCTGTCCAAGATCGGCTCCACCAAGTAGGATATCCCAGCTGGGATGTCCCTGGAGATCATCCATAAGCCGTCTATCAAGCCTTCGCCGGAGTCCATATCCATCTACGTGCCTAGAGACCCAGCCCCGGCTCAGGTACCACCACCGGACCCGGGGCTGCCGTCTCGGGCTGAAGGAAGAAGCCGGTCAGCCCAGCGCGGCCGGCTCGACGAAGGACAGGGGGACTGCCGCTCCACGCCCGCTCCCCAGCCGGACAATCAGATGAAGCTGGCACAACAACGGACCCGGGGGCTGCTGATCCTCTGGTTGCCAGTGTCTTCCACATACGGGAGATACCTTCCTGGGCGGAGCCATTCTCCAACTACCTCATCACTGGGACTTGCCGCAAGACGAAGTGGAAGCTAGGCGAATTCAACGTCGAGCTGGGGCGTACACCATCATCAACAGTGAGCTGTACACGCGCAGCATGTCAGGCATCTTCCAGAAGTGCATCGAGCCGGAAGAAGGGATAGAGCTGCTAAGAGAGATACACCAAGGGGAGTGCGGGCATCACGCATCTTCCAGAGCCTTGGTGGCCAAAGCCTTCCGCCATGGTTTCTACTGGCCAACGGCCAAGAAGAATGCAGAGCAGCTGGTGAAGCAGTGCAATGGCTGCCAGCGCTTCTCCAAGCACAGAAACACTCCAGCGGCAGCCCTCAAGACCATCCCGCTCACCTGGCCGTTCGCTGTCTGGGGCCTGGACATGGTAGGGCCGTTCAAGAGTGCACCCGGGGGCTTGACGCATCTGTTGGTTGCTGTGGACAAGTTCACCAAGTGGATCGAAGCCAAGCCAATTAAGAAACTCGACGGCTCGTCCACAATCAAGTTCTTCAACGAGATCATCACAAGATACGGAGTTCCCCACAGCATCATCACCGACAACGGGACAAACTTTGCGAAGGGAGTCTTTGCTGATTACTGTGGCCAGAAAGGCATCCGGCTGGACTTAGCGTCAGTGGCGCACCCTCAGACAAACGGGCAAGTGGAGAAGGCAAATGGACTGATCCTGGCCGGCATCAAACCAAGACTGGTCGAGCCTCTCGAACGCTCAGCCGGCTATTGGGTCGAGGAGCTACCCTCAGTGCTCTGGAGCCTATGCACCACTCCAAATCGCTCTGTCGGCTTCACACCTTTCTTCCTAGTCTATGGAGCAGAAGCGGTGTTGCCCACGGACATTGAGTTCGACGCGCCTAGAATTGTCCAGTACACGAAGAAGCAAGCAAAAAAAGCTCGCGAAGATGGCGTTGACCTCCTCAAGGAGGCACGAGAGCAGGCTCTGGCTAGATCAGCGCTCTATCAGTAGCATCTGCGATGATACCACAGCCGAAGATTCGCCCGCTCGCGTTTCGCGAAGGAGATCTCGTACTCCGGCTGGTCCAAAGCACCAAGGGCATGCACAAGCTGTCCCCTTCCTGGGAGGGACCGTTCATTGTTAGCCGGGTGCTGGGCAATGGGGCATATTACCTCATCGATGCACAAGAGCCCAGAAAGAACAAGGCAGATAACTCTGACAAGGAGACCGAGCGTCCTTGGAATGTCAGTCTCCTAAGACCTTTCTTCTGCTAAGGCAAAAGCTTGTACCCCAAAAAACGTGTCAATGAATAAAGGAAAACAGAGCGGCTAGTTACGGCCGGCTCCGAGGAAAAACACTTCGTGTATGTTTTGCTTCCTATGTTATTCACTTTACCGGCAGCCGGCTCCAGGCACGGAGCCACAGCCGGCAGCCCCGAAAACGATCGATCCCTCGCCAGTCGGATGAGTACTACGTATGAAGAAGGTCTCGAGCCCAACCTCCACCTTTCGGCTCCGCATAGCCGGACGGATAGGAGCCGGCAGGCCACATACGAAGGAAAGCCGCAGAGCAGAACCGCAAACGATAGAAAAATTGCTCAACCAGGCGTTAAGGGCAGTGTCTGTTAACTAAGCGATGGCTAGCACGAGTCGGGGGCCTGATAGACCGAAGTACTACTTCTCACTCCGCAGCACGCTCCCACCCTAGGCCGGCATTCGGCTGTCGGCCCAAGGGAGACCAACCGGCACCAGGCTGCCGGTTGGGGTAGAAGCGCCGAAGGGTGGGAAGATTAAGGAAAAAGTTGAGGGAACCGGACGAAGGCGAAGCCAGCAAATAGTTGATAGTCACAGTCTCTCGATGCTTGGGCTGAGAAGCCACGTCCAAGAGGTTCGAAGCTAGAGCTACCTCGCTTGGCGTTGGCGTCGTTCGCGAAAAGTTAGTTTCGAGCTAGCTGTTAGTCCAGCTACCCCAAAACTCGGGGGCTAGGGGAAAGAGAATTGGCCCTCAGAAGTGGGCCGGCTCTAGTACCCTCGCCGGCTGTCCGATCGGTTGGCGCTACGACACGATCGGCAAACGAACAACGAAATCGGAACCTAACACGCGCAAAGCAACGGCTAGAGCCGGAAACTGGGAGGTCTACTCCAATCGTGGCTTGGGACGTGCGAAGGCCTGGGAAGGGAAACGTGCCGGCTTCGACCTCGCCCGAGCCGGTACAAGACTCAGTCTCTGTTCCAACTCCGCTGAGCCGGGACTATGTCGATGGATTTCGTGTCGCAAGAACACGGGGTACCACGCGACGGACCCGAAGATTCGAACGCAGGGGGCTGAACGTGGGAGATCTTGGATCGCAACGAAACACGGTGACGGAAGCCTCGAGTGTCGAACGCGCAACGCACTGCAGAGAGAGAGACCGAGCTTTACCCAGGTTCAGGGCCCTCGTGGTGAGGTAAAACCCCTACTTCCTGCCTTCTTGTATTGCAACGCGACACCTCGCGAGGAGTACAAGGTCTTGGTTACAAAGCTCTAGTTGGCCAGAGGTTGAAGAACCTGTGTGCCCAACTAGCAGCCTGAAGAAGATGAAGATCCGATCCCCTCTAATGGGTGGCCTCCCCCTCCTTTTATATCGCCAAGGTCCTCCTTCCCCTTATCTTCTTCGGGAAGGGGTTGCCACACACGGCCAAGGAGGGAGGACAGCTATAGACTCTATTCTTCTGTGGACGTTGTCTTCGTAGGGTAGTGGCGCCGGTCCACAGGAGTGGGTGGAGGAAGCTGACGTCCTCCTCTGGTGCCCTGCACTGTCCACGCTATTTTTAGGGGGGTGGCCAGCAACCACTGTGCCGCTTTAGGCAGGCACAGCGAAAGTTGGTCTCCTCCCTGTCGGGGGTAGCGTGGGTGGTACGCGGTCTTCTGCCCGTTATCTTCTTGCTCTGCACGCAAACGTGCCGAGCTGACGTGGGCGTGCTTCCTCTCCTCACCAGCAGGGGCTCGTGAGGAGGTCTTCTGGTCCTTAGCAGTTTTGGTCGTCGTTCTCCTCACGAGGCGCCTCCTCGTGAGGGTCTTCTCCGTAGCTTGGATCGTCGTCCTTCCCCTGGGCTGAAGATGGGCCGATGACGGGGCCCAGGAGCAGGTGGACCGGGATACCCCGGTATCCAGAACACCGACAGTAGCCCCCGGGAGCACGGCCCTCGAATGCGCCCTCTTGAGGAAGCGAAGGGCCGGGGCCCCCGAAGCTGCTGGGCCCTCCAACAGCACGTGTCAACCGCGCGGTCAGAGGATCATGTGAAGAGGCAGAGGCTGCGGACACGTGGCGCGGCCGCAGCTGGCGAGACGAAGCGGCGGGCGACGCTGCAGTCTCCAAGGCGTCAACCCATCATAATGATGCGTCGCGTGACTGCGGAGCGCTGCGCCAACGCTTCGATTCCCGCGCTGGGATTTGACGCATTGACGCCGAACGCCCCCCTTAAATAGATCCTCCTCGTGTCCTCTGGCACCTTACCTCCTTCCTCCAGCGCCACTTCGGCTTCCACGCCCCCGAGCTCATGGATCCTTCCAACTCCTCCGTCTCCGCCGGATCGCGCTCTGGAGTGAAGCGCCGCGGACGCCCGCCGGGCAGTGGAAATAAGGCGAAGATCCCAGCTCAGTGGACGCCCGGCGCCGGCGGCCCCCTCCGCATTGGCGCGCCGAGGCAGGGCGAGGCGATCCGCGCTGCCCCGGGGACCTCCGGCGCCCTGGCCCTCAGGGGCCCCACGCGCGGAGGCGCTCTGAATTCACCGTCGCCACTAGCGGCGGCGCCTGCTCCCCGCGCCTCGGGGAGCGTCGATCGGGCCCTCCGGGAGGTGGAGGCCGCCCTGGGCCCGCCTCCCCCTACTACAGATCCTCCGGCCCCGCCGGCGAACGGAGTGGTTGCCACTCCGCGGCACCTGGCGGCGGCGATGCTGGGACCCCTCATCGGCCCGGGGTCCCGCTTCCTGGAGCTTCTCGTCGTCGTCGACGCCCCGGGCTTCAACTCCCTCCGGCTGCCCGACGCCGTCCGGAGGGTGATTTACGCCCCCGGCGCAGCCGCCGGGGAGATCGCCCTGGGGGAACAGAGCAGGCCAGATCTCTTCTGGCCTGTGGACATCCTCCTCGGGGTCGGAGGCAACGCCGTCCTCTCCGGCCGCTGGAGGGCATTCGCCCTCGGCCATCGCCTCCGCGTCGGCGACCACCTCGTCTTCCGCTTCAAGCTGGGGACGCTGGAGGCTACGGTGCGGATCTTCACCGCCGGCGGCGTCCGCCGCACCTACCCCCAGCCCGCGGCGCAACGAAGAGGAGGTCCTGGCGCGGTAGTCTTCTGGGGAGGGGAGCTAGTCTCCTCCCCTCTCTTGTCATGTAGATCTCGCCGGCGGGGTATGCCCCGCCGTGCTTTTGCTCCTTCCCCCACTGGGGGCGTTTTAATGAAATCCGCTTGTTAATCATCTTGCTGTCCTGCATTTCGCTTCTCATTGCTCTTCATTGTCCCGGTCATTCGCACGCTCGAGAGCCCTAGTGAGCTATTGGCATTGACGGGAAGCCTCCCTTCGCCTCAGAGCTCGAGATGGGGTCGGCGTCGATGACACATTGGACGATTCCTGAGATAAGAAGTTGAAGAAAGAGTTGGAAAACAAAAAAAAGCCCAAATCCCCAAAAACGGAAAAACAAATCGACAAAACAAACGAAAAAAGAAGGCGAATAAGATGCCCCTGTGACCGGCACAGGGACCTTCTCCGTCGTGGAGGAGCGCGGCACTATCTGTGCCAGCAGCTAAGAGCAAATTGTCGCGCGTGGCGATTCACGGGGCCTTCCTCGTCGTTGAGGGAAGCTGGACCCTCACGGACGTGAAAACGTCGACGCTTAAGAGAGCCCAGAGACCGTCGACACCTCACAAGGGTTGCTCATGAGGTGAAGGGCCTGGCGCGGACCTCCGGATCTGCGTCTCCTTCGCAAGATGATCGGAGCGGCCTTGGTCTTCAATAATCCTGCCACGTTAGGCCTTCCTCGATAGAGGGAATCTTCTTGCGGATGCTGGGGCATCGATGCGTCCTTGCTCCCTCGTGAGGATTGCTCACGAGGGGTAGGTCCTTAACGGGTGCCTCGGGCACACCTTGGACTTTCCTCAAAGATTTTTTATTTTCTGGCGTACTTCGCGGGGAACTAAGCACCATGGGCATCCAGAGGTGATCGTTAACAGGGCCGTCGCCCCCGACCAGAGCTCGCTCCCTTCGGGTTTTTCGGGCTTGCTGTTTTCCGGGCGAAGGCCCCAGCATAGACACCGTGCCTAGCCCCCTTCCACGTGGAGTACAACAGAAAATAAATGGACTTCATGCCATTTTGATGTCCTGCCGAAGCAGAGGCGCTATATTGCGCATTAACTTAATATCAGTGCTTGAGAGCGGATTGAGCTGATACAAGTGCCGTGAAAACGGTCTTTTTCTCCTCATGAGGAACCTAAGGGTAGAACTTTCGCAGATGAGCTATGTTCCACGGGTTCCCCACCGGCACGCCTTCTGCGGTTTCCAGCTGCGCCGAGCCTGGCCTGGCGATGTGCGTCACCTTGAAGGGTCCTTCCCACATTAGAGACAGCTTGTGCAGGCCCTCGCGAGAGAGTATTCTCCTCAGCACCAGGTCGCCGACCTCCAGAGTCCTTGCTCGAACATGGCGGCTATGGTAGCGGCGTAGTCCTTGTTGGTACCTCGCGGCGCGGAGCGCGGCTTGGCACCGAGCTTCTTCGAGCAGGAGGAGGCGATCCTTGATGAGGTCTTCTTGGCGAACTTCGTCGAAGGCAAGCACCCTTGGCGACCCGAACTTGACGTCGGTGGGAAGAACAGCCTCCGCCCCATAGACCAGGAAGAAAGGGGTTTCTCCAGTGGGTTTGGTGGCGGTAGTCCTGATGGACCACAAGATGGATTGGAGGTTGTCTAACCATTTTTTGCCGCAGGCTTCGAGCTTGGCGTTGAAGCTTTTCGTCTTGAGCCCTTTGAGCACTTCAGCGTTGGCTCGCTCGGCTTGACCAATGCTCCTGGGGTAGGCAACGGAGGCGAACCAGATCTTGATGCTCGCCGACGCGCAGTACTCCCGGAACAGTCCGCTGGTGAACTGGCTGCTGTTGTCGGTGATGATGCGGTTAGGCACACCAAAGCGACAGACCAGCCCTCGGATGAACTTGACTGCAGACCTGGCCGGGATTGTGCACACCGGCTCCACCTCCACCCACTTGGTGAACTTGTCGATGGCGACGTAGAGGTAGCGGTAGCCCCCTTGCGCTCTGGGAAATGGGCCGAGGATGTCCAGCCCCCAGACCGCAAAGGGCCAAGTGAGTGGGATGGTTCGCAGCTCCTGTGTCGGCTGGTGGATCTGCTTAGCGTGGAATTGGCATGCCTCGCACCTCTTGACCATTTTCGCTGCATCCCCGAGCGCCGAAGGCCAATAGAAGCCACTTCGATATGCCTTTGCGGCTAGAGTTGCAGCAGAAGCATGATGGCCACACTCGCCGGCGTGGATGTCCCTGAGAAGCTCTTGGCCTTGGTGAGTAGATATGCACTTCAGAGCGACGCCGTTTGGGCGACGCCGGTACAAGTCACCATCCTTGACGCAGTAGCCCGAAGCTTGCCGCACAATCCTCTCGGCCTCCTCTTCATCCTCGGGAAGCCTGCTGCTGGTGAGGTAGGCCTTGAGCTCGATGATCCAATCCACTCCCTCCTACCGTGCCAATGCCAGAAGGACGCGGTCACCCGAAGGAGGCCCGCAATCCGGAGCCCCCTGCTCCGGCGGTGGCGGCAAAGCAGAAGGAGGAGGTGATTCGGATGTCGACGGAGAAGCGGACGGTTTGAAGAGACGCTCCTCAAAGACGCCGGCAGGCTGTGCCAGGCGATGAGAGGCGCGCTTGGCGATCTCGTCGGCTTCCACATTTTTTCCTCTCGGGATGTGCTTCAGCTCCAAGCCTTGGAAGCGTTTTTCCATCTTTCGATGCTCCTCGAGATAAGCCGCCATGTGCTCATCCCTTGGAGTGTAGCTCTTGTTCGAGAAGTTCACAACCAGTTGTGAATCTCCCTTGACGATGAGGCGCTTGATGCCCAAAGCGTTTGCTGCCCTTAGGCCCGCAAGTAGTCCTTCGTACTCCGCGATGTTGTTGGAGACCTTGTGTTCAGGCTTGAAGCAGAGCTGCACAGCGTAGAAAAGCTTGTCTCCCGAGGGAGAGGTTAGAACAGCACCGGCTCCCACGCCGGGGAGGTTGAAGGCGCCGTCGAAGTGCATGACCCAGAGGCCTGGGGCCTCCTCTCCAGGGAGAGTTGACTCCACCTCCGGAGGCTCGTCGGTGAACGGATCAGTCCATTCTGTAGTGAACTCGGCCAAAGCCTTGCTCTTGATTACCTTTGTAGTTTCGAAGGAGATCTCGAAAGGCTGGAGCTCCACGGCCCATTCAGCCACCCGCCCGGTGACATTGGGGTTGCGTAGAATGGTTTCCAGGGGACGATCGGTTACCACCTTAATCGGGTGACCCTGGAAGTAGTGGCGTAGCTTCCGCGAAGCGATGAGCAAGGTGTAGAGCAGCTTTTGCTGCATGGTGTAGCATTCCCGCGCATCGCGCAATACCGTGCCGACGAAGTACACAGGCTTTTGTACCTTGACGACACCCTCGGAAGGCTCCTCCTCGGGAGGCTTTTGAGCGTTGCTCTGAGAGAGCGGCTCGGTCGGCGAATATGCCACGGGCGGTTCCCCTCGAGGGTCGGGAGGTGAGGCGGCCTCTTCCTCGCGAGGAACCCCTGAGCTTAGAGGAGTGACCTCCTCTTTGGCGATCACCTTGGCGTCCCGCTCCGCGACGAGAACGGCACTTGCAGTCCTTGGAGTTGCCGCGATGTAGAGTAGCAAAGGCTCGCGGGTGGTTGGGGCAACCATGATCAGTGGGCTCGTGAGGTACCTTTTCAACTCAGCGAAGGCCTTGTCGGCTTCCGGAGTCCACTCGAACTTCCCGGCGCGCTTCATAAGCTTGAAGAAGGGCAAGGCTTTCTCCCCACTCCTCGCGATGAAACGCCCCAGGGCTGCCATGCATCCCGCGAGGCGTTGCATCTCCTTGAGATTGCGCGGTGGACGCATTTCTTCGATGGCCTTGACTTTGTCAGGGTTCGCCTCTATCCCTCGATGGGACACGAGGAACCCCAACAGTTTTCCCGACGGTACGCCGAAGGCGCATTTGGCGGGGTTGAGCTTGATGTTTACCTTTCTCAGGTTGACGAATGTTTCCTCCGGATCTTCGATGAAGGTGTGACCCTCGCGAGTCTTGACGACGATGTCGTCGACGTAGGCTTCCGCATTCCTTCCCATCTGAGCCCCCAAGGCCTTGCGCATGAGCCTTTGGAAGGTGGCTTCTGCGTTCTTCAGGCTGAAGGGCATACAGACGTAGCAGTACACCCCACAGGGCGTGATGAAGGCGGTCTTCTCCTCGTCCTCCTTTGCCATCTTGATCTGATGATAGCCGGAGAAAGCATCCAAGAAGCAAAGGAGGTCGCAGCCGGCGGTGGAGTCGACGATTTGATCTATCCTCGGGAGAGGATAAGGATCCTTGGGACAGGCCTTGTTGAGACTTGTGAAGTCCACGCAGAGGCGCCCACTGCCATTAGCCTTTGGGACGACCACCGGATTAGCAATCCAGGTGGGGTGGGCCACCTCGCGTATTAACTTGGCCTTCTTCAGCTTCTCTATTTCCTTGACGATGAAGTCCTGCTTCTCTTGCGCTTGCTTTCTAGTCTTCTACTTCACGGGGTGTGCCTGAGGGCACACGGCTAAGTGGTGCTCAATCACCTCCCTGGGAATGCTGGGCATATCTGACGGAGTCCAAGCGAACATGTCAGAATTTGCCCGCAGGAAGGTGACGAGCGCGCTTTCCTATTTGGGGGAAAGCGCTGCCCCGATGGTGACAAAGTTTTCGCAGCCCCCAGCCCGCAGCGGGACCTTCTTGGTTGCCGAGCGCTCTTGGGTAAACTGGGGCCTCCTGCCT
The DNA here is from genome assembly GCA_007115705.1 of Dactylis glomerata. Taxonomy (NCBI): domain Eukaryota; kingdom Viridiplantae; phylum Streptophyta; class Magnoliopsida; order Poales; family Poaceae; genus Dactylis; species Dactylis glomerata. The sequence goes on from QXEO01000171.1 coordinate 4,938,556, forward strand.
GAGGGTACCGCAGCTTCCCCAATGCTCATGTCCAGCATCGGGTGGACCAGGTCCTCGCTTGGAGTAGGCGATGCAGAGGCGGCGAACTTCTTCCCTGTCAAACCCAGAGGGGGGGGGGGCTCGAGAGAGGCCTTCTTAGCAGCAGCCCACTCTTGGGATACGAGCTGCCTCTTCCTCGTGAGGTCGCCGGAGTGTTCCAGTAGATCTTCGTCGGCGGGGAACATGGTGGCGGCCTCACGGTAGACATGCTCGACTGATCGGAGAGCATCCTTCTCATTGCAGCGCACGGTGATCGTGCCGTTGGCGCCCGGAATCTTGAGGACGTTGAAGCCATGATGCGTTGCTGCCATGAACCTCGCCAAGGCTGGGTAGCCGAGGATGGCATTGTATGGCAAGGCGATGTAGGCGACGTCGAAGTCGAGGCTTTCTGTCCTGTAGTTATCCCGGGTGCCGAAGGTGACGGGCAGGCTTACCTGTCCAATTGGCATTGTAGACCCCTCGGTTACCCCGAAGAACGGCCGAGTTGGCATGAGCCGGTGGTATGGCACCTGCATCTTCTCGAAGATCTCGACCGAGATGATGTTGAGGCCCGCCCCTCCGTCGATGAGAGTGCGATTGACGGCGACGTTATTGATGGTTGGCGTGCACAAGAGGGGAATTGTGCCCACGCCCCTTGTGGAAGCCGGATGATCCTCCTCGTCGAAGCCAATCTTGCACGTCGACCACTTCATTAGGCGATTGCCGACGTTGGGCTGCGCCGACGCGATTTCTCGCGACAGCTGCTTGAAGTGTCGATTTGACAGAGGAGCCTGAGCTCCACCTAGGAGGCAAGCGGCGAAGTCTCGCGGCTCTTGATAGCCCCCCTGGTCCTCCTCCCGATGGTCGTTTGCTGGTGGGGGCAGCGGCAGCGGCTCGGGATCAGCTCGAGACAGACCCCCGCGGCGACCTTCTTCGCGGTCGTCGTCGCGGCGATCGCCCCGGGATCCACTCTTGCCGTGGCTGCGGCCGCCCCCGCGACGCTTGGCGACGCCGTTTTCCTCGTGAAACTTCCGAACAATCCAACAATCGTCGGTATTGTGGGTGTCCTTCTTATGGATAATGCAGTAGCGGCGACGTCGACCTTTATCGCGATCGGAGCGGTCCCCGCGGCGTTGCTTATGATCCGGCTCCGCCGCGAGGACAGCAGCCTCCTTTCGCTTGGGGTCCTTGGACTTCGGCTTTGGGGGAAGCGCCTCCGGCAGATTGTGCACGAAGAGCCTCCCCTCCTCAGCTTTGGCGCAGCGGTCGGCGATCTCGAAGAGCCTGACGACGGAAGTCAGCTCATCATTCACGGACAGCTTCTCCCTCATCTTGACGTCGGAGACGCCCATGGAGAACGCGGAGATGACCTCCTCGTTGGAGATCCTGGGGATCTTGTTCCTCATCTGACTGAAGCGCTGGATGTATTGACGAAGCGTCTCGCCCTTGTACTGACGCACCGCCTTAAGATCGTTCTTAGTTGCGGGGTGCTCGTACGTGGGCATGAAGTTGGCAACGAACTGACGACATAAATCCTTCCATGAAGTCACGGATTCGTGAGGAAGATTCATGAGCCAAGTTCGCGGAGCATCCTTGAGGGCCATGGGGAACCAATTGGCCATGGCACGCTGATCTCCACGCGCGGCCTGGACGGCGACGACGTAGAGTTGGAGGAATTCGACGGGGTTGGTGGTCCCGTCGTAACGCGCGCCGATGTCCGGCTTGAACTTGTCAGGCCAGACCACGTAGCGCTACTGGCGAGTGAGAGCGAGACACCCGGGGTTGTAGATTGGGTCTCCGGGGGTCCTGACGTTCTTGCCAGCCTCGCCGATGTCGTCGATGGCGCGGTCATGATTTTCACGACGACGCTCGAGGGAGACGCGTGCGTCTTCCGGAGCGCGATGGACGATTTGGCAGCTGGGCTCCCCGCGCGGCGAAGATGCGGCGCGGGAAACCATCCTCTTGGCCTTGGTGGCCCTCCCATCTCCGGCGCCCGGGGCGCATCGCCCCGCCGCCGGATCTAGGTCTCCCGTGCCCCGGGCTCCTCCCTGGGCCGGGTCTTCGTTGGCGATGGCGACGAGCTCGGCGATTCGAGCGCGCCACCCCTCACGCCCGTCATCAGTGGGTTGATAGCGCAGCAGCTCCTGCGCCATGGCGAGAGCCAGCGCAGGAGACAGCTGACTCCCAGAACGAGCGCGAGAAGTGGCGGTGGCGGTGAAGGAGAGCGAAGGCTCTGTACGCCCGGACGGGAGGTAGGAGGACTCCAGATCTTCCTCCTCGGCCGAAGCTTCGCGACGACAGAAGATGGGCACGGTTTGCCCCCGAGCAGCATTGCGACGGTGAAGACGCTCGAGCCTTGCGTTGGCGTCGGCCATGTCGAAGTAGATCTAGAAGAAAAAACACCACAGCCCCCTACCTGGCGCGCCAAATGTCGATGGATTTTGTGTCGCAAGAACACGGGGTACCACGCGACGGACCCGAAGATTCGAACGCAGGGGGCTGAACTTGGGAGATCTTGGATCGCAACGAAACACGGTGATGGAAGCCTCGAGTGTCGAACGCGCAACGCACTGCAGAGAGAGAGACCAAGCTTTACCCAGGTTCAGGGCCCTCGTGGTGAGGTAAAACCCCTACTTCCTGCCTTCTTGTATTGCAACGCGACACCTCGCGAGGAGTACAAGGTCTTGTTTACAAAGCTCTAGTTGGCCAGAGGTTGAAGAACCTGCGTGCCCAACTAGCAGCCTGAAGAAGATGAAGATCCGATCCCCTCTAATGGGTGGCCTCCCCCTCCTTTTATATCGCCAAGGTCCTCCTTCCCCTTATCTTCTTGGGGAAGGGGTTGCCACACACGGCCAAGGAGGGAGGACAGCTGTAGACTCTATTCTTCTGTGGACGTAGCCTTCGTAGGGTAGTGGCGCCGGTCCACAGGAGTGGGTGGAGGAAGCTGACGTCCTCCTCTGGCGCCCTGCACCGTCCACGCTATTTTTAGGGGGGTGGCCAGCAACCACTGTGCCGCTTTAGGCAGGCACAGCGAAAGTTGGTCTCCTCCCTGTCGGGGGTAGCGTGGGTGGTACGCGGTCTTCTGCCCGTTATCTTCTTGCTCTGCACGCAAACGTGCCGAGCTGACATGGGCGTGCTTCCTCTCCTCACCAGCAGGGGCTCGTGAGGAGGTCTTCTGGTCCTTAGCAGTTTTGGTCGTCGTTCTCCTCACGAGGCGCCTCCTCGTGAGGGTCTTCTCCGTAGCTTGGATCGTCGTCCTTCCCCTAGGCTGAAGATGGGCCAATGACGGGGCCCAGGAGCAGGTGGACCGGGATACCCCGGTATCCAGAACACCGACAGACTAGTCCATCCCCCCCGGAGCCGGCTAGCAGAAGCACCGTTCCCTCTGCGTTGAAGCCGGAGGAGCCCGCCCGAAGCGTCTGCGTAGAGCAGTGACTATCGTAGTCCCTATCTACGGATTCACGTGATAGCGGTTTCGTTAAGAGAAGAATCATCGCATTACAACGGTATCAAGCGGAAGACATTTGCGCGATGGCAAAAGCACACAGTGAAGAAAGACATTCACACAGCAAACAAGGAAAGACAAGTTTTCATTAAGCGAAAGTTTGAGGATTACAAAAGCTTCCTAAATTGCTACCCTAAGAGCGCCAAGCACTCCCAGCCCGGGGATGCTCGCCTTCCTCGGCCCGGAGCGAGCGCCGCATGGACTTCGCCCCGGAGAAGTCCGCGTTGGAAGTCGACGAGGTTCGCCCTTCACGGCTGGGCGGCGAAGGCACGGGCGGAGAGGGTGCCATCGAAGAGGCAGATGGTGAAGTCCTCCTTCTCATCTTGGCAGGTGAGAAGGATGAACCAACCCTCGTGCACGCCGTAGTCGATGAAGAACTTCGACCACCCGTCGCAAAAGTAGCACTCCCCCTGACCGTCGTAGTAGACCTCAACGCGGTACGTGGGCTGGCCACCGCTGCATTCCCGCAGCTTGGCGTAGGCCATCTCCTAGTCCTCCATCGAGCTTGTGAACTCGGTCGGAAGGCGGAGGAGACCCCGGGCACCGGCAAGCACGGGGATGATGCAGGTGGACCATCCCTGGGCCGAGATATAGGCCGGCGGCTGGAGCGTCGGTTTCTCCGGCCAGGGCCGCGACGGGCCCAGCGGAGGGGCCACCGCGCGGGGCCCCTCGGGAGTGGCAGCGACCCTGAAGACAGCGGGGGCTTTCTTGTTTTAGCTACCCAGCGGCCGCCCACGACGGCGAGACGACAAAGGAGCAGCAGCCACCGCGGAAGCGGTCTTCTTCCTGCTCCCCTTCGGACGGCCTGGCCTCCGTTTCTCCGGGATGCCCGTGTCGCCGGAAGCTCCGGCCGCCTGAGGTGCAACGGAGGTGGAAGCAGCGGCGGCGGCCTTCGCCGTGAGGGCCTCCAAGGTACTCTTGTTGCGGCTCCCTTTTGGGCGACCGCGCTTCCGAGATGCGGAAGGCGCCGTCTCCGGCGCCTGGACCTCCTCTTTGCTCCCCTCCGGAACCTTGTCATCGCTGGCAGTGGAACCACTAGGGGACGACATGATCAGTTTGGGCTCAGAAAGGCAAAGCTCGAGGTGAGGGGAGAAGTGGGGGATGCCCTGGGCAGCGAGCATGTTCGGTATTTAAAGAAGAGCGGCGAAGGGGTAACCCCCGACGTTTCAGTAACCAACTTCCGTATCGTGTGCCACCGCGGCGGTTGCCGCAGCGGATCGTGGGAGGAGTTGATGGGACACGTCGCTGACGTGCGCCAGCCCTCCTCGCATGATGACTCGGGAAGTTATGACGGTGGTGATTCCGAAGTCAAAATGACAAGACTGGCCACTGGCACGCTGCGCCGGCCGCCGCATGGGAACAAGACCCGAAGCGGCGCAAGTTCCCAGGAGGCAGCACGCCGGCTCGTGGCCGCCAGCCGGGTCGCATCTGGAACCGGCACGTCCGAGATGGCCGGGAGAACTCTGCGAAACGTAACCTCAAGGACTAGAGCGGCCGAGCCGGGCCAGAAATCCTAGGACTTCGATGAGAGTGAGCAAGACTTCGGCGAGAAGAGGAACCCGCCGAAGCCCCATGCTAGCCCATGAGACTTTGCCAGTTTCGGGGGCTAGTGTTGTGGGGATGACTTAGGGGGCGCACCACGGGCCGGGCAATATGCCGGCTGGCGTCCTAGGAGTCCCCACGGCTTCAGCACGAGAAGACCGGCTCCGCCCGAAGGGCCGGCTACGCCAGCAGCCGGCTGGCGACTCCACCGAGGAAAAATGGAGCCGAGCGATGAAGACAAAGCTTCCCAACGGTTGTCTGGCCGAAAGTAGGTCGGCCCCGACAGGAGCGACACAGGCCAAGGATGGAATGACGCCCGCCACGACCGGCCTCAGCCAATGAGAGATCGAAACCCTTCCCCACGACGGGATTGAGGCTAAAGAGAAGGGATATGCCCTCCAGATGCCGGCCCAGGGGAAAGACACTTTATAAAGTGCCTTTGCCAGAGCAGGGCCAGAAGATCACGCCAAGGGACGCCGCCGCCGAGGAGCCGGCAGCCGGCCGAAACGTTACCTGACCTGTAACCAGGCCCCCGTCTATATAAGGGGGCCTGGACCCTTAGCATAGGGGAGATCCGATCTTCTTCTTCCTCCTCTAGCCCGAACAGCTCGAGGAGCACTGTAATAGATACTATCCAATCAATATGAAGCAGGTAGGAAGTACGGGTTTACCTCCAGCCGGGAGGGCCCTGAACCTAGGTAAACCGAGGTGTCTCTGTTGGCACGATCCCGAGCCGGACCCATCGTCACCATCGTCGAGCCCCTCCGATAAGCCTCCCCATGGCTACTGTCTCTAAATTCCCACGACACGCATCTTCCTCTCTTACTCCGGCGGTCGCTGAGGCACGGATCTGCAGCGTGCGTGCGTGCATGCGGCGGCGCGGATCTAACCGTGTGTGCAGCGGCGCGGATCTAACCGTGCGGCGGCGTGGATCTAAGAGTGCCGGTGAGGATCTAACCCTCAGAAATAGTTCAAATGTCTCTCTCTGTCTCACTTTCGTTTATCTTCTCAGATCTGTTGATGATGAAGAACACCAAGACGGTGGCCGTGCCGACAGTGCTCACCGATGCCAAGACGATTGAAGCCATCGCCTACAACATCGCTGCAACGGCGCAGATCCAGCCTTCAATATCGGAGTCTGCCGATGTCTCACTTCCGTTACCCTCCTCAGATCTGTTGCTGATGGACACCAAGATGGCGGCCGTGTCGACAGTGCTCATCGATCGTCTTGAAGCCATCGCCTACAACATCGCTGTGACCTACAACATCGCTGCGAGGGCGCAGATCCAGCCTTCAATGTCGGAGCCTGCCGATGTCTCACTTCCGTTACCCTCCTCAGATCTATTGCTGATGGACACCAAGATGGCGGCCGTGTCGACAGTGGTCATCAATGACAAGACGATTGAAGCCATCATCCACAACATCGCTGTGACGGCGCAGATCCAGCCCTCCTCCATGTCCGAGTTTGCGGATGGCGCAGATCCAGCCACCTAGACGGCGGCAGTGCCAAGAGTGGTTGCGAAGTCGCAGATCCAGCCCTCCTCCATGTCCGAGTTTGCGAATGGCGTAGATGACCACCCCTCAGCCGCTCGTTGTCCAGGCCCTTCTAGCCCATCGGTGCGCGGCCGTGTTCGACGCCGCAAATTGGGATAAATTATGATAAATTTGTATTTTTCAATTTCAATTTGGGATAAAATTGTTCAAACTACTACCCCCGTCTCAAAAAAAGCTTCTCCACTTTCTCGATGTGTCCCTGTACATCCGAATGTATGATTTGAATTCTATCCCAACTTGATTGGGAAGATTGATATGTATTTGATCCGAGAGGCTGGTACATGCTTTCACTTTTGGGATCCCTTCACTTTTATAAGATGTTCATGCATGAAAATTATCGCACGCATTACTTAGCACAACTAAGAAATTGTTTGACAAAATACAGTGGTTAGAGCCACACCAAAATACAGTGGTTAGAGCCATCTACTGAATAATAATTCTATACTATCTAAATCATCTACCACAACCACATAACTGCTAGGACAGGGATGACACCTAATAAAACTGCCCAGATGAATCTACTTTTCGCCTCTCCCATCACTTGAAGTTCATGTTCTAGATTTTCTACCACTTGATCAAATATAGCAAGATCTGTCTCAAGTATCAACTTCTCCTTGCGAATAAGCTCTGAATTCTTCTTTTCTTCCTCCACAGTACGCTTCAGCTCGAATATCATCAGGTTTTTATGGGCCAATTCATCACCTAAATTGGCCACCTTCTCCTCCAAATCCATCCTCTGGCTACACCACTGGGTTGATTCATCTTGGTATGCAATATACCATGGATCATCGGCTTGTCTGGCGAACTGTAACAATAATGGAAAAAAGAACAACTGAAATCACTCCAACAGGCCATGGCGGCACTTCAAATTCAACGGTAGTACAGAGAGCAGAAGCTAGATACCTGCACTTCCGATGAGGTAGGAGAAGTAGAACGTGGCCACGACATGATCGAATCCCCACCCTCGCCGGTGTACCCGCTACGACCAGACATTGATGACTATTTTGCACCTACAAACTCCAATAAATTACGGGAACCGAATCAATTAGGGGGCGGGGGAGGCGGAAGCGGAGGTCGTCGTGGGCGGCGGATCTGCTTGCGGCGGAGCAAATCCCGGTCATCGTGGGCGGCGTATCTGCTTGTGGCAGACTTCCTGCGGTGGGTACAATGCATGCGGACGAAACAAGTGCTGGAGCCATGGTTGACATGCAGCGCCGCAGTCCGTCCAACGCCGCCGGGGAACAGAGCCGGTGGCGCGACGAGGCGCCGGCGATGGCTGCTCCGTCCGAGGGTGGGGAACGAGCTGCCAGCGGTTCTCCGATGACTAATGAGATGCACAACACTAGGTTCCAGCCATGTTTAGCATAAAATTCACTTTAGATTAAGCTGCGAAAATAGTCACCTACTGGGTCTAGCTTAAGAAAAATTAATTAGCGAACTTGTTGCTTCTCTCTAACTAAAAGCAGGGATATATGCCTTTTCACTAAGGGCGACCCTAGCGGTCATTGGCTGAGGTGGCCCCACAGAGCGGCTCTATATGATTTTCTCTAAATAAATAGATGACCCCAGTGGTCATTGGCTGCGGAGGCCCCACAGAGCGGCAATATATGATTTTCTCTAAATAAATTGACGACCCCACTGGTCATTGGCTGCGGCAGCCCCACAGAGCGGCAATATGTGTCTTTTCCTAAAAATTACATGACCCCACTGGTCATTGGCTGCGGCAGCCCTATAGAGCAGCCCCATTTGTCATTGGCAGCACCGCGTATACAATCAGGAAATAAAATGGCCCATACGTCAGCGATAGATGGATGGCTGCTCCGACATGTCTCCTGGCCCTACCCGTCAGCACCATTCAAAAGCATCGGTCAATTCACAACCACCGTGGCTCTCTAGCCGTCACCGGTAACAGTCAAGGCCTCTGACCAGACCGCAACCCTCCCGTCCGAGCGTCTGCGAGGGGTTTCAAACTAGAGCGAGGGGAAAACTGAGGAAAAGTTAAGCGGCTGGGGAAAACTGAGCACAACTAAGGACCCGAGGGCACAAAAATAGAAATCCCATAATTTTATTGTTAAGTAAGATAATTTTAATAGAATGGTGCAGAATCATTTGTTGGAAAATTCTAGAGCTATTAACAAGTTGCAGGATATTGTGGAGAGAACCTCCAATGATGTGAAGATACTTGTTAAACATTTTCAAATGGTTCAGACTCAAATTGATCAGCTTACAGAGGTGCAAAAAGACTTGCTAGTTAATGCCGCAAGAGAAAAACAAGCGTGTGAAATACGCACAAGAGGAGGTGCTACCACTCAAGACCCTTTATATCCTGAAGCATATCCTAAGAGGATCGAGCAAGATTCTCAACGCACTTCAAGAGATGATATTTCTTCCCAGAAGAAGAAGAAGAAGCATAAAACAGTTGCAGAATCCTCTGAAGCAGGTAAGGATCCTAATAGTGTTTCTATTTCTGATGCTGAAACTAAACCAGGTGATGCTTCCGATAAAGAAGAAGCTGAAGAGGAACCAGAAAAGATTGATAAGAATGCAAAGTACACCAAAGAAGACTTCATTGCCAACAAGCATGGTAATGAGAGAGAACCTTGGGTACAGAAACCAATGCCTTTTCCTGGTAAGAAACACAAGTCCAAGGAAGAAGAACACTACAACAGGTTTTGTGAATGGATGAAACCTTTATTTTTGCAAATTCCTTTGACTAATGCTATTAGAATGCCTCCTTATGCAAAGTATATGAAAGATATTGTTACTAATAAAAGGAAGATTCCTAATGAGGAAATTTCCACTCTACTTGCTAATTATTTTTTTGATGGTAAAGTTCCGGAGAAGCTTGGAGATCCAGGTATACCAACTATTCCTTGCTCCATTAAAAATAACTATGTTAGAACTGCTTTATGTGATTTGGGAGCTGGAGTTAGTGTCATGCCTTTTTCTCTTTACAAGAGACTTGATCTAGAAAAATTGGTATCGACTGGTATATCATTGCAGATGGCTGATGGTATATTTGAAAATGTTCCTGTTCAAGTTGCTAACAGTTGTTTGATATTAACTGAATTTGTTGTGTTGGAAATGCCTGAAGATGATAATATGTCTATTATTCTTGGAAGACCTTTTCTAAACACTGCAGGTGCTGTTATTAATTGCAATCAAGGAAAAGTAACTTTTAATGTCAATGATAAAGAGTACATGGTCTATTTTCCCAAGAAGATTGATCGAAAGAATGCTCTAAATTCAATCAAGAATGTTGAGACCATCAGAGTTGGTCAAATTATTTGTTCAGAGCGAAAGCCCAAGGAAGAATATAAAATTGTTATGATTGGGACTATGCCTATCAAGGTCGAGGTAACATAAGCACATAGTGAAATGCAAAGTTTTGCCTCATACAAAGTTAGTTTGGTAATAAGACTTGATCAACCTTGTTAACAAAGTGATTTTATATGAATGAAACTTCGTTTTCACCGCATTTACTTTACCTCACTTATATTCACTTGTTTATTTTTGTTCCCTCTGTTTAGTTACATGATTAGAATATCTTAGAGCTGCTGCATACTTGGTTTTGATTTGCTTGCAATCTTGCCATCGTCATTTTCCCAAGTTTTATTCTCTTATCGTTTTCTGAAAAAACCTCGAAAATAAAGTTTCTCGAAAAATTCTAGAAAAATCTTTTTAAATTTTTATGTCAAAAATGGGGCAGAGAGGCACCTGGGAGACCTCAGGGGGACCTGCCACGCCACCTCACCACCAGGGGGCGCGGCCCAGCCCTGGCCGCGCCCACCTATGGTGAGGGGGCCCCTGGCCTCTCACTTATCTCTTCCTCCCCATCTCTTTCTCTCTCCCGAAAACAACGACACACCTGCTCAAACTCGTGTTCTTGCTGCTCTTCATCTTGATTTTTCGATCTCCTTGCTCAGCCCATCATTGTTGCTAAGATTTGGAGGATTTGTTCTCCGGTATGTGACTCATCCGATTGTCCAAGTAGAATTTTATTTAGTGAAGTATTTCTTGAGTATTTTAGCTCTATAGGTGATAGGTGAAATGAGTTTGCATGCTTGTGCTATTGCTTAGAAATGTTATTTTGATGCATGTTAGCCCTCTAGTAATGGAGGAGAATGCATACCAACTCTTTCAACATGAACTAGAAGTGCATGAAGTCATGAGAGTTCACCGTGAAGAGACGGTCTTTCCCTCAATTTACCCATGCTTGGAGTTCATGAATGCAGCTGGAATCCTACAGGACTTCCAAACTCTAGTCTCTAATGTAGGATTGGAGCATTTCATTGATGGTGAACCACCCCAATTTGCTAAACTAACAATGTATGTTGTGCAGGATTTCAGATTCAGTTGGTCCACACCTAACCCCATGGTTCATTATTAAATCTACAATAAATCTGTGGACTTGCCCTTTGATGTTTTCTGTGTAGCCATTAGAGTACCGCAGTGGGGATCGTGTGAAAAGATGAAGGAACGACCTAAGCCATTGACGGACCTTTATGAGGAGATTTGTCAAGGAAGAAGTTTCTCAGGAGAGGATGGTAAAATTCAAAATATTCATCTTCCATCCATTTGATATTTTGCCTACTTTATTACCAAGTGTGTCCTTGCTAGGAAGGTTGCAAATAAGTTGTCCTCCTTTGATCTAGCTTTTATTGCTGCTGCTCTGAGAGGTGATAGGACTTACAATTTAGGTGCTTTAATAGCTTTTCGTCTAGATGTTAACCGTGAGAAAGGAGGAATTTGTGGAGGCCTTATTGCTTCACGTTTGTTAGCTTTGCATGGTGTAGTGCCTCATGTTTTAGATCTTCAGTTTCCAGTGGAGATGCTTGTTGCTTGTTGCGTGGTGAATGACCAGCCCGTTGGGAACCCCAAGAGGAAGGTGTGATGAGTATAGCAGCAGATTTTCCCTCAGTTAAGAAACCAAGGTTTATCGTTCAGGAGAAAAGCAGACAATACGACTGAAGGTGATGCTTCCTAGTTTGCGACAGCTTCGGACAATTTATATATGGCGCCTCGTCCAAGCTTTGCTTGCTAGCTGCAACGCGGAACCTGCACACAACACAACCAAGTACTTTGCTCCCAACTTGCGATGAGGTTGTCAATCTCACCGGTTTGCTTGAAACAAAGGTTATGAGCGTATCGAGTGGAAAACAGTAGAAGTATGCGAGTAAAGTAAACAGGTGATAGCAATATGATGGAAATAGGATCGGGGTCCACAGTTCACGAGTGGTGTCTCTCCATAAGATAAATAACACATGCTGGGTAAACAAATTACAGTTGGGCAATTGATAGAATAAAGATAACGTGATATGTCAAGAAGATCACTATGCGATTTACTCTGGGCATTACAACAAAATACATAGACTGCCATCCAACTGCATCTATGACTAATAATCCACTCACGGGGATATCGTCCGAACACCCCATGAGTATTAAGTTGTGAACAATGGATAATTGCATTCAGCAAAGTGTGTAATGTAAACAAAGCAAATGCCCTTGAGCATATAAATGTTGTTTTCTCCCTAGTAGCAACAGCACATCTACAACCTTAGAGGTTTCTGTCACTCCCCCAGATTAAATAGAGGCATGAACCCACTATCGAGCATAAATACCCCCTCTTGGAGTCACTAGCAACTACTCGGCCAAGATAGCTACTAACAACGGAGAGCATGCAAGATCATAAACAACATAGAGATAACAAAAGATATAATTCAGTACAGCAACTTAATCATAAACACCAATATTCATCGGATCCCAACAAACCAAACATGTAGAATTACATAACGGTGATCTCAATCATGTAGGGCAGCTCATGAGATCTAAACATGAAGCACATGGTGGAGAAGACAACCATCTAGCTACTGCTATGGACCCATAGTCCAAGGTAGACTACTCACTCATCGCTCCGGAGGCAAGCATGGCGATGAAGAAGACCTCCGGTGGCGATTCCCCTCTCCGGCAGGGTGTCGGGAAGAGCTTCTAGACCCTCCCGATCTTGGGTCGACGATGGCGGCGGATCGCGATGTGTTTCTGGAAAATTGATCGGGTACTTAGGTTTTTCCCATCGGGGGGTCTTTATAGGCGAAGGGGCGATGTCAGAGGTGGAGCCAGGTGGCCTCACACCAGGGCAGTGCGGGCCAGGCCCTGGCCGCGCTGGCCTGGCGTGTGGCGCCCCTGTGGCTCCCCTCCTACTCTCCTTCGGATCTCTGGAAGCTTCCGGGCAAAATAAGACTTCAGGAACTTGTTTCGTCCAATTCCGAGAATATTTCCTGTGTATCACTTCTGAAACACAAAAACAGCAGAAAACAGGGAACTGGCACTGTGGCGACTTGTTAATAGGTTAGTTCCGGAAAATGCATAAAAGTGCCACTAAGTGTAACGAAACATTGGGCAAATGGTGTAAAAACAAGCATGGAGCATCAAAAATTATGGATACGTCGGAGACGTATCAAGGCTTGATCTTAATTCTATGATACATCATAAGTTTGTTTCTCCTCATGCCTGTTTGACTAACTTGACGTATGAGATTACCTTTTTCAAGAAATCTACCTGGAAGGTAGTGAAGACTGATCGATCAGTCCATTTGCCTGCACCTCTTTTGTTTAATCTTGACCGCAGGAATGGATGGTCACTCATAGAGGGTGAGCTCAACGCATACATGGAGGAGAACCCACAGCCCGTGCACAATGAAGAGGCGACCGAAGAGTCGGTCCAGCCCTCTAACATTGCGGAGTTTCCATACCAGCAGCCCTACTATGATTATACACCATCTGCTTCATCTTCACAAGGGCCAGGCTATGACTATGCCAATGATGACCCACCAGCATGGGGCATGTTTTCGAGACGACATTGATCTCCACTTAGGCCAAAAGCCTAAGCTTGGGGGGAGGTACGCCGACGATTCACTCATCTACATATTGTATTTTGTCGGTCCTTTGTATATCCATGTTTCGCTTTCTTTATTGTTCTTGTTCTTCTTATTTCTTCTTTCCAAAACACAAAAAGACCAGAAATATTTCCGTTGTTTTTCTTTGTTTGCCTTTTTTAGTTTCTAGCTTTGGTTTGCTTTACTTGCAATTTTCGGTTTGATATTTGAAAAATCCAAAAATATTTTGCTTTGTTTGATGTTTCCTTCTGTTCTTGTTTCAAAAATCGAAAAACCAAAAATATTTGTTGTTCTTCTTCGGTTTTGTAAAGTTTGTTGCAGAGTTCAGTCTCCCGTGACTCCATTGGAGCTTGGTATTCACTTCATATTATTCAAGCTACACAAGTGAAAGGCAATAATGATGACATATGACAATCCGAGATGTGGTAAGAGGCTGGTATGAACTCTATTTGTTTTCATTTTTGTACATATACTCATCTATGCGGACATGCTTAGTCGGTTCATGTAAGGTATACGTTATCTAATGGATGCTTCGTAGTTCTTGCTCTCATATGATTAGTTCCAATTTACTAATAGTTTGTAGCATGTCATGTAGACACTTGCTTGCATTGTTTTATTCATAATATGGTATGTCATTGTGGTATCCTCCTCTGAAAGTTTCATTTGAATTGACTTAGCACATGCTCAAGCATGCACATGACTGAACAAAAAGTCAATTAAGCCTCGATGATTTACTTTGCCTCAGAGTTCTTGTATCATTTTTATACCTATATTAATTTTGTTTTGTCGCAAGCATGATTATAACAGCTATTGCTCTCTCGATTGTCGCTTCCCAGTCTTTTGCTAGCCTTCACTTGTACTGAGAGGGAATACTTCTCGTGCATCCATTCACCAAAAACCAAGTTTACCAAAGAGTCCACTATAAATTCCTATGCATGGTATTTGCAAGCCATTCCAAGTAAATTTTCATGTGCTACCTTTTAACACATTCAACTACTTCTCATTTTGTGCCACTGTTTTTAGCTCATGGGGACGTAGTGGTCGGAATTGCTATCTTCCATATTAAATTAAGTACCCCTCGACTAGGCAGCTTTATCTGCTCGTCATTAATTTTGCAAGGGAGCTGGTCAGACCATTGTAATCTAATTCTAAAAAGAAAGAAAAAAGGCACTCCTCCATGGTATGTGAAAGTTGGTGGGCACCCGATGGAATCGGTTAGCCATGGTTTGAGAAAGGAAAAAGGTGGGGAGGAGTCCCAAAGCTTTATAAAAGAGCACCAATGTGCCAAATTTTCAAAGAACTCGGAACCGCTCTCACTTGTTTATTATGGAAGATAGCAAGTCCCCATTGCCAGTCGTTGACATGAAACAACCACCTCTCAAAATAAATTTTTATCTCTGTTTTACAAATGAAAAGCTCTAGCACATGTTAAATCACTGCTTCCCTCTGCGAAGGGCCTTTCTTTTACTTTTATGTTGAGTCTTCATCTTCTAACTTTAAGCACCTTCTTGAGAGCATAGCTGTTATTCTTAGTGTAATGTGCTTGTCCCAGAACACGGTTAATTGTGGTATAACTTTGATGCTTGTATCTTTGATATTTTTACTTCTAGTCTTCCTTTGGACTTCAGAGGTGCCTCAGCATTTATGTTTTGCTCCACAAATAAAGGCAAGCGGGATACCACTCTTCCTTATCATTTATGAACATTACAATCTTGCAACTTATTATGTTCATGGTACTTGTTATTAGTATATTGGCACTCTTTCATGGCTTGCTTGACTATGAGGTAACATTAGTAGCATATTTCTTATTATGAATTGCCTGAGTACTTGATCATATAGTTAGTATATATACATCTTATGAAGCAAATGTGTTCGTAAAAGTTTCTTTTATCGCTCTCAGTTGTTAACTGAATTGTTTGAGGACAAGCAAATAGCTAAGCTTGGGGGGAGTTGATATGTCCAAAACGTATCTACTTTCCCGAACACTTTTGCTATTGTTTCTCCTCTAATTTGTGTGTTTTGAATACAACTAACACGAACTCATGCTATTTTCAGCAGAATTGCTCTGGTGTCTTGTTTTTGTGCAGAAATCCGACTTTCAGAAAAAATCCCGGAAAATATTGCAAAAATTCTATTTTGCCAGAAGACCCACGGAGCCAGAAGGAGAGACGAAGGGGGGCTGCGGCCTGGGCTCACCACCAGGGGGCGCGGCCCAGCCCTGGCCGCGCCCACCTGTGGTGAGGCCGCCTCGACCGTCGCCTCGACCCCTCCTTCGGCCTACATATACCCTCTGACCTGAAAGGAGCGGGGGTTCAGCGTTTTTTCCAGATAGACTTCTGCTGCGCCGCCACCATCAGAAACCGCAATTCAGAACCAGAAACTCCGTTCTGGCACCCTGCGGGGACGGGGATTTGGAGGAGATCTTCATCACCATCATCACCGACGTCTATCCATCAACCATCCATGACTCCCCATCCATGTGTGAGTAATTCCCGCTGTAGGCGAAGGGGATGTTAGGGATTGGATGAGATCATTCATGTAATTTGTTATGAGATTGTTAGGGCATAGTGCCTAGTATCTTTTATTAGTGCTTATGACATTGTTGCAACTTGTTGTGCTTAATGCTTGTCATTTGGGCCCGAGTGCCATGATTTCAGATCTGAACTTGTCGCTTTGAAAGACTGTGATGTACATGCGCTTTGAAAGACTGCATACGGGCCAAGAAAATAAGCGCGTGCCGATGGTCCAGCGGGCTCCTACGTGGTTAGAAGGCAAACGAACTTTAGGACAAAACCGTCAGCAGATATTTCACACACGCCGCATAAATCGGAATCGTCAGCAATATCACACACGGTAACTTTTCACCTGATGTGTGCATTGATTCTGCGACGCTTTTTTATTTGCATCGTTTCCTTTTTGTTGTCCGTCGCTAACACATATTTAGCATTAATTGTGTGTGTACGGTAGATCGGAAAAGAGTGTCGATCGCGCACTGACATTGTTCTAACTTAGTGCAAAAGTAATATTTGCATACGAATCAGATTATATATATTTATTCGAATAAAATTATTATATTGAAGAAAATGTTAACACAACACTTACAATATCATAGCCTAGCACAGTGGTTCAAGAGAATTAGTTATCCTAGAGAGTGAGAGGGGGGATTCGAATTCTATGCCTAACATCTTTTTTGTTTGAGAACCAACTATGTATGGATATTTCTTGATTTGGGACAATTCACTTGATAGGTTATGTTAAGTAAATTGTGACAACTCAATGAATGTCCTCTGCTAGTTGGTATTTTTTGTTTGAAAGTTAGGCAATTTCGTAAATTTTTAACTCCACATACTTTATCGCACACATTTTCTGGGAAAAACCGTGTGAGAGTATTCAGTTTGCAAATGGTTTTTCCAGACTCATCGCATGTGACATATAAAATCACACACGTTTTCTTGTTTACACAGTTTGTGAATTTTGTAGACATTTTTTGTTCCCACAATTTTATGAATTTTGCGATCTCAAAATGTTCGTGCTGGGCCTCAAATTTTGGTTCCTTCTATAAAATGCACCGCTGACATCACCACAATGCCTCCCTATAAATCCATTCTAGGTTACATCGATCTCGCACCCTCTGATTCGGATGAGGAGCATTCCTCACAGTCACCACCGCACGGTGCTAGGGACTGCATAATCGACCTCACTGGGTCTGATTCGGAGGGGGGAGCATGCTCTAGTGGAGCAGGAGGTCGAGGGGATGGGGAAGGAGGACTTGGAGTTGCATAGGGTGGTGGAGGACTCCATCGAGTCGGTGCGGCATGAGGAAAAAGAGGTGCATCGCATGGTGGAGGACTCGTTCGAGTCCCTTCGCAAGGACCGGGTGCGTGCCTGGCTTAGGGATAATAACAAAGGTATGAAGGCAACAACCTCTCTGCAGATTCCCACCAGCATGTTCGACGAAGCGATCCGCGAGGTTTGGATGTCCGCCCTGGCTAGGCACAAGGCCGCCTGGGAAGCTCGAGCAGTGGCCTCGACGTCGGGTTGCACCACCCATTTCGCCGATGAGGGGGCAGCGCTCGATGATGCAGAGGCATCAAGCAACTCTGGCTCAGGCTCTGTCGGGAGCGACCAAGTGCTCGACGATACAGACGCATTGATACGTCTCAAACGTATCTATAATTTTTGATGCTCCATGCTTGTTTTTACACCATTTGCCTTGTATTTCGTTACACTTCGTGGCGTTTTTATGCGATTTCCGGAACTAACCTATTGACAAGATGCCACAGTGCCTGTTTCCTGTTTTCTACTATTTTTGTGTTTCAGAAAAGCTACACAGGAAATATTCTCGGAATTGGACGAAACAAGTTCCAGAACTCCTATTTTTCCCGGACGAAGGACGAGGACCGAAAGAGAGTCGGAGGGGGGCCAGAGGCCAGCCTCACACCAGGGCGGTGCGGCCCAGCCCCTGGCCGCGCCCCCTATGTGTGAGGAGGCCCTGGCAGCCCCCTGACGACGCCCCTTCGCCTATATAAAGCCTCGGGACGGAAAACCCTAGAGGAGTCAACAATTTTCCAGAAAGAGTTTTGCAGCTCCGCCGCTGCCGCCGACGAATTTCGGCGGACAGAAGTCTCTATTCCGGCACCCTGCCGGGACGGGGAAGTGCCCCCGGAGCCATCTCCATCGGTCTCCATCGCCGTCTCCGCCGTCTCCATCGACCTCACCGCCATCTCCATCAACCTTGGTGTCTCCTATGATGAGGAGGGAGTAGTTCATCCCCGGGGCTGAGGGCTCTACCGGTAGCTATGTGGTTCACCTCTCTCTCCCATGATGTGATCTTTATGTGATCATGAGCTTTGTATCATGTTGAATAAGTAGATGTTACTCTTCTTCATTATGTGTACTCTAGTGTGTTATTAAAGTAATCTATTCCTCCTGCCATGGTGTAACGGTGACAGTGCGTGCATCATGGTGGTACTTGGTCTAGGCTACGATTGTGATCTCTTATGGATTATGAGAATAATTATCGCTATGATAGTATTGAAGTGATCTATTCCTCCTTTCATGGTGTAATATTGACAGTGTGTGCACCGTGTTAGTACTTGGTCTAAGTTGCAATAATATTTCTCTTGAGTTGTGATTCGATTTGGATATCTCTATGAGTGGTGTTTGTCAAGTACTTGATGAACTTTAAGGGGTGCTTCTGTAGCCACTACGCAATGATTAGTGTTATTCAATAGGAGAGTGCTACTCGGTGATGGCGCCAGAAAAGACTGGTGGCGTGTAGTTGACGTGGAGCAGTAAGTCCTTGTGCGTGGTGAATGACCAGCCCGTTGGGAACCCCAAGAGGAAGGTATGATGAGTGTAGCGGCTAGTTTTCCCTCAGTTAAGATACCAAGGTTTATCGATCAGGAGAGGAGAGACGGCGACGACTGAAGGTGATATGGAACCTGCACACACACAACCAAGTACTTTGTTCCCAACTTGCGATGAGGTTGTCAATCTCACCGGTTTGCTTGAAACAAAGATTATGAGCGTATCGAGTGGAAAACAATATAGTATGCGAGTAAAGTAAACAGTGCGAGTAAAGTAAACAGGTGATAGCAATATGATGGAAATAGGACCGGGGTCCACAGTTCACTAGTGGTGTCTCTCCATAGATAAAACATGCTGGGTAAACAAATTACAGTTGGGCAATTGATAGAATAAAGATAACGTGATATGTCAAGAAGATCACTATGAGATTTACTCTGGGCATTACAACAAAATACATAGACCGCCATCCAACTGCATCTATGACTAATAATCCACTCCCGGGGATATCAATCCGAACACCCCAGTAGTATTAAGTTGCGAACAACAGATAATTGCATTAAGCAAAGTGTGTAATGTAAACAAAGCATATGCCCTTGAGCATATGAATGTTGTTTTCTCCCTAGTAGCAACAGCACATCTACCACCTTAGAGGTTTCTGTCACTCCCCCAGGTGAAATAGAGACATGAACCCACTATCGAGCATAAATACCCCCTCTTGGAGTCACTAGCAACTACTCGGCCAAGATAGCTACTAACAACGGAGAGCATGCAAGATCATAAACAACATAGAGATAACAAAAGATATAATTCAGTACAGCAACTTAATCATAAACACCAATATTCATCGGATCCCAACAAACCAACATCATAGAATTACATAACGGTGATCTCAATCATGTAGGGCAGCTCATGAGATCTAAACATGAAGCACATGGTGGAGAACACAACCATCTAGCTACTGCTATGGACCCATAGTCCAAGGTAGACTACTCACTCATCGCTCCGGAGGCAAGCATGGCGATGAAGAAGACCTCCGGTGGCGATTCCCCTCTCCGGCAGGGTGCCGGGAAGAGCTTCTGGACCCTCCCGATCTTCGGGTCGACGGTGGTGGCGGATCGCGATGTGTTCTGGAAATCTGATCGGGTACTTAGGTTTTTTCCGTCGGGGGGTCTTTATAGGCGAAGGGACGATGTCAGAGGAGGGGCCAGGCGCCCTCACGTGGGCCCGGCGCGGCCAGGGGCCTGGCCGCGCCACCCATGCGTGTGGGGCCCTGGTGGCCCCCCTCCGACACTTCTTCGGATCTCTGGAAGCTTCCGGGTAAAATAAGACTTCAGGAACTTGTTTCGTCCAATTCCGAGAATATTTCCTGTGTATCACTTCTGAAACACAAAAACAGCAGAAAACAGGAAACTGGCACTGTGGCACTTGTTAATAGGTTAGTTCCGGAAAATGCATAAAAGTGCCACTAAGTGTAACGAAACAATAGGCAAATGGTGTAAAAACAAGCATGGAGCATCAAAAATTATAGATACGTTTGAGACGTATCAGAGAGTAATTCAGAGTACCATAGTGAAGAGAAGTTATTTATTTGTTCAATCATGTTATATTTGTTGGGAGTGTGTCCACTAGTGAAAGTATGATCCCTAGGCCTTGTTTCCAAGCTTTGCACACCATTTACTTGTTGTTTTGTTACTTGTTTGCTTGCTGCCATTTTTATTCCAGATTGCATTTACTACTTATAATCATCTATACCACTTGTATTTCACTATCTCTTCGCCGAACTAGTGCACCTATACATCTGACAAGTGTATTGGGTGTGTTGGGGACACAAGAGACTTTCTGTATCATAATTGCAGGGTTGTTTGAGAGGGATAGCTTTGACCTCTTCCTCCCTGAGTTCGATAAACCTTGGGTGATCCACTTAAGGGAAACTTGCTGCTGTTCTACAAACCTCTGCACTTGGAGGCCCAACACTGTCTACAAGAACAGACACGTGCGTAGACATCAAGCTTTTTTCTGGCGCCGTTGCCGGGGAGGTAAGGTAAAAGGTACTCGCATCCTCCTGTGTGAGTACTCGGAGTTATTTCCTTTAGATTCTGCAATTACATCTTTTTGTTTCTTGTTTTTATTTTCACTATTTAGGCTTAATGGAAAATAAAGAGTTCTTTAGTCTTTTTCCTGAGTTTAGATATGAAGTGTTTGAAGAGAAAATTGAAAAACCTTTGGAGCTTAATTCACATGCTAATATTTTTGTTAGTATGAATGCTTTGAACACTGTTTTAGAAAAGTCTAAGCTTGGGGAAGCTGGTTTTGTTAAGCATGATATTTTTAGTTCCCCAGCTTTAGAGGAAAAAGTTTGCTCTGATGATATTTTATCTCCCCTATATGATGTTCCTTCTTATGATGATATGTTTGATGAATACGCTTTGCGAAATAGTTGTTCTCTAGCTTGTGATGATACTAAACCTCTAGTTTATGATGGTTATGATGATGGGTATAATATTTTCAGTTCACCTACTATTGAGGATAAAATTAGTTATGATTACAATATGCCTCGTATTTTTGATGATTATAGTGATGAGAATAATTATTTTGTTGAATCTGCTCCTACTACTATTGTTCATGTGGGCAGTATTAATTCTTTTAGGCATGTGGCTCATGATAGAGATGCTTTATGTGATAGTTATATTGTTAGTTCTATTCATGATGCTACTGAAAGTTATTATGAGAGAGGGAAACATGGTTTGATGGATCTTAACAATATTAAGTTTCCCCTCTTTATGTTGCAAATCTTGAAGTGGCACTTGTTTTATCTATCCATGCTTGCTACTATGTGCCTCGTTGATTTATTTTCTTACAAGATTCCTATGCATAGGAAGTGGTTTAGATTTAAATGTCTTTCATATCTGCTTTTTGAAGATCTCTATTGCTTTAAATTCCTATATGGTGCCTTTGCCTCAAGCTCTTATATGGTGCCCACATGAGCATCTTTGCAAATTACTGCGCCTAGCTCAAAGGCGTTAAAAAAAAGCACTCTTGGGAGATAAGCCAATGTTTTACTTTCAGTACTTTTTCTTTTATTTGAGTCTTGGAAGTTATTACTACTGTAATAACTGCTCCTTATCTTTTTTATTTTGTTGTTGTGCCAAGAGAAGCCTCTAATTTGAGTGAGGTGAGATTTGGAGATGTTGCTGTCCTGAAACAGTTTTCGGTGCTGCACCGTAAAAATTCGTGAAAATTCTATGTATATCTTTTGGACCTGCGATTTCTTTTGCATATGCCCCAGGTTATATCCAAACTTTCATTAGTTTATCACTTTTTGATTTGAGCAACAGAAAACCCTCTAAAAATTCGACCTTTACCAGCTGTTCTGTTTTGACAGATTTCTGCCAATATTTGTGTTTGCCGCTTTATCGCTTTCTTTTTGAGTTCTTTTGATTATGGAACTTTTGGGGAAGTTTCTACAGTAGTATATGCTTAATATGTGGTGTTTTTAGGTTGAAACCTAAAGCAAAAAGGGTTGATTATATGTTATGCTTACACTAATGTTGCTAATAGATTTGTGTTTAGTTTTGTATGAAGGAAGTTTTCAAGTGTAGGGATCGGAGAGTGATGAGATGTGTTGAAGAATGAACAAAAGCTCAAGCTTGGGGATGCCCATGCATCACCCCAATAAATATCCAAGAAGTACAAGCGTCAAAGCTTGGGGATGCCCCCGAGGCACCCCTTCTTCATCGGCAAAAATCAGGTCACCTTTCAAGACACTATATTTTTATTGCTTCATGCACTATGCGTTTTTCTTGGAGCGTCAGTTGTTTTTGTTTTTAGTTTTCTTTTGATTTGTTTGCTGCAATAAATGGTTGATCACATCATGTTGGTTTGGAGGGAGACATACTTCACTTTTCATTTGCCAAGAACACTCCGTTTTTCACTCTTACCGCTTCAACGAGTGTTTTCTTTTTCTGCTACTGCATTTAGTTTGCATTTTTTGCCTTGATTTGTGTTCAGATCTTGTTATATGTTTTCATCAAGGTGTATTTTTTCCTCTGGTCTTTATTGGTTTTCATCAAAAGAGGTGTTTATAAAAAGTTCGAATGGTTTTGGAAAAGAGAAAAAGCTTTATGCAAAAAAGTGGTACAAGAAGGAGCTTGTGTAGACTGCGGCCTAGGCTTTTGCATGTCGTGCTTGATGTCTTTTTGATAGTATGCTTAGTGGTTTTGCTGTAGCATGACTTGTCTCAAATAACTGAGATTGCTTATTGAGCCTTTGAAAAAATCATGCGTTGTTTTTATCGTTTGGAAGCATTATTTTGGTTTTCTCCTTGATGCTTTATTTGGGTTGACTTGGCACATACTCACACATGTTAGACTCTTACAAAGTCGCCAATAGCCTCTATGATCATTTAGTTTTTTACTTTTGATGCCATCTTATGCTTCTTTTAATGTTGCTTTGTCGCTTTGCATGATTATGGCCGCTATTGCTCTCTTAGTTGGTCGCTCCCAGTCTTTTGCTAGCCTTCACCTTGTACTGAGTATGAGCTCTACTCGTGCATCCAACTCCTAAAAACCAAGTTTGCCATTGTGTCCACTATAAATTCCTATGCATGGTATTTGTAAGCCATTCCAAGTAAATTTTCATGTGCTACCTTTCAAAAAACCTTCAAAACACTTCTCGTTTTGTGACACTATTTTCAGCTCATGGGGACGTAGTGGTCGGATTTGCTATCTTCCATATTGTTTATTCCAAAAAGAAAAAAGAAAGGAAAAAAGAAAGAAAAAGGCACTCCTTCATGGTATGTGAATGTTGGTGGGCACCCGATGGAATCGGTTAGCCATGGTTTGTGAAAGAAAAAAGGTAGGGAGGAGTGCCAAGCTTTACAAAAGAGCACAAAAGTGCCAATCTCTCTCTCAAAAACTTGCTTCATTTTTGTATGGAAGATAGTAAGAACCCCATTGCCAGTCGTTGACAAAGAGAACCACCTCTCAAAACCAATTTTTATCTCTCTGTTTTACAAATGAAAAGCTCTAGCACATGTTTAATCACTGCTTCCCTCTGCGAAGGGCCTTTCTTTTACTTTTATGTTGAGTCACCACCTTCTATCTTTATGCACTGTCTAAGAGAGCATAGTTGTCATTCTGAGTATAATATGCATTGTCCCAAAGTTTATCATTGATTGATTCATGACTATGGTTTCACTTGTTCCTAAATTATTTGTATCTAGTCGCCCTTTTAAACTTGAAGGTGTCCTATGCATTTATGTTTTGCTATTCCATGAGGGACAAGCTGAAAACCATTTACTATATTTTTCCATATGATTTGAACACACGTTTGACTTTCATTGTTTCATTAGTCATGATCTTTTGTTTGTGTTCATTTTCATGTTTATAACATGGTTGCTAAGTTTCTTCTATCAATATTATGTCTTTCATGCCCATGATTTAAGTTTCTTCTATCAATATTATGTCTTTCATGCCCATGTTTCATTAGTCATGACCTATATGATCAAGATTGTGATGGTGCATGTCACCTCAAAAATTATTTCTTTTGTTATCACTTACCTACTCGAGGATGAGCAGGAGTTAAGCTTGGGGATGCTGATATGTCTCAAACGTATCTATAATTTTTGATGCTCCATGCTTGTTTTTACACCATTTGCCTTGTGTTTCGTTACACTTCGTGGCGTTTTTATGCGATTTCCGGAACTAACCTATTGACAAGATGCCACAGTGCCAGTTACCTGTTTTCTACTGTTTTTGTGTTTCAGAAAAGCTACACAGGAAATATTCTCAGAATTGGACGAAACAAGTTTCAGAACTCCTATTTTTCCCGGACGAAGGACGAGGACCGAAAGAGAGTCGGAGGGGGGCCAGAGGCCAGCCTCACACCAGGGCGGCGCGGCCCAGCCCCTGGCTGCGCCCCCTATGTGTGAGGAGGCCCTGGCAGCCCCCTGACGACGCCCCTTCGCCTATATAAAGCCTCGGGATGGAAAACCCTAGAGGAGTCGGCAATTTTCCAGAAAGTGTTCCGCAGCTCCGCCGCAGCCACCGATGAATTTCGGGGGACAAAAGTCTCTGTTCCGGCACCCTGCCGGGACGGGGAAGTGCCCCCGGAGCCATCTCCATCGGTCTCCATCGCCGTCTCCGCCGTCTCCATCGACCTCACCGCCATCTCCATCAACCTTGCTGTCTCCTATGATGAGGAGGGAGTAGTTCATCCCCGGGGTTGAAGGCTCTACCGGTAACTATGTGGTTCACCTCTCTCTCCCATGATGTGATCTTTATGTGATCATGAGCTTTGTATCATGTTGAATAAGTAGATGTTACTATTCTTCATTATGTGTACTCTAGTGTGTTATTAAAGTAATCTATTCCTCCTGCATGGTGTAACGGTGACAGTGCGTGCATCGTGGTGGTACTTGGTCTAGGCTACGATTGTGATCTCTTATGGATTATGAGAATAATTATCGCTATGATAGTATTGAAGTGATCTATTCCTCCTTTCATGGTGTAATGTTGACAGTGTGTGCACCGTGTTAGTACTTGGTCTAAGTTGCAATAATATTTATCTTGAGTTGTGATTTGATTTGGATATCTCTATGAGTGGTGTTTGTCAAGTACTTGATGAACTTTAAGGGGTGCTTCTGTAGCCACTACGCAATGATTAGTGTTATTCAATAGGAGAGTAATTCAGAGTACCATAGTGAAGAGAAGTTATTTATTTGTTTAATCATGTTATATTTGTTGGGAGTGCGTCCACTAGTGAAAGTATGATCCCTAGGCCTTGTTTCCAAGCTTTGCATACCATTTACTTGCTGTTTTGTTACTTGTTTGCTTGCTGCCATTTTTATTCCAGATTGCATTTACTACTTATAATCATCTATACCACTTGTATTTCACTATCTCTTCGCTGAACTAGTGCACCTATACATCTGACAAGTGTATTGGGTGTGTTGGGGACACAAGAGACTTTTTGTATCGTAATTGCAGGGTTGTTTCAGAGGGATAGCTTTGACCTCTTCCTTCCTGAGTTCGATAAACCTTGGGTGATCCACTTAAGGGAAACTTGCTGTTGTTCTACAAACCTCTGCACTTGGAGGCCCAACACTGTCTACAAGAACAGACGCGTGCATAGACATCACGCATCTAGCACCTCTGGCTCCAGCAGGGGCGCCAGTGATCGACGTCTCCTCTAGAGATGAGAGGCACGTATAAGTAGTTACTTCAGTTTCACTAATTAGGCCGTAAGTATGTATGTAATGTGAAGTTAGGGGTCTTTTTGCAGTTGGAATGGCATCCATGTTTGATTGAAGCCACTTCAGACCGCGGCCGAAATATTATTAACGGACAACTTTTGTAACAGGAAGAGCAACCATGCTTGATTAATTGGTGTCCTTCCGTATGCCTAAATATAAATATTATTAACTAATTAGGAAATTACTATTTCTCTCCCGAAGAGATCTAAAATGAGCTAGTAATATATACCGTGTGAGTGCTCTTCAAACAAAACATATGATTAGTGGACAAATAACCATGTGCTTTGCGCAGATCACAAATAACTATGTGATTTGATCAGTTCGCTAACGGTTATTTGAGTGTCGCTTGTGTGTTAATGAGGCCCATAAGGGCCCAACTAGCGTAATCCTACCTTATTTGTCATATTCATAAGCACCACTTACAGTCCCCAGTCACTTGCATTCCACAACCGCCATACTCCACTTTAGGACCAGCAGAGCAGAGACACCGGCCGGCCGGTCACTGCCGATGACAACCACCACGACTCCATCTCTAATGAGGAACTCCTCTCTGGCGGCTTGCTCGCCGTTCTCTCGTGCCTACCCGCGTGGTCGTAGGATGGAGGTGCCACCGATAATGCTGGTCAAGCAGCCTCATCTTCGCCAACGCCGACGTGCGTGCATGAGGCCTTCTCAGAGGTATATGTTGTTATTAGCATGCATTTTTAGTTATATATAGTGCGAATCTGCTCTGCAAGCACTGTTAGCAAGGCTAGATCCATTAAAATAATGCAGATCTGATATGTAAGCATGGTTAGCAAAGATAGATCCATAAGTATAATGTGTTGGCCTCCGTGTTTTCGGTTTTTATACTCATTAGCATAGTTAGCAAGGATGGATTTTATATAGCACACTTTAGTTCACATTTCACTTCGAGTCTTAAGATAATGGATCCGCCATGTGTAAGCAAAAACAATAGCACAATTCAGTTCAAAATTTCGATTTTATATAATGGATCTACCATGTGTAAGCACAACAGTAGCACATATTCAACGAATGCCACCATTAATTTTATGTGAGCTAACACATAGAACATATTACTAGGTTTTCCAATCTTTTATATATTCAAGGAATGCCACCATCGATTTTATGTGAGCTAACACATACCACATACTACTAGTTAAAACAACAAGGATGGTATTTTGGTGGCGCTGCATAAGAATTAGACAGGTTTGGATCACAAGTGGAAGGTACGAACACAAATCATGCTAACTTGCATTTACTTAATTTGAACTTCTATTTCATGAATTTTGATGATTATTTACTGTAGTTTTTCTATATATCTTGTGCTATGCACTTGAGAAAGTTAGCCACCTCCTCCACATTACTGTTAATAGGATGCAGGCATAAGGGGCTCTCCTGCCCTGTTATAAAGATTGCAAGTAAGTATATATATTGTCAAGGCACTTCGCTGATCTAGTTTGCTTCTAACATGTAACTGATTCACTTTACTATTTGTTTAAACAAATTAGATGCATTTCAATAGACCAGAACTGCGTCGTTATTGTAATGTTTTGGTGTACTACCTAAGTCACTTTTTTAGTTAAAAGTGCCGTATGCAGTGCTACCAAAATATCACAAAGGTGATGAGAAGACAAGATGGATGAACGCCAAGATCCTCTCCATATTTCAACACAAAGACCAATGTCGATCAATTCAAGGACTCCATCATAGAGCAAAGACGTAACCAAGATAACCTAAATATTTCACTAGGAATTCAATATTTGTTTACATGTGTGTATACATGTGGTGTATGAAATGTATAATATAAATGAAATGAGTTTTGCTGGTGTATTTGCATGTAGTGTTGATTTGTACAAGCTTCATTGCTGGTGATGGTCATTGCATATTGCAAAAACCGTATGCAATCGTGAACTAAGTAGACAACAAGAACAACGAAGAAATATGGGCGATGTGAGCCAACACATAACATTTGTCATAATAAAATGTTTGCGATCTTCCAACTATACCAATGGCTAAGCATAAAAGTTTCTTTGCGAAGGCCCTCAGATTCACAAACTATTTATGGGCGAAAATCATGGACAAAAATTTACCTGTCACACGCGGTTTAATAAACCATTTCCTTTGCAGGGGCCTGTCACATACCCTGTCGTGGAGACAGTTTAGTCAACCGTGTGCGATAGGACGATTCAACCATGTGTGAAGGTCCGATCTGTACTAGTGTCTATTGAAACATTTGGTTTGTGCAAATTTTTCTTATTTCTTAAAAATAATCCCTTTGCCTGTATATCTCTTAGAGTGCTCTGATAGTAGTTTCTATAGGTTTTTTTATAAGTTTCATGTCAACTCCATTAGTTAGAAATTTGTACGAAGTTCATATTCAATACCATTATTTTGGTAAATTCATATGTTTTTCAAGAATTTGATACCATTATTTTGGTAAATTCATATGTTTCTCAAGCATTTGATACAATTATTTTGGTAAATTCATATTTTTTGATAAAGAGTATATATTAATATCGATAAGATACCAATTACATCTAACCTCTGCAAGAACGCAGTGCACTAATGGCAATACGGATGCACACAACCAAAAAAAGAAAGAAGAATTACAAAAAAGAAAAGTTTCGCTATATCGATAAATTTCTTATAGCAGCAGCACTAACACCACCGAGACAACACCAGAAATCCAGATTCTCCAAAGCGACGCCTCCAAGAAGGAAACAGTGCACAAGCACCGTCTTCACCCAGTCATAGATCTTAGTTTTTCACCCTGGAGAAAATTCTACGCACACAAAACAATGTCTTCAACAAGACTATTGCCAGACACAACCAATTAAGGCCAAACCTTGGATTTTTACCCTGCAAGATAGAACCATGAACTTCTCCTGTATTTTCGCCTCCACTTTCCATGCTGCTGCTACTAGTCACGAATCATGAAGCAAGTTCCTCATTACCTCAAAGACTCGATCCGCCATTGCTAGTCCCCAACATATGGCTTCAAGACATTCTCCGCTAGCTGACTTCACCATGGAACGAGAAATTATGTCACGTAATGAGATAAGTGTTATCATTAGTTCATACCTTAATTTATTTTGTAAACATTAATTAATACTAAATACTCTTGAATACTCATACTCAAAATTCTGCCCTCCCCTGATTATTAGTGGCTAACAGAGTAGTTTTTATTAGTGGCTAACATATTGCATTTATTAGTGGCTATTTTTTTAAACTACTTACAATGAAAGTTTTGTCTTGCATTTCAGATATTCGTAAGTCTATAAATATTGGTGTGTAAGACAGACATATTATAGTTTAGCACTCAAAATAATAATAATAATAATAATAAGAAAACAGATAGTACCGTTTGGAACGTGGCATTCAAAAATGGACGGAAGCTCTGCTAGTGCCTGTTTCCTCTTGGTGTTACTATTGCTGGGAAGTCCTATCTATGCAGGTATGCTCTTTTTCTCTCGATACGCCATCTATTATATTATTAAAACAACTAACAACCAACGGTCTAGATTAGCTAGGAAATAATCAAAAGCAAACCAACGACTAAGATTAACTTCTCATATCCGACCCGGTGCCAATCTCAATCTGCGCATAGTGTCCTTCTCCCGCACGTCTACAGAAAAAAAAATCTGCACATATACAAAGTCCTTCTACCCCACATCCTACAGACTAAGCTACGGCGATGAAAAAATTCCACGGATCCACTTATAAGTGAACAACAACTCTGTTTCTTTGATGAACTCCTCAGATTGATTAATTCTCGGTAGCCGTAAACAGCCGCCACGATTGATCATGAAGCACGTAATGAAGTCTACATCCGCACGGCTCTTGCAATCCCAACATCACGTACTGCTTGATATAACTTTGATGAGAAGCGATGGCGCCGGCTGATCAGATTCATAATCATCAACATCACGTACTGTTCTTGCAATCCCAAAGGCAGAGTATACAAGCTAGACGTACTCTACAGTCAAGGTATCTGAATTGTTTAGATTCATGAGCATCCAGCTGACATTAATCTCTTGAGATATATATAAAGAGGACGTTTACAAGTTGGACATGCATGATCTTTTGTCATGCGTACATAGAAGCGGAAGGACACACGGATATAAATCCATTGCCTGGTGGATTTGCATGGAACGAATTTGCATTTGCAGCAGCGAACCAGATCAGCATACGGATATGCATCTACAGCTGAGCATCGTATATACCCGGCAAAGCTCCACATGCGTATCAGATGTCTCGATCATTAAAACGGTGACCCGGTACATGCGAGACAGTTTTCTATCAACACTGTTATGGGATGATAATTGCAATTGACCCGATGGTTCAGCAACACTTGCACAAAGAAGTAAAGAAAATATATTGGGCAAACTAAACGTAAAGAAAGGTGGCCAGTTAGCAGGTTGTCGCAACTAAGCTATGAGGGTTAGGACAATTATTTGTACTATAGTAGTATTATTCATAGTAACATGAATAAGTTCGATCCACAGAGAATTTAGGATCATATATTCAAAAGACACAAAAAAGATATGTCTCGCCAAAATTAGTGTAAATTACTGTACATACAAGAATATGGAGGTGTCCACAATATTTATACTTAAAATAAATGCAAATGAACAGAAGTGCAAATTATAAACATAAAATATCAAAAGAAAAAAGAAGTGGGAAGTAAAGATAAATAATACATGTAAACTTTAAAGTTACAAAAAAACCTAATACCAAAAATTACAAATAGCCAATAAATACAGCGTTTAATATAATTCTATAATATCTATTCTCAAAAAAAATACAATTGACAAATCTAGCCGCGCAAATGCGCGGGTACACACGCTAGTTTCCATTGAAATCTCAAGTTGGTATTCTATGACTTCCCTCACAAAACCAGTATAAAAGATTCTAGAGTTTTTTGACGGAGAATGCCTTCGCCATCTCTTTTAAGATTACTTCTAAAAATTTGTTTACGGTCTTTGAGATATTTGATGCACACACATGCCATCTTTTGATAATATTTGAGTTCTTTATCCGTCCAATAATATGTTTTCATTTATTCAAGTACATGATATCCACTTTTAGTCATGCTCCTCGTTTGATCACATACCCGCATGTTCTATGGGCACAGAGCGTTGCTGGGAAGACAGAAAACAGCTCTACTTATGCGCGAAGCCAACATGCGAGAAACCTTGCAAGAAGATATTTGACGAAGATCATGCCAAAAGCTGGTATTCCCACTGTGACGGTTCTTTGGATGGTATTTGCTACTGCAGGGTTTGCTATGAGAAGTAACCTCAGTTTTCTATAGTGTTGGATGTACTGCTAAAATGAACCCATGACACTACAATATGAATAAACGTGAGAGTTTGAGAGTTTGTGATGATATCTTGTGCTTGATGTTTCGGTGGGTGCTGGTTGGGATGTAATAAGCTGTTAGGGATCGCGCTACATAAAAATAATTTTTTTCTAGCGTTTAAACGAAGATCAAGCTAGCAAGGAGGAGGCAACGGATCACTTACCCTTGAAAATCGAGCTAGCGGAAGTTTGTCGATAACGAGGTTGAGGTAGTCGCGAGTCGATTCCCACAACTAACCTTAGTTAGTCGCAAGAAGATGTATTCTTCTTCTCCGGCTCCCACGATCTAGTGTCGAACGTGCAACAGCTCCGATAGTATCCACACGTACAAGCTTGGCGTTGTCGCTTTGAACATGTGATCAAGCACACAGACTACATGAATATGTTGGTGAAGATCCGGCAGCGCTTCCGCGTCCCCGATGGATTCGGGGTATGATACGTCTCCAACGTATCCATAATTTTTGATGCTCCATGCTTGTTTTTACACCATTTGCTTAGTGTTTCGTTACACTTCATGGCATTTTTATGCATTTTCCGGAACTAACCTATTAACAAGTCGTCACAGTGCCAGTTCCCTGTTTTCTGCTATTTTTGTGTTTCAGAAAAGCTACACAGGAAATATTCTCAGAATTGGACGAAACCAAAGCCAGTCGCCCAGAATTTCACCGAAGCTTCCAGAGAACCGAAGAGGAGACGGAGTGGGGCTACGAGGGCCCCACGCACCAGGGCGGCGTGGCTAGGGGCTGGGCCACGCCCCCTATGTGTGAGACCACCTCGGTCCACTCCTGACGATGCTCCTTCGCCTATAAAGACCCCCGAATGGGAGAAACCTAAATACCCGATCACTTTTCCAGAACACATCGCGATCCGCCGCCGCTGTCGACCCGAAGATCGGGAGGGTCCAGAAGCTCTTCCCGGCACCCTGCCGGAGAGCGGAATTGCCACCGGAGGTCTTCTTCATCGCCATGCTTGCCTCTGGAGCGATGAGTGAGTAGTCTACCTTGGACTATGGGTCCATAGCAGTAGCTAGATGGTTGTCTTCTCCACCATGTGCTTCATGTTTAGATCTCATGAGCTGCCTTACATGATTGAGATCACCGTTATGTAATTCTACGTGTTTGGTTTGTTGGGATCCGATAAATATTGGTGTTATGCTTGAGTTGATGTACTGAAATTTATCTTATGTTATCTCTATGTTGTTTATGATCTTGCATGCTCTCCGTTGTTAGTAGCTATCTTGGCCAAGTAGTTGCTAGTGACTCCAAGAGGGGGTATTTATGCTCGATAGTGGGTTCATGCCTCTATTTAATCTAGGGGAGTGACAGAAACCTCTAAGGTTGTAGATATGTTGTTGCTACTAGGGGAAAACAACATTCATATGCTCGAGGGCATATGCTTTGTTTACATTACACACTTTGCTTAATGCAAGTATCTGTTGTTTGCAACTTAATACTTGTGGAGTTCTCGGATTGATTCGCCATAAGTGGATTATTATTCATAGATGCAGTTGGATGACGGTCTATGTATCTTGTTGTAATGCCCAGAGTAAATCTCATAGTGATCCTCTCATCATATGCACGTTGTCTTTATTCTATCAATTGCCCAACTGTAATTTGTTTACCCAGCATGTATTATTTTATCTTATGGAGAGACACCACTAGTGAACTGTGGATCCCGGTCCTATTTCCTTTATATTGCTATCACCTGTTTACTTTACTCGCACTGTTTACTTTACTCGCATACTATTATCACTTTCC
The DNA here is from genome assembly GCA_007115705.1 of Dactylis glomerata. Taxonomy (NCBI): domain Eukaryota; kingdom Viridiplantae; phylum Streptophyta; class Magnoliopsida; order Poales; family Poaceae; genus Dactylis; species Dactylis glomerata. The sequence goes on from QXEO01000171.1 coordinate 4,971,753, forward strand.
ACTCGATACGCTCATACCCTTTGTTTCAAGCAAACCGGTGAGATTGACAACCTCATCGTAAGTTGGGAACAAAGTATTTGGTTGTGTTGTGTGCAGGTTCCACGTTGCTACTGGTTGAAGACACGCTAACAAGAAATCGTTAACGACGCCCTTGTTAGAGCATCACACAGCTAGTGGGCATCACCTTGAGTCGTTTGGCTTTCTCCTACTGGATTGACTACCTTGGTTTCTTACTGAGGGAAGAGCTTGCTGCTATATTCATCACACCTTGCTCTTGGGGTTTTCCAACTGGCCGGTAATTTACTCGGCTTCATCAAGCTATTTCTAGTGCCGTTGCCGGGGAGGAAGAAGACTTCTGCGAGGGGAGTTTTCGCACGCACATCCTTTACTTTGTTTTAAGTTTTGCTTTACTTTATTTTTACTTGCATCGTTTTATCAAAAACCCAAAAAAATTAGAATCCTTTGTAGTTGTTTATTATGTCTAGTCCAGTTGCTACTACTATGTCACCCGAGGATATGATTTTCACTTTCAAACAAAAAGAGGAGGAAAGTTTTAAGGAAGCTTGGTCTAGAATTTATGATTGGCATGGAAAAACTGAACCGAAAATGACTTTGAGTTTGCTTCTTAGTTGCTTTTATTTTGGAGTTGCTCTTCGTTATAGATATGCTTTGGATGCTACTGCAGAAGGAGATTTCCTTCATTGTGATGGAGATCAAGCCTTCAATATTATAAAAAAGTTGATTACAATTTATAGCATGCCAACCTATTTTGATTCCTCTCTTGTGCATTTTTAATAGACTTGATACTCTTGAGACTCGCACTGCTAGTTTGAATACTTGCTACAATACTTTGCGCCAGCATTTTGATTATGTGCCAACAAATTCTGAACCTTTGAGTTGGTATCCTACGGTAAAAATCACCATTGGTGGTGAAACTTTTTATGCTCGTTGTGATATTATGTCTGAATTTTGTCTTATGCCAAAGGATGTTTATGAATCTTTGAGTCTTTGGAAGCTTTCTGAGGGGGGAGAAGGAATTTCCCTTACTAATAATGCCACTATATTTCCCATTGGAATAGCTGAAGGAGTTTTTACAAAAGTCCTAGGAAGAATGATATCTACTGATTATCTTGTTATTGAATGTGTAGGACAAATCACACTTGGAAGATCCCTATTGAAGCTCCTGGGCGCCGTTATAGATGTGGGAAAAGGCAATATAAGATTTATCTCTCCACCTAGCAATAGCCACGTCTTTCCTAGAGTCAAGAGCAAAGGTAAGAAAGGAAGACGTAAGGCACCCGCTGATTCTAGCACTTCATCACTTGAGATTACTTGATTCGCATTTTCTGCGCCTAGCTCAAAGGCGTTAAAGAAAAGCACTCTTGGGAGATAACCCAATGTTTTATTTTCAGTTCTTTTTCTTTTATTTGAGTCTTAGAAGTTATTAATACTGTAATGACCTCTCCTTATCCTTTTTATTTCGTTTTTGTGCCAAGAGAAGCCTCTAATTTGAGTGAGGTAAGATTTGGGGATGTTGCTGTCCTGAAACTATTTTCGGTGCTGCACCGTAAAAATTCGTTAAAATTCTCTGTATATCTTTTGGACCTGCGATTTCTTGTGCATATTCCCCAGGTCATATCTAAACTTTCATTAGTTTAACACTTTTTGATTTGAGCAACAGAAAACCCCTAAAAAATTCGACCTTTGTCAGCTGTTCTGTTTTGACAGATTTCTGCCAATATTTGTGTTTGCCGCTTTATCGCTTTCTTTTTGAGTTCTTTTGATCACAAAACTTTTGGGGAAGTTGCTACAGTAGTATATGATTTATATGTGGTGGTTTTGAGTTGAAACCTGAAGCAAAAAGGGTTGATTCTATGTTATGCTTACACTAATGTTGCTAATAGATTTGTGTTTAGTTTTGTATGAAGGAAGTTTTCAAGTGTAGGGATCGGAGAGTGATGAGATGAGTTGAAGAATGGACAAAAGCTCAAGCTTGGGGATGCCCATGCATCACCCTAAGAAATATCCAAGAAGTACAAGCGTAAAAGCTTGGAGATGCCCCCGAGGCACCCCTTCTTCATCGACAAAAATCAGGTCACCTTTCAAAACACTATATTTTTATTGCTTCATGCATTATGCGTTTTTCTTGGAGCATCAGTTGTTTTTAGTTTTCAGTTTTGTTTAGTTTAGTTTACTGTAATAAATGGTTGGAACCCAACAAATTTCTTTTAAAGAAGTTGCCTTGCTTTTCATTAGCCAAGAACTCTCTATTTTCACTCTTATCAAAAACCGAGAGTTCTTCTTTCTCTAGAACTGCATTTAGTTTTCGATTTTTGCCTTGATTTGTGTTCAGATCTTCTTATATCTTTTTATCAAGGTGTATTTTTGCCTCTGGTCTTTATTGGTTTTCATCAAAGGAGGTGTTTATAAAAAGTTTGAATGGTGTTGGAAAAGAGAAAAAGCTTTATGCAAAAAAATGGTACAAGAAGGAGTTTGTGTAGACTGCGGCCTAGGCTTTTTCATGTCGTGCTTGATGTCTTTTTGATAGTATGCTTAGTGGTTTTTCTGTAGCATGACTTGTCTCAAATAACTGAGATTGCTTAATGAGCCTTTGAAAAAATCATGCGTTGTTTTAATTGTTTGGAAGCATTATTTTGGTTTTCTTCTTGATGCTTTATTTGGGTTGACTTGGCGCATGCTCACACATGTTAGACTCTTACAAAGTCGCCAATAGCCTCTATGACCATTTAGTTTTTGACTTTTGATGCCATCTTATGCTTCTTTTAATGTCGCTTTGTCGCTTTGCATGATTATAGCCGTTATTGCTCTCTTAGTTGGTCGCTCCCAGTCTTTTGCTAGCCCTCGTCTTGTACTGAGTATGAGCTCTACTCGTGCATCCAACTTCTAAAAACCAAGTTTGCCAAAGTGTCCACCATACATACCTATTAGCAATTTGCTATTCCAAAGTACATTTGACTTGCTTTTATCTACTCTTCAAATTAAATTCTTACCAGTGTTATGCGAAAATTGGTCAGTAAAGCTCTCACGAACCGGATGGCACACTTTATTTTTCTCGTTCTTAAAAATTTGACATTGTGGTCTCTTATGTTGAGTTGTTATGCTTGCAAGTTGTAAGTTGGGAATTAGCCCAGCCATGCCGTCATGGGGCAAGCTTTCAACATTGCACTTCTTATTTGAGTTGATATCGTGATCTTTTATTTATGGATACTCGCTGTGTGAAATGCATTGGGAATCTTGCGGGATCATGGAGTTTGTATATGTGTTAGAGAAACACCTGGGCTGCCAATCTAAGCCATGCATAATTCATGGTGGAAATTTGAAGCATGCCCATAGTGGACATTCGACGACGCATCTCAAAATAAAAAGCTATACAAATGGTAAATAAAAGAGATGTCGAGGTATTCATTGTCTGCTTGTCCTATCATTTTGATGTGGGCTTGTTCCATGTCATCGGGCACGGAGGTACCCCGTTGGCGGTTCTCGATGATACGTATATACTTACAATGACAAGAGCTTGCTTGGGACTCTAAGTAAAGTAGCATGAGGTTTGGGTACTCGTATTCACGGGACACGAGGTTTTCAACTTATGATTTGTCAAGCATACGCAGCATAAGTGTTCTCGCATTAACTTTAATCATTCAAGATGCTTATGATGGGGGCAATGAGAGCTCAAAGCCGGTAAGTACCATAATTTTTGAAGATTTATAAAACTTGCAATCACTGCTTCCCTCCGCGAAGGGCCTTTCTTTTACTTTTATGTTGAGTCACCACCTTCTATCTTTATGCACCATTAAGAGAGCATAGTTGTCATTCTGAGTATAATGTGCATTGTCCCAAAGTTTTCATTGATTGATTCATGATCATGGTTTCACTTGTTCTTAAATTATTTGTATCTAGTCGCCCTCTTAAACTTGAAGGTGTCCTATGCATTTATGTTTTGCTCTCCATGAAAGACAAGCTGAAAACCATTTGTATGTTTTTCCATATGATTTGAACACACGTTTGACTTTCATTGTTTCATTTTCATGATCTTTTGTTTGTGATCATTTTCATGTTATAACATGGTTGCTAAGTTTCTTCTATCAAGATCATATCTTTCATGCCCATGTTTTAAGTTCTTTTGATCCTAGCGCACAACGCTTACATATATGATCAAGATTGTGTAGGTGCATGTCACCTCAAAAAATATTTCTTTTGTTATCACTTACCTATTCGAGGACGAGCAGGAGTTAAGCTTGGGGATGCTGATACGTCTCCAACATATCCATAATTTTTGATGCTCCATGCTTATTTTTACACCATTTGCTTAGTGTTTCATTACACTTCATGGCACTTTTATGCATTTTCCGGAACTAACCTATTAACAAGTCGCCATAGTGCCAGTTCCCTGTTTTCTACTATTTTTGTGTTTCAGAAAAGCTACACAGGAAATATTCTCGGAATTGGACAAAACCAAAGCCAGTCGCCTAGAATTTCACCGAAGCTTCCAGAGAACCGAAGAGGAGACGGAGTGGGGCCACGAGGGCCCCACACACTAGGGCGGCGCGGCTAGGGGCTGGGTCGCGCCCCCTATGTGTGAGACCACCTCGGTCCACTCCTGACAATGCCCCTTCGCCTATAAAGACCCCCTGACGGGAAAAACCTAAATATCCGATCACTTTTTCAGAACACATCGCGATCCGCCACCGCCATCGACCCGAAGATTGGGAGGGTCTAGAAGCTCTTCCCGGCACCCTGTCGGAGAGGGGAATCGCCACCGGAGGTCTTCTTCATCGCCATGCTTACCTCCGGAGCGATGAGTGAGTAGTCTACCTTGGACTATGGGTCCATAGCAGTAGCTAGATGGTTGTCTTCTCCACCATATGCTTCATGTTTAGATCTCATGAGCTGCCTTACATGATTGAGATCACCGTTATGTAATTCTACATGTTTGGTTTGTTGGGATCCGATGAATATTGGTGTTATGCTTGAGTTGATGTACTGAAATTTATCTTATGTTATCTCTATGTTGTTTATGATCTTGCATGCTCTCTGTTGTTAGTAGCTATCTTGGCCAAGTAGTTGCTAGTGACTCCAAGAGGGGGTATTTATGCTCGATAGTGGGTTCATGCCTCTATTTAATCTGGGGGAGTGACAGAAACCTCTAAGGTTGTAGATGTGTTGTTGCTACTAGGGGGAAAACAACATTCATATGCTCGAGGTCATATGCTTTGTTTACATTACACACTTTGCTTAATGCAATTATCTGTTGTTTGCAACTTAATACTTGTGGAGTTCTCAGATTGATTTGCCACAAGTGGATTATTAGTCATAGATGCAGTTAGATGGCGGTCTATGTATCTTGTTGTTTTGCCTAGAGTAAATCTCATAGTGATCTTCTCATCATATGCACGTTGTCTTTATTCTATCAATTGCCCAACTGTAATTTGTTTACCCAGCATGTATTATTTTATCTTATGGAGAGACACCACTAGTGAACTGTGGATCCCGGTCCTATTTCCTTTATATTGCTATCACCTGTTTACTTTACTCGCACTGTTTACTTTACTCGCATACTATTATCACTTTCCACTCGATACGCTCATACCCTTTGTTTCAAGCAAACCGGTGAGATTAACAACCTCATCGTAAGTTGGGAACAAAGTATTTGGTTGTGTTGTGTGCAGGTTCCACATTGCTACTAGTTGAAGACGCGCTAACAAGAAATTGTTAACGGCGCCCTTGTTAGAGCATCATGCAGCTAGTGGGCATCACCTTCAGTCGTTTGGCTTTCTCCTACTAGATTGACTACCTTGGTTTCTTACTGAGGGAAAAGCTTGCTGCTATATTCAACACACCTTGCTCTTGGGGTTTTCCAACTGGCCGGTAATTTACTCGGCTTAATCAGGGTAGCGAACCGGCAACGCTCTATGAGAAGAGAGAGAGAGAGAGAGAGATTTTGAGAGTGGTGAGGAGATGACGACAAAGGTGGCCGGTAGCGGTGGCGCTCCGGTGGTGGGCGGCAGAGGCGCGGTGGTGGCAGTGGTCAAGGTGGTCGACTAGGGTTCTGGGAGAAGGGACGGTGGCATAGGAGTCCCCTAGGGCACCCCTTGCCCCACCTTATAAAGGTGGCCAGGCCAGGCCGGCCTGCCCCTTCCCCGAACCGAGTATGAGAGGAGTTCGGGTTTGAACTCGATATGATCTTGTTTCACCCAAATAATGTTTTATTGAATTCCTAGCTTAGGTGTGGTGATCCAACATACCACTGCATATGTAGTATGCAAGTCGTTGACATAACACTAATGAAACACCATCTCACTAGTATTACATCTATCAGAGTGGTACAACAGAAACATCACAGGTCCAAGGTAGGTCTATAGGATTACAACTTTCATCATACAGAAGATCTTCAGAACCTCCTCAACAGATAGAGGTTTAGTCCTGCTGACTACAATCGATAAAGAACAACTAGAAGACTAAACTAGAGCTGCAACTAATGCAGTTGGCTTCCTACTAAAGTTAGAGAATTACCCTAGCTACTTAGGTTCTAGGATTAGGGAATGGGTTCCCTCCTATACCTATTCTAGTTTTCCACCAAGCTTGGTATAGTTGTCGACTCCATAGATTGCTTCCACCATTGATCAAAGACTTCTCCTTCACCTTCGGTTTATTGTGATAGCCTCTTCCCAATGCCTCCAGTCTAAGCAATGATTAAGAGGGAGTGGGGTGAGTAACGAGCATTACCCAACAAGTTCATAGGGGAAATAAGGTGTTTCACGCACTATCTACAGCCTTAGACCAAAGAGTCATTTGGCAATGCAAGTTTTCATAAACATTTCTTCAAGAGGTTGCTTTTATTCTAAAAACTATGCCCGTCAGTCTTCACAGGTTGACCAGAGCTTCGTTGGGCTCCTTTCCTGGTGCGTTCATAGCTCCTTCCCAAAATAGAGAGTATCCAGATACTTTCTTACACTCTGCAGAGGTGGTAAATTGTACCCATTAGAGATCAAAGCCTTGTTGCACATTTGAGCTGTGAGCTTTGTCCACACTTCCTTGGCGTAGGGCCCAGTCGATGATCCAAGCCAATCATTATCCTTCTTCACAACCCCGCATACCCACCCTCTTGTAATCCATTGCACCATAGCTGACTTTCTTTGAATAACTATGATGCTCGAAGTTAACTTTCCTTGAACAACTTTGAGTCACTCCTAGCTGACTTTCCTATGAATAGCTGTAGGCCAGTTTCTTAAAATCCATCATAGACACTGTGTTCCCGTGGGACGTAAGGGCTCCCACCCGCTGCATTTACCTACCGAATGAACAACTTGCTGCATTCACCTACTAATGAATAGCACGGGATGGTACATCCATTGATATGCGAAAGGAAGTCGGTACAGCTAACTTCTTTGTCGCACAACAAATCTCATGGTTGACCCTAATTTACGGTGCTAGAATCGCTGGCGATTTTGGTTATTAATCCTAGGTGAACTTTCCAGTTGCAGTGGGACCTCCACCAACCACATATATCATACCATGGTCCCACTACCCACCATCCTAGAGCAACAACCATTCCGATTGAAACCACTACTTCATATTAATTATGAAAATAGAACCTTTTGCTTTTAAATGCAGTAGTGATCTAGCATATATAGCTTTGCAATTAATTTTATAAAAATACTCAAAGGCATAAGCAAGAGTGAACTTGGCTTTTTAACTGCAAGATTATGCAAGTCAAGGTCTTCGATATGAAAGAAATACTAGTTGTGAAATAGCGCCATCATCCGGTAAGGATGATGTTAGAAAATTGCAGCATGATATGCATAATATATGCTATACATCACTCTGAGAGTAACCTAACCCCGGTGAGTTAGGATTGGTGAGTTGCGGTGATTTCTTTAGAATGTGTTGCACTTTTTGAATAGATTCTCCAACAAGGTTCTTATTAGAGTTTTAGGTTAGCATGAGAATGTTCTACATTTGAATGGCAAAGCATAATAATGTAATAGCACATAAGTGCTTATTGTTGGCATAATTAATACTAGTTATTTACAATAAAGCCATAACAAATATTTTAATGTTTACTTGTTATTTGTTCTAAAAGCATAACCTTTGAAGAGCATATAAAGGAAACAATTAAAGATTCATTTAGTACTTGTATAGTATTAGTTGAGCATGATCATTCAAAGGAGAATACATTGATAGGATTATACATGGTTACTCTTATAATTGGTAATACTTGTATTACAAAAAGGGATGTTGATTAAGGTGATGACATGAAAGTAACCAAGTTAAGTTGCATCTTATGATTCACAATCAACTAGTTGACAAAGGTCATGCAAAGTTGAAGTAAATTATGTCAACATCACAACACATAGTTATTTTTAGGGCTGACAACAATCTTAACACATAAGGAGTAATTATTTACTTTAAGGCTAAAAAGGAAATGGTTGGATATTTATTTACAAGGTATATTGAAAGAGTAACTTTTGAAGAACATATAACTTAAGGACTAATTATTACTTATCTTAATTTTAGATAATTACATTTATTTTACCATGGATATATAAAAAATTAAGGAGGCAATGTTATTTTTATTAACACTTTCTCGGGTTTGAAATCATATTTTAAGTGATAAAAATGATTTAGGAACTTTATGTCAAAATAATAAATTCTAATGAAACAATTGTTTGAATAATGTTTTAAAGTTTAGAAATAATTCTAAAATACAAGTTAATAATCAAATAGGACTTTCCCTTAATTTAGCACTTAAAAATTATTTAGGAAAATTAGTTTTAGGATTTTAAAATCCTAATAGTAAAATTTTAAATTACTATTTTAGAATAATGAAATGTTATTACAATAAAGATGTTTCAGTGTATAAACATTTATTATTTCATTTGATTTTGTTAAACTTGTTTTGTATTTTTTCTATGTAGGTAGATGTGATGATCTCATTTGTGTGCATTTTGTATTCAAATGTAAAATCGTAAATAATGCACTAATCTTGGGGGAGCTCTCCTATGTTCATTATAACGCACTCTTTGTGCTTATTTCAATTGGTATTGGTTGTTTTTGGAATACAAATCTTTATTTTTGATACTTTGTGTGCCATCATAAAAAGTGTGGAGATTTTGGTTTCTTTGTTCGAACCTTGCTCTCTTTGGGAGTTGGTTATCTCATTCCTTGTTACTTAGTTCTTACTCTTAAAATGGGGTATGTCTTTGAGCATGTGTCTTTTAGTTATGCTTTATGCTCATTGGCTCTTACTTTGTTCACTAGTTGAACTTTGGAGTCAATCTTGTGTTGATTTGATTCTTTTATATAATTTGGACAACATTTTGTAGCTTCACAATTTTATGTGCTCGCTTGTCCTTCTTGGTGTTTTGTCCAAATTGTATCTCCTTTGGCTCTAGAAAGTCCTGTGCATGCATATTTACTAAATGTATACTTTATGGCATGCTTTGCTTTCTTTGATCAAATATATAGGAGAAGCTCCATGAAATCCTAAAATGGCTAAGATGTGCATGAAATTTAATTTCATATCTATATGCACATATTTATGTAGAGTTTGTCCTGTATCTTGTAGTTTCTAACTACTTTGGACCCAATGAGTTTGGGGACCATCTTGTACTTGAACTTTGTTTTAGGTACATGGAGATATATTGGTGCTTGTCTCAATAATAAGGATGAGGTGGTGACTAAATGATAATTTGAGGCAAGCTAGGATTATTGAAGGACTCCTATCTACTAGATCCTACCATTGATATCTCGGTAACAAGTATCTTCCTCATGCATACTTTTCTAGTATCCAACCTTGCGTAGGTTGCTTCATGGCATGGAAAATCTTTATTTGCAAATATTGTGCTTTTTGCAAAGGTCTTAATAAAACCTCTTTATTGCAAATGTAAGTAAGTTGAGATGAGTGCATATTATTGGGAACATATAAAATCATGCTCATGATTCTCCTATCCCATATATGTCAATTTAGCACTCTTATTGCATATCAATTCCTCAATAAGCTCATATGTGCAATATTGATGAAATTGCAAATTTATGTCTTTCTTTTGGTATTCTTGTTTGTGATACTTGTTGCTTTTCTCAAAGCATCCCAACTATCTACTTTCCCTTGTTGATATTTGTGATGTCTTTGACGTGTTTGTGGTTGAAGTTCTTCAATATACAAAAAGATAAATTGAGCCTTTGGCCATGCTTTAAAAGAAAAAAAATCTCATCCGTATATTGCATGACTTTATTGTGGATATCATGTTCTATTCTTAGTATCTATTTTGTGTGTACATGTTCCTTTGTGAAAATTATCTTCATGATTGTCTACTTAGAAACTTATAAACATGAGAGATGATATCTCCTCATTTGATATCTTATTTGAACCTTATGTGTTAGGATGGAATGTTAAGCAATATCATTCATTGAAGACTATATGGATGCTCTATGATCATCCTTGTATTAGTATTATAATATTCTTTGTCATTTCTCTCACTCATTCCTTTGGTTGAGTCTTATTAATATGTCATCCCTTACTTGGTGCTCAACCATTTTTTGATGCAAGTGTTAAGCTTGATTTCTTTTCTATGATATCTTGCAAATGGTTTTTTAATGTTATTGAGGGAATGAGGATTCCATATTGTGCAAATTGTATTCAAATACAAACATTCTAATTTTTGCACATACCTTGGGGAGCTTCCTCATTTCATTTAAAGCACCATTTTGCGGTTAGCATAGTATTTTATTTCACTTGGTATCATTTTGTTTTGAATAATATTGAGGGAGTGATGATTCCATGTTTGTGCACCGTGTACTTCAATTCAATAGAAAATTTTGTGCACAAACCTTGGGGAGCTTTCTCATATTATTTAGAGCACCCTTTTGGTTTTATCAGAATATCTTTATTCAATTTGTTCTTTGGATCGATTGATTGCTCTCTTCATTTGTTGAAGTTTATCCATCATGTTATTTTATTTGAAATCTTTGATCCTCAATATAGTTTGATTTCCTTCAAAAATTTGCCTTTGTATATGTGCATGTGTTTTCACTTATTTCTTTTGGATATGCACACATTTTGGAAGAACTCTCACTATATTGGCCTTCTAAGTTTTTTTGCCCATTTTGGCAATGGATGCCAATGGGGGAGAAGTTTCGAGGGTTTAAAGGGAATTGGCTTTTATGCTTTGGTTTTGTTCTTAAGCATTTGCCTTGCATGCTTTGCATGGTTGAGTATATAGAGGAAACTCCACCAACAACCTTGGTTGGCAATATATGCAATGAAATCAAGATCATTCACACATGCATAGATTGTGGGGGAGTTTACTCTATATATGGTGGTTCTACTAACATCATATACTTTTGTAGTATTTGATATTAGTAAAACCATTTTGGTTCTTTAAATGCATTATATTAACCCTCTCAAAGAGATTGTCATCAATTACCAAAATGGGGGAGATTGAAAGAACATATGTGCCCCATGTGTGGTTTTGGTAATTAATGACAATCCCTATGGACTAATGGTTGCATTGAGATATATATATAGGACTTGTCCATACACAATGCTTGAACCATATGTTGGATTCAAGGTTGTAAGAAGAAGACAATGAAGAAGATTATGTGATGACCAAGATGTTATTCATGGAGTGATCCGAAGATTGGTAATTAGGGAGTTGAGCCTATATCGAGTGTGTCTTGAATAATAAGATTGAGTGAGCTCTCATGTGTATCTTCAAGACACCATCATTATAGGGAAAGAAGAATTGATTCAAGAATTGATCAAGTCAAAGCGCAAGTTCAAGATAGGCATCTAGAAGATATCATATGCTTGAAGCTTGTCATCTATATTGTGATCATGGATATGTGAAGACATGCTTAAAGAGAGTCTCTCCCATAGTGGATCATGGGGGAGCAATTCACAAGACTTCACCAAGCAAGCACGATCAAGAAAGGTGTTCCAACTTGAAGGATACAAGACCATCATCATCATCTAGCTCAAGTGGAATACACAAGGCAAAGGTATGATCTTGATAGGGTTTCTTTCTTCTCGGTCTCATAGTGTTCGGGAGACCAAGTTTTAGGATCGGTAGCCGTACTATCAAGAGGGGCTCTCGAGTGAGTAACTTAATCGTATCATTCAGAGAGAGATCAAACCTTTGCATACTTGTCATCATATTTCTTGTTTCTTATTTGGCTTTTATCCATGTGAGGTTCTAGATCTTGTGGTTATTTCCATGACAAGCTCTAGCTCATCAAAAATGGATTCTGCATGAATCACTTATTGCGTTTTTGGTATTTGGAGATTTTACCGGTCTGTATTTTATAGATAGGTATAAACCTCTCTTCATTTGGTTTTACATTCCTTTGCTGGACTATGATGTTTCTCTGCATAAAGTTATAGAGCTCTTTGTTAGCTTTAAAATGAGCCCAAGATCATCGAAAATGGAGTCCGGATGCTCAAGTTATTGCCGTTTTTGTTTTGGTGTTTCTGCCAGTTTCGGAGGGCCAGAAAAAGCCGGTCCCCTGGCACATTCGAGTGGTGCTACCTGGCAGTAGGGGGGGCAGATTTTTGGCCAGAAAAAGCCGGTCTGAGGCCGGAAAAAGCCAATGTAAGTTGCCCAACGGTCACATTTTTGGAGGGGGGGTATAAATACTCCTTCTTCCTCCTTGGGTTGTGCACAAATTGGGATTCTCCCTCCTCCATTGTTGACTTTGAAAGCTTTCCCTTCCTCTCCAATTTCTCTCATGATTCTTGCATCTTTTTTAGGGAAAAGAGAGAGGAGATCTAGATCTACATTTCCACCAATCACTTTCTCCTCTAAGTGAGGGGAACCTATTGGATCTTGATATTGGAGTTCTTTGTGGATTTCTGATACGTCTCAAATGTATCCATAATTTTTGATGCTCCATGCTTGTTTTTACACCATTTCCCTTGTGTTTCGTTACACTTCATGGCATTTTTACGCGATTTACGGAACTAACCTATTGACAAGATGCCACAGTGCCAGTTCCCTGTTTTCTGCTATTTTTGTGTTTCAGAAATGCTACACAGGAAATATTCTCGGAATTAGACGAAACAAGTTCCAGGACTCCTATTTTTCCCGGACGAAGGACGAGGACCGAAAGAGAGCCGGAGGGGGGCCAGGGGCCAGCCTCACACCAGGGCGGCGCGGCCCAGCCCCTGGCCGTGCCCCCTATGTGTGAGGAGTCCCTGGTAGCCCCCTGACGACGCCCCTTTGCCTATATAAAGCCTCGGGACGAAAAACCCTAGGGGAGTCGGCGAAATTTCCAGAACAGTTCTGCAGCGCTGCCGCCGTTGAAGACAAATTTTGGGGGACAGAAGTCTCTGTTCCGGCACCCTGCCGGGATGGGGAAGTGCCCCCGGAGCCATCTCCATCGGTCTCCATCACCGTCTCCACCATCTCCATCGACCTCACCGCCATCTCCATTAACCTTGCTATCTCCTATGATGAGGAGGGAGTAGTTCACCCCCGGGGCTGAGGGCTCTACCGGTAGCTATGTGGTTCACCTCTCTCTCCCATGATGTGATCTTTATGTGATCGTGAGCTTTGTATCATGTTGAATAAGTAGATGTTACTCTTCTTCATTATATGTACTCTAGTGTGTTATTAAAGTAATCTATTCCTCCTGCCATGGTGTAACGGTGACAGTGTGTGCATCGTGGTGGTACTTGGTCTAGGCTACGATTGTGATCTCTTTTGGATTATGAGAATAATTATCACTATCTATTCCTCCTTTCATGGTGTAATGTTGACAGTGTGTGCACCGTGTTAGTACTTGGTCTAAGTTGCAATAATATTTATCTTGAGTTGTGATTTGATTTGGATATCTCTATGAGTGGTGTTTGTCAAGTACTTGATGAACTTTAAGGGGTGCTTCTGTAGCCACTACGCAATGATTAGTGTTATTCAATAGGAGAGTAATTTAGAGCACCATAGTGAAGAGAAGTTATTTATTTGTTCAATTATGTTATATTTGTTGGGAGTGTGTCCACTAGTGAAAGTATGATCCCTAGGCCTTGTTTCCAAGCTTTGCACACCGTTTACTTGCTGTTTTGTTACTTGTTTGCTTGCTGCCATTTTTATTCTAGATTGCATTTACTACTTATAATCATCTATACCACTTGTATTTCACTATCTCTTCACCGAACTAGTGCATCTATACATCTGACAAGTGTATTGGGTGTGTTGGGGACACAAGAGACTTTTTATATCGTAATTGCAGGGTTGTTTGAGAGGGATAGCTTTGACCTCTTCCTCCCTGAGTTCGATAAACCTTGGGTGATCCACTTAAGGGAAACTTGTTGCTGCTCTACAAACCTCTGCACTTGGAGGCCCAACACTGTCTACAAGAATAGACGCGTGCGTAGACATCAAGGTCTTTTCTGGCGCCGTTGCCAGGAAGGTAAGGTAAAAGGTACTCACATTCTTTGGCTACTAAGTCTTTTAGTTGCTGGTGAGTGCTCGAAGTTATTTCCTTTAGATTCTGCAATTATATCTTTTTGTTTCTTGTTTTTATTTTCACTAGTTAGGCTTAATGGAAAACAAAGAGTTCTTTAGTGTTTTTCCTGAGTTTAGATATGAAGTGTTTGAAGAGAAAATTGAAAAACCTTTGGAGCTTAATTTGCATGCTAATAGTGTTGTTAGTATGAATGTTTTGAACACTGTTATTACTAATGCTATAGAAAAGTCTAAGCTTGGGGAAGCTGGTTTTGTTAAGCATGATATTTTTAGTTCCCCAGCTTTAGAGGAGAAAGTTTGCTCTGATGATATTTTATCTCCCCTATATGATGTTCCTTCTTATGATGATATGTTTGAAGAATATGCTTTGCGAAATAGCTGTTCTCTAGCTTGTGATGATACTAAACCTCTAGTTTATGATGGTTATGATGATGGGTATAATATTTTCAGTTCACCTACTATTGAGGATAAAATTAGTTATGATTACAATATGCCTCCTATTTTTGATGATTATGGTGATGAGAATAATTATTATGTTGAATCTGCTCCTACTACTATTGTTCATGTGGGGAGTATTAATTCTTTTAGGCATGTGGCTCATGATAGAGATGCTTTATGTGATAGTTATGTTGTTAGTTCTATTCATGATGCTACTGAAAGTTATTATGAGAGAGGGAAATATGGTTTGATGGATCTCAGCAATATTGAGTTTCCCCTCTTTATGTTGCAATTCTTGAAGTTATACTTGTTTTGCCTTCCTATGCTTTTTGCTTTGCGCTTTCATGACTTGTCTCTTTACAAGACTATTTTTCATAGGAAGTGGTTTAGATTTAAATGTGTTCCATACTTGCTTTTTGATGCTCTCTATTGCTTTAAGTTCCTATATGGCGCCTTTGCCTCAAGCTCTTATATGGCGCCCACATGAGCATCTTTGCAAATTACTGCGCCTAGCTCAAAGGCGTTAAAGAAAAGCACTCTTGGGAGATAACCCAATGTTTTTACATTCAGTTCTTTTTCTTTTATTTGAGTCTTGGAAGTTATTACTACTGTAATAACTGCTCCTTATCCTTTTTATTTCGTTGTTGTGCCAAGAAAAGCCTCTAATTTGAGTGAGGTAAGATTTGGGGATGTTGCTGTCCTGAAACAGTTTTCGGTGCTTCACCGTAAAAATTCGTGAAAATTCTCTGTATATCTTTTGGACCTGCGATTTCTTGTGCATATGCCCCAGATTATATCCAAACTTTCATTAGTTGAACACTTTTTGATTTGAGCAACAGAAAACCCTCTAAAAATTCGACCTTTGTCAGCTGTTCAGTTTTGACAGATTTCTGCCAATATTTCTGTTTGCCGCTTGATCGCTTTCTTTTTTAGTTCTTTTGATCATAGAGCTTTTAGAGAAGTTGCTACAGTAGTATATGCTTTATATGTGGTAGTTTTGAGTTGAAACCTAAAGCAAAAAGGGTTGATTCATTATTATGCTTACACTAATGTTGCTAATAGAATTATGTTTAGTTTTGTATGAAGGAAGTTTTCAAGTGTAGGGATTGGAGAATGATGAGATGAGATAAAGAATGGACAAGAGCTCAAGCTTGGGGATGTCACCCCAAGAAATATCCAAGAAGTACAAGCGTCAAAGTTTGGGGATGCCCCCGAGGCACCCCTTCTTCATCGGCAAAAATCAGGTCACCTTTCAAGATACTATATTTTTATTGCTTCATGCACTATGCGTTTTTCTTGGAGCATCAGTTGCTTTTGTTTTTAGTTTTCCTTTGCTTTGCTTGCTGCAATAAATGTTTGGATCACATCATGTGTTTGGAGAGAGATATGCTCCGTTTTTCATTTGCCAAGAACACTCCGTTTTTCACTCTTATCGTTTCAACGAGTGTTTTTTTTTTGCTACTGCATTTAGCTTGTATTTTTCGCCTTGATTTTTGTTCAGATCTTGCTATATCTTTGCATCAAGGTGTATTTGGACCTCTGGTCCATGTTGGTATTTATCAAAAGAGTTTCCTCAAAAAGGTTTGAATGGTGTTGGAAAAGAGAAAAAGCTTTATGCAAAAAAGTGGTACAAAAAGGAGCTTGTTTAGACTGCGGCTTAGGATTTTGCATGCCATGCTTGATGTCATTTTGATAGTATGCTTAGTGGTTTTGCTGTAGCATGACTTGTCTCAAATGACTGAGATTGCTTAATGAGCCTTTGAAAAAATCATGCGTTGTTTTTATTATATGAAAGCATTTATTTGGTTTTCTCCTTTGATGCTTTATTTGGGTTGACTTGGCACATGCTTACACCATGTTGACTACAAAAATAAGTCGCCTATAGCCTCTATGATCATTTAGTTTTTGACTTTTGATGCCATCTTATGCTTCTTTCAATGATGTTTTGTCGCTATGCATGATTATGGCCATTATTGCTCTCTTAGTTGGTCGCTCCCAGTCTTTTGCTAGCCCTCATTTTGTATTGAGTATGAGCTCTACTCATGCATCCAACTCCTAAAAACCAAGTTTGCCATTGTGTCCACTATAAACTTCTATGCATGGTATTTGTAAGCCATTCCAAGTAAATTTTCATGTGCTACCTTTGAAAAAACCTTCAAAACACTTCTCATTTTGTGAAACTATTTTCAGCTCATGGGGACATAGTGGTCGGATTTGCTATCTTCCATATTGCTTATTCCAAAAAGAAAAAAAAAGGAAAAAAGAAAAGAAAAAAGAAAAAAGAAAAAAAGGCACTCCTCCATGGAATGTGAATGTTGGTGGACACCCGATGGAATCGGTTAGCCATGGTTTGTGAAAGGAAAAAAGGTGGGGAGGAGTGCCAAGCTTTATAAAAGAGCACAAAAGTGCCAATCTCTCTCTCAAAAACTTGCTTTATTTTTGTATGGAAGATAGTAAGAACCCCATTGCTAGTCGTTGACAAAAGCAACCACCTCTCAAAACTCAAGTTTTATCTCTCTGTTTTACAAATGAAAAGCTCTAGCACATGTTTAATCCCTGCTTCCCTCCGCGAAGGGCCTTTCTTTTACTTTTATGTTGAGTCACCACCTTCTATCTTTATGCACCATTAAGAGAGCATAGTTGTCATTCTGAGTATAATGTGCATTGTCCCAAAGTTTTCATTGATTGATTCATATTGTTGGTTTCACTTGTTCTCAAATTATTTGTATCTAGTCGCCCTCTTAAACTTGAAGGTGTCCTATGCATTTATGTTTTGCTCTCCATGAAGGACAAGCTGAAAACCATTTGTATATTTTTCCTTATGATTTGAACACACGTTTGACTTTCATTGTTTTATTTTCATGATCTTTTGTTTGTGTTCATTTTCATGTTATAACATGGTTGCTAAGTTTCTATTATCAAGATTATGTCTTTCATCCCATGTTTTAAGTTCTTTGATCTCAGCACTCAATGCTTTACCTACATGATCAAGATTGTGATGGTGCATGTCACCTCAAAAATTATTTCTTTTGTTAGTACTTACCTACTTGAGGATGAGCAGGAGTTAAGCTTGGGGATGCTGATACGTCTCAAACGTATCCATAATTTTTGATGCCCCATGCTTGTTTTTACACCATTTGCCTTGTTTTTTGTTACACTTCGTGGCATTTTTTTGCGATTTCTGGAACTAACCTATTGACAAGATGCCACAGTGTCAGTTCCCTGTTTTCTGCTGTTTTTGAGTTTCAGAAATGCTACACAGGAAATATTCTCGGAATTGGACGAAACAAGTTCCAGGACTCCTATTTTTCCCAGACGAAGGACGAGAATCGAAAGAGAGCCGGAGGGGGCCAGGGGCCAGCCTCACACCAGGGCGGCGCGGCCCAGCCCCTGGCCACGCCCCCTATGTGTGAGGAGTCCCTGGTAGCCCCCTGATGATGCCCCTTCGCCTATATAAAGCCTCAGGACGGAAAACCCTAGGGAAGTCGGCGAAATTTCCAGAACAGTTCCGCAGCGCCGCCGCCGTCGAAGACAAATTTCGGGGGACAGAAGTCTCTGTTCTGGCACCCTCCCGGGATGGGGAAGTGCCCCCGGAGCCATCTCCATCGATCTCCATCGCCGTCTCCGCCGTCTCCATCGACCTCACCGCCATCTCCATCAACCTTGCTGTCTCCTATGATGAGGAGGGAGTAGTTCACCCCCGGGGCTGAGGGCTCTACCGGTAGCTATGTGGTTCACCTCTCTCTCCCATGATGTGATCTTTATGTGATCGTGAGCTTTGTATCATGTTGAATAAGTAGATGTTACTCTTCTTCATTATGTGTACTCTAGTGTGTTATTAAAGTAATCTATTCCTCCTGCCATGGTGTAACGGTGATAGTGTGTGCATCGTGGTGGTACTTGGTCTAGGCTATGATTGTGATCTCTTTTGGATTATGAGAATAATTATCACTATGATAGTATTGAAGTGATCTATTCCTCCTTTCATGGTGTAATGTTGACAGTGTGTGCACCGTGTTAGTACTTGGTCTAAGTTGCAATAATATTTATCTTGAGTTGTGATTTGATTTGGATATCTCTATGAGTGGTGTTTGTCAAGTACTTGATGAACTTTAAGGGGTGCTTCTGTAGCCACTACGCAATGATTAGTGTTATTCAATAGGAGAGTAATTCAGAGTACCATAGTGAAGAGAAGTTATTTATTTGTTCAATTATGTTATATTTGTTGGGAGTGTGTCCACTAGTGAAAGTATGATCCCTAGGCCTTGTTTCCAAGCTTTGCATACCGTTTACTTGTTGTTTTGTTACTTGTTTGCTTGCTGCCATTTTTATTCCAGATTGCATTTACTACTTATAATCATCTATACCACTTGTATTTCACTATCTCTTCGCTGAACTAGTGCACCTATACATCTGACAAGTGTATTGGGTGTATTGGGGACACAAGAGACTTTCTATATCGTAATTGCAGGGTTGTTTGAGAGGGATAGCTTTGACCTCTTCCTCCCTGAGTTCGATAAACCTTGGGTGATCCACTTAAGGGAAACTTGTTGCTGCTCTACAAACCTCTGCACTTGGAGGCCCAACACTGTCTACAAGAACAGACGTGTGCGTAGACATCAATTTGCTTTGTTCTTGGAACCCTACACGGCTTTGTGGCTTTATGCTGCCTTTGTGGCTATTCTTGGGAGCCTCCAATTAAGTTATGGATGCGTGCCCCAAGCTTTGTGTAAAGGCCGAGTTCCGGCTTGAGGAACCCCTTAGTGGAAGAGTGAGCTATGCCTTTGTGGCACAAGCTCACACCGGAGAATAGGGTGAGGCCTTTGTGGCGTTGGTTAGGCCTTTGTGGTGATACCACACCCCTCCAACGAGACGTACTCCCTTTCAAGGGAGGAACTCGGGAATACATCATCGTCTCCGCGTGCCTTGGTGATAGTGCTTGTTAGGCACCCAGTTAGGAAACCCAAGAGGAAGGTATGATGAGCACAACAACAAGTATTCCCTCAGTATGAAACCAAGGTTTATCAAACCAGTAGGAGAAAGAACCAACTTCCGAAGGTTGATGCTCGTTGGCTTCGCGACAGCTCCAGACAATTTATATATGGCGCCTTATCTGGGGCGTAGCTTTGCACCAGCAGCAATGTGGAACTTGCACACAATACAACCAAAGTACTTTGCCCCAACTTACAGTGAGGTTGTTGATGGCGTGTAAGTAATAGCCCGTTGGGAACCCCAAGAGGAAGGTATGATGAACACAGCAGCAAGTCTTCCCTCAGTTGTGAAACCAAGGTTTATCGAACCAGTAGGAGAAAGCCAAACTTCAGAAGGTGATGCTTGCTAGCTTCGCGACAGCTCCAAAAAATTTATAAGGCGCCTCTTCCATGGCTTTGCTTTGCACCAGCAGCAATGTGGAACCTGCACACAACACAACCAAGAACTTTGCTCCCAACTCACGATGAGGTTGTCAATCTCACCGGTTTGCTGTAAATAAATGATTGAGCATATCGAGTGGTAAAAGGTAATAGTATGTGGGAATGTAAATAAGCAAGTAAAAGTAAACGGTATAGCAATGTAAAGGAAATTGGACCGGGGTCCACAGTTCACTAGTGGTGTCTCTCCATAAGATAAATAACAACATGCTGGGTAAACAAATTACAGTTGGGTAATTGATAGAATAAAGATAATGTACATATGTCATGAGGATCACTATGAGATTCACTCTGGGCATTATGACAAAATACATAGACCGTAATCCAATTGCATCTATGACTAATAATCCACCCTCCGGATGTCTTCCGAGCAACCATCGGGTATTAAGTTGTGAACAACGGATAACTGCATTAAGCAAAGTGCGTAAAGTAAACAAAGCAAATGTCATTGGACACAAGAATGTTGTTTTATCCCTAGTGGCAATATCACATCTACAATCTTAGAGGTTTCTGTCACTCCCCCAGATTACTAGAGGCATGAACCCAACTATCGAGCATAAATACCCCCTCTTGGAGTCACTAGCATCTACTCGGCCAAGATATCTACTAGCAACGGAGATCATGTAAGATCATAAACAACATAGAGATAACATAAAATATATAATTCAGCACATCAACTTGACATAGTACCAATACTCATCGGATCTCAATAAACACAACATGTAGAATTACACAAAGATGATCTTGATCATGTAGGGCAGCTCACAAGATCTAAACATGAAGCACATGGTGGAGGATACAACCATCTAGCTACTGCTATGGACCTGTAGTCCAAGGTAGACTACTCACACATCACTCCGGAGGCGACCATGATGGTGGAGAAGGCCTCCGGTAGGGTGTCGGGAAGAGCTCATGGATCCTCCCGATCTCGCTTCGACGACGACAGCGGCTTGTAGTATGTTTCGAGGAAAAGCGATCCGTCCTTTAGGTTTTTCCCATCGAGGGGAATTTATAGGCGAAAGGGCAACGTCAGGAGGTGGGCCAGGTGGCCTCACCATGTGGTGGCGCGGCCAGGGGCTGGGCCGCGCCACCCCATGGTGTGGCTGGCCCCTGGCCCCCCTCTGTCTCATCTTCGGTCTTCGTGAAGCTTCGGTAAAAATAGGAGGTTCGGCTTTTGTTTCGTCCAATTCCGAAAATATTTCCTGTATAGCTTTTCTGAAACACAAAAACAGCAGAAAACAGGGAACTGGCACTATGGCATCTCATTAGTAGGTTAGTTCTTGAAAATGCATAAAAACGCCACGAAGTGTAACAAAACACAAAGCAAATGGTGTAAAAACAAGCATGGAGCATCAAAAATTATAGATACGTTTGAGACATATCAAGCATCCCCAAGCTTAACTCCTGCTCGTCCTCGAGTAGGTAAGTGATAACAAAAGAATAATTTTTAAGGTGACATGCACCATCACAATCTTGATCATCTATGTAAAGCATTGAGTGCTGGGATCAAAGAACTTAAAACATGGGCATAAAAGACATAATCTTGACAATAAAAACTTAGCAACCATGTTATAACATGAAAAGAAACACAAATAAAAGATCATGAATAATAAAACAATAAAAGTCAAACGTGTGTTCAAATCATATGGAAAAACATAGCAAGTGGTTTTCAGCTTGTCCTTCATGGAATAGCAAAACATAAATGCATAGGACACCTTCAAGTTTAAGAGAGCGACTAGATACAAATAATTTAAGAACAAGTGAAACCATAATCATGAATCAATCAATGATAAACTTTGGGACTATGCACATTAAACTCAGAATGGCAACTATGCTCTCTTAGACGGTGCATAAAGGTAGAAGGTGAATACTCAACATAAAAGTAAAAGAAAGGCCCTTCGCAGAGGGAAGCAGGGATTAAACATGTGCTAGAGCTTTTCATTTGTAAAACAGAGAGATAAAAATTGGGTTTTGAGAGGTGGTTGTCTTTGTCAATAACTGGCAATGGGGTTCTTACTATCTTCCATACAAAAATAAGCAAGTTTTTGAGAGAGTGATTGGCACTTTGGTGCTCTTTTATAAAGCTTGGCACTCCTCCCCACCTTTTTCCTTTCACAAACCATGTCTAACCGATTCTATCGGGTGCCCACCAACATTCACATACCATGGAGGAGTGCCTTTTTTCTTTTCTTTTTCCTCTTTTTTTATTTTTGGAATAAAACAATATGGAAGATAGCAAATCCGACCACTACGTCCCCATGAGCTGAAAACAGTGTCACAGAATGAGAAGTATTTTGAAGGTTTTTTAAAAGGTAGCACATGAAAATTTACTTGGAATGGCTTGCAAATACCATGTAATAGGAAAAGTCACCGGGCTCAAGAGTCACGACTATCATATATGTTTTGAGCGGCTGATGCCGGTGATGGTTTGAGGGTATCTCCCCGAGCATGTCTAGCGAGTTCTTGCGGAGTTGAGTCATTTTATCCGCACGCTCTGTGCTAAGCAGATATGTCCCCTGATGATTGAGAAGCTGCATGATCTAGTGCCGGAGTTGCTATGCAAGTTAGAGACGATCTTTCTGCCAGGCTTCTTTACTCCGATGGCACATCTCGTTGTTCATCTCGCGAATGAGGCACTCTTGGGTGGACCGGTGCAGTTCGTTGGCAGTTCTGTATTGAGAGAGAGTTCAAGTATATTCGATACAAATGTGGAAACAAAGCTAAGATTGAAGCATGCATAGTTGAGGTAACTCAGCTTGAGGAGATGGCAAACGCCTCGACAACTTACTATGCCGATAATGTTCCCACTCTGCATAACCAGGTCTCTCGGTACAATGTCGATGAGCCCAAGCATAGTCCCAAGCTCCTCCTCTTCCAATGTCCCGGTGGCAAGGCCGGTGGCTCAAAAAATTATATCATCACCAATGAAGAGAAGGATTGCATAATGCTATATGTGCTTATGAACATGAATGAAGTTGTCGATTTCGCCAGGTAAAATGGTGAACATATTACTTTGCAACTAGTAACTTGGTTTCTGTCTAATACTTATTTTCTCCTTTTAGCCAATTTATTGATGAACACTGGTCGGGAACGACGGGTCCCGATGCCGTGGAGGTCGACACTCTTCTAAAAGAGGGTGCCCCTGGAAAGAAAAAATTCTCGGCTTGGTTCAGGGACAAAGTAATTTCTAACCTGTCCTTCTTACTTTGCAATCCGTGACTTGTCCCTTTTACACGTAATTAATGCACAAAACAATTTGAACTGAACTTGTAGGGAGCGGATCCCAACATTGAGATGACGGATGAGTTGAGATGTGTTTCCCAAGGTTTTAGCCGTAAAGTCAAGAAGTATGAGAAGTTTGATGTCAATGGGTATCGCTTTCATACAGAGTTTCACCAGAAGAGTCGACCTAATGCAAAAACTGTTAATACCGGGGTCTTCACCAAAGGAGCCGATGGATTCGATTATTACGGAAGGTTAGAGAACGTATACGAGCTGACGTTCGATCAAACGAACATAGAGCTCAACCTCGTTGTGTTCAAATGCCACTGGTTCGACCCACACAGTGGACAAAGAATTACCCCTTCCATTGGGTTAATTGAGGTTAGGCCTTCAACCACCTATAGCGGAGCGGATGTGTTTGTTGTGGCTCACCAAGCCAAGCAAGTTTACTATTTGCCCTACCCATGCCAGAAAGTGGAACTCAACGGCTGGAAAGTCGTGTTCCAGGTATCTCCACATGGTAAGCTACCCATGCCCTCCGTCGAAGATTACAACAACATTGACCCTGTAACATATGAGGGAATTTTCTATCAAGAGCCACCTCGCAGGACTACTACACGGGTCAATGTAAGTTCTTCTCATTTTCATCATCTTTCCGACATTCATCCCTAAAATGGCTAAGTTGACGAGAATTCATGAATTTTGACATTGTAGCCTGAGTTTGAGGCGGCATACGATGCCTACTATGCGGCATATCGGGCCGAACTAGATGCGTGGGAGCAGAAGAGACGTGTCTTCGATACGTACCTCCTAGAGTCCACCGACGTAAGTTTCAAACCTTTGCAAAAGATGAGCCGTCTTGTTTTTATCCTAGCTACTTTGAACCTTTATCTCTGCATTATCTGATATCCAAACTATCTTACAGGCGGTGAAGATGTTCCTTAGAACTGGAGAGCGGAGCGCGGTGCTAGACTCAGAGCGGCCACCTGAGCCGGGGCCTAACCCAATATGCCTACACAAGGAAGCCTTCGCTGCCCAGTACTACACACAGACCCCAGTAAGTTCTTCTCCAACGTGCATACTTGCTCCTTCTCTATGCCAACGTGTATCGCAAGTTGCTAACTCTTGTTCAAAACATTTAGAGAAAGGGCCGTTCTCGGAATGCCGAGTTTGGTGGTGATGGGGCCACGCCGAGTACGCCACGCGAGATCACGCCGGTTCATCCAAGTGCTCGTCGTACTCCTTCGGCTTCTCCTGGGTCTTCCGTTGGAGATACGGCGACCGCCGCCGACGAGCGCTTTCCAAATTTCACTAGGTCAGAAATGGGGTCATCACCGACTAGGTAGTGTGAGCGTGTGTGGGCGGTACTATGTATGCACGATGTTGGATATGTGATACTATGTATGCATGATACTATGTGTGTGATACTATGCATATGAATGTATGATAACATGATGCATTTGTATATTTGTTTTATTATATTGCCTGCCTGCGAAATAGCCTGCTAAATAGCCTGCTGGAAACCAAAATTCAAAAAAAATTATGCCAGGAGCTATGCCGACGGCATTGCCGTCGGGTTAGCCCTGCCAAAATGACCAAATGGCAGGGGCTAACCCGGCGGCAATGCCGTCTGCATAGCCCCTGGCTGCAATCTCGGGCCGAATCCGCGCGTTGACGGGTCGGCCGGCCTGCTAGGCTAAGCCGACGGCATTGCCATCGGCATAGAACCTGGACGCCGTTAGCCGGCGGTGGGACCCTCGACGAGCTGAGCCGACGGCATAACTCGACCGACGGCTTCTGGACGACCGTCGGCGTGAGGCTGCCCCGACGGCTCGACTCTGACCCGATGGCCTCCGTGGTTGGCCCGACGCCCGATTACGCCGACGGGGCTATGCCGACGGCTGCCGTCGGGTCAACCTGGCCCGACGGCCTTCGGCAGCTGACCCGACGGCCTTCGGCCGTCGGCATAGCCGTTACGTGCTGTAGTGCGAGTGGGTGGGAGGAACTGCGAGACAGTGCTTGTTGGCCACGAGAGATTGCGAGGCAGTGCAACCCGGCACGAGCCTTGGCAAGTCATCGTAAGTGCCGACAGGGGTGGGGCGGCGCGTGGGCAGGACGCCGACGCGGCGACGAGGTATGCGACCAGTCCGGCGAATATGTGGCCGGCCAGTCCGGCCGTTGGGAATGAACGCACTCTGTAATGGACATGAGGCGCTGTGTGTGGCTGGACTGTCCGACAGCAGTGACCGGCGTTCGGTTGACGCCTTCGCTAGAGCCGGTAACGAGGAGGCTAGCTTGCTCTAGTTCAACTGGCCCCTCCGATGCTAGACGATCTCGATCTGCTGGTAGATATCGGCCGAGTCGAACGGGGGCGCAGCTCAGTGTCATCGACGGATATGTCGAAGCAGCACAGGCCATGTCGTCCTCATGGAAGCTATACTGTGAATTTATGTCGTGTATGATAGTAGATCTTGCTATCCATAACATCCATTAAAAGTTTATTTGATTCTTCAGTTAAGGTTGATTAGTCGCTGGCGTTCTAAACAAGGCACTGCTCGGCTGTCATCACTTGATATCAATTGTACGAATAGATAACCTTCTATATCTCTTCTATCTGTACACTATACGTTAATACGAAGTCTACCGAGGTGATGCGATAGTGTTAAAACGAATGCGCTCGGTGCTAAACTTGGCGGTGCGATGTGTGGCCGAACTATCCGGCGTGCACAACGCCTAGACTGGGGAAGGGAGTTGTACTCGAGCAAGCCTCCTCATAATAAACTAGTTGATACCCCGCACATTGACGTGGAAATGATAGATGTTCTTCGTATATGTGTGAAATATAGCATAATCATTCTCAAAGTTCAAAGATATTTAGTGGCCTTTGGTTGGCATGCAAGAATGCTTGGGCTGGAGTTATAACAAACTAATATCTGGATGAACTTGTAGTTTTAAGAGAAAGCACTACTGAAAGAAGGGTCTAGTGAGGCGTGGGCAGTATAATTCTGCTTGACCATGGCAGTTCTTAAAAAATGGCCAACAACACCATGTGAAGTTTTACATTTTGGCAATGCAAATATAGAGCAATGGTGCGTGTAGAAGACATACCGTTGGAACATACTTCTTGGACCAAACAAATTAAATGATGTAGAAATCTTCCTTCTCATATATTCCCTTTGGTTTTATTTATCCTGTGTTTGGGTTTATTCAAAGTTGAATTTTATAAAATTTGACCAAAGATGTTGCAAAAGATATCAATACCATATCACCAAATTCATATGATACGAGAGTACACTTTATAATGATTCTAAAATACTAATTTCATATTTTAAATGTTGATAATTTTCGATATATTTAGTCAAACTTTATAAAACTCGACTTTGACAAAACCCACAAGGCCACAACGCATGGTAAATAAATACAGAGGGAGTAGAACGGATGCTAGGAAGAAAGACACATAAAAATAAATACAAATAGAGCTACATGGAATATAGAGAAAAACTAATTAAATCATAGAGAGGATGGCTAGTATAGATCGCACGGATGTGAAAATCGAGTTGTATCACATCGGAGGCGGTTGCAGACAAACCGACCATGTTATTTGATGAGAAGAGAACAATGATAGGAGGCAACAGAGGAGCTCAAATACGGGATGCACCACAGCAGCCAACCGACAGAAGAAATTAAGATCGACGGAACACACTAAGATCCACAGAACACCTCTTCACATTGTCCTGTGGGAAATGATAGGCCAGCAGAAACTCTATGGATGATTTGGTACACAACGGCAGATGATTAAGACTTAATTTTGGAGTCACATAAGCACCTACAAAATTCCGTTGGCATGATAAAAAAAATTGAGATCCTGTTCTGCACTAAGAATGTTTACATATACATATACACAAAAATAGAGATATACCATTACCCACTAAACAAAAAATGGATAAATGTACAGTTGTATGTATGTAGATGCCTTGTTGAAATGAACACCTCTGCTAGTAGTGCTAAAGAACCTGCAAATCACAAAGGAAAAAATATTAATTAGTAAAATATGTTGTGGCCCCAAAATATGAGAAAGAATACCAGTACCAAACTGAAGAAAGAAATTAGGATAACTAACAAAAGATTGACAGGCAGGTTAAGCAACTTATTTTACCAAATTAGTGAATGATCCGTATTGCTAAAAAATGGAAACTTAAATTAGTCGAAATAGTATAAAAACGGATGAATACGTAGAAGAAAAAGGTAAGGGCACATGCCTATAAAAAATTCTCTCCCTCAACTATACCTGGGCATGGGAAGCCCGGCCCGACCGGCCCGGCCTGACCCGGCCCGAAAATGGCCCGGCCCGTCGGGCCAAAGCATGCTGTCGGGCTGGGCCTGGGCAGGATTTTTTGGCCCGACAAGAGTAACGGGCTGGGCTTGGGTAGGAAAAAATGATGATTTACTGAAGGCCCGGCCCGATGGTTTTTTAGCCCGATGGGCCGGGCTTGGGCAGGAATTTGCGGCCCAACGGTTGGGCCGGGCTGGGCTTGGGCCACAGAAAACCGAGTCGGGCTTTTTCTTGGCCCAGCCCGACCCGGCCTGGCCCGAATTAATGCCCAGGTATACCCTCAACCGCTCTTCCCTTGTCTTTCAGAATTTTTTAGCCGTCCCCTACACCATAATTTCCAAATCCACCGCATGGGTGTTTGGTTTGTTTCCAACTATATTGGGCTTTAACTCTTGATCGATCCCGAGTGTCAGGCCTGGTAAGGCAGAGGAACAAAAAAAGAGACTTGGAGGCTCCACGCGGTCGAGTTGCCAAGATGGAGCAGCGCCTACGCACAACAGCGCCTCCTTCAGGATTGAATTGGTTCCGCCCTTAAAAAGTTCAGCCGAAACTCTTCTACGACTTGCTGATGATTGTTGTGTAGAGATCCAGTATAGGCGCCGCTATTTCCATGGATCATCTACCCTCCAACCCACAGAAGCAATGACAACAAATTTAGCGATGTGTAAAGAAGACATGATAGTATATGGGGGTCCAGGCGTCCAGCTCTCAGGTTGTGAAAGAGGAGATTAAAAAGGATGCATCATAGCTTGTGGAAAAGAAATAATTTTTTTTTAGATAAAGAGGGTTTCCCCCGGTTCCATTCAAGAAACAACGGAACAGTCATTACAACCATCACATCCAGTCTCCCACTGCAACTGACACACCCAGGTTCAAACTCCTAATGGAGCTACACACACAAAAAGAGAGTTTCAAACTTACAAACTCCAGCCTCGCCACTCAGCCTGGAGTGACAGGCACACACACCATCACCAGCACCACGGGGACGACACTACACAACCCGCAGCATTCCCTCACCATCATCCTCCAGTGCAAGTGAATTTGCGTTCAGATTTTTGGCCAAAGACGATGTTGTAGCCTCCCAGTCATCAGTATCTTCATTGTACATCCATGGGCCGCTCCAGGTCGCCTCCAGCTTTTTCACCACAAGTTGATGGATCTTGCCATCAACCTTCCTCATCCAGGTTCCGGCCATGCCAACAGGGGGGCTGCCGAGCCAGCTGCTCCAAGGCCAGGATCACTTCTTTGAGCGCGCTTTTGCTTCCTTCCGGGCACCGCAGTTTCCATCGAGCAAGAGTGTAAGCCACTCTCAGATAGATCACCTGCATACACGACCATGATCTTCTGTTAAAACACATCTCATTCCTGCTTTTCCATAGCGACCATAGCACAGCAGCATGGACAATATTAGGAACAATATGTGTTTTATCATAGATCCATAGGCGAGAAATCGCCAGCAGATTAACCTACCCTCAAATTTTAGTAATCATAGAGATTTGTTTCCACAGCTCTCTAGCTACTACACAATCAAAAAATAAATGAGGTATACCTTCCTCCTCTGAGCAAAAGACACAACTAAGGTCAGGGATCTCCTGCCTCTTATGCAAATTGTCTCTGGTTAACAGTTTATTGTAGAACAGTAACCATAAGAAAACATGAACTCTAGGGGGGATTTTCAACTTCCACACTGAAGAAATATGGACAGGCATAATACCTCTGAAATTAACAATAGCATAGAGGAAGCTAACAGAGTAAACTCCTTTGGATTCAAACTTCCAAATGAGTGAATCCTCTGTCTCATCCAATTGGATAGATTCAGCAATGCTTTTCAGGTCATACCATCTCTGCATTAACTGATGATCTACACACCTCCTAAAAGTTAACTTCATATTTATCCCATCCCACACCTCAGCAATACTAACATTCTGTTCATTGACCAAAACATAAAGATCCCAGTATAGTATAGCAAGGCTACAATGCCCAAACCAATGATCTTCCTAAAACTTAATCTTCCTACCATTACCCACCTTCCACTGATATCCCATCTTTGCTGCCCTAGAAGCCCACATCACACCCTTCCAGAAGGGGGAGAGACCTTGCTCTGGGCAAGCAAAAATGTTGGGAGCATCAGTCCTATACTTATGATCAATGATTTGCTTCCACAACTTGTGATCATCTAATTGATACCTTCTAATCCAGGAAGCTAAGAGACAAAGATTCATCTCAGCTAGATTAGGAATACCCAAACCTCCATACTCTATTTTTTGTGCTACCATGCCCCAATTGGCCAAATGATATTTATGATTCCCTTCATAGTCATCCCACAGGCAATGAGCCATTTGAGAGTTAATCAAGGAAATAGCCCATTTAGGGAATTTAATTATACTCATCAGATAGTTAGGAATGCTGGCTAACACAGACCTAATCAAAATTATTTTTGCTTTATAAGACAATAATTTGCCTCTCCAACCTCCAGCCTTTCTAATAATTTTGTCTATAACAGGTTGCAGGTCTTCTTTCCTCAACCTTCTATAATGCAATGGAGCTCCTAGATATTTAATAGGAAAACTCCCAAGTTTGCAACTCAAAGATTGAGCATACTCCTGAGACTCCTCAGAACTAATATTAATAGGCACCAAATCACATTTGTGAAAGTTTATGCGCATTCCTGACATTTGCTCGAAACATGACAACAACCATTTCAAATTTCTAGCATTATCAAGACTCTTATTAAGAAATAATAAGGCATCATCAGCATATTGCATACTCACAATACCTGTGGGGCAGAAAGACCTACACATCCCAGAAATAAGTTGTCTGTCTGTAGATTTAATAAGCATTCTTGTAAAGACATCAGCCAAAAAATTAAAGAGAACAGGTGATATAGGATCACCCTGCCTAACACCTCTACTAGCTACAAAATAATTACTATTCACATCATTTATCCTTACCCCCACAGACCCTTTATCCAACAGGGATCTAATTAGAGAAAGGAAGCTAGGGCTAAAGCCCCTCTGAGCCATCATTTTCATAAGAAAACTTCTATCTACTTTATCATAAGCTTTTTCATAATCAAGCTTAAAGATAAAGCCACTTCCTTTTTTCTGAACTGCATCATGAATAATTTCATGAGCAGAAACCACAGATTCTAGAATAAATCTCCCCCTTATAAAAGCAGTTTGATTTGGAGCAATCAACTCCTCACTAACCACTCCTAATCTGTTAGTCACACATTTAGAGAAGATTTTGAAACTACAATTAGTCAAGGCAATTGGCCTAAACTTTTGTATAGTCCTAGCATCAGGTTCCTTAGGGATTAAAGTCAAAAGAGAAAAGTTCAAGCGAAACAAATCTAATTTCCCTAGGTGCCAATCTTTAAACATAGCCATAATCTCAGGTTTAATCAACTCCCAAAACTGTTGATAAAATAGAAAAGGGAACCCATCAGGGCCAGGGGCTCCTTCAGCATATGAGCCAAAAACAGCATCCCTAATCTCCTTTTCAGAGAACTCTTTGCACAAGTTGCTATTATGCAACTCAGATACCAACTCATTAGAGTTCCAAAAATTATCAGATAAGTCAATATCCATTCTAGATTCAGCACCAAAGAGAGTTTTGTAATAATCTATAGCAATATTAAGTATACCTTCAGTGGTAGTAACCTCCCCACTAGGGCCTTCCAGAGAAACAATCTGCTTCTTTCTCCTTCTCTTGTTAGCCATAGCATGAAAATACTTAGTGTTTTGATCTCCTTCCAGTATATCTCTTTCCCTAGCTCTCTGTCTACTTTTAATTTCCTCATTCCTCCATATTTTTTGCAGCTCATCTGCAATAATTTTCATTTGTTTTTTAGCACCAGGAGATAAAGGTTGAGTCTCAGATAATATATCCAGCATATCATATTCAGCAATAAGTTGCTTCTTATTTTTATTCTGCTGTGACTCAATATTAATGGCCCAGCCTTTAAGAGTTTTCCTCAGGTTCCTAATCTTAAATTGCCAAATATCAATGGATTTCCTTGCATTGCAAGGTAAATGCCAGGTTTTGCACACTAACTCTTTAAAACCTTCTATTTGCAACCACCACTTTTCAAACCTAAACTGTTTAACAGCAGGAGCAGTAAACACCCCAGTGTCAAAGAGCAGAGGGGTGTGATCACTACCTACACGTGGCAGAGTTCTGACTGAGACAGAAGGAAACATTTTCTCCCAACAAGTTGTTACAAACACTCTGTCCAAGGCAGCCATTACCAGATTATCCTGATTGTTTCCCCAAGTATATAATCTCCCAGCACTTTTTAATTCAATAAGATCGAATTTATTTATCCAATCATTAAAAAGATTAGCCCAATGCTGATTGATATTACCAGTACTCTTCTCTTTCTTTTCTCTAATTAGATTAAAATCACCCCCAACTAGAGTTGGCCCATTCCAACTGGGCATAATATTGTGTAGCTCATTAATGAATTCTAATTTGAATTCCTCATAAGCTGAGCCATAAACCGAGACAAACCTCCAAATACTATGATCTTTTTTATTCTTAACTATACAAGAAATGCAAAATTTAAAGATGTCCCAAGAGACAATCTCAAAATTACATTCCTTAACACCCATTAAAATGCCACCAGCTGTTCCTACAGCAGGTAACCAATTCCAGACATAAGCCTCAAAAATGTCTATATCTTTCAGCTGAGCACTAGTAAACTCTTCTTTTTTAGATTCAGAAAAACTAATAAAGTCTGGGCATGAATCTCTAATGAGCTCATGAACCTGAGGTAATTTATCAGGTCTATTAAGACCTCTTGGATTCCATATAAGGCCTACTACCATTGGATCTAAAAACTAACTTCCTTTTACTACTACTACGCTTGGTAAATACTTCTACCCAGGGAGATAAGTTCTCCATTTCATCTTCAACAGCATTTTCTATTTCATCTTCACTGTCAGAAGAACTCTTCTGATCAGGAGACAAGACACTCCCAACCTCCACACCCAGGTTGGCAGGTAAAAAACATATCAGGGTTATTTTCCCTAAAAGACACTAACCTATCTACTTCCTTATGCTTAATAGCATCAATTGTTCCCAATATATTCCCTTGTTTATTACCAAAGGACAAGCCAGCATCACAAGCTTTTCCTAACAGATCATCATTATCTAGAACAGCAAAAGAATTACAAAAACCATGGGGCATACCTTTAGGTTTTTCCAGATTTTTGTTCTTCTTCAACTCTTGTGCTTTTTCAATCATTGATCTCCCATCCTTGATAATTCTGTTACTGGTCCTAACTGCAAGAACAGGCCCCCATTTCTCTTTGCCTTTCCTCTTTTCCCCAGGTTCTTGAAGTTCAGCAACCACTGGAATGGCAGAAGCCATAGCACCATCCATCTCCAGCTCATCTTCTTCATCCTCAGCTTCACTGTCAAAATGAGACAGCAACTGAACTGCAATATTCTCTTCTGGGCCTCTATCAACCTTCTCCCTCTGAGTCTTATATGTAACACCAGGTGTACCCAAGATTTTACTCTTTATTATGTCTTCATCACTTAGTTGCATAGAACACACAAGAGAGAAGCACATCATATTTTGCTGCATGCTTTTGCTACCTAAGCCTCCAATGGTAGGTGCAGGAGCAGGAGTGGTGTTACCCTGCTGGTCAGTATCCATGGGTCTACCTCCCTCCAAATGATGCTCCACATCCTTGTCCTTTTCAACATTGCCTCCAGCTTCATCATTCCCAGGATCATCTCCATCATCATTGTTTTCACCATTCCCAGCATCAGGAACAATAGACAAGCTTAGCAAGTACAATTTTCCATCAAACTCCATCACTCTGCTTGAAGGAATTTTACTAATATCTCTGACAGCCACTCTCAGCCTGAGAACTCTGTAGAAGCTTCTGAAGATCTCATGCTAATCTACATCTATAGGAATTCCTAGGGTTGTAGCTACACGCATCATAACTCTCCATGATAAGTATTTTGGTGGAATGCCTTCAACTTTCACCCATATCTCCTGCATCTCAGCATAACAAGGCACATCTCCATCCCAGAGAGTAAAGGACACAGAAACACCTTTCTTCTTGAGATTGATGGAAGGAAATCCCACCAAATCCTTAACCTTTTTTCCAGGAGGAAACCTGACCAGAAACTTGTTCCCCTCCAACTGCCTCATCTGCCATGGCCAGTTGGTCTTCCAGATTTTAGAGAAATTTTGCTTGAGCTCATCCATGGTAATGTCTCCATCAACTACAACAATGCCCACATTGTCTAGATTCAACCAGGCAACTGCAGCAGGCTTGTCAACTTCTATATCAAAGAAGCCCAAGCCAGTGTTGGCACTCCCATAGAATTGAGCCATTGGCATAGGTCTATACCATTCAGGGCACTTGTCCATATGATGCATGTGACTTCCACAGATAAAACATTTCTTCTACCTTTGACACATTCCCACATAGTGACATGGTTCCCCACAGTTGTAGCAGATCACTCCCTTGAACTTCATATCAAAGGTAAGTCCATTGCCGCTAACAAAACCACCTGGAGCATTGGCTTTCTTCATCTGATTAGTATCAGTAGCCTTATCAGCAACAGCATGAGTTGATCCACTCTGGCTAATATCATTGGACCCACTCCCCTTCCCTTGGTTGCTTTTCTCCTGCAATTCCAGCTGTCTCTGTGAGTTCTGACTCTGAGTCTGAGGAATCATCTGCTGAAATTGTCCAGGAAATGGCCCAGGAGGGAACTGCATCTGAGACCCCTGCATCATCTGAGGCATGAATTGCATAGGGAATGCATTCTGCCATGGACCAAAACCTTGGAATTGGGGATTACTCCACATCTGCTGAAAGCCCCCAAAATCACCAGACATTTGAGGTTGTCCCTGTGGGATAGGTTGCTCACCAGCAGAAGAGCTAGGTCCTTTGGGAGCGACCTTGGCTTGCGGAGGTTGAGGCTTTTGCTGCAGACGATTTCCCTTAGAGCCCTGCTGCCCACCTCCACTTCCCCTACCACTAGGTTTCCGAATTCCACCTCTTCCGCCTGGCGCCATCTTGAGGATCTCAGACCACACCTCCTTTCCCCCTCCTCTCCAACTCCACCAGTCCCTAGCAAAGCTGAAGGATTTTGCGTATGGAACCCTCTCGAATTCTCTGGCAGGGAAACAATCAGCGGCGGCGAATCTTCTTGCAATGAAGAGATCCCGCCGGATCTAGACCAGGACCCGGGGTTTGCGGGGAGGAGGCGGAACTGATGAGATGGCTAGAGATCTCTCCATCTTATCCGATATGCAGCTCCCGTCATCAACCAACGAAAGCGAATTTTCAGAGGGCGCCACTACCCGATTCTGAATGACTGTCATCTTGTTATCTGACATACGCTTGAAACTTTCGACAGGCGCCAACTGATCAACAGCATGATCAACCATCATAGCTGGGGAGAAAATAGCATCTAGCTGCAACTTCGCCTTCACCTTCAATCCTTTTCTGGGAACAAACCCTTCATGAATCAAGCTAACAGGCCCTGCACCAAACACTGAATTCTCCAAACTTGTCGCATGAAACAGATCCACATCACAAATAGTACTACCAGGAGTCCGCGAGAAACGATGATGATGCATCACAACCGGAGGAGTGGCACATCCAAGCTCCAGAGGAATTTCACCCACACTTACCCAGAGCGATGGCTACAATTTGGAAGGTGAAGCCCTTTCAAACCCTGAACCTTCGCTAATGGCAGCCCGATCACTAGAACTGGATGATGTTTGGTCTTCTCCACGAGCTCCTCCAGCACATCCAATTTGACGAATCTGACACAGGCAGGCCTCTCTTTGCCCCCCTCGCGAAGCACCTGTACTTCTCCATCTCCTCTGCACTGATCTCTAGCAGGTGCAGAAATTTGAAATCGGCATCCCGCACAATCACCATCTCCATACCTCTGCGACGGCAATCCGCCCCCATCCGGAGTAGATTTAGCTTGCATCGTGGCGGAGCGACCTCGCTCTGCTCCGCCTCCATCCCGGCCAACTCCATCAACGCCGCAGCGCCCATCTCCAGATCTCGCCCCGCCTGAGACGCATGCGCGTAGAACCAGTGTGTCATCTCCATCCAGGGCTGACGGCGACGCTCTACAGGGGCTCCACAAGGGGTTCGAAGCGAGAGGGAGTGGGGAGGTTGGTGGAGCTTTGTACAGATTGGCTATGGCCGTGGAGCACTTATCGAGCGCTAGGCCGGTCGCTCGGCCCACCGAACCGGTCGAAGGTACAGTAGGGGTGGATGGGCTCACCGAGGGCGCAGGTGGGACAGTGGCGGTGCTCCGGGGAAACGTGGCCACGAACGCACCGGAGTTCGCCGGGAACTCGCGCGCGTCGCGGAGCCGCGTTGCAGGGGAGAGCGGGGCCATCCTTCCAAGAAATAATTGCCCCCTGAGTTGGGTCCGTTACAGGAAACAAAAGGCCCAAAGTAGCACTGTTGCTCTTTTTAACTTAGGGAGAAGAAGATGCGTCTATGGTTGCAGTCGGTGACTGTAGTTGATGCCTTCATGGGAAATTTTTTGTATAAGAATCGATGGCTGCTGATGGCAATAAGACTCAATCTAAGGGCCAAGATTAGTTAGCTGATGTGGATACCTTGCGTGTGTAGCTTGCAAACATTAATGAAGATAGTGGGGATCAACTTTATAGATATTATAGATTATAGATTTTGCAATAAGAAGTATCATGCAAAGTGGCGTCACAGTGAGAATATCAGCTTTTGACATTTGAATTTTGTTCACACTTCGATTTTCTTCACATTCTAGATTTATTCAGATTTGAAATTTGTTCAAATTTAAAATCGGTTCATATTCCAAATTTGTTTAGATTCAAATTTTATTCAAATTTTGTTTAAATTTAAATTTTGTTTATGTCCAACTTTTCCATATTCTAAATTTGTTCCAAATTCAAACTTTGTTTTTTAAATATTTTAAATACATTTTATTCACAGTTCAAATTTTGTTTGAAAAAGAGGATGACGTCCATAGGAGTGCCCATAATTTTTTTATGTCATCCACCACTGACACTGATCACTACTACCAACCATACGGATCTCGAGCGGCAGCGAAGGTCGGCTTGCGCAGCTCGCCTTCACCATGTGCGAAGTGGCACTGGTCGCCAAAAATGCAGGAACCTCTGACGAAGTGGTCGCAAAGTTTAGCCTTGAAGCTGTGCCGTTGCCTTCCGTCGCGGATAGATCCTCCAGCACGCGAAGGGGCATCGCCGCCGGCGCCGACGCGGATCAGCATCCCTCTGACGAAATTTTTCTTCCCTTATGGTACTTTCTCTATTAATGGCGGATCGCAGATATGGTTTTGGGAGGACACCTGGTTGGATAATGTCCCGTTACGAGACCGGTATCCTGCTTTGTATAGTATAGTTCGGTTTAAAAGTGATACCATTGCTACGGTAATGGCAACCTCACCGCCGGCTGTATCGTTTAGACGAGTCCTATTGGGTAATAGGTTAGCTGATTGGACTACCTTACAACAGCGTTTGGAGTCCATTCAGTTGTCCCCAGGTCTAGATGAATTCCGGTGGAATCTCCACTCAAATGGGACCTTCTCGGTAGACTCTCTCTACAAAGCAATTATGCAATCCGATATTCCAGTTGATAATAACAAGAATATTTGGAAGATGAAGATACCGCTAAAAATAAAATTTTTGCCTGGTATCTACGTCGGGGAGTGATCCTAACCAAAGACAACCTTGCTAGGCGTAATTGGCATGGAAGCAAAATGTGTGTGTTCTGTCAGCAAGACAAGACTATAAAACACCTTTTCTTCCAATGCCGCTTTGCCAGATTTATATGGTCAATTATCCAAGCTGCTTCCAGCCTGTACCCTCCGACTAGTGTTGCCAATGTTTTTGGGAATTGGCTTCATGGTATCGATCTCAGGTTTAGAACGCTACTTAGGGTGGGAGCGATAGCCGTTATCTGGTCGCTTTAGCTATGTAGAAATGACAAAGTTTTTGATGATAAAAATTGTTCTATTCTGCAGGTTATTTACAGATGTACCGCTACGCTCCGTTTGTGGTCACCTCTTCAGCGGCTGGAGAACAGAGACCTGTTTACGGAGGTCTGTACACGACTGGAGGCTACGGCGAGGGATATTTTTTCCCCACATGGGTGGCCGCATAATCTGAGGATTGGTCCTGCTCCAGTTACTTAGGCGATTTACAATTGCTCGCAACGATATGTATTTTGCCTTTATTTTTGAACCATGAACTGCTGGACGGCTGTGTGCATCTTGTTATGCAGAGACCGGGTTGTAATTGCTGAACTCAGTAATAAAAGCCCTTTATCTAAAAAAAATGCTGCTAGCGTCCCTGATCTGATCGAAAGCGCGGCCCAGCTGGAGGTTCTTCAGACGGGGTTCCGAAAGATGGCCGTCCCCGATGCGCAGCTCACTCTCGCCATGGGCGAAGCGGCACCCGTCGCCGAGAGCACACGAACCTCTCGCAAAGTGCCCGCACGGTTTGGTCTTGAAGCTGTTGCACTGCCCTCCAGCGTGGAGAGGTCCTCCAGCCGGCGGAGGAGAATTGCCGCCGCCCGGCACGAGCAGCATCCCTGCGGCCATGCTGCCATTGCCTTTGATCTTATTGAGCATGCCCTCCAGCTCGGTGTTCTTCAAGCCGAGATCGGGATCCCAGATGCGCAGCTCACTCTCACCATGAGCAAAGCGGCACCCATCCCCAAAAGTGCAGGAACCTCTGGTGAATGCCCCGCACAGCTTGGTCTTGAAGCTATTTCGTTGCCCTCCCACGGTCCGCGGCGGGGCATGGCCGCCAGGGATCAGCATCGCCGTGACCGTCCCGCTAGGATCCTTGATCTGATCGAGCGAGGCTTCCAGCTCGAGGTTCTTCAAGCGGAGGTCCAGCTCGTTGTCCCGTATCCGCAGCTCGCTCTCGCCGTGCGCGAAGTGGCACCGGTCGCCGAAAGTGCAGGAACCTCGGACGAAGTGCCCGCACAGCTTGGTCTTGAGGCTGCTGCGTTGCTGCTCTCCTCCGTGGAGAGATCCACCAGCCGGCAGAGGGGCATCACCGCCCCCGACGGCGATCAGCATCCCCATGACCATGCTGCTAGCGTTCTTGATCTGATCCAACGTGCCCTCCAGCTCGAGGTTCTTCAACCCGGGCTCCGTCTCGT
Source organism: Dactylis glomerata (assembly GCA_007115705.1). NCBI lineage: Eukaryota > Viridiplantae > Streptophyta > Magnoliopsida > Poales > Poaceae > Dactylis > Dactylis glomerata. Next base: position 5,010,832 of record QXEO01000171.1, read on the forward strand.
GGTCCAAGATGCGCACCTTGGCGCCGCTGGCCCGGGATATCTGCTTCATGTTCGCTCCGTCCCTTCCGATGATGGCGCCCGCGAGCAACGCGTCGACGCTGATCTTGGCCGTCGCAGAAGCGCCGAAATTAACCGGAGCGGACGTGGCGGTGCCGGGGTTGGGCGGCTGAGGTGCATGGTGACCGGCGGATTTCTCCATGAGTGGTGACGTTGAGTTGTCCGTGGACATGTGCTGCTTGCCGATGCTGATGCCGATGCCGATGCCGAGCTCGGTCTCATCATGCGCAGAGTGGCATGGGCGAGCCGGCTTGACGGTTGGTGTAGGCGGGCCATCAGGAACAGCACGAGCACGCACAGGAGCTGGGTCATCTTGCAGGACGCTCACCTTTGCAGCAGCCTGGTAGCCGCCAGGGAAATTATGGATGAAGTGGCAGTTCTTGCCGAAGCTGCAACCAGTAGTGCTGCATGATGAGAATATCATGTGGGTAAATAACTCAAGAAAGTAACCAGGTTTGCGATGATGCCTAAATAAGAGAAGCTAGCAGTACACATGAGGAATACAGCACATCAAGTATAGTGCTGAAGAACAGTTCCAGTAACATACAGGTTCAGTACAGTTAAGAGCTATCACGGCTACAGTTCCGGTAGCAAGATATCATCCTTCATCCATCATACTAGATCCTTATGCGCGCCTTGCCGCGCCGTCTCCTTACTACGATATGTATTTGAAAAAGTAAATATGACTTTTGTTTACGTTAGACTGTTATGTGGCTGTTTTGCTGATGCAATTGGAATTTGCTAGCTACTCCCTCGGTTCCATAATTCATGTCGCAAATTTAGATGTATCTAGACATATTTTGTGAATAGATACATCTAAATCTGCAACATGAATAGTGGAACGAAGAGAGTAGGTTTTTCTATGGTCGCATAATGTTAATTTTGGTTGTTCTATTCAAATGAGGAAAAAAAAAACTTGTTAAAAGCGACAGGCTGCGCAACGAAGGAGACCAATGTATCTAGACATATTTTGTGAATAGATACATCCAAATCTGCGACATAAATTATGGAATGGAGAGAGTAGGTTTTTCTATGGTCACATAAGGTTAATTTTGGTTGTTCCAGTCAAATGAGAAAAAAAGAAAGAAAGGCTAGTTGAAGGCGATAGGCTACGCAGCGAAGGAGACCAGAAATGCCGTCTGAACCATCCGTGCGTAGAGTAAAAAATAGCAGGTCCACAGGATTAAGTATCGTACAAAGATCGGATGAGAAAGATCGTGTGCCTAGTAGTTTCGATGCCGCAGCGTAGTGGAAGGCAGCCAGCAAACCCGGTCCTCTCATTCAATATTATTATTACGGCAGGGAGGAGCAAAGAAGATAAGAATTAAGTAAGAATTGCTAGTGTATATGTCGGTTCCTCCAAACATTGATAGTGGAGCCCAATTACGTGGAGCAATCCTGGAGCTCTATTTGGTTCAGTACTCATTTATGGAGAAGATTATGTTAGGCATCAGTGATCATTAAGAACCAATTATTGATGATCACATGAGATTATGTTAGGCTTTCTTCTATCATTGATGAATTGGAAGCCTTAGCTGAGGTAGGCCCCCTATCTTCACATGAGATTGAACTCAAAAACCAATCTAATGCAAAGATAGCTAGTCTACTCCGAGAGGAGGAACTCAAATGGTACCAACGCTCTAAGAGCCATTTTATTCTTGAAGGAGACTCGAATACCCGTTACTTCCATAGTGTGGCCAATGGTAGACACAGGAAGAAACGTATTCATAGTCTCGTTCAAGATGAGGGTACGATTGAGGGAATTGATAATCTTAAAAGTTATATTACTAGTTATTACAAGAATTTATTTGGGGCACCTGAGGAAGGTAACTTCTTTATGGATGAGACCCAAACGGATGATATTCCCCAAGTTTCCGTTGAGGAAAATAATCTTCTTACGGCTGAGTACTCTGAAGAGGAAGTAAGAAAGGCTATTTTCCAAATGGAACACAACAAAGCACCGGGTCTAGATGGTTTCCCAGCAGAGTTTTATCAAACTTTTTGGGACACTATCAAAGGGGATCTTCTAGACTTGTTTAGCTCCCTTCATGCTGGACAACTAGAATTGTTTCGTCTTAATTTCGGTGAGATTGTTTTGCTACCTAAAGTTAATGAAGCAGAAAAGATCCAGCAATATAGACCAATCTGCCTTCTTAACGTTAGTTTCAAAATATTCACGAAAGTGGCCACCTTAAGACTAAACACGGTTGCGGATCATGTAGTTCGACCGTCTCAAACTGCTTTCATGCAAGGAAGGAATATCCTAGATGGAGTTGTAACCTTGCATGAAACAGTCCACGAACTACATTCAAAAAAGTTGAATGGGGTTATTTTAAAGTTAGATTTTGAAAAGGCTTATGATAAAGTTAAGTGGTCTTTTCTCCAGCAAACACTCAGAATGAAAGGTTTTTCTGATGAGTGGCGTGCTTTGATCAATGCCTTCGTCGCTGGAGGTAGTGTTGCCATCAAAGTCAATGACGATGTTGGTACATACTTCCAGACATTAAAAGGACTGAGGCAGGGTGATCCCTTATCACCAATGCTATTTAATATAGTGGCTGATATGCTCGCCATTTTGATCGAACGCGCAAAGAATGATGGTCTCATTGAAGGAGTTATTTCCCATCTTGTTGATGGTGGATTATCCATCCTTCAATATGCCGACGATACAATTCTTTTTATGGAACATGATCTTGAGAAAGCACAGAATCTGAAACTTATACTTTCAGCTTTCGAGCAACTATCAGGTCTAAAAATTAACTTCCATAAAAGTGAATTGTTTTGTTTTGGTGAGGCTCAAGACGAGGTCGAGGCATACGCCGATTTATTTGGCTGTGGGCAGGGACAATTTCCTATGCGGTATTTGGGTATTCCGATTCATTATCGGAGATTAACTCTTGCCGAATGGAAACTCGTCGAGGAGAGACTACAAAAACGCCTTAGTAGTTGGAAAGGTAAATTACTGTCCCTGGGAGGGAGACTGATACTCATTAATTCAGTACTATCTAATATGGTACTTCATATGATTTCATTCTTTCTCTTGCCTAAAGGAGTCTTACACAAACTGGATTATTACCGGTCTAGATTCTTTTGGCAAGGGGACAGTGAGAAAAAGAAATACCGGTTGGCTAAATGGAGTGTTGTGTGCTCTCCTAAAGACCAGGGTGGGCTTGGTATTCATGATCTTGAGATCAAGAATAAAGCCTTACTGGGGAAGTGGCTATTTAAGCTGCTTACTGAGGAGGGGACATGGCAAACCATTCTTAAGAGGAAATACATTGGTCAAAAAGCTGTATCTCAGGTTCTTTGGAAACCGGGGGATTCGCATTTTTGGGCTGGACTTATGGCAACGAAGAAGTTTTTCTTTGGCCTGGGTTCCTTTTCGATTAAGGATGGTTCGGAGATACGGTTCTGGGAAGACAAATGGCTCGGCAATGCCACTCTTCGAGAACAGTATCCGGCCTTATATAGCATTGTGCGTCACAAAGGTGATACTATCGCTAAAGTTTTGGAGACTTTTCCACCTGCTGTGGCGTTTAGAAGGGATTTGTCTGGGCAAAGACTTGTATCTTGGGATGCCTTACTTCAGCGTTTGGCGAATATCCAACTACAAGATGGCCACGATGAATTTCGCTGGAATCTACATGAAAATGGCAAATTTTCAGTAGCTTCCATGTACAATGCTCTTATTTTACCCGATGTGCCAATCGATAAAATTAGTAATGATAAGCTCTGGAAGTTGAAGATTCCATTACGGATAAAGGTATTTGGATGGTACCTACGTAAAGGAGTTATTTTAACAAAAGATAATCTTGCAAAGCGGAATTGGCATGGAAGTAAGAAGTGTGTTTTTTGTCATCAGGATGAGACAATTAAACACTTGTTTTTCCATTGTCGTGTCGCTAAATCTATATGGTCAGTCATCCAAGTGGCTTCAACCTTATTTCCACCACGCAGTATTACCAATATATTTGGGAATTGGCTAAATGGAATTGACAATAGGTTTAAAAATCATATTAGGGTAGGAGCGATTGCCTTTATTTGGTCGCTATGGCTATGTAGAAATGATAAAGTGTTTAACGATAAAAACTCTTCTATTTTGCAGGTTATCTACAGAGTTATTGGCTCACTCCGTTTGTGGTCGTCTCTGCAACGTCCACAGGATCGAGACCTTTATATGGAGGTCTGTGCACGACTGGAAGCTACGGCGAGGGATACTTTTTCCCAACATGGTTGGCCGCATAGCTTACGGATTGGTGCTTCTAGCTAGGCGAGATTACAATTGCTCATCTTGATATGTAATTTTGCCTTCTTTTTTTCAGTCGATACTTGTTCTTGGGCTGTGTGCATCCTAGTTATGCAGAGGCCGGGTGTAAGCTTAATGACTATTAAGTAATAAAGCGCTCTTTATCGAAAAAAGAACCAATTATCCTTCTATGACAGCAATTGATATTCACTTGCAAGATTCAGACATGCCAACTTAATAGGCATCATACGTGAACCGTCAAAGTAGACTGAAGAGAAGTTCTGGAGTGATCATAAGTACTCTGAAGATCCATTATGAAATCTTCAGCGTCTTTTTCCTAAGAAAAAGCACTACAAGCTTTTGGTACTGACTTGTGGTTAAGCATCGCAAGCCCACTCTCGCACAAATAAAACGATAAGCATATGACACTCCACACTGAGGATTTAGCGTATATATAATTTGGAAAACATATAGCAGTAAATCGTTTAGCGTCATGAACCTATTCGAATGAAATGCAGAATACATATTAGGTTGGATTTTTAGCTGAAGAATATGACCGCTCGGCCATCATTTTTTACCCTACCTATGACAGAAAAAAAAACATAAAGCATGTAAAAAAAATTGTACAATTCATCTTTGAGCAGAGGCTTAGTCCACAATTAGTGAACCAAAGACAACCATACGAGGCACAGCCAAAAAACTGAAAGCGTGAAGAAGCTTTGGAGAATTCATTGTCACTTGGTGACTCGGTGTCGGTGGTGACTAAGAAGAACAAAAAAATTGTGATCAAGTTCAGACATGCTCACTTCACCTGATGATTCAGGTGGAGATGTGACGACCCAAGTTGCCACAAAGCTTTTCATCACGACAGGATCACTCACGTTTGGGGTGAGAGAGGCTCGAACTCTCGACCTCAGGATCACTCACGTTTTAGCTATGAGACCTACGCGCTAGCCAACTGCGCCACCACCCCGTTGTGCTATCAAAACGAAACGACGCCTCGTGTACAGAACAGCAGCGGTCCATACAAGTACACCAGAAGACTTCATTGGATGTGCCTCTGAAGATTTTCCAAATCTCTGAAGATGGTACAGTAATTGTTTCTTCCCATTCAGTTAAACAGAAGTTACTTGTCCCCGCAAGAAAAGAAAAATTACCTGAAGAATTTGGTGCATGGCTTCGAGCTGGTTCGCACGCCTGTTTTACATGTCTCGTCTTGTTGTTCTGTTACACCAACCCAAATCAATCAATCAATCATCATGGACACAGGGTTAACACATAGGAGTACCAGTTAGTAGCAAAGAATTGGAGAAGAAAGGACGACGGCAGTTTCTACCGGACTCACCTCGACCTCGACCTCGGGCGCGCTGAGGCAAATCCCCTTGGCTTCCAGCCGAGCGGGCACGCCAAGGCTCCGCTCGAAACGAGCAAGCGCTGCTCGCCGCTTCCGACGACCACAGCGTCGCGTCATCCTGGTGCTTGGACATGTCGACGCCGGCGGGCGGCGCCTTGCAGGCCTCCGAGCTGCCGACGGCGAGCAGGAACTCCCTCGAGTACGTGATCCTCTTCCACCTCCTCACGTAGACGCTGTCGTTCCCCGGCTCTGAGATGGGGAGAGCGACGATATCATTCTCACGTGGCGCCGAGCTCATCTCGCCGGCCACGGATCGAAGTTCAATCCAGCACATATACAAATCGTGTGTGTTATTTTATTTACGGTGGTCGGCTGCGCCACGGAGAAGACGACTACGGTGACATTTGCCAAGTTTAGAGTTATTGGAGTCTCATGTAGTATTCTCCGTCCCGGCAGACTAGCTGACGTGGGAGTGCAGTCGAGTGACTTACAGGCTTACGGTTACAGCTCAATGCCTCCATGGATGAAGCATGCAGGAATGAGGCGTCGTGTTATACTTTGTTTCCAGGAACACGGTACTTTATTGATTATAAACAATATTAGTACAAAGAAATTTTCCAGATACAATCAGGGTCGTGATGGTCAGAAAACCGTGGTACGTCAAAAAAAAAAAACTTTGAAGCTTCGTACCTCAAAAAGTTCCGCATCTTTTCGTTAAAAACCCGGACAGGACCGCTTTGCTCTCCCGATAGAATCGCATCAGGATTCCGCTGCCGTGTGCGGCTGTGCCCAGGACGACCTGGTTTGGTCCAGAATTTTTCGAAACAAAACCGCCGTTTAGAGCGGGACTGTTCGCATATCATCTTCTTGTTTTCATCTCGCTGCTGACAACTATAACTAATCGAACACAAGAGTAATTCATACCAAGAACAGATGGCGGTTAAAACTAGCCTGACACTGCAATCAACCATGTTATCTCTTCGGGTTCCAGACAATTGGTGATTTATACCCAACAACAAAAGTATAATGTTCATAGTCTGATCCCCAATCACACTTTGTTCAGTTCAAGATGCACATTTGCAGCGGCAGGTGCACCCTACGTTGTTATAACAGCTGAACAGGAAGCAAATTCATACTTAAGACTGATCTACATCTACAAAGAAATTGAAGCGAACACCTCGCGCGCAGGGCCAGTCCGAAGCAAGCACGTGCTGACAAGCTAGCGAACAGCAGCAGGGCAAGAACACTAACTGGCTATTTCATTCAAGTCCCAACGAAGGGGAGACGCCGCGCGGGTACTTACCAAGAGTGGCGGGGGTGTCGTAGAAGACGGTAGAGGCCTGCACGACCGTGGCGCGTACCGTGGTGGAGCTCTGGTCGGCGCCGCCGTTCATCTCCACCTCGGCAATCACCGGCGCGCTGCCCGAGCCCGAGGGAACCAGGGCCATCGCTACGGGCCGGGGAGCTCACCCGCTCGCGGCCTGGAGGCTCGCCGCCGACGAACTGGAGCTCGATGCAGAGGAAGGAGAGGTGGGCCAGCCGGCGGCGAAGGGGGAATGGTGAGGAGTGAGTGGATCAGTTTTGCCACCACTCGGGGCAGGTACCAAACATGTTCAGCAAAAAAGTTAACTTGCAGGTTAAGCAAGATATCAAGCAAATATTCCAGGTTCCGGACATGGACAGCAACACCATTCATCTCGGCCATCCACTCATACTTCCAGCCAAGGATAGATCTGCAGTCTACAATTTTGTTTATGAAAAGTTTAGATCTAAATTGAGTGCTTACAAAGCTAACAGACTCTCCCATGCAGCCAGACTTACTCTCATAAAATCAGTGTTTTCATCTATACCTGTCTACTATATGTCCAATATTCTTTTTTCGAAAAAAATCCTTGCAAAACTCACGACGATTATTAGAAATTTCTGGTGGACAGGAGTGAAAGAAGAGCCCTCTACAAAATGCTTGTGTCTTAGGGCATGGGCTCACATTTGTGTAGAAAAAAAATTGGGTGGCCTCGGCATTCGAAACTTGCAGGCGATTAACCAAGGGCTTATTCTTTCGGCGGCATGGAGGTTGGCAAAGGAGCCTCAGAGCCAGCTAGCTCAAATCCTCAAAGCAAAATACCATGACGACACTTCAATTTGGAGAGCTAAGCCGAACAAGCCCAAATCTGCATTCTGGACTGCAATCCTTAAGGTTCGTCCCTTGTTAATCTCAGCATCTTTTTATCAAATCTTTGATGGCAGCAGCTCAATTTGGAGCTCTCCTTGGTTTAAGGGCTAGGAAACCATCTACGATAATCTTATTATTCAGCCTCCTCCTTTTGTATATCCGGCGGTAGTAAAAGATCTTTGGATACCAAATCAGAAAGCTTGGAATGAAACTTTAGTTCACTCTCTCTTTAATCCTGAAACTGCCAGGGAAATTCTTCAAACTCCTATTATTGATGCAAATGAGCAAGACACATTGGTTTGGAAGCTAACCCCTGCAGGTACTTGCACCTCGAAAAGTGCTTACAAGCACTGCTTCAACAACCTTGCTCTCCCTCCAAATCAGCAGCCGAAGATTGTTCCACAACAAGTCATTTCATTGCTCAATCAGGTTTGGCAGGATAAAGAGATGGTGCCTCGTGTGCAAACGTTTGCTTGGAGAATCCTTCGTAAGGCTCTTCCCACCGGTAAGCGAGCAAGCAGATTTTCCAAACATATAGATCAATTTTGTTCTAGGTGTGGTGGAGTGGAGGATGAGATGCACATGCTCTTTCTTTGTCCATTTTCAAAAGCTGCATGGTTTTGCAATCCTTGGTTTATTAAAACAGAGTTGCTTGCTGCAGTTCACCACTCTATACCTGACATGATCACTGCCTTGCTTTCATCTCACCACCCACATGTTAATACTACAAACTTATATACTTTCTTGTGGTGCCTTTGGAAAGCCAGAAATGACAATCTTTTTGGCAGAAAAATTCAGAATCATGCACATGTGTTTGCTGTTTTCAAAGCCATTTTGCAGGGAAGTAATCTGGAAAGAATGTTGCCTCACATAGATGATTCTCAGACGCGCGAGGATCGACTACAGCAGCTTCACCCTATCATCACGGCGACACAGGTCTTGTCTAATGCAGGTTGCTCCATTTTCTGTGATGCGGCATGGAAGTTAGATGGAAATGCTCAACAAGCTCCGGCTGGAATTGGGATTTATATTCAGGTGGATAATAACCAACACTTCAAACAGCTGCACATTGCAGCCATGTCCCCACCTGCTGCATCTCCTCTTCAAGCTGAAGCTCTAGCTCTTGTTCTTGCTACCAAATTGGCTACTGTTATTCAGGTACAAGAGCCTAAGTACTTCACAGATAGCGCTATCTTGGCTCAAGCAGCTTCTACCAAATGCATCTTATCTGCGCCGAGTCATTGGGAAGTTAGGCCAGAGTTGGCGACCATACAAGCATCCTCTTCTTTTCAAGCAAGCAGAGTCAACCATATCTCTAGAAGCCTGAATGTTAAAGCTCACCATTTAGCTAGATTAGCTACAAGGATCAACTGTACATCTGTAGCTATCAGATGTCTATGTCAGGATGTAGGTCTTTGTCCAGGCAGAGATATCCTCTCGGATCTTTGCATGTATCCTTTCAAGCTACTATCTATAAAGTGTTGCTGAATTTAATAAAATCACTATGTTCAAAAAAAACAAAAAAAAAGAGTGGGTCAGTGCACTACTGGACAAGAGAGCGCCAATCCGCGCTGCTGTGGTGCAGATGGTTCCGGGCCTTGCGCCTGCCTTCTACAACGTTCCTACACTTCTCTATTTTCTTTCTTTCGTGAAATTACTTGTATTTTTTACCTATTTTTTATATTATCGTGATTAGTACCACCTCTGTTTAAAAAGTAATTATTTAAAGTTTGGCCAAGTTTTAAAAATAAATTATTAACATGTACTCCCTCCGTTTCACAATATAAGACATCCTGGCTATTTCCTGACCAGGTGAACAAGGGGTGAAAGTACAATAGTGCCCCTGATTTGAAAACCGAATCGTTATCCCGATCGTCTTCTTCCTCGCGTGACCATCGCCCTTGCGCGCCTTGCCCATGATCTCGCCATGAGAACCTTGACCATGATCTCCTCGCCTACCTGCTTTTAGGATCTGCGTTGACCGCGAGCTCCCTCGCCTAGGAGCACTTGGGATCGGCCTCAACCACGATCTGATCTCCCAGGTGCTCCTAGGGTCTTCTTCGACCAGCAGCTCCTCTCCTCCTCCGTCCTAGGTGCTTCACCTCTATCCCAGCTCCTCTTTCGTCCCAGCTCCTCTTCCGTCCCGGCTCCTCTTCCGTCCTAGCTCCCCGTCAGTCCCAGCTCTTCCTCCATCCCAGGCCCTTCACCTCTGTCCCAGGCCCGTCAGCCGCGGGTGCCGGAGCGGGACGAGACGAGGTCCAGGTTGAGGAATCGGATGCGGAAACGATGTCGACTTATTCCCATCTCAATCCACGGGTGGGACATGGCTAGGACAGTACACAGGGTCGCTGCATCTCGGCCAGTACTCGATGGTGCAAGGCACGGGCAGGAAAACTCCGCCATCGCCGGCCTCCACAAGGTCTGGGACTTGAACCGCATTGCGCGGCCCCGCAGCGCGGCCTCGACGACGTGCACCAGTTGATCTACTCCTCCAACGGTGAGGAGCTGCCCAAGAATCTTTTGGTGCTGACCATGGCGATAGGCCAAGTACTACGGTAGGAGGCCGGGCCTTCTGATCTATGTTGTGGAGTCCTGTTTTTGGTGCTCTCCTATCTGATGGCTTCGTCCTCAAGATCTGCTCGCCGGATTGTACACCATAGCTTGCTCGAGGTCGAATCCCCGAGCTACCTAAAATATGAATCTATTTCAGTTATCCGCTACCGACTCTTTGCCAGCCATCCTAGGGATGGGTGCGGGCCAGTGGGAGGGGAGTGTCGACAGCGGAGGTGTGCACGGGAGGCCGGCTCTAATGTGGATTGAGAAAATGACAGAGATTCAGCGAGAGAGATGCCTGCTAGCTGTGCGTGCATTTTTCTGTGCTTTGCTACTGATTTTAGTTTGTGTGTGTGTGTATTTGTGCGCTTCGCTCCCGCTGATTGCTTGCTGTGTGTAATTCGTTCCTGCTGCCGATTGGTTGATGCAAAAAGTATTTCTAGCTATTCTAATCGTGAGATATTATGTGGGAGAAAGAGTGAGACACAGAGATATTCATTTGCAGTGGTGAGAAACTGACATATAGCATGATAGGATAAAACAATGTGTATGCATAACCAATCTCTTGATGACCAAGGAACCTATGCTGCAGTTTCATCTTCCAACATTGTCCAATTGGTGAATGAAGCGGTAATTGATCGATCGATGTTGATTTGATTGGAAAATGATGCAGATCACGCACTAGCTTTTATGACTATGTGCGTACAGTTACTGTTGTGCTGCTGCTGCCCCCAAACGCCGAGAAGGTGAGAAGTGAATGAGATAGATGCCACGCAAATGTCGGTGCAGCAAAACCGAACATCTGATTTTTAGAGGACGAATATCTTACCGTATATTAATAATGGGGCAGTAGCGTCCCAGTCAAGAAAGTTTAGTATCCAGTGAAAGATTGATTTTCAACAATCAATTATTCATGGCATAAAAAATATTTAGCACAGATCAACCCGTATAGTGCATGTAGGTGTACGGATCTATCCAGTAGTACCACAACAACCAGTCTTCAATTTTTAAATACATATGAATTAAAATTAAAATTTCCTCTTAAGGCATCTACAATGCAAGCGCTTAAATAGGGGCACTAGGAATTTATCCCCGGCCGATCCGCAGTTGTTTCCCTTGATCCCAATCGATAGTCGCTTAAGAATAGGCGCCGATGCAAGAAGTTGTGCCAAGCGCTTTTCTAAAATTGAGCTTACAGCATGAAAACCGGACCCGAGTTGGTTAGAGAAATAAGCGGCTTAACTGGAGGATGCGTACCTTTGGACTAGGATTAGTTTTCTAGCTTTTTTCTTCTACTTAAGCGCCTAATTAAGCGTCTAGCATGGAACATGCCCTTAGCAAAAGCCTAGATGCCCCCAATCAAAAAAATCTAAATTTCATTGCAAAACAAAAAATTATTTAATTTAATTTTTATAAAACCATTTTATTATTTAGCGACCCGTTGCAACACACGGGTATTATGCTAGTTAGAAATAAACCCTCTAGCAATACTTTGAATGTCATCCAGGTTAGAATTGATGAAAATGTTAGGGTGTTAGCAGAATAGCATACCAGGTGGGAAAGAGAAGTTGAGATGGCTAAAAAGATGAAGGTATATACTATTACCATATCTAGCAATGTTGTTCTAAATTCTAGCAGTCCTCTTACTTTGATTGGTGTGGAGAAATTTCCTACTCCTTGTGTGAAAAAGCCCAAAACTGCAAAAACTTTTTCTACAAAAAGTGCTGAAATTTTTCGGAGTATGGGAGATGATAGCTCTACTACTTTTAATGATTTTGATGTTGATGGCTCTAACATATCTAAAGTCATTTTGTTCTTGCAAAAGCTTGCTTTGAGTCCTAATGCTAGTTCTATGAATGTTGCTTTTACAAAGCATATTACAAATGCTCTCATGAAAATTAGGGAAGAAAAGTTACAACAAAAGGTTTCTATTCCAAAGAAGTTAAAAGATGGTTGGGAGCCCATCATTGATATGAGTGTTAATGGTTTTGATTGTCATGCTTTATGTGATCTAGGTGCAAGTATTTCTATTATGCCTAAAAAGATTTATGATATGCTTAGTTTACCACCACTTGAAAAGTGTTATTTTGATGTTCCTCCTGATGATGTTGCTAAGAAGAAACCTTTGGTAAAGATTAATGGTGTTCTTATTATGGTTAACAATAACCTTGTTCTCGTTGATTTTCTTGTTATAGATGTTGAATGCAATGCTTCATGTCCTATTATTTTGGGAAGACCTTTTCTTCGAACTGTAGGTGTCATCATTGATATGAAGAAAGACACCATTAAATATCAATTCCTACTCAAGAAAGGTATGGAACACTTCCCTAGAAGGAGGAAGAAATTACTTTTTGACTCTATTCTTAGAGCAAATTATGAACTTGATGCTTCATCGCTTGATATTACTTGATTTCCACTTTCTGCGCCTAGCTCAAAGGAGTTAAAGAAAAGCACTCTTGAGAGATAACCCATTGTTTTATTTTCAGTACTTTTTCTTTTATTTGAGTCTTGGAAGTTATTACTACTGTAATGATCTCTCCTTATCATTTTATTTTATTTTTGTGCCAAGAAGAACCTCTAATTTGAGGGAGGTAAGATTTGGGAAGTTGCTGTCCTAAAACAGACTTCTGCGCTACACCGTAAAAATTCGTGAAAATTCTCAGAATATCTTTTTGATCTGCGATTTCTTGTGCATATGCCCCAGGTTATTTCCAAACTTTAATTAGTTTTGTACTTTTCGATATGAGCAACAGAAGGTCCTCGAAAAAATCAATCTCTTTCAGCTGTTCTGTTTTGATAGATTCTGCCACTATTTGTATTTGCGCCTCGGTCGCTTTTTTTAGTTCTTTAGATCACGGAACTTTTGAGGAAGTTGCTACAGTAGATTATGCTTTAATGGTTGGTATATTTGAGTTTGAAACTGAACTAAAAGGGTAAATTTACTATCATGCTTATACTAATGTTGCTAATAGAATTGTGTGAAGTTTTGTATGAAGGAAATTTTCAAGTGTAGGGAATGGAGAGTGATGAGATGAGATGAAGTATGGACAAAAGCTCAAGCTTGGGGATGCCCATGTCACCCCAAGAAATATCCAAGAGGTACAAGCGTCAAAGCTTGGGGATGCCCCCGAGGCACCTCTTCTTCATCGGCAAAAATCAGGTCACCTTTCAACACACTATATTTTTATTGCTTCATATTCTATGCGTTTTTCTTGGAGCGTCTTTACTTTTTCTTTCAGTTTTCTTTTGTTTTGTTTGCTGCAATAAATGGTTGGACGCCAATAAATTTCTTTTGGATAAGACACACTCTTTTTCATTGCCAAGAACACTCTATTTTTCACTCTTATCGTTCAACAAGTGTTCTCTTTTGCTAGTACTGCATTTAGCTTTCATTTTTCGCCTTGATTTTTATTCAGATATTGTTATATCTTTGCATAAAGGTGTATTTAGACCACTGGTATATGTTAGTTTTCATAAAAAGAGTTGTTTCAAAAAGGTTTGAATGGTGTTAGAAAAGAGAAAACAGTTTCATGCCAATAGTGGTATAAATGGGAGCTTTTTAGACTGCGGCTTACACTTTTGCATATCATGATTGATGTCATTTTGATAGTATGCTTTGTAGTTTTTGCTGTAGCATGACTTGTCTCAAATAACTGAGATTTCTTAATGAGCCTTTGAAAAAATCATGCATTGTTTTTATTATAGGGGAGCATGTTATTGTGGTTTTCTCCTTTGATGCTTTACTTGGGTTGACTTGGTGCATGCTTACAACATGTTTGACTCTAACAAAGTCGCCATAAGCCTCTATGATTATTTGGTTTTTGACTTGTGATACCACTTTATGCTTTGGTTAATGATGTTTTGTTGCTATGCATGATTATGGCCGTTATTGCTCTCTTAGTTGGTCCCTCCCAGTCTTTTGCTAGCCTTCATTTTGTACCGAGTATGAGCTCTACTCGTTCATCCGACTCCCAAAAACCAAGTTTGCCAATGTGTCCACCATACATGCCTATTAGCAATTTGCTATTCCAAGTACATTTGACTTGCTTTTTTCTATCCTTCAAATTAAACTTTTTGGTGTTTTGTGAAAATTAGTCAGTAAAGCTCTCACGAACCTGACGGCACATTTTACTTTTCTCGCTTTTAATAATTTTGACATTGTGGCTCTCTTATGTTTATGTTATGCTTGCAAGTTGTAAGTTGGAAATTAGCCCAGCCATGCCATTATGGGGCAAGCTTTCAACATTGCACTTTCTTTCATTTAGTTGATATCGTGATCTTTTGTTTATGGATACTCGCGATGTGAAATAAGTTGGGATCTTGTGAGGTCATGGAGTTTGTATATGTGTTAGAGAAATGCCTGGGCCGCTAATCTAAGCCATGCATCATTCATGGTGGAAATTTACAGCATGCCCATAGTGGACATTTGACGACGCATCTCACAATAAAAAGCTATACCAATGGTAAATAAAAGAGATGCCGAGGTGTTTATTGTCTGTTTGTCTTGTCAATTTGATGTGGGCTTGTTCTATGTCATCGGGCAGGAGGTACCCTGTTGGCGGTTCTCGATGATATATGTATGCTTACAATGACAAGAACTTGCTTGGGACCTAAGTCGAGTAGCATGAGGTTTGGGTATTCGTACTTCACGGGACACAAGATTTTCAACTTATGATTTATTAAGCATATGCTTCATAATTGTACTCGCATTAACCTTGACCACTCAAGATGACTATGATGGGGGTAATGAGAGCTGAAAGCTAGTAAGTATCATAATTTTTGGAGGTTTATAAAACTCGCAATCACTGCTTCCGTCTGCGAAGGGCCCTTTCTTTTATTTTTATGTTGAGTCTCCACCTTCTACCTTTATGCACCGTCTAAGAGAGCATAGTTATCATTTTGAGTTTAATGTGCATAGTCCCAAAGTTTATCATTGATTGATTCATGATTATGGTTTTGCTTGTTCTTAAATTATTTGTATCTAGTCGCCCTCTTAAACTTGAAGGTGTCCTATGCATTTATGTTTTGCTACTCCATGAAGGACAAGCTGAAAACCACTTTACTATGTTTTTCTATATGATTTGAACACACACTTGACTTTCAATGTTTCATTACTCATGATCTTTTGTTGTGTTACTTTTCATGTTATAACATGGTTGCTAAGTTTTATTGTCAAGATTATGTCTCTTATGCCCATATTTTAAGTGCTTTGATCTCAGCACTCAATGCTTTACCTCGTTAATCAAGATTGTGATGGTGCATGTCACCTCAAAAATTATTGTTTTGTTATCACTTACCTACTCAAGGACGAGCAGGAGTTAAGCTTGGGGATGCTTGATACGTCTCAAACGTATCTATATTTTTTGATGCTCCATGATTATTTATACACCATTTGCTTTGTGTTTTGTTACACTTCGTGGCGTTTTTATGCATTTTCCGGAACTAACCTACTAACGAGACGCCACAGTGCTAGTTCCCTATTTTCTGCTGTTTTTGTGTTTCAGAAAAGCTACACAGGAAATATTCTCCGAATTGGACGAAACAAAAGCCGAACCTCCTATTTTTCCAGACATGAGTCAAAGTCCGAAGATGAGAATGAGGGGGGCCAGGGGCCGGCCACACCCTAGGGCGGCGTGGCCAAGCCCTAGCCCATGCCACCAGGGGGTGAGGCCGCCTGGTCCACCTCCTGACGTGGCCCTTCCGCCTATATATTCCCCTCGACGGGAAAAACCTAAAGACCCGATCAATTTTCCATGAAACCTACTGCAAGCCGCCGCCGTCATCGATGCGAGATCGGGAGGGTCCAGAAGCTCTTTCCGGCACCCTGCTGGAGAGGGGAATCACCGCCGGAGGCCTTCTTCATCACCATGGTCGCCTCCGAAGTGATGTGTGAGTAGTCTACCTTGGACTACGGGTCCATAGCAGTAGCTAGATGGTTGTCTTCTCCACCATGTGATTCATGTTTAGATCTTGTGAGCTGCCTATCATGATCAAGATCATCTTTGTGTAATTCTACATGTTGTATTTGTTGGGATCCGATGGATATTGATACTATGTCAAGTTGATGTGCTGAAATATTATCTTTATGTTATATCTATGTTGTTTATGATCTTGTATGCTCTCCGTTGCTAGTAGATATCTTGGCCAAGTAGATGCTAGTGACTCCAAGAGGGGGTATTTATGCTCGATAGTGAGTTCATGCCTCTAGTAATCTGGAGGAGTGACAGAAACCTCTAAGGTTGTAGATGTGTTGTTGCCACTAGGGAGAAAACAATATTCTTGTGTCCAAGGACATTTGCATTGTTTACATTACGCACTTTGTTTAATGCAGTTATCTGTTGTTCGCAACTTAATACCCAATGGTTGCTCGGATGACATCCAGAGGGTGGATTATTAGTCATAGATACAGTTGGATTACGGTCTATGTATTTTGTCGTAATGCCCAGAGTGAATCTCATAGTGATCCTCATGACATATGTATGCTAGCTTTATTCTATCAATTGCCCAACTGTAATTTGTTTACCCAGCATGTTGTTATTTATCTTATGGAGAGACACCACTAGTGAACTGTGGACCCCGGTCCAATTCCTTTTACATTGCTATTACTGTTTTACATTTACTAGCTTTATTTACATTCTTGCAAACTATTACCTTTTACCACTAGATACGCTTAATCCTTTGCACAGCAAACCGGTGAGATTAACAACCTCACTGTAAGTTGGGACAAAGTACTTGGTTGTGTTGTGTGCAGGTTCCACGTTGCTGCTGGTGAAAAGCTACACGCCGACAAGCTACCTGGCGCCATTGTCCGGAGTGTCACAAAGCTAGCGGGCATCAACCTTCGGAAGTGTGGTTCTTTCTCCTACTGGTTCGATAAACCTTGGTTTCACAACTGAGGGAAACTTGCTGTTGTGCTCATCATAACCTTGCTCTTGGGGTTTTCCAACAAGTTTTCTGGTGTCAACAACACACCAGCGAAACAGCAATCACAGCCGGCTTCCGAACAGCAGGAGGCTGCTCCGGAGAATCCGGCACCTCCATGATTGGAGAGATCTTACCTCCGGCGGTGACCGCAGCAGCTACATGAAGAGTTGTTGCCCCGAGGGCAGCAGATGGCCCTAGTTCATCATCATCATCCTCGGACCAGTCTCTTAAGGAGGAGGGACCTGGGGACTTACTGGAATGACTGAGGGACTCGCCTTGATCTTCCAGCTCCTCTCTCCCATCATCTTCATAAGTGGCGCATGAACCCTCGACAGCGGCGCTGGAGCCGGCGTCGTCGTCCTCGTCATCGTCACCCAGACGACCTCATCATCTGAGTGCGTCTTGTTGGCGGTGAAGCCGGCCTGGCGCGTGGCCATGTTCTCCATGGTCTGCAGAGCAAACAGATTCTGCTCAAGCCGGGCAGAAGATGGTTAAGCAACCGACACCCCAAAATAAAGAAAACAGAGGTTAAGCCGGATGAGCATACCTCCGCAACCTGATTTGCGGCTGTAAGGCTTCAAGCCCCATGCCCATGTGGTGGGAAGCTTGACCTCGACAATTTTGTTTGCCTTCTGCGCCACTGCCACCGCCGTCAGCGCCTTGGAGGAATGTTGGGTGTGATCCCTGTTAGATCCCAGGAAGCACATCTTGTGCGACCGGCGCTGAAGGGGCGACAGGCGGGTGTCAAGGAAAGCAAGCAAGAGGTCAGACGGCTTCAGGCCGCCCTCCGCCTGCAGGGCAACGGTCCGCTAAAGGATCTTGGCCATGTTCGGGCCATGGCTAGGGAGAAAGGCGCTCCAGCTATCGTGCTCCCCAGGCCCACTCGCGTCAAAGGGGGGCAGGTTGATATGGTCAACGCCCTTCTTCTGATTCTTCACATAGAAGAAGGAGCACTGCCATTTCTTGCAAGACTCCTTCCCCTTTAGCCCCGGGAATCCAGCGGTCTTACGAGCGTAGAAGGAGGCCACCCCACATGTCACCGGGATCGAGTCCACCGTCTGGGTCTTGAAGTAAATCAACAGCCAGAATAACTCGATGCTAGGCCAGATGCCCAGATGTGCTTCACAGAGGGTGGCGAACGCGGCCAAAGTCATCATCGCATTCGCCCCAATGTGGTGCGGCTACAGATGGAAGTGGTCCAGGAATTGCCGTAGGAAGTCGCTCGCGGGCAGTGCGAAGCCCCTCCGGAAGTGCTCGTAGACGACCACCGCTTCTCCAAGTTGGGGTGCAGGCACCAGCTTGCCACCGGCGGGGCGGCAACCCACGAGATCTGCGGATGGGAGTACCTGACCTTGGCACAGCAGTTCGATCTTCCTCTCCTTCACCTAGGAACCCTCCTAGGATCCCTTAGGCAAAGGGGCTAGAGCGGCGCCCCCACCCGAAGCAGTGCCCTTGCCTTTCTGCCGAGGCACCTTTGGAGCCATCCTGGTGCAGATCTGTATAAACGGAATGGCGGCGGGAGGAGCCTGGAACCCTAAGCTGGTTGGGCAAAGCTTTCGAGCCAGAGGATTCTGGGACAAGCGGGTGACTGAGGGGAGAACAGAAGCAAGTGACCAGTGACATGTTCTCACGAACGGTCCCCTGTTTAAAAGGAAGAAGGCGGGCGCTGGCGGATCAGTTGCGCACCTCACCCATGATGTGTTGGCAACTGTTTCCTTCGTCATGTGCCACGTCGATACACGGAGTTAGCAACCATCACGGTTGCCACAAAAGATCGGGGAGCCAGAGCCGATGGGACGTGATGCTGCGGCGCGCGGACAGGTGGCGCCTAGGTCCAAGCCCCGAGAGAACAAGTCCCGAGGAGCTGGACGCCAGCTGGTGCCCATGAGCCAGCCGCCAGCCGGCTCGGTCCTGGAGCTGGCACGTCCCGAGACGGCCGGCGACACTCCACGGAAGTTGACCTCAAGATCGACAACCTTCAAGCTGGATGAGAGATCCTAGGACTTCGACGGATACGAGTCAACTTCGGCGAGGAATAGAACCCGCCGAAGCCCCATGCTACCCTGATACGTCTCAAACGTATCTATAATTTTTTATGCTCCATGCTTGTTTATGCACCATTTGCTTTGCGTTTTGTTGCACTTTGTGGCGTTTTTATGCATTTTTTGGAACTAACCTATTAACGAGATGCCATAGTGCTAGTTCCCTGTTTTCTGCTATTTTGTGTTTCAGAAAACTTACACAGGAAATATTTTTGGAATTGGACGAAACAAAAGCCGAAGTTCCTATTTTTCCCGACATGAGACGGAGTCCAAAGCAGAGACGGAGGGGGGCCAGCAGGCAGCCGCACCATAGGGTGGCGCGGCCTACCCCTGGCCCACGCCACCAGGTGGTGTGGCCACCTGTCCCACCTCCTGACGCCGCTCTTCCGCCTATATATTCTCCTCGGCGAGAAAACCCTAAGGACTAGATCAATTTTCTAGAAAATATACTGCAAGCCACCGCCGTCATCGACGTGAGATCAGGAGGGTCTAGAAGCTCTTCCCAGCACCCTGCCAGAGAGCGGAATCACCACCGGAGGCCTTCTTCATCACCATGCCTGCCTCCAGAGTGATGTGTGAGTAGTCTACCTTAAACTACGGGTCCATAGCAGTAGCTAGATGGTTGTCTTCTTCTCCATGTGCTTCATGTTTAGATCTTGTGAGCTGCCTCTCATGATCAAGATCATCATTATGTAATTCTACATGTTGTGTTTGTTGGGATCCGATGAATATTGAGTATTATGTCAAGTTGATTTATTGATTTATCATCTCTATGTTGTTTATGATCTTGCATGCTCTCCGTTGCTAGTGACACCAAGAGGGAGTATTTATGCTCGATAGTAGGTTCATGCCTCTAGTAATCTGGGAGAGTGACAATAACCTCTAAGGTTGTAGATGTGATGTTGCTACTAGGGAGAAAACAACAATCTTGTGTTCTACGGTGACCCCGCATACCACTGCATGTGTAGTATGCAAGTCGTTGACATAACACCAATTGTCTCACTAGTATTACATCCCTCAGAGTGGTACAACAGAAACATCGCAGGTCCATGATATATCTTCATGATTACAATTTTCAGCATACAGAAGATCTTCAGACCTCCTCAACAGGTAGAGGTTTAGTCCTGGCGACTACAAAGGAGAAAGAATACAAGGAAGACTAATCTAAACTAAAACTAATGCAGTTGGCTTACTATTCAACTACAGAATTACTCTAACTACTCGGTTCTAGGATTAGGAAACTGGTTCCCTTCTATCCCTAATCTAGTTTTCCACCAAGCTTCGAATAATGGTTGACTCCGCTGATAATCATGACATTGGTAGAATGCTTCGTCTTCATCTTTAATGTCTTGAGGTTGCTTCCTTGAGTTGCCTTCAATCTAAGCAAGGGTTATGAGGGAGTGGGGTGAGTAACGAGCGTTACCCAGCAAGTTCATATAGAGTATAAGGTGTTTGATGCACTAACTACAGCCTTAGACCCAAGAGTCATTCGACAATGCAAGTTTTTGAAAAACATTTCTTTAGGAGATAGCTTTTATTCTGAAAACTATGCCCGACAGCCAACACAGGGTACTAGTACCTTGAGAGCACCTTTCCTGCAGCGTTCGCAGCTCCTTCCCGGAACAAGGGGTAACATATCACATCCTTTTACACTCTGCAGAGGTGTGTCCTTCCAAAAGAGATCAAAGCCTTGTTGCACAACCGAGTCATAAGCTCGTCCACACTTCCTTGGTGTGGGGCCCAGTCATTGATCCAAGCCATTCACTGCCTTCTCCGCACAATGCATGCCCACCCAATTCACGCAAGCAGGTTTAGCCCCTGATATTCACCCCCAACGATGAAGTACCTAGGCGCCCCTTGCGGACCATCATAGACACCAGTGGCCGTGGGCACTAAGGGGTCCCACCCATGCGCACGTATTATCGCAAGGCATACAGCGAATGGTAGCTGAAGTGTCCGTTGTCATGCGAACAAGAGAAGATACAGATGACTTTCCCGTCCCATTCCAAGTCTCCTACACGACATGGTTTTTACGGCGCAGAATAACTGTGGCATTGGTTATTACTCCTAGGGTTTACTTTCCCGTGCAAGTGGAATCTCCACCACAACAATCTTACCGTGGTTCCACCTGCCAGCCTTCCTAGGTTATCACCACTCGTATTGATAACCACTAGTCATATTAATTATAAAAAGAAAACCTTTTGCTTTTTGATGAAGTAGTAATACCACAGGTATATTTGCAAGTAATTTGATAAAGATAATCAAGAGATATGAGCAAGAGTGAACTTGCCTTTTTGACTGCAAGATTATGCAAGTCAAGGTCTTCGATACATAAGAAATCCAAGTACTAAAATAGCACCATCATCTGGTAAAGATGATGTTAAAAGAACTGTAGCATGATATGCAGAATACATGCTATGCATCGCTCTAAGCGTAACCTAACCCCGATGGTTTAGTATATAAGGTTGTAATGATTTCTTTATAATGAGTTGCACTTTTAGATTCACTCCACGACAAGGCTGTTAAGGATTATTTATTGAGTGACTAACTTTCAAAGTAATAGAATAAAGCTTAAAACAAGAGTTATTGCAGAGGATAGGTATAGCAATAGGTGAAGACTTGAAAGTAACACTTTTATGTGGTAAATTGTTATTAGCAATCATGTAGTTGGTTATGGACAAGCAAAGCTGAAGTAATTCTTATTTGATAAGAATACCTAGTTAGTCTTAGGGTTGACAACAATCTTAACATATACATAGAAATTATTTATAATCAAACTTATTGAAATTGTTTGATATTTACTTTCAAGGTATATTGAAAGAATAACATTTGAAGAACAAAATTCTAAATGAGTAAAAGTTCTTCAAATAAGGTTTAGTGTTCTAGGGTTTATCATAACTCTATCATAATCAAAGAGTAGTTATTAGGTGGAGCATAACAAAGAAACAAACTAAGGTTTTTTCAAACTTGGAAGATTTTTAATGAAGCATGTAGTGATTAGCACCCAATTAGTTAGTCATGAGTAAGTAGTGCTAAAGTAAATAGTTTATGGTTGATTCTAGAGTTGTTAATACTCTTAACATGCAAAGTTCATTACTTGTATCTAGGCAAGAATGGGTGTGATGCTTATTTGGTATGTTCTTAAAAAGAATTACTTTTGAAGAACACAAGCCTTAATGGACATATTTTTATTACTTAAAGGAATGGTGATTAAGTGATGTCAGGAAGGTAACAGTTTTTAAGTTGCAATAAATGTGTTGCAAATAGTTAGTTGACTAAGGTATACCATGTTGAAATAGAATAACAAACTAGCCACTCATGGTTGAATTAGGAAGTATGGCTAGACTAGCACACTGAGGAAGTTATTGGTTTTAGTACTAAAAGAAATGGTAGGTGTTTAGGTTATATGTACTTCAAAAGAATAACTTTTGAAGAACATGAACCTTAATGAGTTTTAGTATTAGAATTTCCTTTTAAGTTTCAATTCTTATTCAGAACTAATTAAGAAAGTCTGGTTATTTATGTTCCTAGGTTTTCAGGGTTGGAATCCAAATTTTAAGTGATTAAAGATTTTAAAATGGGTTTTAGATTTTCTCTTAATGAAACAATTGTTGCAATAGCAATATTAGAGTTAGGAAATAATTCTTATTCAATTTTATGATTTTTCCCAAATTTACAATTTTAAATTTGTTTTTAGGAAAATCATTTTAGGGATTAAAATCCTAATAATAAAGTTTTAGGATTAATATGTAATAATAACAAAATATTAATTGGAATAACATTATATAAGTTGTCACATTTTTATTTCATATTTGAAAACTTGGTTTGAATTATTATGGTTGGGTTTGAATTCCTAATTCAAATAGTACTTAAACAAGTTTTCAAATTTAGTTCTAAATTATTTCTCACAAGCATGCAATATTATAATTTAAATAAATATATTATGTTTTTGTGATCATTTTGATATATCATTTGTATTTTTCTGATTTTATTTGAATTAGATATGAATTTTCTGAGTTCTACACATTTTCTGGAATTTCTAATTAACAGGGAATAACTTTTCTAACCTAAACTATTGCTAGCCGCAGAGAATGACTAGTGGACCAGTGTCTAGGTCAGATGCCACCTTGGCAGAGACCAAGTCAAACCTATCGGTGGGACCTGGTGATGATGTCAGCACCCCAGGAACTCCCAGATCGACCACGGATTCGATGACTCGACGCGGATTTGGACGCGCGGCTATGCGCATTCGAAACAGAAGATCAAGGTAAAGCTACTAGTGGTGTCGCCGCCCCTATATGGTCGCCGGAGACGACCGGCGACACGGCCGAACAAGGTCGGACGGTGGTGCAAGTTGCGGGCTCGGTACGAGATGCTAGAAGGAGATAGGAGGGGTCCTGGAGGACCAGTAGCTCACCGGGATTCTCCTGTAGTGGTCGACATTGAGGATTGCTGTCAGATTTGAGCTCGACTTCGCCAATTCCGGCAAGATGCTGTGGAAGGGAACGGTGAAAATCCATCGACTAAGTCCTCCACTTCTCGATTCCTTCCTCTAGGAGGTCCTAGGCGTCGAGGCGGAGCTCCAAAGCTTGACGGTGAGGCTTCGGGTGTCCTCTAGCGACGGCCAGAAAAATCGATCGGAGCTAGGGTTTCAGGCGTCGGGGAAAAGCTCAGGGAAGGAGAAGAAATGGTGCCTAGGGTTTCCTGCGGCGGTGAACCATGTTTTGTAGACTGCAGGAAGCGGCGGCGAGGATCTTGGCGCACCGTTGATCGAGGAACGGCATCCCCAGCGCCACCGAGCTGCTTGGCGGCCAGAGGTAGACGACGACCCGGCAGTGACTTGTTTCAAAGCGGTATCCGGCCGACTGAATTGGGCCAGTCCGATGGTGGGCTATGCGGGTATGGGTTGAGCAAGACGGGTAAGTTTCTTCTTCTTTTTTAGATTCATTTCATTTTTCTTTTTCTAGATTCCTGTTTTTGCATTCTAATTTGATTTTCAAATCTATTTTGTAGGTTTTTGAATTAGCTATTTGTTTGCAGTATTTTGAGTTTGAAATTTCTTAACAAATTTGGATATGACACTACTAATCTATCACATAATATTAGATAAATTTTATATGTGCACTTGCACATAAGATATTATACACATCATTGGGGTTTTATTGTGAATCTTGATGGGATATTTCCAATTAGCTTTTGTGGAGTATTTGAAATACTTTGCTAGGTTTGATTCAACAGATAGTAAGATGTAGCAATATTATCTTTCATCTTAACTTATAAGGAAACAAGGAAACAGTGTTTAACCACAATTTGTCTTCCTATAAAGGAAATGGTGAAAGGTATGATTCTATGCTTATCCCAATTTTGCTAATGGAATGGGAATGTCCCAAATATCCCAACATCATTAATAGTTTCTTGCTACTTTATTTGAAGATATTTGGTACCTCTCTCTTACAAGTAAGAACTATCCAACTAAGGGCAATATATGCTATAAGATGTGAGGTAATCACTAAATAAAGATTTTGGTTAATCTTATAAGAACTATGGTTGGAACATAATTCCTGAATTTAAGGTTAAGACATGGAAATAGATATATCTTATGATCACATAGTGATACATAAGTTGGAATGTTACTTGGGAATGAATCCCCAAGTAAATGAATAAGAGTTTATGGAATTGTATAGAATTCTACTACACTCATCAAGGAAATAGTGTTCCCTCTAAGATGTGATCAATGCAACAAAGGCTCTATAGACTAAATAAATTTCTAGGCCAAGGCTTAGGATCTGCTCAACCTATATCAGATGATTCACTCAATGGAAACTTGTACACAAATCAAGGTTTCTCATATAACTTTAACAAGATGGGTATCTCCTAAGTGAGATGTGTTTAAGTTGGACTCCTACTCCCCACTTGGTTTTAGGATGATATCTGCTTATCAGACTAGGTTTCATATCTAACCTAATTATCTTCCTCAGCAAGTATAATCATGTACTTGACATGATCATACTATTTCCTTCATCAACTCCCTTTATCAAGGATTTAATCTTGATTGTACCTACCTTCTGAGATTAATGATATAATCTCCCCTTTGTGGGATTCATATAGGATCTACTCCACTTCATAACTCCATAAGTCTAGGTATTGGTTATACTTCCTAATGATGGTTCTAGTCTAGACCAGAATTAGGGTTTATGATGTGATCTTCCCCTATATCAAATGACTTGTCCTAATTAGAATTTGAGTAATGTATAAAGTCTCCTAGTTGGTCTTAATAGGAATGGCTCTAATGTTCTTAAGTTATCTCACCTAGAGTTAAGGCAAATCTTATAATCAAATAGGCATTGAGTTAACCTATCCACTGCTCATATTTGGACTCACTAGATTAGGACATAACACTATATAATATATCATGTTTTAAGAATAAGACTTGTGTTGACTTATTTAGCATGAAAGAAGTAGGGTTTTAAAGAACACCATGACAATCTTGGTGTGAATAAATATTTGGTCCTAAAATGGTGTGTCAAGCATATTATTTTTACCTTGCTTAACTCTCTTTTAGTTATTGTGACTATCACTACCCAAAACAAGGATTCTAACAAAGGTCATATTGAAGTTTATCGCGCTCTAGTTGATGAGCTACTTCAATTCCATCAACTCAAGTAAAACTCCAATCACTTTGATATGTTTTATTAAATGCGCAAAAATTACCTAGATTTTCTTATGCATGAAATGCAATGCACACATCTGTTGCCTCTATTTTGTAACCTCTAATCCTATGATATTACATGTTCAAGGACATTTGTATTGTTTACATTACACACTTTGCTTAAGGCGATAATCTGTTGCTTGCAACTTAATATCCAACGGTTGCTCGGATGATATCCGGCGGGTGGATTATTAGTCTTAGATGCAGTTGGATTACGGTATATGGATTACGTTGTAATGCCCAAGTGAATCTCATAGTGATCCTCATGACATGAGCATGCTTTCTTTATTCTGTCAATTGCCCAACTGTAATTTGTTTACCCAGCATGTTATTTATCTTTATGGAGAGACACCTCTAGTGAACTGTGGACCTCGGTCTATTCTTTTATATTCTTATTATCGTTTAGTATTTACTCACATTATTTACTTTCTCGCAAACTACTATCTTTTACCACATGATACTTTAATCCTTTGTTTACAGTAAACCAGTGAGATTGACAACCTCACTGTAAGTTTGGGCAGAGTACTTTGGTTGTGTTGTGTGCAGGTTCCATGTTGCTGCTGGTGCAAAGCTACGCCCCAGATAAGACGCCACATATAAATTGTCTAGATTTGTCGCCAAGCCAGCGAGCATCAACCTTCGAAAGTTGGTTCTTTCTCCTACTGGTTCGATAAACCTCAGTTTAATAATGAGGGAAGACTTGCTGTTGTGCTCATCATACCTTCTTCTTGGGGTTCCCAACTGGGTGCCTAACACGCACTATCAAGCAATTTGTTTGGCGCCGTTGCCAGGGAGAAAGAGGATTTCTGCAAGGTGAGTCTCTCGCTTCCAATCTTTTACTTTGTTATTGTTTTGCTTTACTTTACTTTTGCTTGCATCTTTTTATTGAAAATACAAAAAAAATAGTTCTTTTATAGCTGTTATTTTTGCTTGTCTGCTTTTAGTTTTGCTAGAATGGGTACTCCTGAGGACACCAAGTTGTGTTATTTTACTAGCACCAACAACAATGATTTTATCTGCAATCCTATTGCGCCACCTGCTCCTGTGGCAAATTTTTATGAGATTAAACCTGCTTTGTTGAATCTTGTTATGAAAGAGCAATTTTCTGGTGCTAGTACTGATAATGCTGCAGCTCATCTCTACAATTTTGTTGAGCTATGTGAGATGCAAAAGTACAAGGATGTAGATGGTGATATTATTAAGCTTAAGTTGTCTCCTTTCTCTTTAAGAGGAAGAGATAAGGATTGGTTGCTATCTTTGCCTAGAAATAGTATTGATTCTTGGGTTAAGTGTAAGGATGCTTTTATTGGAAAATATTATCCTCCTGCTAAGATTGTAGCTTTGAGAAGTGCTATTATGAAGTTTAGACAGTTTAATAATGAACATGTTGCTCAAGCCTAGGAAAGAATGAAATCTTTGATAAAGAATTGTCCCACTCATGGACTGACTACTTGGATGATTATCCAAACCTTTTATGCAGGACTAAATTTTTCTTCAAGAAATCTCTTGGATTCAGCTGCTGGAGGTAGTTTTATGTCCATCACCTTGGGCGCCGCTGATACGTCTCAAACGTATCTATAATTTTTGATGCTCCATGCTTGTTTTTACACCATTTGCTTAGTGTTTCGTTACACTTCGTGGCGTTTTTATGCATTTTTCGGAACTAACCTATTAACGAGATGCCACAGTGCCAGTTCCCTGTTTTCTGTTGTTTTTGTGTTTCAGAAAAGTTACACAGGAAATATTCTCGGAATTGGACAAAACAAAAGCCGAACATCCAGATATTTAACGAAGCTTCCAGAACACCGAAGAGGAAACGGAACGGAGCCAGGGGTGGCCTCACCACCAGGGGCGCGGCCCAGGGCCTGGCCGCGCCGCCCTATGGTGAGCCCCACCTGGTCCACTTCTGACGCTGCCCCTTCGCCTATAAAGACCCCCCGATGGGAAAAACCTAAACACCCGATCAATTTTCCAGAAACATATCGTGATCCTTCGCCGTCGTCGACCTGAGATCGGAAGGGTCCAGAAGCTCTTCCCGGCACCCTGCTGGAGAGGGGAATCGCCACCGGAGGTCTTCTTCATCGCCATGCTTGCCTCCGGCGTGATGAGTGAGTAGTCTACCTTAGACTATGGGTCCATAGCAGTAGCTAGTTGGTTGTCTTCTCCACCATGTGCTTCATGTTTAGATCTCGTGAGCTGCTTTACATGATCGAGACTACCATTATGTAATTCTACATGTTGTGTTTGTTGGGATCCGATGAATATTGGTGTTATGATTGAGTTGATGTGCTTTATCTTATGTCATCTCTATGTTGTTTATGATCTTGCATGCTCTCCGTTGTTAGTAGCTATCTTGGCCGAGTAGATACTAGTGACTCCAATAGGGGGTATTTATGCTTGATAGTTGGGTTCATGCCTCTATTTAATCTGGGGGAGTGACAGAAACCTCTAAGGTTGTAGATGTGTTGTTGCCAATAGGGAGAAAACAACATTCTTATGTCCAAGGACATATGCTTTGTTTACATTACACACTTTGCTTAATGCAGTTATCTGTTGTTCGCAACTTAATACTCAAGGGGTCCTCGGATTGATTCCCCGTGAGTGGATTATTAGTCACTAGTTGAGTGCCCGTGCGTTGCTACGGGCATAATGCTAAAATTATATCATTAGGGCTCCTTTGATTTATAGGATAGAAAAAATATATAGGAATAGAAAATGTGTAGAATTAGGATGTCATATCCACATGAATCCTATGAGTAAACGAATTAGTGAAGAAATTTTTCATGAGATCTACTATAAGATTCTTATAAGATTATTTTCTATACGATAGAATCCTATGAACCAAACGGCTTTCATAGGAAAAAAAAATTATAGGATCTCAATCCTACCGAAATCCTTTAAAATTCCTATAAATCAAAGGATCCCTTAGTATGTCACAACTCTAGTTGTCAATGGTCAATCAATAAAAAGGAGATGTATATATATATATATATATATATATATATATGGGAAATAGTGGGATAGCCACCATGGTAGGTGTGCATATGCATCCCACCGTTGGATCTGGCACATGCAATACGGTGGTCTCTAATTCTAACACATCGGCCACTAACGCCGTTATATATAGAGAGCACAACATGCATCATTCACTTTTGTTTCTTTTCTCCTCCATGCCACTAGAGATGTTGTTTTGGTTTTGTTTTCATTTCATGCATGCGTCCGCCAGGGGTTTTGGTTTTCGTTCCCATGCCCACTTTTGTTTTCTTTCCAAAGTGGCCACTGGTTTTGTTTTTCATTCCATGCATGCGTTCTCCAGGGGGTTTTGGTTTTCGTTCGCATGCCCACTTTTGTTTTCTTTTCCTCTGTATGCCTCCCCCGCCAATGCGATAAACCCTTTCTGATGTCTCACGTGCATGTATGCGGGTATCAACCCCATCGCCCATCTTTTTAAGCAAAACTGCCCACTTTTTTTTGTGGTGGTCCATGCAACAAATCCATCCACGAGATTTACTGCATGCATGCATGCAGAAAGCAAAACAAATAAGACGTGGAAACAACTAGCTTTTTTCCCTCTAACATATTACCAAACGTGCGAGGCAGAATTATTCACACACAATACCGAACCTTCACGAGACAAATTATGTTTTACGCGTTTTTCAAACCCATCCGATATGGAAATTGTCTCCACAAATCAGAGACATACCGTAATGCTCAACGTCGACCGTTGCCAACGAAACAAAACAAAAACTGGATAGCACTAGAGCTCACCTGTATGTCAGAAAAGCGGCAGGCCATTTTCAGGCCGGTACCATCGGGTACTTGTAAAAAAACAAAACTCGAATCCATACCCCGCGAAGAAGGAAGGAATCTGGAAACTCTCTCCTGCTTTCTTTTGCGACAGTAACATGAAAAGTTTCCAAAACCTACGCCCGTAGAGGCACACACATGGATTCCGTCAGAGAGAAGCCACTCTTGCTGGTCTAAGAGAGAGAGAGAGAGAGTCATGCGGCAATGGAGCTTTTGAAAACTTTTCAAAACACTACATGACAACTTTCCAAAACCAGTGGAGCTTTTGAAAACTTTCCAGAACACTAGATGGAAACTTTCCAAAACACGGGGTGCATGCATGGCCA
Organism: Dactylis glomerata; assembly: GCA_007115705.1. Taxonomy (NCBI): domain Eukaryota; kingdom Viridiplantae; phylum Streptophyta; class Magnoliopsida; order Poales; family Poaceae; genus Dactylis; species Dactylis glomerata. The sequence continues at coordinate 5,041,023 of QXEO01000171.1, forward strand.
TCCATGCACAAAAAACAAAACCTGGTGCTCTATTGGTTGGACGGAGACATTGCTAGCTAATGGTGGCATTCCAAGATGTGAACCCGCGGAGCATGTGCTCCCCATCATCCGACGGCTGCGGGGATATGCACAGCTAGCCGGGTGGCTCGCAAATCCGCGTCGATATATATATGAGTGCGGATTTCCTGCAAAGGAAGATAGCTAACCCTAGCATAGGAGCCGTTGGATGCACTCCATCTCAAACGGCTACCTAACGGATACTTAACGGGCCTGACTCATATCTCCTAACAAAAGGGGGCGGGCCCTACTACATCCTGACACGCTTTGCGATATGAAGATTCCCTGTCATGATAAGGTGAGCCATGCGCACATTTAAAGGAAAGGCAAGAAGCTGCGGTGCAGTTTCGTGATACCAGGCAAAGATGTTTCTACGCGGCAACCTGAAGTTCTTTGAAAAAAGAGAAACAAAATGAGAAAGAACAACTGATTAGGAAAAGAAGAATAGTTTAGAGAGAGAACGACCCATATTTGGTTAAGAAAAGGGCTCTGGAGAATATTTCTGCTCGTGGAGTGTCACCTTTCTAGCAGATAAAGTGTGTAGAGTAAGTAAAATATTTAGGGGTAAATGGTCTGACGACATAGTTTCTAAATCAAGGTGTTGATCAAGTAAGCATGGCCTACTTGTTACAGCGTGTAGCACAACCAACAAAGAAAAAAAATACTTTTTGCAGGTAGAAAGAAAAGCTAATTTTTGCTCAGGCGAAAGGCCGAGTTTACATCCATCCATATTACTGTAGTACATATAACATAGGGTGAACCAATGCAGCTAAAAATCAATCACCGACAGCTAATCAACCAGTTCGAAAATCCATTACAAAAAAGTCCCAATCCACATGCCGAGCCTTGTTGTCGAGCTGCCGATTGAGAACCATGATCCATCACAATAGCTGCCCAATTCCAGATCGGTGATAAATTTTCTTGAGAAGAACTGACACACATTTCCGACTAGCAAAATGGATGATGTACAGACTCATATCTTCTCATTTTCAGAGCATGAAGTACAACAAACGAGATAATGATCCAAATTTGATCCAAAACGATAACATCAAGGACCGACATAAACGTTACATCGATGTGTTTACATATAAAGGCAAGTAGGCCGCTAAAGTAACCACGTGCTGCCTCCTGAAAATTACCCGCTGGACTGAAGTAATCGCCCGGTCACTTTCTGAGAGCAACAGCAAGGAGATGCAAAGGGACCTTATCGATAAGATAAATAAAAGATGTACCAATCAAACTTGTTTTAAAAACCATCACAGAAAGCTAGTCAAGTCAGTTCAGCTTTAAGAATCCGTCACAAAAACAGAGAACAGGGGAAAAACTCATATCGATGTACCTCTCTGAATGCAATTGCTGTGCTTCTTTCCCCACTCGAAGAACAATTATGCAGCAAAAAAACATAAACAAGAGAAAATAAGTAGGGGAATGAATCTTGGATCTTAAGAACAAGTAAATCCCATCACATCGAAGCTCACAAATATAGACAACGTGGGGATATAGATTACACACTTGATTTTTCTTGATGGCTGACCTTTACGCTGTACTACTCTGATCTGAAGTAGCCCTCATCCTTTATTAGACGGGAAATCAGAAAAAAACATTTGCAAAGTGCTGATCAGAAAAAAAAGGGAATATGTCACGGAAGCAAGAACATTAGGAACGAGAGAAACAGGATAATGTACTGTTGGAGAGCAACAGTAAAGAGATACTGGGTGGATGTTGCTGTGCGTCTGTGCGGCCGATCGATACCGGAAAGTTAAATTAAATGCCATCGAGGAAGAAGTGGGAGATTCACCAGCTGAAAAGGTCACTAGGAACTGCTATTTCGGCTCAGCTCAAGAATCGATCGTAGAAAAAGACGAACCAATCTCGGTAACCAGTCCAATTATTTCAGAGCATGGAGGAAATAAATGGAAGAGATCACGACCAAATTCGATTCAGAATCAAAACAGCAGTCAGATGATGGATGGATCTTCCTGAGTGAGAGAGAGAGCATGGAAGAAAAAAATCAAATCGCCTTAGTGTTGTACTTTTGCTGAAACCAATGAACTTGCAAGGATTTTGATTAGTTTCTTTCCCTGTTCCAAGAATATTTGCGCAGCGAAAGGAAACAGAGATAAGAGCAGATAGAGAGGTGTTGCCGTCAAAAGTCAATATGGAGGGGAGCATGCCGTCGTGGGATCCCAGCTCTGGCTCCGGCAGGATGGAGTCCAACGGATCCATGGTGAGGCGTGCCCGCGCAACGAGATCCAGAGGCTCGGTGAGGGCAGGCCGGATCCGAAGGGGTGGAGAGTGGAGACAGAGCGGCGGTGGTTCACTGAAGAGAGAGAGATAGCATGGGGAACCAGATGGTCTTGGTGGAAGATAAAGACGAAAGGAAAAAAAAAGAGATGGGCAGCCACATGTGACCATAGGCTAGGTCTCCACCTGCCTTGGCGTTAGTTTTAGCGAACGACGTTTGACACGCGTTGATCATAGGAGGCGTGCGTAGCTACCACCTGTTGTAGTCAGTAATTTTCGATATATATATATATAAAGCTATTCAGCATCTAGGGTGCAGAATAACTATTCTGCACCCATCATAATTTTATAGTGTTATAAATAATCATTTTATGTTTATATACTAATAATTAAATTCAGATTGATTCATAATAAAAAAAATTAACATAAAAAACATAGTGTATGAGTCATTACAGTGTAAAAATAACATAAAATACGTATTTTACGTCGTATTTTTTACGACATGTAAATAATTTTTCTATGTCATTTATATTTTTTTTCTTATGTTCTGCTTGACTTCAGAAGTAAGTCAAAATTTACGTGACATAAAAATCATCTACGGTTGTAAAGATAGGAGTGGGTGTAGAATAAGCTAACACATATATATATATATATATATATATATATATATATATATATATATATATAAACTCTATTAGACCCCTTGGGTGCAGAATAACTTATTCTGCACCCGGGTCGTTTGGCCGAGCCGAACCAGGTACCTCCACCAGAGCCGACATAATTTTAGCTCAATGGTTTGCACACTTTCTTTTGACCGTGAGGTACTGGCTAGCTAACCCCATATTTCTCAAATCGTGCGTGCGTGCGGTTTAGGATTCCAACTAGCGGAGACGGGTGCGGCCGGCGACAAGCAGCTTGCGGCCGGCGGCGAGCAGCTTGCGTCCGGCAGCGAGCAGCGACAGGCTGAAGCTGTCCACGCGGAAGGCGAGCACGCTGGTCCGGCCTCCGTTCCTCCATGTCCACCGCAAGAACCACCCCGAGCGCCGCGGGCTGAGTCCTTCGCTGCCGTCTGCGGCGGATCCGAGGCGCCTCGCTGGCCACCGGAGGAGCCACGTCGACCGGTGCTGGCCCGAGCGCCCCACTGCCGTCTGCGCCGGCCACCCCCAACATCTTCCCCGTTGCCATCGTCCGGCGAGCCCGCCATCCCGCATCCCTCCATCATCGAGAGGAATACGCCCCTCATCCTTCCATCCCCGCATCAGCTAGGTAGGTCGTGGTAGTTCCTTACATTCTTCTTCAGTTTTTTTTTGGTCAAAACCATTCTGATTTCAAGTCGATTTGTGCAGTCTGTCATATGTTCTAACGTTTAGGATAAATTAGTTGATTTACATAATTGATGTAAGACTCCTCTGGACTTGATCAGCAGGTTCTGTTTATTCCTCTTATCTGAACCTCATAGACTGTTTATCTACAGCTATAGTGATTTTACCTGAGACGGTCTGTGCAAAATAAAAAGAGAGGATAACATTACACTACACAGGAGGGAACCAAAACGAAATTAATGACTACTTGAACAGGATTTGTTTGCATCCATCATCAAATTAGCAAAATCAGTCATCAGATGGTTTCACAGTCAATTTTTTCAGACAATACGTTGTGCAGGATACTTCAAGTTATCATTTGCTAACGCATTTCCAAATTGTACTAAAGATAACCCCAAAAAAAGATGAAGAGTAATACGAATCGCAAATTAGATCATTGCAAACTTGACCTCCTTTTGGAAATATTGCCCAAAATTGGTGCAAGACCATGTTCTAACTTTTGAGGATAAATTAATTGATTTACAGTCTGTTTTACAACAACCTGAGAACTGAGAAGGTCGTTTTCGAAGTGAAAATACCTTATCCTTCTACACGAGCTTTTGATTTGTTGCTTTCTTTTTCATTACAGAGCAATGAGGGTTACAGGCAACACCCCTGATAGGGTTAAAAAAATCTATATACAAGGGAGTCAGAATTTCTCCACTTATCACTTTGATGACTCACAAGGTCCGCCTAAGGAAGGTATTTGGTTCCATGTTCAAGGTTCTTCTGGTGCTGGTGATGCCGAAACGCCTTCTGTTGCTCGTCAGGCTGCAGTGCCTTTTTTGCCGCCTCCACGGCAAGCTCCACCGAGGCCATCAAAGTAAGAGAAAGGAGACTGAAGCAGATTCGGGGGATGATGATGATGACTTTGTTAGTGTTCCTCCAAGACCATCAGCGAGTTCCTCAAAGACTCCTAAAGTTGCTGTTCGAAATATCAAAAAGTCTAAATCATCAATTGCTGGACCCCAACATTCTGAGGTAATTTATAATGCATTTTTTGCGGGAGTATGCTGCATATGTTTCGTTATAGGTTCATCTATTATAGATGTTTGTATGATTCAGATGTAGTAAGTTTACTAAGCTTTAATCACAGTGATAGAGAAGTTTTGTTATGATGCTGTATAACCTATCTTTCCGCTAACTTGACCTCATTAATTTTCGATGCATTCTGTTAAAATATGCTACTTAGCTTGTTGGGCGTTCATACATTCTAGGTATTTTAAGTATGTTTTACATCTAAAAAGAGCTATGTCACTCTGGTTATGTAAACTAATTTTCTCTTGGTCCTCTTTTATGAACAGGGCGTCCCGAATCATTCTAAGAGGACAAATCCAAACTATAGGTCTGCACCTAACAAAGTTGTTGAAGCCATCAAAAGTCTGAAAGAGACGCAGAAAGCTAAGATCAGGGATTATCCTTTTGGGCCTTTACTAGATTTGAAGCTGAAAGGACTTGAGAACACCAAGTTATTGGTGTTCCTGATGGATTGCTTGGATCCTGATACACTCACCTTGGATATTGGCAATGGCAAGCCCTGCCCTGAAGATTACTAGACATTCTATCCAATGTGTCCCTGGTTTGCCAAATAGGGGTAAACGTATAGCTGCTCCGGATAAACATAAGCAAAAAGAGGCATTATCCAACCTGAAGCAAAAACTCGGAACTGAGACTGGCATTGACGTCAAAGTGCAAGACTTGATTAAGTGGATAAAAAAAGGAGAGACAGATGAATTTTCAGTCAGGTGTTTTTTCATGATTCTGTTAGGCAAGCTCCTTTGTGCCAGGGACGTCTGACAACATCACTGGAAAAGAGGCTGCATTGACAGAGGACATGGCAACATTGAGACTGGTAAATTGGGCTAGTGTCATTTTTTATGACATTGCTACTGCTGCTAAATTATGGCGCTCGAAGAAGAAAATTTGCAAGAACCCCTCAATGCACGGATGTCTTATGTTTCTACTTGTGAGTACCACCCTACTTTTTTTGTTTTCCAATCCAAGCAGAAATGGTACCTTATGCACGTAAGATTATGCCTCCCATGCATTTTTGGAAAGTCCGAAAAACCCATTCAAAAGTTTCTTCTGTCTCATCACGCAGGAGGGCAAACCCAAATATGACGTTCTGCAGATGGTGATTGCTCCCAACAAAAATCCCCAATGGCATGCGGTAAAAGTTGCTCCTATATGTGGTGTCGAATATGACCGCATCTCCAAAATCAGCATAGTTAGCTCGGCAGCTAGCATGACTCCAGAAAATATTCTTCACAGCGCCATTTGAGTCAAGATCAATATCTTGAAAAAAATGTGGGTTATGTGTTTTTATATATCATCTACTTGATCCTCTCGTAAATTAGCCGCCCTTCTGCAATTCATATATACGTCTTATGTCATTGCAGAACGAACTAGTTTTAACAGAAAAACACAACAACGTTTTCTGCAGAATCTGATGTGTCATCACGTGCTCGCCGACGGAAGCTTGGCGAAGAGTCCATGATAGTATCTTGTAATTCATTTACCGGCGTGGTAATTAAATAGTTGACCAGAAACAATCATATATAAACTGTCACATTCATGATGTCGCTGTACATGATACAGTGCTACTAATTTGGACACCTCGTTTACTAGTCTGTGAGGTCACTCATATTCCACAATCCACATGCCAAATTAAATAAAGGAGAATAACTACACTTGGTCTGATAGTACATGGTTGTGCTTCGTTAGTTTATATGAGCTAGTGTCATTCCAGAAACACAACAGTGCATATTCAGTAGCAAGACTCACCAAATCTCTCTGAACTTGATCAGCAGGTTGTGATTATTCCTCTTATCTGATCCTCATAGACTAGTTAATCTACCTGTATCCTGACTCTAGTACTTTTAGCTGAGATGGTCTGTGCAAAATAAAAAAGACAGGATAAAATTACACTACACAGGATGGAACCAAAACGAAATAAATCACTGTATGAACAGAATAGGATTTATTTGCATCAATCATCAGAATAGAAAAATCAGTCATCAGATTGCATTGTTTCACACAGTCACTTTTTCAAACACTAGGTTGTGCAGGATACTTGAAGATATCATTTTCAAACGCATGTCTATACTGAACCAAAGAAAACCCAAAAAGATAGCTGACGAGTAATACGAGATGCAAATTAAATTAGTACAAACATGACCTCCGTTTGGAAATACTGCCCGATATTGATTAGAAAGAAACCAAAATATGGTTGCTAAAATTAAAATTATGCCAACGATGATCCCAAAGATAAGTTTTCTTTAATTATGTCATTTTTTGATGGCTGATTAATATTGTACTAAGATTGTTCATAGATACAGCTAGCTTTGGACTATTTTTACACCACGTACACATAATTTTGTAAGTGGACGTTCATATTCTATACAAAAAATATGTTGCATGCAAACCTTCATACAGGCTCACGACGCGCGGCAACGGTGGCTATCGCTGGGGACAGAATCTTACGGCGCATGCGCATTTTTTTACGTCGGCTGGGCGCGGGGGTGTGCGCGAGCCGGTAGATCGCTTCGCGCGAGTTGCGAGTCTGGTGCGGTACGCCGGCCCGGGTGCAGAATAAGTATTCTGCTCCCAGGGAGTCAAATAGCGCGACTATATATATATATATATAGGTAAAATAACCAACCAGGGCACCTTGGTGTCCGGGCACCATGCTCAATACGTACAAAATATGTGATGTTTTATACATACCCCAAGGTATGTATGATTTTGCACATACTTAGTAGACATAAATGAGGTATGTATACCTTAGGTATGTTATTTTTTTGGAATATATACCTAAGGTATGTAAAAGTACATATACATACGTATTCCAGGTGTATATATATTGGGTATGTGTATCTTGGGTATATGAATCTTGGGTATGCATATTTTGGGTATGTATGAGTTAGGTATATGTATCTTGGGTATGTATATCCTTGGGTATGCATAATTGTAAGCAAAATGTACGTATTTGAAGCATGGTGCCCGGACACCAAGGTGCCCCATATCAGCTTTCTATATATCTATATATAGCTCAGCTATTCTACAACCGGTTGTAGATTAAGAATCTACAACTAATTCTGAACTTTCTTATACACGCGCTTGAACTTCTCCTTATAGTAGATGCAAAACAGTTTTGAACTTCTCGCTATTGTACATGCAATCTACATGTTTTAATTATAGTTTTTGAACCGTTTATCGGATTTACGCAAACGATATACCATTGGAAAGCTTATCAAATTTCAAAACTTTTCTGTTTTAAAAGTTTTCCGAAATTCTGTACATTTTTTATGTTATTTCAAAAAGTAATAATCAGATTTTCGCGTCTATATGTATTTTTGGAGAGTATTTTTAACGCGGTTTTTATACCGTTCATCGGAATGATACATATAATATACCGTTGGATTCGTATGGAAATTGCAAAACTTATTCATTTTAAGTATTTTTAGAAATTTTGGATGATTTAAAAGTAATTTTAAATATGGTAAACAACAATTTCGCGGATTTTCCATTTTCAAACACTATTTTGCTTGGCATTTTCAAACCGTTTATCCGATTGATGCAAGCGATATGTCATTAGAAAGCTACAGATTAGGCGCAACTTTTTCATATTGATCATTTTTTCAGATTTCGTACCATTTAAGAGCAGTTTTGAATATAGGTGATTCAGATTTCTAGGTTTCTCGCTTTTACATGCACTATTTTTATAATTATTTCTAAACGACTAATCAGAATGAAGTAAATGATATACCGTTTGAAAGATATTTAAATTGCGCAACTTTTTTGTCAAGGTGGTGTTTTCAAATTTTACATGGTTTAGCAATCATTTTCAAGAATAGTAAACAATAGGAACGACGCCCATATGCGAGCAATTTGAATTTGGCATGGCTATGGTGGTTGAGTGGGGGCATGACGCCATGTACGAGTGAAAGTAGATTCATATCATTGTATACTAAGTATTTATGTGGTTTATTTGTGCAACCGTGACATATAGAAATGATTTTAATGGGTAAGATTTCCGCTCGGAAAAAAACAGAGTACTTAAACTACTTCTCACATGCGGTTGAACTGTTTGGGATGTGTAACTGAACTTATGTTATGATTAAATTGAATTTTGAAAAATTTAACCTTTTGATTTCTTGCAATCGAACTTTTCTCTTGTTCAAAGTAAACTTTCGCTTAGTATAAACATAAATTTCCACTGTGGTAAAAAAGAAATCCGACAAAAGTGAAAATTCTAGCGTGTTCAAGGTGAATTGATGCGTTTAGTGCATCCAAACTTCTCAGAGTTGCATTCCTGAACTGTCTCGTCAGTGCGCCTGAACTGCCATGAGTCATGCCTATAGATCACTTTCTCTGAACTGCCGCGTTAGTGCACTTGAACTGCCGAGTCAAGTTACTGAACTGCATCATTGGTGCGTCTAAACTTCTTGAAGTTCCGCCAGCCTGTACTTTCCTCGTTTGTGCGCCTGAACTTCTCGGAGTGGCGGTCCTGAACTTTTCGGGCTAGTGCAACTGAACTGCTTGGAGTCGCATACCGCGGTCGAGTTTTCTAAACTGCCTCGTTAGTGCACTTAAATTTCCCGAAGTTCCGCCGATCTGTACTTCCCTCGTTAGTGCGCATGAACTTACCACAGTAGTGTCGTTGAACTTCCCGCACTACTGCACCTGAACTGCTTTGAGTCGCGTATCGTAGAAAGATTTTTTTTTAAGCTGCCTCGTTAATACAGCTGAACTGCCTCTAGCTACCACCTATACTTCTCTCGTAAACACACCTGAACTTCTTGGGTACTGCCATTGTAAGCACATGAACTGCCTTAGAAAACGCATAATTGCCTCATATCTCATAAATCATCATTAAATCTATATCTCATAATTACCGTAAATATTCAGACGAGACTGAACTGCCTTGATGAACCACGCAGCTCGCCCGCTAGTGTGACTGAACTTATTCGCGTATGCATCTGTACTTCTTTTCTGAATATATACTAGTGCGAGACTTAGGGAATACGGAAGAAAAAGAGTTTCAGGAGAGATTCCTTTGATGCTCGCGCGTGACGGCTCAAGCGGGTCGAAGGAGTCGCTGGCAAGACGCGCCCGCTGCTGCTGATTAGCTGCAGTGTCCGGGACACACTTTCTAATCCTGAACTTATTTGAACGGGAACTTGAGCTTCCATCGACAGAAATGTGTACTGGCTTCGCTTGGTTCGCTGATTTAAACAGAGAGATTCGAGAGAGAGAGTCATGGAGAGAGTGGATTAGGAAAAATTATCTGGATACTCTCCTCGTAACTACATCTAAATTGCCTCGGGAAGCTAAACTCCCTCAAAAAGCATACTAAACTGTCTCGAATAATAGTATAATACACCTAAACTGCTCAGAGTGGCTGGTTGTACTGCTTGGAGTCTATACACGTACTTTCTGAAGTCACTGCGTGTCCGACATGTACTTTACATAGGTTCAGCTGAACTTAAAACACCTAGCGGTGTATATTCTTTAATATTATTTTCTGGCTGCGTGTATTTCCGACAGTGCCACAGCATGTGTACTCGACTAGTCCTTTCACCTTTGGATATATTTACTGCGCTTCTCTTCTAAAAAAAAAGGCAGAGATCAAGCTGAACGACGGCCGAGCCTGCACTCGTTTGGAAAAGGTGAACTACTTTGGAACAATGATTGTACTTTGTATAAATACACAGTTGTACTGCTTGCGACAGAGGGAAGACAAACAGGAGTGGACTGTCGAGCCGAAGAAAACCACACCTGTATTCAAAACGATGACTTTGAGCGCACGCGAGTTGGAGGAAGCCAGCGCAGGTCGCGCGCGAGGTAAAGCAGGGAGAAATGCGGGGTATGGCGGCAGTGGAAATCGCGGCGGAGGGCGCATCGATGCGTCGGAGGCTCGGAGCACAGCGGACGCGCAGAAAGAAACATCTGGCGACGCGCGAGGTGAGGGCAGCCGCGAGTGCTCGCATGTGGACAGACCGGTGGATGTACTTTTTGATCTTCCCTTGCGCGGTCGGAAGACCAGGGAGCGACGAGCACCTCGGGGATAGGGCGCGGCCGGCGACGTGGGGGAACATGGCGAGACCGCCAGTGGGGAAGAACAGGGTGAGGCAATCAGTGTGGGATGGGGCGCGCCGCCGGTGGAGGGAGCTGGGGGAGGCGCCACCGCTAAGGGGAGTTGGGGAGGCGCCGCCGCTAAGGGGAGCTGGTGGACGCCTCGTCGGTGAGGAGCCGGCCACGCGAAGGAGTGCCTCCGGTGAGGGCAGGTCGGGCTAAGGTACGGGATAGATGCCGGCGTGGTCCTTGTCCGGCGTCGCGGCGCGATACTGGTCCGGCGGGGCGCGGTCTTGGTCCGGCGGAGCGCGGTCTTGGTCCGGCGGGGCGCAGTCTTGGTCCGGCGGCGCGCTGGCCAGCGGCAGGAGAGGCTCCCTGGCCGGCGACGGGGAAGGCCAGTGCTGGAGCGAGTGGTGCGGTTGGGTGGAGACATTTTTTTTCTCCCGATCCGCTGCATCGCGTCATTATAGAGTCCAAAGCTGGTTGTAGTATAGATGTACCTATATATATAATTTGAACTTATCAAAACAAATGTGATAACTAACAAAATTACTTATGTGAGCGGTAGCTCAGTTCATTGACACCGGTTGATCCAATATGATTGATGTATTTATAGCGCCAGTTTTCATTTTCTCCCACACACACATCATTTATTGTATAATTTGGACCTCAGTATTAATACATGTTCACACATGTGAGTGGACAGGTATGTAACGTTAATAAATTGGGTGCATCCTAGGTGGTTAATTGTAGGTGACAGTGAGTCCTAGTTCTTCATCAGCTCCACCACACTTTATCAACAATTGTTGCAAATTGCAGCTCGCACATAGTGACAATATGGATGGCATGTCTACAGAAACACATGAATAAAGACTAAACTTTCAGATCAAATATACAAAAACCAACAAAACTATGTCAGTCGCTCGTCAGTTTAGGACTGCATACCACACCCGGAAGATCAGGTTTTCAGATGGAATCAGCTCAGCCGAATGATAAATAGCACCATATACTAAACTGAAATCAGCTCGCACCTCTATCACTTTGTCGACGAGCAGATGGGCTGAACCGTGCCGCCCGCCGCTGTCGTGGGAGCTCGGAGTAGCACCTCCCCCTCGTCGTCGCCACCCGTACCGGCCTCTGCTGCCTCGCCGGTGATGCCAACGCCGATGAGTGCGGCCCCTTGAGCTGACCCTGTCCGGCCTTGGCGCCAGAGCAGCTGGTGGCCATCATGTAGCTGGGTATGGAGGTTGGCGTCAGGAACGACATGGATGCATCCTGCGGTTCCTTGGCACGCAGGCTCCTGCCAACGCTGTCGTTGTCCCTGAACCTGGAGTCTGGGCTTGTACGGGGGGTCAGGAGCGGTTCCTTGGGCTTCTTGGGCACCTCTTTTCTCCTCACCATTGCTGGAAGGGTCCCATCCATTGATCCATGGACGAGCAGATGAGCTGGTGCGCGTTGTCGAGGCGGAGCCGCGGGGGCGAGCAACGCGGTTCAAGTCCTAGACCTTGTGCAGGCCGGCGATGGCCGAGTTTGCATGCCCGTGCCTTGCGCCGCCGAGCAGTGGTCGAGATGCAGCGACCCTGTGCGATGCCCCGCCCGTGGATCGAGATGGGACGGAGTTGGCATCGTTTCCGTCTCCGATTCTTCCTCCTCTTGGCCGTCCTCTCGTGTCGCTCCGGTTCACGCGGCGGCCCCTGGAAGTGCGTCGCTCCCTCCTTTGCCTCCTACACGCGGGCGCTGCTCCCCCTCTTGTTCGGCTGGCTGGCCCCTCTACGTGGTCTGCCACCCTGCCGTCGTTCTCAAGGCGGCTTGTGAGCTGCAGACCTCCACCTCCTCCTTGTGTCCTTCTCCGCGTCTGGAATCAGAAAAGGGGTGCGATAAGGCAGAGATGCGGATCTCACCATGGACGGTGTCCCGGAGGACGCGGCATAGGAAAAGTAGTTCCATCTGGTCGATCAATGTCAATTGGGTACCAAAGAAATACCTGTATCCCAATCTTTACAACTCCCAGCAGATCTGGTGACCGCCGGCGTATTACACATGCGAGGTTTCAGCAATGATCAGGGCAGCTCCGACCATTACAACCACATCTCGCCGGCCATCTCTGTCACGCCACACCTCTAGTCGCCGTCAACGTCCTCCTCCGTACATCTGGCCTCGAGTCCCCCGACCCACCGTTGCGACCACCAGCAGGAGCGCCCCACCGGCGGGGATAGAATGGATGCCTCCGCTGAAGGCCCTCGACTGCCTTCACCTCTCAGGTTCCTCCGCCGCCCGCCGTGGAGATGCTAGGCGAGATGGAGGCGGTGGCGACTTGGGTCGAGAGTCGTACAAAGGCTGGACGCTGTGCGATCGAAAGAAAGGACGAGGTGTGTACGGACGAAGCGGAACTACGGAGCGGACGGACGGACGTGTCGATTTTATTGACGTACGAAAATAGACCGGTGGTTTTTTGACGTACCACGGTTTTTTAACCATCACGTCCTCAAGCCGTATTATTAGTAGAGATAGATGCAGTTGGATGGCGGTCTATGTATCTTGTTATAATGCCCAGAGTTAATCTCATAGTGATCCTCTTGACATATCACGTTATTTTTATTCTATCAATTGCCCAACTGTAATTTGTTTACCCAGCATGTTGTTATTTATCTTATGGAGAGACACCACTAGTGAACTGTGGACCCCGGTCCTATTTCCTTTACATTGCTATCACATGTTTACTTTACTCGCACTGTTTACTTTCTCGCATACTACTATTGCTTTCCACTCGATACGCTCATTCCTTTGTTTACAGCAAACCGGTGAGATTGACAACCTCATCGTAAGTTGGGAGCAAAGTTCTTGGTTGTGTTGTGTGCAGGATTTCGCGTTGCAGCTGGCAAAGCAAAGCACTGGACGAGGCACTCTATAAATTGTCCGGATATGTCGCGAAGCTAGCAAGCATCACCTTCTTGAGTTTGGCTTTTTCCTACTGGATTGATAACCTTGGTTTCATAACTAAGGAAAAACTTGCTGCTATATTCATCAAACCTTCTCTTGGGGTTTCCAACTGGATGGTCATTTACATCATCAACTACACGCCAAGAAAACACCAACAAGTTTCCTGGCACCATTCAACACCGCGCCATCAACAAGTTTTCTGGCACCGTTGCCAGGGAAAAAGAAGACTTCTGCAAGGGGAGTTTCGCACGCACATCCTTTACTTTGTTTTAAGTTTTGCTTTACTTTATTTTTACTTGCATCTTTTTATCAAAAACACAAAAAAATTAGTTTCCTTTATAGTTGTTTATTATGTCTAGTCTAGTTGCTACTACTATGTCGCCCGAGGATATGATTTTCACTTTTAAACAAAAGAGTGAGGAAAGTTTCAAGGAAGCTTGGTCTAGAATTTATGATTGGCATGGAAAAACTGAACCAAAAATGACTTTGAGTTTGCTTCATAGTTGCTTTTACTTTGGACTTGCTCTTCGTTATAGATATGCTTTGGATGCTACTGCAGAAGGAGATTTCCTTCATTGTGATGGAAATTAGGCCTTCAATATTATTAAAAAGTTGATTACAGTTTATAGCTTTCCAACTAATTTTGATGCTGATCTTGTGAGCATTTTTAATAGATTGAACACTCTTGAGACTCGAACTGATTGCTTGAAAAATTGTTATGGTACTTTGCGCCAGCATTTTGATTATGTTCCAATAAACTCTGAACCCTCAAGTTGGTATCCTACAGTAAAAATCACCATTGGTGGTGAAACTTTTCATGCTCATTGTGATATTTTGTCTGAATTTTGTCTTATGCCAAAGGATATTTATGAATCTTTGAGTCTTTGGAAGCTTTCCGAGGGGGGAGAAGAAATTTCTCTTACTAATAATGCCACTATATTTCCCGTTGGAATAGCTAAAGGAGTGTTTACAAAAGTCCTTGGAAAAATGGTATCTACTGATTATCTTGTTATTGAATGTGTAGGAAAGGGACAAATCACGCTTGGAAGATCTCTACTAAAACTTCTCGGCGCCACTATAGATGTGGGAAAAGGTACTATAAAATTTACCACTCCACCTTGCAACAATCACGTCTTTCCTAGAGTTAAGAAGGGTAAGAAAGGAAGATGTAAGGCGCCCGTTGATGCTAATGCTTCACTGGATATTACTTGATTCGCACTTTCTGCGCCTAGCTCAAAGGCGTTAAAGAAAAGCACTCTTGGGAGATAACCCAATGTTTTACTTTCAGTTCTTTTTTTTATTTGAGTCTTGGAAGTTATTACTACTGTAATAACCTCTCCTTATCATTTTTATTTCGTTTTTGTGCCAAGAGAAGCCTCTAATTTGAGTGAGGTAAGATTTGGGGATGTTGCTGTCCTGAAATAGATTTCGGTGCTGCACCGTAAAAATTTGTGAAAATTCTCTGTATATCTTTTGGACCTACGATTTCTTGTGCATATCCCCAGGTTATATCCAAACTTTCATTAGTTTAACACTTCTTGATTTGAGCAACAGAAAACCCTCTAAAAATTCAATCTTTGTCAGCTGTTCTGTTTTGATAGATTTCTGCCATTATTTGTGTTTGCCGCTCGATCGCTTTCTTTTTGAGTTCTTTTGATCACGGAACTTTTGGGGAAGTTGCTACAGTAGTATATGCTTTATATGTGGTGGTTTTGAGTTGAAACCTGAAGCAAAAAGGGTTGATTCATTATTATGCTTACACAAATGTTGCTAATAGAATTGTGTTGAGTTTTGTATGAAGGAAGTTTTCAAGTGTAAGGATTGGAGAATGATGAGATGAGTTGAAAAATGGATAAAAGCTCAAGCTTGGGGATGCCCTGTGAGTTTGGGACTTTGGTATATCCTTGTTGGAGCCTGTGCGCGACTCTGCGAGTCCCCCACAGCCTCGGGGGCTAGTGTCGGGGATATAACCCCGGGTATACCAAAGTACCTCTTTGGTATGACTAATATATGAATTCTATATCAAGTTATATGTGCAGGAATATTAAAAAGCAGTTAAATAGCAAGGTTGGGCCGGATTATAAGTCTCCTAGCCGGATTATTGAGGACCAGGCCGGATTGTACCTATTCAGGCCGGAGTATAGCAGGCCAGGCCGGATTAAAGTGCGGCTGGGCCGGCATATCAGTAGCCAGGCCGACATATGGTCGGCCATGCCGGCCTCCCTCTACCCCTGCTGGGCCGGTGCCAGCAGCCCCTGGCTGGGCCGGTGCCAGCAGCCCCTGGCTGGGCCGGTGCCAGCAGACCCCGGCTGGGCCGAGGCAGCATATCCCGGCTGGGCCAGTCGGCCTCCCTCCTCCCCCGGCTGGGCCGGAACTCCCGCTGGGCAGCCAGGCCTCCGCCCCGGTTGGGCCGGCGCCTTTCTACTCCGGCTGGGCCGAGGATGCCCTTCTCCCCGGGTGGGCCGCCAGGTCTTGCCCCGGGTGGGCTGCCAAGTCCTTCACCCGGCTGGGCCGGATCAGGAGGATCCGGCCTGGCCGGGATTATTCCTCCGGGCCGCCACCTGCAAGTCCCGGCTGGGTCGGGATTCCCCTGTCCTAGGCCGGGTTTCCTCTCCCCGGGCCGGCTTAGCCCCTCCTGGGCCGGGATTTAGCTCCTCCGGGACATATTGCTCATCCGTCATCGACTCCATCGCCTTGTGCCAGTCCTGGGACGCCTCTAGGCTCGGACTGGCATATCCTCCATCGTTATATGCTGGTCTTGGGATGCCCCTTGGCTCAGACCAGCATACTCCTCCTCTCCTAGTCAGTCTTATCCTCGGGAGGAGGATAAGACTGATGACATGGAGATCCTGAAGACAGACGCTAGAAGACGAAGACCGAGGACACCAAGTATAGACAAGATGGGACAAGCCCATGACTATGACACCAGCCACAGTACCAAGTACGGTACCGCAGTGATGACAGCGCTACAGTGTGACAAGACCCCAGTAGTCAGCTCAGCTACAGTGTACATGGTACATGCATAGTGTTGTGTGGGGCATCCCTTGTCCCCTGGGCTTCCTATATAAGGGGCAGCAGGGGGAACGATCACCCCAGCCTCCAGAGGAGGCTCACTCTCTCTCTCGCTCCACGGGAGCTCTTCTTCTTGAGTAGCACTAGCTCTTTAGCTCCTGCCCAGTGCAGCCTTAGATAGGCAAGATGAACAGCTCAAGGAGCACCATTGTAGCTCTCATGTGTAGCTCATATAGATCAGACATGCAGGAGTAGGGATGTTACCTCCTCACGAGGGCCCCGAACCTGGGTAGCTCAGTGTGTTAGCAGTGTGCTCTATGCGCGGTCTCTACTGCGCCTTCCCTCCTCTGGATCCACCAGTGTACGTTCGGCCCCAACTTAAGCCATCTCATGGCATATGCTCGTTCACCACGACGACATAAACAGAAATGCCCACTACCTCCTGTGTTATTTGGTTGCTCGGGAAGTAATATTGTCATGTATACCCACGCCTGTGTCTGGTGCGCCTTCGTGTGGCGTAGTGGGGATGAGCATGGTTCAAGCTTGCACGCGTCAGGAAAGGCCATGTAAACTAACCCATATCAAGCATTTTATTCAAACTTATGTAGCCATGATTTCCACTAATCACCAAGAAACAACTCACAATGATAGGTTGACATCCAACTCACAACGTATCTAGCGAAGTACCATAAGAGCAAGTACAATAAGGTCCAGTCAGCTGGCTATAAGGATTAAACTATTATTTTTATGATGAGTTGGAGGAGAGAGAAGAGGAGAGAGAAGAGAAGTGGGCTCTCATGCAAGAGCTAGCTCTAGCATGTACTTCTATGCATTTTGTGAGAGTGTCATGTGGGCCATGTAGTTATAAAGTAAGATGTTTTTATAGCCAACTATTATATATATTGGCTATAAGCTAACTATAGATGACATGTCAATACCTTATAGCCAGCAGCTGACTCTACTATTAACCTTAGTCTAAGCAACTGGGCACAGATATGGCACATCAACTGGTGTCCTTCGAGCTCACCTCAAGTGAAGGCACAATAATGACCAACTTTTACATTGTGCCAAAGGATTGGGAATTTGCCGGTTTTACTTTATATTCCTCCGACGAACCAGATTATCAGAGAAAGTAGTAACCTATGTGAGGTAGTAGGAAAGAAACTGTTCAGTTCAGAGCCTCAGAGTGTTCTACAGATTCAGGTGCTTATAAAATGCTGCAAGTACCGTTTTGACTCTGATAGTTGCTCAAATGAAAATATATGGTGTCTTGATTTTATAGGAGCATGGTATAAACTCAAACAACGATATATATTACAAAACTGCATGATGCATTCTCATGTGAATCTAAAGACAAATGTAAGGATGGTCCTTACTGAGACGATGGCATGATTAATTTGTGTTGCGCTCATTTAACAGTCTGCAGATTGGAGACGAAAGGCTTTAAATAAGGAGACAGATTCATTTTGTATATCAATTTACAGTACTCCCTCTATGCCGGATTAAAAGGCAAATATGATGAGGCAGCAGGACCAAGAAAGCAGCTGATTGGAGGTGATTTAGCGATAATATCTCGTCTGGTTTTAGTTCTCGATGCCGTCATTACGGTGCGAAACCAAACTCAAATTCAAGTTGCGTCTCTACTGCCGGTTCAGTTTGAAGAGCACAAACAGCGTAAACAAAGGAAAGACAGATTCGGTCTCACTGGACATAGCTCGAATGAGGAACCATAAGCCAGTCTATGAAAATCCTGGCACAAACAGCATTACAGCAATACCGGGTACAATCTCAAACGAGAAGTATGAAAAGACCAAAATCAGCTAGTTTGGGAACAAATGATTCGGCGCATGTACTGAGTCCAGATTCAGGATTCGAGTTGTTCCATTCCATTGAGCACAGCAAAGTATTACAGCCAACTGAACAGGAAACACAACAACGCACGCCAACGGACCAGAGCACGCCCCATCTACCACACCAGATACTCCTCTGGGTCACAACGCGCATCCAGGAACGGAACCTAGCCCCCGAAGCCGTAGAGGGTGCGTCCCTGGCGCTTGAGCGCGTAGACGACGTCCATGGCGGTGACGGTCTTGCGGCGTGCGTGCTCGGTGTAGGTCACTGCGTCGCGGATGACGTTCTCGAGGAAGATCTTGAGGACGCTGCGGGTCTCCTCGTAGATGAGGCCGGAGATGCGCTTGACGCCGCCCCTGCGAGCGAGCCGCCGGATGGCCGGCTTGGTGATGCCCTGAATGTTGTCGCGCAGGACCTTGCGGTGGCGCCGCCCTTGCCCAGCCCCTTGCCTCCCTTGCCGCGGCCCGACATCGCCGGCGATGGGAGTTTGGGATTTCGGTTGGAGGAGGAGGAGGGAGAGATGCGGGAGTGTGATGCATTGGGGATTCGGCGGTGGTGTGGTTTTATGGGGAGGATTTGGGAGGGAAGTGCGAAATTTTTGGAGGTTGGAGGCGGGAGGTGTGTGCTGGTCGATCCGTGGGATGGTGCGGTTGGGGAACTTGGAACGTTGGATCTAATCGGAAGGCTGGAGTGTGGTGGGAGGGTTGTGGCGCAGATCGGTGACGTGGCGAGAATTTTGAGAGTAGAACCGTGTAGGCTTTGGATCGCTCGCGCTACTTGGTTTGGGCCGGGCAATGAATTGTACTGTTGGTTGATCTAGGCATATATAAAGGGACTGTCTAACCATCATCTAGCTGAAAATGCAATTCGCCATAAGTCAGATTTTCGCTGCAGTGCATAGTCTTCATTTCTTCGGTCCAAAAACGGTACGTACCTTTTCCATCAGCCGCAAGCCTCGATTATTTCCTCAGTCCGGTTTTTTTACCGGCTTTTTTAATCGAGCCCAACTCCAAACAAACATTACGAGCCCCCTGCAAAAAATGGTAAAGAAAGTCCAGGATAAGCTATGTGGGCTTTAATATCTGGGCTTTTTCCACAGACATGACGCCAGCTGTCTCTCTTCTTCCCCACGCAAAAAGACACAGGTGCAACCAGACCGGCTCAGAACAGACACGAGGGAAAAGCGAGGGAAAACAAGATCGAGGAAGAGAGAAGGGGAACAGCAAGAAATCGATCTACAGAAAAGCACGGAGGTGATGGATGGAAATGAGGAAGAAGACAGCGGGATGGATAAAGTTGGGAATTGGCAAACCTCTGGATCTCCAAAACCCTTTGCACAGGCATGTCACTCCGTTCCCCTCTCCCCTTTATATGCCCAGTCAACTATTGTCTACATAGAGAAATCATGGTCAGATTCGTGTTGGAGGTTTAGAAAAAAACATTGAGTGTAGAACTATGAAAATAGCATAATTTGGTGGTAAACAATGGTCAGATTCGTGTTTCAGAAAACCATGCTCAGATTTGTTTTTGAATAGCTAGGCTAGCTATATATGTGAACACTAACCTGTACCAACTCACACTAAAAATTGAAGAAATATGATATAAGAAGATCATGAAAATTAATGGAGCTCATGAGTGTAAGCACTGTGTTAGGTATAAATGTCTAACTGAAGTAACTCAAATGAGTTTTGCTAGGTAATAAAGCTGATCACCACAAGGAATCAATAAAATAGATGAGTTACTGAAGAAAACAACACTAAGAAAACTAAGACAGGAAATGAAAACAGATAGATGAAAAAACTCAAAGAAAACTAAGACTAGATGAGAAAACCACCCTTTGACATTGTCGCTGATTCGAACATCTGTCCTGGCGGCAACCTTGATCTCTTCATCCTCGTCGCCTAGACCAATCATGCTCCACCGACATCGTCCTATAGCAGGCAGCGCCTGTACACTGAATAACAAAAGAATTTGAGTCACTCAAATTGATGGCTGCTATATAGGTTAGTGGCAGAGCAACTAAAAGAAGTATCCTAAAAGCAAAGTTTGGAATCATAATTAACGGAACTTGTTGCATTTAACAAGTTCTTCCCAGTAAAACTGTAAGTTTGCCAGGTGCAAGTCAATACTGAAAACTGAGGGACTAAACCACTGAAAAATGAATCGACAAGCCATCCATCAGTATTCAAAACTGAAGACTAAAGAACAAATGAGATGACATATTCAAGACTAAAAGATAGGATTGATTACAATCCTCCTAGGAGGCTGAATACAATGCAGCAAAGAATGAAAATCACTGCACATCCCAGGGTCTGTGGTAAGATGGCATGCTGAAAGTATTCCAGTAGACGCACATGCACTAAAATGAAGATTTATAGTTGAAACCGACCCTAGAACCTTAGTTCCTCAAGGTTCCAAACTGGATGGACTAATATCTAAAACTGACTGTAATGTTGGCATAGACAATGAACACTAAACACCTGGGAAAAATAGCACATAAGAAGGATGAAGAGATCAAGGTTGGCCCAGCTCCCTAGACCCTAGAACACTAAACTGTCTAACCATCATCCGTACCTCATTTATGTGTCCCCGCTTTGAGTCACGGCTGGCCCAGCTCCCTCCAAAAAGCTTCATCCTTCTTACGTGCCGCTGCAGAAAAATCGAAAACAGTATTAAACTTAAAACACTACTAGCCAGACTTGGCCCATTCTGCTCAACCTGAGTTTGACCAAGGTGACTCAAGAATGAAACAAATAATAAATAATAAGACTTAAAATGAAGAAAACAACATGACTAGACAGTAAGACCAAGACTGAAGAATAGCACTAAAGAACAACAATGAGACTGAACAATAAGTATGAATGACCAATAATTATAAAAACAATAAGACTGAATAGTAAAAATGACTGAGAAACGAATAGAACTGAGAAACTAAGATAAACACTGAAAAGGAAGGAATGAAGATTAAGAAAATGAAGAGAAGACTAAGAGCAAAACTGAGGAATAAGAGCGGTTAGACTGAAAGACCAAGATTTAGACAAAAAATGAGGAAGAAAGAATAAGAAAATGAGAAGAATATGACAGAGATAAATGAAGAGAGGACTAAGAGCTAAACTAAAGAATGAAGAGATAAACAGGCTGAAGTAATTATGACAACTGAATGAAAATTATAATGAAAAAGATGAGTTACTAAGAATGAGAATGACACTGAGAAGGAAAAGACTGAGAAACTCATGTGATTATACTACTGAGGGAACAATGAGTAAAAGTTAGAACTGAAGAAAAGACTAACTCAATGAAAAATCAAACTGAAGACTAACTCAATGAAAAATCTAAATGAAGAATGATCACTCAAATCTAACTGAAGACAGAGAATGAAAGAATCAATCATAAAACTGAAGACTAAAACAAATGAGACTAAGAAATCAATCATAAGAGAAATACTGAAGAAAGATTGACAAGATACTAACAGAGAGAAAGAAAAAGAAGACTAAGAACTAAACTGAAGAATAAGAGCAGAAATACAGAGGACTGAGAATATACTGAAGAAATCAATCATAAACTGAGAAGGAAAATTATAATGAAAAAGATACTGATAGAAAATGAGTTATTAAGAATGAGAAACTGAGATAAACTGAGCAGACTGAGAAACTAAAATGAAGAATGATAAGACTGAAGAAATAACAAGAATGATAGAAAGAAAGACTGAACTGAGACTGAAAATGAGAGATTAACAGAGAGAAAAATGAGTTAAGACTATGACTGAACTGAGAGAATAACAGAGAATAACTATGAATGAAATTACACTTAGGACTGAAGATATGAGAATAAGAATAACATAATATAATGATGATGAAAAGGAGCAAAAATGAAAATGAAAAATGATCTAATATTCCTTTTTTATGCAGGTACAAAATGATGGAAGCACAAGGACAGAGAGTGACAGTGTATTCACACTGTTTTTCCAGGTAAAAATAAAAAACAAAAATAACAAATAAAAGGATTAGATGAAATCAATATTCAAATTCTTTTATGCCCAAAATTTTAAAAAGGTAAATTATTAAATCACATTTTTATAGTAAATCTATTTTCATGTGTGTAGCACAACTTTTCCTACATGGCGCTGCTCAGGGGCGACCTCAACATAAACTACTCAGGAGTAAATTCACATGGCCAGGTAAGTGAGAAAATGAAACACAAAAACCTCGTTCTAAAAAAATATGTTGTAGATACATATGGATAACTGAAACCA
This sequence comes from Dactylis glomerata, assembly GCA_007115705.1. Taxonomy (NCBI): domain Eukaryota; kingdom Viridiplantae; phylum Streptophyta; class Magnoliopsida; order Poales; family Poaceae; genus Dactylis; species Dactylis glomerata. The sequence continues at coordinate 5,063,817 of QXEO01000171.1, forward strand.
CTGTTTATGTATAGTCTATTATTCTAATTTTTCAAAACATGTGCACCTGTAGGGAGACGCCCAGAGTATGCCAACATCAGCAAATGGAAACAATGCGTATCAGCCATGTACTGATGAGAGCCGCAATGACATTGGCACAAGCAGCCAAAAAGATACCTTCACATTCGAGGAGGACGAAACAAATCAATTCATATCTAGTGTAAGCACAAAAATAAAAGAACATCATATGAGTAATGCATGTGACTACTGTGTTGACAATAACAAATCTTATGCAGGAAAACTTAATAATGGATAATGCAGGCCCATCTGAAAGTTCAACTTATCAACCTTAACTGAAACAAGATGGAAAAAAGGTACTTCTTAACCAAAAAAGAACAGTGCACACTTTATATCAGGTTGAGATCAAATGAAGAAAACCTGAGATCTAATTAAGAAAAATGTAAAAAACAGGACAAGAGCGCTGCGTAAGATACTGATAAAAATAGTAAAACTGTTTTCGTGTTTTTCCGCAGACACTATACACCGAGCATGGATCTACTGCTGCATTTCTAACAGAGGATACTGATGACCCATGGAATCTGAGCATGTTTGACAACATACAGCTCGAAGAGGTAAACGTACCAGAAGAACACATATATACTAGATAAAAAATGTACTAATGGTGTGTTGTGGTACCTTCTAAAATGAACTTGGTTTCACATGTGCAGGTTGCTGTTGATGTATCCACAGACCAAGGCCAGCAAATGACTGAACACAATGCTGCGCAGCCTTTGGTATCATCCAAAAAGGATCAGGAGGGACATGATTGTGCTTCCACAAGCATGCCAACAAGCAATGTAGACAGTGATGATTTGACTGCAGAACAGCAAAAAAATATTACTGAAGATGATATAAATATCTTCCTATCAAATGAAAAGTTATCTGCTGATGGGGTGGAGAGAGAAGAAAATTCAAATAATGACAGTGACAGCCAGTTAAAACCTGAACTTGGGATGGTCTTTGCTTCAAGAGAGGAAGTTCAGAAGTTTTTCAACTTGTATGCTTTCACGATAGGCTTCTCTATCAGCTGTGTTTCGTCTTACCGTACTACAAACAAAAGGAGAAACAATGAGATCATAAGATTTACTATGAAATGCAACAAGTACGACAAAAACACTGTGGAGGAAAATGAGCAGATTGTATCGCAAAGACAAAGCACAGTCATAGCAAAAACTGACTGCAAAGTTGAAATGGTGGTTAGTGAGAAAAATGGTTTGTGGCGAATCACTGGACTAAACCTGATGCACAACCATGAGCTCTGTCCGCAAAGCAGGTTCTATCGGTCACACATATACATGTCTGATGGGGAAAAAGAAATGATCAGAACTATGAAACATTGCAACATGCCTACTCGGGACATGGTTGCAGTTTTGGCTTTTATAAGGGGAGGCATGTCACAGCTACCATACAACAAAAAAAGGTGAGCAATTATAGTACAAGTATTAATAGGGAGGTGACCAACAATGATTTGACGGAGGTCTTGGACTGGTTTACAAAGAAAAGGAATGAGAACCCAGGTTTCTTTCATGCCCTTGAATTGGGTAAAAAAACAAAGTTCAGAGTGTATTATGGGCAGATGCTAGAGCAATACAGTACTTTGACATTTGTGGTGATTGTGTGAGTTTTGACACTACATTTCTTACAAATAAGTACAATCTCCCATTTGCACCGTTTGTTGGTGTGTCACCTCATGGGAAAACCTACCTATTTGCATGCGCTTTCATAATGAATGAATCAGCTGAAAGCTTCAAGTGGTGTTTCCGGCAATTCAAACTAGCAATGGGTGGCAAGTGCCCCAAAACAATTATAACTGACCAAGACAAAGGAATGGGAAAAGCAATACCAGATATTTTCAAAGGAGCCGTACACAGATGTTGTTTGTTCCATATTAAGAAGGCAATTGATGATAAGGGAGGTTCAGTATTTAAGGCTCATGAAGGCCTGTATGAGGAACTACATGACATAATTGACAAATCATTGACAGTTCACGAATTTGAGACACTATGGCAGGCAATGACAAATGAGTACAATGTGGGGCATATTAAAATCTTTCAAGACCTTTGGAAAAGTAGGCAGAAGTGGGTTCCTATATACTTCAAGAATAAGTTCTTCCCATTCATCCAAACAACAGCTAGAAGTGAGGGCACCAATGCATTGTTCAAAAAGGGGGTTGGCGCACAATTCAGTATGACAAGCTTCCTACGAGAGTACCAGCGCATAATGGACACAATTCATGCAAATGAAGATGAATGCGATCATAACGCAATCAACAAGAAAGTTGGTGAAAAAAAGTTCCTCACTAAATACTACATTGAAAGGCAAGCCCATGAGCTATACAATATTTCCATCTTTAGGAAATTTCAGAAAAACCTGGGTGATGTTACAAGGCTACAGATCAGGGAAGAAGAGAAAGGCAAGATGTACTGGGTGTTTCAGGCAAGAAATTACCCAATAAAAGAGCATAGACCAAGAGAATACCTGGTTCAAGTTAATGAAGAAAAACAGGAGTACTCTTGCATATGCTGCATGTTCGATAAAGATGGTGTGCTTTGCTCGCACATCTTGAAAGTCATGCTTCAACTAGAAATAGATAAGATACCAGATAAATACATAATAGACAGGTGGCGGAAGAAGGAAAAAAAGCTATTCAATCATCATGTTCCCCCTCCAAATGAGGATAGCACTGTTTTACGATTCAATGTTCTATCGCGAATGCTGGGACAAACAGCTTCAAATGGTTCAACAAACAAAATAAAGTACAACTACTTGCTACAAGAGATCCAAAGCATAGATGCAGAAATGGCAAGAATGGACACTGAAAATGAACAAGACTCGGTGATGGAAGAAAATAGTTCATCAAGAACAGTTGTCAATCTAGACCCTACAAATCAAGATGGAACAAGAGTACAACTACTTGACCCAGATGTTGCTGACACAAAAGGCCATCCTAGGTTACAAACTATAAAAGAAAGAATTAAGCATAATAAGTTCTATACCTGTAGCCATTGTGGTAGTACTAGACACACAAAGAAAAATTGTGATGTTCTGCATTTGGTTTTCAACTTGCCAAAGAAGAAAAAACAAAAGACCACAAAGGAGAAAGGTTTGTAAAAAATTATAGTCTCCCTACATAATATAAAGGGGAATTGTGTTGATAAACAAATGACAAGGGGAACTAATTGAATTTCAATCTTTTTTATGCCAGGTACAACAAGAACCGGAGCGAATGTCACAAATAGCAAGATTTCTGTGGACTCTACTCAATCTAATGATGGCCTACAGCACCTGATTCAACCAAGTGCATCTTCCTCGGTGGACGCACAAGAAACTAGAAACTAGAAATCAAAGACTACTGTATCTAATTGTGTTATGTATGAATTAATGGATGGTAGTGGCAATTAAGTATGGGTTATATTTATTAAAAAGATTCATGTGTCTATATAAGAAAGAACATGTTGGTACCTTGTTCTTGTTTGATGAAATGAGAGAAAACCCCATGTGTCTTCATCGTATTCCTACAAGTTGAAACAATACATCGTTCAACAACTAAATGAAAAAGGAAATATGTACTGTATATAGAACAAACTAACAGACAAAACCAAAAGTAAAAAGCGCATTTGATGTGCCGTACCACCAATTCCTTATACCCAGGCATCATCATTAACTCAAATGATCCTGCTCGGCGGTCTTTGAACCATATATCGAACATAAAGAAAACTTAAAGAGTGCATAGGCGGAATTCACTATAAGACTCAAAATGAAAAGGTAGCACCAAAGAGCTGAGATACTTAACGCTGAGTAAAAACTAAAAATGCGAACTAAAAATGAACTAAACCCTAATATAATCAACAAAGAAATAGATAAGTTGGCAAACAATGAAGAAACACTAAACAAGAAACACGTTGTATATTTAGGAAAAAAAATCAGAACTCTTCACATATTCTTGCTATGCATATAAAATCAACTAAGACTTCTGATGACAGCCGCAAAAAAACCAAATCAGCACCTATACTATCTTATATGTAACTGAACTTTATATGAATAAAAATACACTCTGATGATCGCAAAGAAAGGTTCAAACAAATGTGATTCCTCCTCCTTTACCTGGGCTTGGAACCGGCTAGCCAACTTAATAAAAACCTTGCAAAAAGAATGGCGTAGGCGGAGTTACCCACACTAACCCCCTAAGTAAAAAAAAAACCCCATCAACTAAATGCAGCAAAAATAAAAAGAGAGTAAAGAGCAAAAATTCAGGCTGTAAAAAACAAAAAAGGTTCAGGTTAAAGAAAATATGTGATTAAAGGTGATCTGAATAATAACCATCCAAACATCAAGTTCAAACACACACAAAAAATCAAACTGAATAGGAGTTCTCATGATATAAAATGTGCTATCATAGACAGTAAAGTTTGGTTTCTGTAAAAAGAAAAGTAACTAAAAAGAAAGTACATCGCATGTAGACTAAGAAAGTAAGACTCAACAAATCATAGGTCTTTCAACAATTTGACTTTGGAGCTTCAGTAAGCACGGCTTTATTAACCATTGCCGAAGGTCTATTCCCAATTCCCATAATGGTGGTCACATTATGGTAACCAAAAAGATACCATAATCTGCCTTTAGCTTGTGTGTAGAAACAAATCAGCTTCCATGTAGCTTGCGCATGAAGTCATCCTTGCAAAAAAAAGTGGAATGAACAAAAATATCACAGAGATAAACATAGATTAAATAATTCACTTAAAAAAGGAAAATAGACAGAATGAGAGAAAAGAGAGTGTGATGCTACCTTTACAAAATAATTGGTAACTATGCTGTGATCAACTTTATTGCCATTGTGAAAGAAAAGGCGATTTGCGTATTGTATGCCGATGTGCCCAACATCATCATCACTGAACAGTCTGCACATGTCCTTTCTAGGATCAAATACCTCCATAGCTTTCATGGTGATGACGCCGCAATCGTGACTGGTTCATGAAATAAACTAATGATGTAAAAAAAGAAAACTATGCTACTTCTCATGTGTATGATAAGATCTAGATGGAGAGAAAAGGGCAAAAACAAAATAAAGCGAAAACTATAACAAAACCAGAAACTTAAAATGCACTAATGCATTCCCCTGTTTCGGAGTCCTAGGAATCATCACTCGAAACTGATTGAAGTAAGATTCCTCAGTTCCAAAAACCATCTTCCATAGAATTGAAAAGTTTGTCATCTGACAGTAAACAAAAATAGACAAAAATAGATGAGAAAAATACTCAAAAAATGAAAAGAATCTGTACTGAACTACAATGATGATCCATGAGACAATAAACATATAATTGGAAAAAGGGTTGGTTTCAGCTTAACATACCAGAGGAGCTTGTACTGCTAATTGATAATCAGATTTTGGGCCATAAAATGAGTCGATGAAAACAAAAAGCTTCCACTTGAAGTCAACAGCAAAAATAAACCAGTGTTCCAGGTGACATATAGGGAAAAATAGCTGCGCAGTAAAATGGGTAAAAAGCATTATTGCATCGAATAATAAAGATGTGCATGGGACATTATACAAACAAGTACAACATACTGTGTCAGAAAGCTCTAATCTCTTCCCTTTACTTGCTAAAGCAGCGCCTAGAAATGATGTCCGCACTAAACTCTCATGTTGCGGATTAGACAAGTCAAGTATGCTTTCCTGAATTAAAACATAAGAAACAAAGGTAAAAACACATGATTGAAAACAAACTTTCGACAAAAAGATCAATGAAAGATGGTAAGCGGTTAGTACTGCAGGTTTGCATACCCCGATGTAAGGGAAGAAGTAGTGCCTTCCAGACTTAGAAGGATGAGAATCTTCAAATAGCTTACGGCAGAAACAAGGAATCAGGAAGTTGTCAACATGTCCATCGCGCATCGGCGTCTGACCGAGTGAGACAAAGCTGCAATGCACTCCATGGTATATAATAGCATAGTCTCTGTGTTTGCAAACATAAAATATAGTAAATAAGAAACCAAGTGCTAAAAGGAAAATAAGAAAAATAGAGAAATGAAACAAAAACTAAAGGCGCAAAAAAGAAACAAAATAACAAAGAACACTTACTTCTGAATTCGTTTAGTGTAGGCCAAATCCACGATTGCACAGTAATGCATGATATCTTCATCCGTCATAGGGAAACGTGCATTTTTTGCTAAAGGAAACAACAACTTGTTCATGGGCTGAAGAGTAATGAGCCCATTGACTGTTGATCTCTTTCCAGTATTATAACTGCTAATATCCATCACATTGTCATGCTCTGCTAACTCGACAACATAACTTGGTGCTTGCAGGTTGCTTATTGAAGTTTTCGTCTCTTTAATGACATTGTTTGCGGAGTCATCGACGTGCTTGGCAAGCTTCTTTTTTCGATCTTTGACACTTGTTGTACCAGTGATGGTTAACTCAGGTGACTCTGCAAAAAAGGCAATGAAGAAATAAAATTAAATAGAGAGTACAGGATTCCAAAACTGAAAAATGCAGAAATATTGACTGACCAAGGGTAGCTCTTTAGATGGAGGGTGACCAAACCATTAACTGTAGTTGTACGTTTCTCAGTGACGCGATCAATATCTACCACCTCAACAACTTCTGCCGGAGCTTGCATGCTAGCTCTTGCTGCTCTTGTTGAATTACTAACGGGCTTCAGATGCACCGTTTTGTTGTACACTTCATCGGCATCAATAGCAAGCTGATTTTGCCGCTCCTTGAAGCTTGTAGTACCAGTGATAGTAACTTCAGGTGATTCCTCAAGCTACCATTAGAAAACTAACTGTCAACTAAAAGAATAACACAAAAAATGAACCGCAAAAAATATATAGAATAAAGGACAGCTGAACCTACCAAGATGGCTTTCGGCGTTATGTCGCCAATAGGGATGGGAGCTTGTTGACTTGCTTGCAATGACTTTGGCAACAAGTTTTGATCTGGGGTATTGCCTGGTACCTTACTACCATCCTGCATGACACTAACATGTGTCAATAAAAAAACAAAAGAAAAGAGAGATTGCAAAAAAAAGGCAGGCTCAAGAACACAATGCAAACTATATTAACAACATAAGACTAACCTTGCCACCGAAAAAAGGCGACAAATTAATGCAACCTATGGGAGATACAAGATCAGATTGGCAGAGATCAACTCCACGGTCCTCAGGCAAGCGTAAGGTTAACCTTGCCTTGAACTTTGGTATAGGACACATTTTGGGTGCTGCACCCCCCAAACAGAAAAGAATAAACAAAAAATAATTAAGAACAAAAGCCAACACTAACAAAGCCACAAAAAATGCATAAGGTTGAGATTGAGTTATTGCCTGTGATGTTAGAGTCTGTTACTGTAGGGTTATTTGCAAGGCCAGCCGGTGTATCTGTGTGAAAAATTATAATAGAACATCACACACATGAACTTAACAGAAAATGAATCAGAAAAACAAATATGAACACAATTTAAAAATCAGTACCCAAACCCGCAATGTCTTTCTAAATGCGATTACTGCTCTTGTACCAAGGTCGTGCATTTGATAAAAATTGAAGAATATTATACGCTAATATGTTGCTGTTGCGCAATTGAGAAGAGTTAAAACCCTGGATAGTGTCACATATACCATCTATTGTCTGCGAATGATATAAAGAAAATCAAAAAAGAATATAAGAAAATAGAAGCATGAACTTTAGTGTGTGACTGCGAAACACAAAAACGAACAAAAAGAAGAGATACCTGCCCAGACAAATTCATTCCAAAATTTTCATGCAGAATTTGCTTCTCTTTGGTCGACATAGGCTCACAATTAGTACCACAGGTAATCCCATCATTGCTTCCCACATTTGTTCCCTGTACATGCGTTGAGAACATGTGGAAACAAAGCAGAGATTAAATGCAAAAATATTAGAAAAAGAAATAAAGAAAATTAAATTACAGAAGAAAGAATAACACAAAAAATTAAAATGAAAAATCACAAAAGTAAAGAAAATATACATCTAAGTAGCAGCTATGTAGTTCTCTTCTCATCCGTCTCTTGCCAAAACCTCTCTTGCTTTTCCGATCCAACTCAGAGTACTCTTTGATCATGTCACCATGCCATGAAGTTGCCCTGGGAACTCCAGAGCCAACAATATGTACTCCAAAATCAAGACAGTCTAGATAGTATACCTCCAAAAAGGAAGAAGAAAGGGTCAGAAGCATAAATAATATAAAATGAATGAATCAAATGAAACAAATACAAAAAAGACTGTGAAAAAGAAGGATGACCGTACTTACAGTAAGTGCAAACAAACAGAACTCAAAATATTTGGGTTTCCTTCCTTTCTCTTTAATAAAATTCAAGGTTTTCCTAATTCCAAGAATAAGATACTTGTAAACTAGCTGGCAAATATCAAATCTCCTCGCTCGTTCATGATCGCCAAGCTGCTGAATGAACTTGGTATCTGAAGAGGCACAACCAGATGGGCACAAGAAACAAGTAACATCAATTTGCATGAAACACACAAAGATCTCTTGGTCTGTAAGGGGATCACTTGACTTTAACTTGTTGCCAAAAAATGTGATATGGGGAACTTCTGATAAATGAAACAAGGACATAATGAACTCCGCTCCACCATCACTGTTTTCGAACACCTCATCCCCATAATTTGGTAAGCCGAGGAAAAAATGAATTGAGTCTTTTGAAAAATTTATTATCTTGTCATCGAGAATAATTTGCGAAGACTCAGGATCAACACATCAAGCAAGCCAGCGGGTAAATTGAGAAGGGATGTGAGTTTTGGCAAAACCAAGTAAGCAACTAAAGCCAAATTTTTGTATAACAGACTTCTGCTCTGGAGTAAGGCGATGGAGCACTTCAAAGAAATAATTGGCTGAATATACAGTGAAGCAAGACTTATCCATTCCGAACACCTTTGCCCTTTTATTCTGGAAAGAAAATAAAATGAAGTAAACTAAAAGTAAAAGACCACCAAAATAAAATGGATATCACAAGACACGCAAACAAAAATACAAATATCCAGACCTCTGTCCATGCATCACATCCCCTACAGAATTTTGAAAAATCCCTCTTCAAAGATTTTATAGCCTGTTGAAAAAGAAGAAAGAAATAATAACTTTAGAAAACCAATGAACCAAACAAAAAGAAAGGAAACTAAGGCAAATGATAAACATCGAAAACAAGAAGGGATTGCAGAAAAAGTAATCACTACCTCCTTGCTAAAAAACTCAAACAAAGCATCATCTAAAATTCTCTTCCTCCTTGAACTGGATATACCCTTCACAAAAAATTCAGCAAAAAAAAATACAAATGTGATACGTCTCAAACGTATCTATAATTTTTGATGCTCCATGCTTGTTTTTACACCATTTGTATATTGTTTCGTTACACTTAGTGGTACTTTTATACATTTTCCGGAACTAACCTATTAACGAAGTGCCACAGTGCCAGTTTCCTGTTTTCTGCTGTTTTTGTGTTTCAGAAGTGATACACAGGAAATATTCTCGGAATTGGACGAAACAAGTTCCTGAAGTCATATTTCACGGGGAAGCTCCCAAACATCCGAAGACCTGACGGAGGGGGTCCACGTGGCCCCCACACACAGGGGCGGCGCGGCCACCCCCCTGGCCGCGCCGGGCCCGTGTGAGGGGCCGTGGTCCCTCCTCTGACATCGTACTTTCGCCTATATATACCCCCTGACGAGAAAAACCTAGGCCCCGATCAGTTTCCCAGAATACATCGCGATCCGCCGCCGCCGTCGACCCGAAGATCGGGAGGGTCCAGAAGCTCTTCCCGGCACCCTGCCGGAGAGGGGAATCGCCACCGGAGGTCTTCTTCATCGCCATGCTTGCCTCCGGAGCGATGAGTGAGTAGTCTACCTTGGACTATGGGTCCATAGCAGTAGCTAGATGGTTGTCTTCTCCACCATGTGCTTCATGTTTAGATCTCATGAGCTGCCCTGCATGATTGAGATCACCGTTATGTAATTCTATGATGTTGGTTTGTTGGGATCCGATGAATATTGGTGTTTATGATTAAGTTGTTGTACTGAATTATATCTTTTGTTATCTCTATGTTGTTTATGATCTTGCATGCTCTCCGTTGTTAGTAGCTATCTTGGCCGAGTAGTTGCTAGTGACTCCAAGAGGGGGTATTTATGCTCGATAGTGGGTTCATGCCTCTATTTCACCTGGGGGAGTGACAGAAACCTCTAAGGTGGTAGATGTGCTGTTGCTACTAGGGAGAAAACAACATTCATATGCTCAAGGGCATATGCTTTGTTTACATTACACACTTTGCTTAATGCAATTATCTGTTGTTCGCAACTTAATACTTTTGGGGTGTTCGGATGATATCCCCGAGGGTGGATTATTAGTCATAGATGCAGTTGGATGGCGGTCTATGTATTTTGTTGTAATGCCCAGAGTAAATCTCATAGTGATCTTCTTGACATATCACGTTATCTTTATTCTATCAATTGCCCAACTGTAATTTGTTTACCCAGCATGTTATTTATCTATGGAGAGACACCACTAGTGAACTGTGGACCCCGGTCCTATTTTAATCATATTGCAATCACCTGTTTACTTTTCCCGCACTGTTTATTTTACTCGCATATTACTACTGTTTTCCACTCGATACACTCATAACCTTTGTTTCAAGCAAACCGGTGAGATTGACAACCTCATCGCAAGTTGGGGACAAAGTATTTGTTTGTGTGTGTGCAGGTTCCACAAACACCTTCAGTCGTCACCGTCTCTCTTCTTCAAGATTGACATTAAACCTTGGTTTCTTAACTGAGGGAAAACTAGCCGCTGCACTCATCATACCTTCCTCTTGGGGTTCCCAACGGGCTGGTCATTCACCACGCACAAGGACTGTCTGTTGCCACATTCACGTGAAGCATCAGCTACTTTTCTGGCGCCGTTGCCAGGGAAGAGAGAAGACTTCTGTGAGGGGAGTTCTTCGCACACACATTCTTTACTTTGTTATTTGTTTTGCTTTACTTTATTTTATTTTACCTGCATTGCTTTTTATCAAAAATCCAAAAAAATTAGAATCCTTGGTAGCTGTTTTTACTTGTTTACTTTCGTTTTGCTGAAATGGGTACTCCTGAAAACACCAAGTTGTGTGACTTTGCTAGCACGAACAATAGTGATTTTATCTGCACTCCTATTGCACCAACTGTTCCTGCTACCACCTTTTATGAGATCAAGCCTGCTTTATTGAACCTTGTTATGAAAGAGCAATTTTCTGGTGCTAGTACTGAAGATGCTGCAGCTCATCTCAACAATTTTGTTGAGCTATGTGAGATGCAGAAATATAAAGATGTTGATAGTGATATTATTAAGGTCAAGCTGTTTCCTTTTTCTTTGAGAGGAAAGGCTAAAGATTGTCTTCCAAGCGGAATGCAAATGTACCGTTGTCATATTCCTGTTAGTGATGCATGCATTTTCTGAGGAACCAAGGAAAATATTCAACATAGCCTGCTTTATCTATTTGCTAGAAAAGTTTGGCGAGATATTAAGGGTTTCTTCAATATCTAGTTGCACCGGCATAATCTTTTTTCACTAAAATAATGTTTGATCGAATTCCTAGCTCAGGCTACAGAGCTGGAGGCCCCAGTGTTGGCGGTGGGGTGTTGACATATCTAGGAGGCTCGGAATCATCCGATCAAAAGAGAACACACGTTGATCTACATGATCATTCAACATTCTTACTAATCAAATCCAGGTGATGAAGGAATGACCCATGGGTCCTCGATATTGGTCTACCTGGTTTTTGGCCTAGGTAGGACATCTACTGAAGGGATGGTAAGGCCCATAAACACAATCAACTGGCGCGGCCTATGAGCGAAACTTGGCGTGCAATGTAAGAACTCGAAGAACAAGACCTAGTCGAATTAGGACTCGATTAGGGTTTTCACCTGTCGTCTCTGTACGTAGTTAACTTGGAGAACAATCCTGAGACCCAACCTTCGCATATAAAAGGTTGGGAGGGAGGTCCAAGGTCTCTCTATAGACTTTTTTCCACCATCCACCCGAGCGCTCGAATTCTCGAGAGCTCCTCACCTTCGGCTAGATCTAATCTACGCCCTCGCTGTAAACACCATCATTGTAAGCACCCAAGCAATAAAGTCAGACAAGCAAGACGTAGGTCAGTACCCATCAAGGGGGCCAAACTTGGGTAAAACCTGTGTTTCCCTGTGTCGTCCGATCGCCGTCGAGTTCGCCGGATCCCCTAATCGCACCATGATTCGAAAGCCCACAAGCATGGGCATTGCCGGGGTCAAACCTCGTCAATTAGAGCCAACTGTAGGGACGACAGGATCTGGATCTATAGATTCACCGGCTCCTTCACCAACCATCGCCGACTCGCGTGCATCGACGATCTCCATCAACTCATCTGCGTCACCAACCATCGCCAGCTCATCACCAGCACCAGCCATCGATTCTGCATTGCCCATCGACATCGACACCGCTTCACCAACCATCATCGACACCACTTCGCTAATCATCATCGACACTGCTTCACCAACCATCATCGACACCGCTTCGCCAATCATTGTCGACACCGCTTCGCCAACCATCGTCGACACCGCTTCGCCAACTGTCGTTGACACCGCTTCACCAACCATCGTCGACTCTGAACCTATGGTCGCCATCAACACCCCAGCAGTTGCAATCGATGACCCCATCTCATGCTCGACGGGATCGACCTCGACAAAAATTGGAGGTTTCAAGATGACCTTCGGTTTGTTCAACTTCCACGTGGATGACGCCGGCGCCGCTGAGTTGATCTCCATGATCGACCCAGCCACGCCCACTGCAGATCCGGTTGTTCCATCGACTAACGTCACACAGTTGACGGTCGAAAACACCCCCTCGTCAACATCGCCGCCAACGTCGGTGAAAGCAGATCCAATGCTAGAATCATCGACCCCATCAGTCGGGTCAAACGACTTTCAAGATCCGCCACCATCCCCAACCACCGCATATTGCGTCGGCTGCGATGCCTACCACTTCGTGGGTGACAGAGAATTCTTGCTTCACAAGATCGCTGGTTGTGAAGATCCTCATGGAGGCACCGCTGCAGTCTACCCGACGATCTCTGAGTACAAATGGGCTCTCAACACCCTCACTCTCCAACCAGCGCCCTACGACCCTGACTATGTCGAGGGGCTATACTCGGACTACACATGTTCGGACGATGACTTCTACCCCGAGGCCAAGGGGAAAATAGGCAATTCAGTCAGCTCATTCTCGAGCGAATCTGCCATATCTCGCAGCGGATACGTCATCGATTATGACTCCGATCTGATGATCGAGGTAGGGTCGTGCATTGGTGATGACGACATATACCCTCTGGCACAAAGCAAAATCAGCAATGACTCAGATTTGCCATCCAGCGGACATTGCATGATGGCATCGCATGGAGACGGGAATCAGAACAGAGCCAACAACACTCGAGATCAGCAAACCTCCAGCGGCCGATTCATCACACAAGCTCAGATCCGGCACGCTAGGCGGGTCTATCTGGGCGAGATACCGATGGGCCCGAATCTCGGAGCGGACGAACTAGCTGCGCTTCGATTCATCATCTAGGAACAGAAGGACCAGATCAACAGTGAGAAGCAGATCCTAGAGCGACGCAGAGATGAGGCCGACGCATCTAGCCATCGACGTGCTGATTTGTCATCGCACTACTCATCGAGCGTCCCACGAAGAACGCGATCTCATCTCCCGCCCGGGGGTGACACGCACAGCATCACAAGAAACCTGGAAGCAGAATTCAATGAGGTTGACATACTACCAAAGACCAGGGAAGCTGCGATCATGGCCGCTGCAGCATACATCGCTGCCAATACGCCTAATGATGACGAGCACATGCGACAGCTTTGCAGCTTTGCGCTCGAGGGCATCAGGGTGCTTCAAAGCACGAACGAGCAAGGACGCAAGACAACACCACGCAGAGACATCCCAACAGCAGAGCAGTCTAGGCACCAGGTAACAGCGCCAGCAGTAGCGCCTAGGCCTCAAGTCGTAGAGCCTATCAACGGTGAACTTCGACATGGCTTAGCTCAGCACAGGGTCGACCTGGCACACACGCGACGTGAAGCACGCCACTTTGAGGGCGAAGGTGAGCAAGAAAGATTCAGCGACAAAAGCCACGGACTATGTGGCGCAGAATGCTTTGGCATCTTCATTCGCTCCACACCACTACCAAAGGGAATCAAGCTCATCGATGGCATCGTCAAGTTCAATGGGCAGTAGGACCCTCAAATTTGGCTTGACGACTTCCTAACTGCCGTCACCATCGGCGGCGAGTCTAGAGATAACGCCCTTCAGCTACTGCCATTGCATCTGAAAGATAACGCAAGGGCGTGACTCAACGACCTTGCCCCAGATAGCATTCGTTCCTGGGAAGAATTTCGGCAAGCTTTCATGGCGAACTTTCGAGGCACCTCGCGGCGACCTACCTCGTTCGAAGAACTTTGCTTGTGCATGCAGAAGACTGGGGCAAACCTATGATCGTACATCTCTCGATGGCTCAGCCTACACAACACATCAGAGAACATCTCGCCCGAAAGAGCTATCGATGCTTTTTGGGATGGTCTTATTTGGCAGGACTTCAGGGAAGAGTTTGGACGATCCAAGCCCAAGACAATCGACCACCTCATGAGCCTTGCAAATGAGTGGGCTGACAGAGAGGATTCCATTGCAAACCCCAGAAACCGTTGCCGTTCGCCAGACGATGGCACTGACGCAAAAGACCAGCATCATTCTGGATCACGTCGGGTGTTATAGAAAGGGCGCAAAGGCTGTTTTGAAGACGCTGATCCAGCTGATATGGTAGCAGCAGGCTACGTAAACCATGACCACGACGACAATCATGATGGTCCCAGGCAAGGGAACACATACTACAGAAGTAGCAGCCGGAGCGCCGGACGCGACTCGAGGCAAAGGACGGAGTGGCGTCGATGCCGTGATCAGCCACCACCCTCGACGGAAGAATTGCTCAACGGAGGGTGTCCTAAGCTCACCTACCTCGACAAAGATGGCAGGCGCAAACCGGCGCATCCTCTCATTGAGTGCCGGGAGTTTCTTTGGCTCAGCCAAGCGCTTCAGGAGAAGATGCAATTAGAACAGCCCATTGCAGGCGATATAGCTTACAGCGCGCCGCCACCGCCACCAAACCCACCGCCAAATGCAACACAACATGGCCATCAGGCCGCCACGATCCAACACCTCATCGAACCAGGGCAATAGGCTATCGATGAGGAAGCGTTCCCTCCACCACATGGCTATGTACCTATGATACAGAGAGGGCGCCCAACGAATCGCATTTAGAGAAAAAGAGGAAGGGAGGTGTTTCAGGCCGAACACACTTCACCAGCTTCCCCCAAGTACCTAAACTGGTTAGAGCAACCAATCGGGTTTGATCGATCAGGCCACCCATCAAAGATCCCGCGACCAGGCCATCATGCTTTGGTCCTCGAAGCTCAGATTGGAGGCTTCACCTCCAAAAAGGTGTTCATGGATGGAGGAAGCAGCTTGAACCTCATCTATGCCGATACGCTATGGAAGATCAAGATCCTGATGACTGATCTCTTGCCATCAGAGACCTCTTTCCATGGCATCGTACCAGGAAAACCGACATATCCTCTAGGGGTTATAAACCTGGATGTCATCTTAAGCACTCCTGCAAACTTCAGAAAGGAGAAGATCGAGTTTGAAGTCGTCGACTGGCCCTCCCAGCACCACGCCATCCTCGGGCGACCAGCGTTCGCTCGGTTCATGGCATTTCCCCATTATGCGTATCTCAAGCTACGGATGCCTTGGAATAGAGGACCATTGACGATCAGTGGTAGCTTCACACGTTCCAAAAACTGCGACAAGGACTTCAACACCATGTCCCAGACATTCGAGATTCATGAGGAACTCCTTCACATCAGAGAGAGCACCAACATGGACATAACCCCAGAGGCACAGCAGAACGCCCTGGAGTTATCCTTCGACGCCGGCAAGGACACGCGTGAGCACCAGGTCAACCTGACGGACCCAACCAAGACCGCGCGAGTGTCAAATTCCCTTTCTCCGCATAGGAAAGCGCGCTCATCAAGTTCCTCCGTGAGCACTGGAGGATGTTCGCCTGGTGTCCAGCAGACATGCCAGGCATCCACAGGGAACTTGCCGAGCACGAATTGAAGATTTTTCCCAATGCAAAGCCCATCAAACAGTCAATGCGTCATTACAATCCAGAGAAGTCCCGGTCGATGGGGGAAGAGATAAATCGACTACTCGAAGCAAAATTCATCAGGGAGATAAAAGAGGCAATGTGGCTATCACCACCAGTCATGGTGGAGAAGAAAGACACCAAGATCTACAGGATGTGCATCGACTTCACCGCTCTCAACAAGCATTGCCCGAAGGACTACTTTCCACTCCCTCGAATCGATGAGATCATCGATTCCACTGCCGGCTGCGAACACCTCTCATTCCTCGACGCCTATTCAGGATACAATCAGATAAGATTGAAGGTCGAAGACGAGGACAAAACTGCCTTCATCACCCTGCATGGGGTATACTGCTACATGACAATGCCATTTGGCCTGAAGAACGCAGGAGCCACCTATCAATGGTGCATGCAAGCTTGCCTGAAAGAGCAAATCGGCCGCAACATCGAAGTCTATATTGACGATATCGTCATCAAGACCTCAAAAGAAGACAACCTGCTTGACGACCTGTGCGAAACTTTCGCCAACCTTGATTGTTATAGTATCAAGCTCAACCCGAAGAAGTGCTCCTTTGGAGTACCTACAGGCCAGCTATTAGGGTACCTCATCTCTGAAAGAGGGATCGAGGGCAACCCAGAGAAGATCTAAGCAATCATCAACATGCAGCCGCCATGGACGCTGCGACATGTCCAGCAGTTGACATGTCATTTAGCGGCGCTTAGTCGCTTCATCAGTAAGCTAGGCAAAAAAGCCCTTCCCTTCTATTAGCTTCTCAGGAAGATAGATAAGTTTACCTGGATAGCAGAAGCGCAGGCTGCCTTCGATGACCTCAAGCATCGCCTTTCGATGTCCCCAGTGTTGGTCACACCACGTGAGAAGGAACCAATGCTGCTGTACATAGCCGCTACCAACCAGGTAGTCAGCTCTACGCTCGTCATCGAACGCGCAGAAGAAGGCAAAGCATACGGAGTACAAAGACCGTTCTACTACCTCAGCGAAGTACTCTCTCCAACCAAGAAAAGGTACCCCCCACTACCAGAAGCTAGCATACGCCATATACATGACAGGGAAGAAGTTGCCATACTATTTTGAGTGCCACTCTATCATAGTGGTGGCGTCAAACCCGGTCTCGAGCATACTCAACAACCCTGACGCCACGGGACGTGTCTCCTTATGGGGCATCACCCTGGGTCCATGGGAGATCACATACCAGCGTAAATCAGCAATCAAGTCATAGGTCCTTCCATATTTCATCGCCGAGTGGACTAAAGCCCAGATGCCGGAGCTCCCAGACCTATCGAATACTTGGACAATCTACATCGATAGATCCAAACACATTTCGGAGGCAGGAGCAGGAGTCATCCTCGTGTCTCCGCAAGGAGACAAGATGCGCTACGTCCTATGCATGCGATTCGCAAACCCCTCTAACAACGAGGCCGAGTACGAAGCCGTCTTACATGGCATGCGTATGGCAAAAGCATGTGGCACCACTCGCATCAAGATCCATGGCGATTCGAACCTCATCGCCCAGCAGGTCATGAAGGACTACGACGCGACCTGCGAAACATGGTCGCGTACCGTGCAATGTATCTCAAGCTCGAAGGCAACTTCGAGGGTTGCAAGGTGACTCACATCGGTCGAGAAAGCAACAAAGAGGTAGACTCTGATGGCTTATAGATTACACCCCGTTGGGAACCCCAAGAGGCAGGTATGATAAGCACAACAGCAAGTCTTCCCTCAGTTGTGAAACCAAGGTTTATCGAACCAATAGGAGAAAGCCAAACTTCAGAAGGTGATGCCTACTAGCTTCGCGATAGCTCCAGACAATTTATAAGGCGCCTCGTCCAGGGCTTTGCTTTGCACCAGCAGCAACGTGGAACCTGCACACAACACAACCAAGAACTTTGCTCCCAACTTACGATGAGGTTGTCAATCTCACCGGTTTGCTATAAACAAAGGATTAAGCGTATCGAGTGGTAAAAGGTAATAGTATGCGGGAATGTAAATAATGCGAGTAAAAGTAAACGGTAATAGCAATGTAAAGGAAATTGGACTGGGGTCCACAGTTCACTAGTGGTGTCTCTCCATAAGATAAATATCAACATGCTGGGTAAACAAATTACAGTTGGGCAATTGATAGAGTAAAGATAACGTACATATGTCACAAGGATCACTATGAGATTCACTCTGGGCATTACAACAAAATACATAGACGGTAATCCAACTGCATCTTTGACTAATAATCCACCCTCCGAATGTCGTCCGAGCAAACATTGGGTATTAAGTTGCGAACAACGGATAATTGCATTAAGCAAAGTGCGTAAAGTAAACAAAGCAAATGTCCTTGGACACAAGAATGTTGTTTTCTCCCTAGTGGCAACAACACATCTACAACCTTAGAGGTTTCTGTCACTCCCCCAGATTACTAGAGGCATGAACCCAACTATCGAGCATAAATACTCTCTCTTGGAGTCACTAGCATCTACTCGGCCAAGATATCTACTAGCAACGGAGAGCATGCAAGATCATAAATAACATAGAGATAACATAAAGATAATATTCAGTACATCAACTTAACATAGTACCAATACTCATCGGATCCCAACAAACACAACATGTAGAATTACATAAAGATGATCTTGATCATGTAGGGCAGCTCACAAGATCTAAACATGAAGCACATGGTGGAGAAGATGACCACCTAGCTACTGCTATGGACCCATAGTCCAAGGTAGACTACTCACACATCACTCCGGAGGCGACCATGGTGGTGGAGAAGGCCTCCGGCAGGGATTCCCCTCTCCGGCAGGGTGCCAGGAAGAGCTCCTGGATCCTTCCGATCTCGTGTCGACGACGGCGGCGGCTTGCAGTATGTTTCGAGGAAAAGCGATCTGTCCTTTAGGTTTTTCCCATCAAGGGGAATATATAGGCGAAAGGGGGCGTCAGAGGGTGGACCAGGCGGTCTCACCCCTGGTGGCGCGGCCAGGGGCTGGGCCGCGCTGCCCTAGGGTGAGCCTGGCCCCTGGCTCCCCTCCGTCTCATCTCCGGACTCTGTGATGCTTTGAGAAAAATATAAGGTTTGGCTTTTGTTTGTCCAATTTCGAGAATATTTCCTGTGTAGCTTTTCTGAAACACAAAAACAGCAGAAAACAGGGAACTGACACTGTGGCATCTCGTTAATAGGTTAGTTCCGAAAAATGCATAAAAACTCCACGAAGTGTAACAAAACACAAAGCAAATGGTGTATAAATAGGCATGGAGCATCAAAAATTATAGATACGTTTGAGACGTATCAAGCATCCCCAAGCTTAACTCCTGCTCGTCCTCGAGTAGGTAAGTGATAACAAAAGAATAATTTTTGAGGTGACATGCACCATCACAATCTTGATCAACGATGTAAAGCATTGAGTGTTGGGATCAAAGAACTTAAAACATGGGCATAAGAGACATAATCTTGACAATAAAACTTAGCAACCATATTATAACATGAAAAGAAACACAAACGAAAGATCATGAATAATGAAACAATGAAAGTCAAACGTGTGTTCAAATCATATGGAAAAACATATCAAAGTGGTTTTCTGCTTGTCCTTCATGGAATAGCAAAACATAAATGCATAGGACACCTTCAAGTTTAAGAGGGCGACTAGATACAAATAATTTAAGAACAAGCAAAGCCATAATCATGAATCAATCAATGATAAACTTTGGGACTATGCACATTATACTCAGGATGGCAACTATGCTCTCTTAGACAGTGCATAAAGGTAGAAGGTGGAGACTCAACATAAAAGTAAAAGAAAGGCCCTTCGCAGAGGGAAGCAGTGATTGCAAGTTTTATAAACCTTCAAAAATTATGGTACTTACTAGCTTTGAGCTCTCATTGCCCCCATCATAGGCATCTTGATTGGTTAGAGTTAATGCGAGTACAATTACCAAGCATATGCTTAACAAATCATAAGTTGAAAACCTCGTGTCCCGTGAAGTACGAATACCCAAACCTCATGCTACTCGACTTAGGTCCCAAGCAAGCTCTTGTCATTGTAAGTATACATGTATCATCGAGAACCGCCAACAGGGTACCTCCTGCCCGATGACATGGAACAAGCCCACATCAAAATGACAAGACAAACAGACAGTGAACACCTCGACATCTCTTTTATTTACCATTGGTATAGCTTTTTATTGTTAGATGCGTCGTTGAATGTCCACTATGGGCATGCTATAAATTTCCACCATGAATGATGCATAGCTTAGATTAGCGGCCCAGGCGTTTCTCTAACACATATACAAACTCCATGATCTCGCAAGATCCTAACTTATTTCACATCGCAAGTATCCATAAACAAAAGATCACGATATCAACTCAAATGAGAGAAAGTGCAATGTTGAAAGCTTACCCCATGAAGGCATGGTTTGGCTAATTTCCAACTTACAACTTGCAAGCATAACATCAACATAAGAGAGCCACAATGTCAAAATTTTAAAAGCGAGAAAAGTAAAGTGTGCCATCAGGTTCGTGAGAGCTTTACTGACTAATTTTCACATAACACCAAAAAGAGTTTAATTTGAAGGATAGATAAAAGCAAGTCAAATGTACTTGGGATAGCAAATTGCTAATAGGTATGTATGGTGGACACATTGGAATGACTTCGTTTTTGGGAGTTGGATGCACGAGTAGAGCTCATACTCAGTACAAAATGAAGGCTAGCAAAAGACTGGGAGCGACCAACTAGGAGAGCAATAACGGCCATAATCATGCATAGCGACAAAACATCATTAAAAGAAGCATAAAGTGTCATCACAAGTAAAAAACCAAATGATCATAGAGGCTTATGGCGACTTGTTAGAGTCAAATATGTTGTAAGCATGCGCCAAGTCAACCCAAATAAAGCATCAAGGTGAAAACCAAATAAATGCTTCCATATAATAAAAACAACTCATGATTTTTAAAAAGGCTCATTAAGCAATATCATTCATTTGAGACAAGTCATGCTACAGCAAAAATCACTAAGCATACTATCAAAACGACATCAAGCATGGCATGCAAAAGTCTAAGCCGCGGTCTAAACAAGCTCCTTTTTGTACCACTTTTTGCATGAAACTTTTTTCTCTTTTCCAACACCATTCAAACCTTTTTGAGACAACTCTTTTGATGAAAACCAACATAGAACAGAGGTCTAAATACACCTTGATGCAAAGATGTAACAAGATCTGAATAAAAATCAAGGCAAAAAACAAATGCTAAATGCAGTTCTAGAAAAAGAGAACACTCGTTGGACGATAAGATTGAAAAATAGAGTGTTCTTGGCAAATAAAAAACGGAGTGCGTCTCCTCCAAAAGAAATTTGTTGGGGTCCAACCTTTTATTGCAGCAAACAAAACAAAACAAAACTGAAAGCGAAAGTAAAGATGCTCCAAGAAAAACGCATAGTGCATGAAGCAATAAAAATATGGGATTTCTATTTTCGTGCCCTCGGGTCCTTAGTTGTACTCAGTTTTCTCCAGCTCCTTAGGGTGTGTTTGGTAGCCTGGGCGACCTCAGATATTCTCACCTCAACCTGGCTGAACTGACTATTTGTTGTTTGGTAGACTGGCTCGGTTCATCTCAGCAGTGCCCACCTCATGCAAAAAAAGGCCTCTCAGCCTGGCTGAGTTGGGAAGTAGAAATCGAGCTTCGCAACTCAACCAAGCTGAGTCCATACCCGCAAAACTCCTCGGGAAGCCCACCCGCGAGTTCGGTCGCTCGCCCCGGTCGGACCGACAGAAAAATTCCCCCCTCACTCGTTCTCTCGTCTCTCTCGTCCCGCTCGATGTGCGCCCCCGCCGCTGCTGTGCACCCCCGCCGCCGCCTCTCTTAGCCGTTTCCGCCCACCGCCGCCTCTCCTAGCTGCTTCCGCCCGTGCTTCCAGGTCTCGCCCGTGCTCCCAGGTATCGCCCGCCGCTTTCATGTCTCGCCCGTGCTCCCAGGTCGAGCTCCTAGGCACGGGAGATCTCTAGGCCGAGCTCCTCCGCGCCGGAGCTTCTGGTCGAGCTCGGGGGCACGCCAGGACGCTCAGGCCTCGGCGAATGGAGAGACCGGTTGAGCTTCTGGTCGAGCTCCTCCGCGCAGGACGCTGCAGCAACTCCGGCCGTGGTCGAGATCCAGATTTAGGGACCTGATTGCTTTAATTTCTTTTGTTTAGGGATCAGATTGCTTTTTATTTGTGTATACAGGACTTGATTGCTTTTTATCTATATATGTAGGGGTATTTGTGCAAATTTTAGAGCTCCACAGTATATCTCAACCCATACAACCTACCAAACAAAGGATGAACTCAGCATTTCTCAACACATACAACCTACCAAACACACATCAAAATCTCAACTCAAACATGTTGAAGTCAGCTTGTCCCAACTGAGATAGCAATTCTGAGATGGACCAGGCTACCAAACACACCCTTAGTTTTTCCTCGGTTTTGTCCAAGCCCTTGTCTGAAACCGTCATAAGTGCTGGAACGGCCGGTTGCCCGATGGGTCAACAACTTTGACCGTTATCTGCTGACTAGTGGGGCCACGTAGAGCCCGCAAAGACACGTCAGACCATCTATCTTTGTTTGACCGTAAGCATCGCTGTATCCCTGACCAAAACGCGGACGAGTGGGGCTTCGGTATATCGAATGACAAGTGGAGCCATGACGCTGATACAAGGGGCAATACACGGGTAGGATTAGATTTTTAAACAGAGCTATACAGCGATGGCACGGAGGAGGTGGCCTGCGGGGCGCCGAGATGAGATCGACGTCCACAAAGAACTGCATGAGGCGAGACCAGACGCATTAGATAGATATGAACTAGACGCGTTTAACCATGCAAAGAAGAGAAGAAATGGTCGAGGACATCGACGACGACCTCAACACTTTGACTGACAGTGTCGGGCATGAACGCGAGCAATGTAGAGAAAACTAGTGTCTCTCCTTTCTGGCGTGTATAGATGGGTGCTAGGGGAGTGTGGTGGCAAAGGGAAAGACCTCACGGTGGTCTGTGGCGTCCAGCATAGCAGGGCGGCGTGGCCATGCCCACAGCGGTGTGCATGTTTGGCATTGGCATCAGCATATACGTTCGTCATTGGCCTCGGCGGTATCTCTGGTGTGTTAGTGATCGAATGAGGGGACATGATTGAGGGTACGTGTATCCCGACGGTGACCTAGCAGTGGCGGCGAGCATAGCCGTTCTGACCATGCCGATATCGGCATCGGCATCGTTTGGAGGCTGTGGTGCTCGAATCATGGTGGAAATTGCGATTCCCTATTATTTTTATATGCATAATATATAGAAAATAGCTAGATCTCTAAATCGATGCATATGAAGCTACATATATATTCTTGGTCATAATCCCCTTATCTAAAGGGGATGGATGCATGGCTTCACGTCGTCGTCGCTTTCATCATCAGTATCTTCGTCGTCTGTGTAGTAGTACTTCCTGCATGTTGTTCTGTCGAACACCTTCACTGTGAGCACATAATCGCCTTCATATTTGAAGTGTAGGAAGCAGCCAAAATCCACACCGTGCGCGATGGCGAAATTCTCCCAAACCTTGTCGAGGTACATCCGGCCTTGTCCGTCAAATAGGACCTCCACGGTCCAGAGACGAGGACCGCAGTCAGCTACTCGCAGATACACCTTAGCGGGCTCCTAGCCGTCAAGATAGTCCGCAAACTTTTGTGGGAGTGCCTGCAAAGAGATCAAGTGCCGATCATTTGAAATTAAAGGTTTTTTAGAACATGCACATAATTAATCACATGCATCATATATGTGGGAACGCGTACGTACCTTCTTGGCCAAAGGATCTTCATAGATGACGATGAAGAACTCCTCTATGATCAATGGCAGTGTTGACGGTGGTGGTGGCAATGATGATGATCCACCACCCCGGCCACCCCTTCCCCTTTCCCTTCCCCTTCCCCTTCCCCTTCCCCTTCCCCTTCCCCTTCCCCTTCCCCTTCCCCTTCCCCTTCCCCTTCCCCTTCCGGTCAGCATCCGAGACGTGGAAGCCATGGCAATGGATCAAGTGTATATGAACGAAGAAGAGAGAGGCAGAACCTATTGACATGAGGGATGGCCGTTGTGGGGGTTTATAAGGGAGAGATGACCGTTGTGGGGTTTACACCATAAATTAAGGTAGAGATGACCATTGTGGGGTTACACAATAAATTAAGGAGGATATGACCGTTGTGGGGGTTTATATCTCAACAAAAAAGTAATGCCTAAAAGAAATGGAAATTCGTGATAGTTTATCATTTTACCGTGAAAAGTAATGCCTAAAAGAAATGGAAATTCGTGATAGTTTATCAATTTACCGTGTAAAATAATGCCTACAAGAAATAGAAATTCGTGATAGTTTATCATTTTACCGTGAAAAGTAATGCCTAAAAGAAATGGAAATTCGTGATAGTTTATCATTTTACCGTGAAAAGTAATGCCTACAAGAAGTGGAAATTCGTGATAGTTTATCATTTTACCATGAAAAGTAATGCCTAAAAGAAATGGAAATTTGTGATAGTTTATCATTTTACCGTGAAAAGTAATGCCTACAAGAAATGGAAATTCGTTATAGTTTATCATTTTACCGTGAAAAGTAATGCCTAAAAAATGGAAATTCGTGATAGTTTATCATTTTACCGTGAAAAGTAATGCCTACAAGAAATTTGTGATTACCAAACTTGTTGAATCCAGTGGCAAACTCGTTATTTAGCATACATAGAGGGGTAGTAGTTTGCCACCGACAGATAGAGAGGGGGTGGCCATGATGAGAGATAAAGAGGGGTTATCCTGCCCGTTAGATCATAGGATCGATGGTAGGTGGGCACGATCCGTATGACAACAGCTCGACCAATTAGGCCAAGTTTGGGCTTCTGTGAGAAGGGAGAGGGTAAAACTGAGTAGTATCAAGGATCCAAGGACAAGTAAATAGTAAACAGGCTAAGGAATTCAAATAAGAGATTTAGAAAAAGAAAAACACATGTTTTGTACAATGAAACCCAGGTTGGCCTACCTCAAAGTATTAGCAATTCAAATATACATGAGTGTGAAAATTATGGCCTCATTTAGATAAACTATGTTTTGGGTATAGATGTTTTGAGAAAGGGTTTGAGTGGAAAGCCATGAACCTTCATAGCTACTAGTGATTTGAGAAGTGGCCATTTGTGTTAAAACTTGATTTATATATAATTGTCTACGTGGCAGGTCGCGTAACAAGACTCCATGAGTAGGAGGCACTATGATTTTATTTTTTTGAATTTTTTTGCGCATGAAATGACTCAATTAGATAGCTTAATCCCATTTGTTGACTCTCTGTTGACCAGCCACTTGAGGGTAAAACTGAGTATATTGCACTAGCCAGTATTAGTACTCGAGGGGAAAACTGAGTATAGATATTTTTCCAGTGTAAGACTCGAGGGTAGAACTGAGTACATGTAACGGTGCAGACGTGCAGTACCACGGATGCGTGTTGAGACCAAACGTCTAGTTTTTTGGAGAAACTGCTGAGACAAACCGTTACTTTGCCTGTACAGAGCCCCTCTCTCCCTCCCTCTGCACACAGTCTCATTCTCACTCACGCACGCAACCACGCCTCTCATGTCCCATCACCTTCTCCAAAAAAAACCAACCGCCCTACGCGCGCTCCCCTACCGGCGATGGAGAAGAAGAATGCGCCGGCGGCCGTCGCCCCCGAGCCCGTCGCCTCCGAGCACATCGCCTCTGAGCCCGTCGCATCCGAGCCCATCGCCGCCGAGCCCGTCGCATCCGAGGCCGTCGCCGCCGAGGCCGTCACCTCCAAGGGCGGCGCATCCAAGCGCGGCGCCTCCATGAACTGGGCCTCTCTCAGGGCTGACAGACCACTTCACAAGATCGGCGACTGCTTACTGGCGAACGAGGAGTACGTGGATACCTACTCTTGTAACAACCCAAATTTTTGAGAAATATAAATAAATGGATTTATTAAAATACCAAATTTTGGAGACAACAAAAACTTTTATTTTGAATATAAGATTAATTTCTTGCCTTTTCGAAACTTCTGAGTTTGAGCATTTGCTCCCATGCTTCAAATAAAAAGAGTATGGGAAGGGTTTTAAAACAAATCCTTTGAGCCCAAATTTTTAAATAAAGATTTTTGGTTAAATTGAAATAGTTTTCTAACTACTAAATTTTGTGCATGGTTACATGCTAAACCCATTTGGGTCATTTTCCAAACCAAAAACTAAGTCAAGCAATCACAAACAAATAGAAAGAATCAAGAAAGTAAACCGCAACACAAAAACCTAAGTAAGAAAAGAGGAAGTAGTGATCTTACAAAAAATTACTGATTACACTACTTTACCCCTTTGTACTAAGAAATTCTTGAACTGGACCATCATGCATCTCTCCACCACAACTAAGAACAAGTTACAAAGAATCAAATACAATAAAGTTTGAAACAAAAATCAACTTGGAACTCTATTCAAATTTCTACCAAAGTTTGAATTTAAATAAGAGGTCATTTCCCAACTCCATTTCATCTACAAGAAAACCAACACCTTTGGACCAAGATTAAAACTTTTGCACTCCATATTGCATGTATGCGTGGAAGTTCAATATAGGTCTTTTATGATTTCATGTGGGTTTTAATTTGTTGTGCAATGTTTAGTTAATTCAAACCTAACCAATAGAAGCATTAGAGAAGAACCATAAAGATCAAACGAACCAGAAGCAAGAGAAATAAAGAAAAAGAAAAGAAAAGATGATCTAGAAAAAGTTAACCACTACCCTACTTTGGACCCCTGGATTAAGCAATCCTCAACTCAACTAAGAGTGTGGTCAGTTAGTTGAGCTTGACCATGTCACCTACTAACTCAACCAAGAAGTTTCCAGCAAAAACTCAAACCCTAACCTCTTCCAAAATCTGTCCAAAGTTTGAATCTGAATCATATGACAACCCCAAATTCAAATTAGCCCTGAAGCAAAACACCACCTCTTGACCTAACAAAAATTGTTTTAGGATCCCTAATCAATATAGTGACCAACCCAATTCAAAAATTTCAAAAATTTGAATTTTTATTTCTTGCGAGCATTTGATCAAACAGTTGGCAGGCAAGAATCAAACAAAGTCACATTCACTATTTTGTGCAGTGCATCCCTGCATCTCTGACGTGCCCATGACCTCCAAGCAGTGCCCTAGGCTCTCCTCTGTCGATTCCCTATCTCCCCTGCCCAAACACCGGACGTGAGACATGGAGGAGAAGAGAAGAACACCCCAGCCCACTTCCTTGTCCCCCTCTGAACCAGACCATCCCGACCTCTCCCATCGCGCCAGGACTCACCTGCAGCACACCGCAGCCCGTAGCACCCGCCAACGCCGCCCCTCTTCACTCCCACAGCCGACACGCACAGTGAGCTGGCCGCAGATCCACTCGCCCCGTGCTCCCTCTCCCGCCTATATAAAGCCTCCATTCTTCCCTGAAAAGACTCTCCTCACCTCCCTCTACCTCCCAGACAAGGTCCCAAGCTCCCTCTCCCTCTCGTTCGAGCTCCCCCGTCGACGCCGCTCCGCAGAGCGCCTCCCGTTCCCGGCGTTCTAGAGCCTCCCGCGAGCTGCCGCCTGGACGAGGTGGAGGAGGAGAAGCTCCTCCGCCGCCTAGACACCCTCGCCGCCGGTCTCCGCCCCCGCCGGTGAGCTCCCCGACCACCGCCCTCCTCCCAGTACTCTCCCTCGTTCCCGTCCTGTAGCACGAGGAAGATGACCCCGATACCGATTCGATTTAGTTCTGACCGGTGGGCCCCCTTGGCAGGCCGGCCGATCCTTTTTTTTTCTCCCTGCCACCCGCCCAACTGCAGCCGAACGGGCCGGCCCAGCGTGGTCTGTGTGTCCGGCCCAGATTCAAAAAAAAAGGGATATTCGATTTCCGATTTTTGAAAAACGCATTCAGATGCTTTAGTATATTTAATTTTCCCGGAGATCTACCGATCCAAATCTAGCAAATGAAAATGTTCTGGAAACCTTAGAACATAAGCTATCCAATAAAAGTGGTTTCAACGCAATTAGACTTACAGAGTGGTTGCAGTAAAAATAACAAAACAGGAGCTTTTCCACCTTAGAAAATTCATATCAATTCAAATAAAATTCCTAAAAATATAAATCCAACTCTAGAAATTCATAATTAGTGATACCCATCTTCCTGTAGCATTAGATCTAATTTTTGAACCTTTTAAATCAAATGCTATTTACCCATGTGGTTAAATAAGCATTTGCCATATAGGATTTTATTACACTCAATTCTATAATCGAAATTTTTATGGAACTCTTATTGTTAAACCACATTTCCAAATACCTATATGTAGGTATTGATCTTAGTCCATGTGAGCTTGTAGGAAGTATTTAGAAATTTAATACTACATAGTAGTAATTAGAAACTCAAACTTGCACACCTATCTCAAAATATGGAAATGATATGAAACCAATTCGAATCAACCACATTTCTAAATGTGATCTATAACCTTGGATCCAATTCAACTAGGATTAATAGATTGTACTGGTAGATTCAAACTTGATTACTAAATAGTTGCAAACTAGAAATGGCTTCAATAAAAGAGAAATACTACAAACCCTATGAATCCTCTTTAGATGAACCATAATCTTGAACATATACTAGTAGTATATGAACTTTGGTCAATAAGGACTTGCAAGAGATGTTTCACAATTCAAAGTAAATTAAATCCACCCTTAAGTCCACAAAGTGATAATTCTATCTATATGAACTCAATTAAGTTGAAGCCACTCTCCATAGTATCCTTAGATAACTTTCCTTACCCTAGTATCCTTTATTGTTGAATGTGTGGTTTGTGAATTGATTGGTGATTGTCTGTTTATTTACCTTCCTACGATTAGACGACAACGTGAGTAAGGAGAATGGATCCCGAAGTCAACCAAGAAACGGAGATGGAGATCAATCAATCCAAGAGGAAGATGAAGACTATTTTGACTTTGCCAAGCAAGGCAAGCCATCTTTTGATTCATACTCCCAATGCCTAGTTTTAATATTGCATTCTACTTGTTTTAAGTAAATTGCATGATTGAATTGCTAGAGTAGAATGATAGAAGTATAGTGATGTCTTGCTTAACAAGAGCATCAAGCTGAGTTTATCCAACCATAGTTAGTAGTATCATCACTCAACCTAGTTGCTTAGTCGCTAATAAAATTGAGGCCATCGATAAGGGGAACTCTACTTGAAAGGTGGTGACTTGAACTTGAAACTTGAATTGGAGAATTGCTCCTACATGATGGTTCTATAAAAGAAATTAATCTTGACTAAGAACTATGAAATATATTTCCCAAATGACAACGAGTGATGTACTATGGGAGACAATTTTTCCGTACAACCACATTACCCCTATATGGGAAGGGGCTTAATCCGTAGCTTGTTTATCCTAGTATGGGAGGCCTTGTATCAAATCTTCATGGAAGGACACCGTGAGCGGTTACTTCTGGACCAGGTGGATTCCACCAACCCGGCACCCGGGATGGGCAGAACTAGAGGCGCCGGAGCGGAGGTTCCGTATCCCGGGCTCTAGGGAAGGATCCTATACTAGGGTGAGCAAGTGAAAGGTTTTGTTTGATTATCTGAACCTCGCATACTTTGCGTATGTCGATCCGTGGACTTCTCCCGGCAGATGTATCGATTCTTGTGGGTAAAGTGTACCCCTCTGCAGAGGTTTTCAAACTATTCGAATAGCCGCGTCCGCGGTCATGGACGGTTGGCAAGCTGTACTTGACTTTTGTCAGGACTAAAAGTGACAATGGTGAACTTGGTGAATGACTTGACTTGACTATGATGTTGACACACTTGAAGTCCTCGTTAGATGGAACTTAGAGAACTAAACCTCTTTTCTACCAATGAATATTCTTGGGAAACAAAACTAGCTTTTGCAAACTAAACCTAGTGCTTAGTCCACCATATCAACCATGCATATCTCTCTCATCACTTTGTTTATAAGATGGTTTGCGAGTGCATCCAATGTACTCATGGCTGTGTCCTTGGCTATTAACTTGGCCAGACTTGAAGGAGCAAGATCAAGAAGGAAGGACTCATTGACGGCTTTGCGAATTAGGCTCGTTTCCTACTGTCTGCTTTGCCTGTGCGGTTGAAGCTTGACAATATGGACCCAAAGTGTTATTCCGCTGCATGTTGATGTAATGTAAGGTTTGGTCTGTGCGACCACCTATGTAATCCCCTTTATTTACTATTAATGTCTATGACTATGATATCAACTACGTTATGTATATCGCAACAATGACCCTGGGATTGCGGTGGAATACATAACGGGCACTTCGAATTTGTTATCAAATTTGAGGTCGTCACAACTCTGCTTTGAGGCAAGTTTGTACAAATTGGCGCTCAGATTTACCTAAACCCGACGTTGGATCATGCTAGAACACGCCCTTCCACGCGCCGCTGAGTTCTCCTTCCTCCACCTCCGCACATCCATGTCACCATCGATCTAACGAAAGTTCATGCAAGGTTCAAATTCCTCCATATCTATATAGTTAATCTATTTTTATTTTCAATCGTAAACATCTTAGTGCTGAATGTTATCTTCATCAATATATTTTAGATACTACTTCATCGGCTTTTGCCGTGGCGTCATCGTGCTTGCCTAGAAGAACCAGCCGCACAAGATACGGCTTCTGAACCCACTCACAAAGACATTGAACACTATGTTTGAGGCGCAGATGCCATCTGTTATTCTGGAGTCAGTTGCTGTAACGAAGTCCCCGACTATGGTCTTCGTTTCCACATATTACCCGGCGGAAATTGCTTGGGTCGATGAGAGCACTCCAACTAAGGGTATAGATGAAGATTGGGGAGATGTAAGATTTTCGATCGAGCACCGTTCTATGCGTTGCATTACCCTATTCAATGGTGAATTGTATGCAATGGCTATGAACAATTTTGAGTTCGGAACATTAGTGTGCACCAACAATGTCCAGTTGGAGTAGCGCGCGAGCACTGTCAACATGGAGACACTATTTTTAGTTCCAGAACTTGGAAATGACAAGTTCTACCTTGTGAAGTCGGATGGTGATCTGCTGCTTGTGTTGTTGGGTGGTCGTTTGGAGGAAGGTCAAACATTGGTGTACCGTGTGGACACTGAGAGCCGCTCTCTCCATGCCATCAGTAACATTGGCAGTCGTGCCTTCTTCATCCATCATATCCGGTGTATCTCCGTCGACACCAGAGTGCACCCGACACTTCGACCTGGCTGCATCTACTACGCGGATTTGGGTTTAATAAGAGAGTACTTTGATGATATAAAGGCCTGGGATGAGTGGCCACTATGTGTGGATAGATTAGGAAAGTACGGTATGAGAAATGAACAAAGGCCATACCGTTTGGAGGATGTATTGGCTGCACACTGCAGACGGAAGGAGTTCAATGAATATTTCTTTCAGACCAGAGGATGGAGCGACGACGATATATATGATGAATGAAGAACAGATTCATTCATCCTGGGGTATCCTAATCTTCATGTTGGCCATACATTGCGTCTTGTATTATTTTCAGTTTAGTTTGTCGTGAATATTAACATCGTTATTGGCTGCTTTTGGCTGCTGTATGCAGTTTATATATTATACTTAGTTTTCTAGATTTATTATGCTGCTGTGAATTTATCCTATACTAGCTTCTAGATTTGCTACTAGATTTATTACCATATTGGGCAAAAAATGAGGGCCAAAAGGCAACAATCATTGAAGAAAGACAGAAATAGAAGCTTCTCTAGATTTGATACTAATTTGGTGAAAAGAGAGAGAAATATTACAGAGAGAGAGGGGAAAAAGGCGCTCTGAAAAATGCCAATTTGGGCCGAGAGAGACAGAACCGAGCTCTCACGTACAACCAAACACGGTCTCGTCCTATCCCACGCGGTCCCTTTCTACCAGCCCCACACGACGCAGTCTCGTCCTACCCCACGCGAACCCTTTCTACCAGCCCCACATGAGGCGGCCCCACACGACGCGGCCCCACACGTCAGCACGGAACGGTCAACTAAACGGAAATCCTTCCGTCCGAGCTCCTTCTGAGGGTTTCAGACAAGGGCTTGGGGAAAACTGAGGAAAAACTAAGGAGC
This sequence comes from Dactylis glomerata, assembly GCA_007115705.1. Classification (NCBI taxonomy): domain Eukaryota; kingdom Viridiplantae; phylum Streptophyta; class Magnoliopsida; order Poales; family Poaceae; genus Dactylis; species Dactylis glomerata. The sequence continues at coordinate 5,096,224 of QXEO01000171.1, forward strand.
TGGGGAAAACTAAGTACAACTAAGGACCCAAGGGCACGAAAATAGAAATCCCTAAAAATATAGTGTGTTGAAAGGTGACCTGATTTTTGCCGATGAAGAAGGGGTGCCTCGGGGGCATCCCCAAGCTTTGACGCTTGTACCTCTTGGATATTTCTTGTGGTGACATGGGCATCCCCAAGCTTGAGCTTTTGTCCATACTTCATCTCATCTCATCACTCTCTATTCCCTACACTTGAAAACTTCCTTCATACAAAACTTCACACAATTCTATTAGCAACGTTAGCATAAACATAATAGTAGATCAACCCTTTTGGTTCAGGTTTCAACTCAAAAACACCACATATAAAGCATATACTACTGTAGCAACTTCCTCAAAAGTTCCATGATCAAAAGAACTAAAAAAGAAAGCGATCGAGAGGCAAACACAAATAGTGGCAGAAAAATGTGTCAAAACAGAACAGCTGACAAAGGTCAATTTTTTCGAGGACCTTCTGTTGCTCAAATCGAAAAGTGCAAAACTAATGAAAGTTTGGATATAACCTAGGACATATGCACAAGAAATCGTAGATCAAAAAGATATTCTGAGAATGTTTCACGAATTTTTACAGTGCAGAACCGAAATCTGTTTTAGGACAGCAACTTCCCCAAATCTTACCTCCCTCAAATTAGAGGTTCTTCTTGGCACAACAACAAAATAAAAATGATAAGGAGAGGTCATTACAGTAGTAATAACTTCCAAGACTCAAATAAAAGAAAAAGTACTGAAAAGAAAACATTGGGTTATCTCCCGAGAGTGCTTTTCTTTAACGCCTTTGAGCTAGGCGCAGAAAGTGGAAATCAAGTAATATCAAATGAGGCATTAAGATCAACGGATGCCTTACGTCTTCCTCTCTTACCTTTGATCTTAACTCTAGGAAAGACATGATTATTGCAAGGTGTAGAAGTGAATTTTATAGTGCCTTTTCCCACATCTATAGTAGCGCCCATGAGCTTTAGTAGAGACCTTCCAAGCGTGATTTGTCCCTTTCCTACACATTTAATAACAAGATAATCAGTAAATACCATTCTTCCTAGGATTTTTGTAAATACTCCTTCAGCTATTCCAATAGGAAATATAGTGGCATTATTAGTAAGAGATATTCCTTCTCCTTCCTCAGACTGCTTCCAAAGATTCAAAGATTCATAAACATTCTTTGGCATAAGACAAAATTTAGACATAATATCACAACGAGCATGAAAAGTTTCACCACTGATGGTGATTTTCACCGTAGGGAACCAACTTGATGGTTCGGAATTTATTGGCACATAATCAAAATGCTCGCGCAAAGTACCATAACAATTTTTTAAACAATCAGTTTGAGTCTCAATAGTATTAAGTCTCGTAAAAATGCTCACAAGAGAAGAATCAAAATCAGTCGAGAAGCTATAAATTGTAATCAAATTTTTTATAATATTGAAAGCTTTATCTCCATCACAATGAAGGAAATCTCCTCCCGCAGTAGCATCCAAAGCATATCTATAATGAAGAGCAAGACAAAAGTAAAAGCTACTAAGAAGCAAACTCAAAGTCATTTTCGGTTCAGTTTTTCCATGGCAATCATAAATTCTAGACCAACCTTCTTTGAAACTCTCCTCACTCTTTTGCTTGAAAGTACGAACCTCAACTTCAGGATTACTCATTCTAACAAGACTAAAAAGCAAGCAAGTAAAAGTAACAACTCTAAAGGAACTAATTTTTTTGTGTTTTTTTGATAAAACGATGCAAGTAAAAATTAAATAAAGCAAAACAATAACAAAGTAAAAGGTTGAGCGTCAGAGACTCCCCTTGCAAAAATCCTCTTTCTCCCCGGCAACGGCGCCAGAAAAATTGCTTGATGGCATATAGATTACACCCTGTTGGGAACCCTAAGAGGAAGGTATGATGAGCACAGCAGCAAGTCTTCCCTCAGTTGTGAAACCAAGGTTTATCGAACCAGTAGGAGAAAGCCAAACTTTAGAAGGTGATGCCTGCTAGCTTCGCGACAGCTCCAGACAATTTATAAGGCGCCTCGTCAGGGCTTTGCTTTGCACCAGCAGCAACATGGAACCTGCACACAACACAACCAAGAACCTTGCTCCCAACTTACGATGAGGTTGTCAATCTCACCGGTTTGCTGTAAACAAAGGATTAAGCGTATCGAGTGGTAAAAGGTAATAGTATGCGGGAATGTAAATAATGCGAGTAAAAGTAAACGGTAATAGCAATGTAAAGGAAATTGGACCGGGGTCCACAGTTCACTAGTGGTGTCTCTCCATAAGATAAATAACAACATGCTGGGTAAACAAATTATAGTTGGGCAATTGATAGAGTAAAGATAATGTACATATGTCACGAGGATCACTATGAGATTCACTCTGGGTATTATGACAAAATACATAGACCGTAATCCAACTGCATCTATGACTAATAATCCACCCTCTGAATATCGTCCGAGCAAACATTGGGTATTAAGTTGTGAACAATGGATAATTGCATTAAGCAAAGTGTGTAAAGTAAACAAAGCAAATGTCCTTAGACACAAGAATGTTGTTTTCTCCCTAGTGGCAACAACACATCTATAACCTTAGAGGTTTCTGTCACTACCCCTGATTACTAGAGGCATGAACCCAACTATCGAGCATAAATACTCCCTCTTGGAGTCACTAGCATCTACTCGGCCAAGATATCTACTAGCAACGGAGAGCATGCAAGATCATAAATAAGATAGAGATAACATAAACATAATATTCAACACATCAACTTAACATAGTACCAATACTCATCGGATCCCAACAAACACAACATGTAGAATTACATAAAGATGATCTTGATCATGTAGGGCAGCTCACAAGATCTAAACATGAAGCACATGCTGGAGAAGATGAACATCTAGCTACTGCTATGGACCCATAGTCCAAGGTAGACTACTCACACATCACTCCAGAGGCGACCATGGTGGTGGAGAAGGCCTACGATAGGGAATCTCGTCTCCGGCAGGGTGTCGGGAAGAGCTCCTGGATCCTCCCGATCTCGCGTCGATGACGGCGGTGGCTTGTAGTATGTTTCGAGGAAAAGCGATCCGTCCTTTAGGTCTTTCCCGTTGAGGGGAATATATAGGCGAAAGGGGGGCGTCAGAGGGTGGACCAGGTGGTCTCACCCCCTGGTGGCATGGCCAGGGGCTGGGCCGCGCCGCCCTAGGGTGAGCCTAGCCCCTGGCTCCCCTCCGTCTCATCTCCGGACTCCGTGACGCTTCAGGAAAAATAGAAGGTTTGGCTTTTGTTTCGTCCAATTCTGAGAATATTTGCTGTGTAGCTTTTCTGAAACACAAAAATAGCAGAAAATAGGGAACTTGCACTGTGGCATCTCATTAATAGGTTAGTTCCGGAAAATGCATAAAATGCCACGAAGTGTAACAAAACACAAAGCAAATGGTGTATAAACAAGCATGGAGCATAAAAAATTATAGATATGTTTGAGACGTATCAGACTCCCTGGCAAATATCGGGTCCAAATGCTTACCGATACCACCAAGGGTCTTTTTTGGGGAAATATTCGAATGATCTGTCAAGATCAAACCAGCCATCATCGACCCAGCGTTAGCAACACGCTCGGGGGCTAGACCTCCCAAAGACGCTCCGGCAGCAGAGCAGGAAGACCTGACTAAGCAGACAACCCAAGTCATGCTAGTCGAAGCTGTATGGACGAAGCCATACCTCGCCTACCTGCTGAAAGATGAGTTACCCAAAGATACCATCCACAGTCACCAAGTCATGTGATGATCTAAGGCCTTCACAATAATTCTGGGAGAATTCTACAAGTGTAGTACAATAGGAGTCCTCCAGCAATGCATCGCACCCGAAGATGGCATTGCTTTTCTTCGGGACATCCACGAAGGAACCTGTGGGCACCATGCCAGCAGCCGAACCCTCGTCGCCAAAGCCCTTCGCTCAGGGTTCTACTGGTTATCGGCACTCCATGACGCCAAGAACATTGTTGAGCAGTGCGATGCGTGCCAGTGCTTCGCCACAAAGCCCCACACACCTGCATCGAAGCTACGGACAATCCCTTTGGCATGGCCCTTCGCACAATGGGGACTCAACCAAGTAGGACCTCTCCCCAAGTCATACAGAGGTGGGCATACCTATCTGTTAGTTGCAGTGGAAAATTTCTCCAAGTGGATCGAAGCAGTACCTGTGACCAATCAAGAAGCAACCACCGCCATCAAATTCTTCGAGTCAATCACCTGTGGGTATGGGGTGCCAAATAGCATCATTACGGACAACGGTACCAACTTCACCTCCGGCGAGTTTCAGGAGTTCGCCAAGAAGCTGGGCATCCAAGTCAAATACGCATCGGTGGCACACCCCAAGTCCAATGGGCAGGTCGAGAAAGCAAATGGGCTTGTTTGCGCCGGCCTAAAGAAGTGACTCCTTTGACCACTCAAACACGTAGCAGGCGCCTGGGTCGAAGAACTACCGTCGGTACTATGGAGTCTACGCACAACGCCTAACTCCTCTACCTCACGTGGTAGCATACGTCGAAGAAGATGCCCAAAAGGCACTCAAAGACGCCCGAGACCTGCTGGACGAGGCTCGAGATGTCGCCCTCGCCCGCTCAGCAGTCTACCAACAAACACTCTGCAACTACCACAGCAGACGGGTACGCGGACGGTCTTTCGAACCTGGCAACCTTGTACTTCGCCTCAAGCAGACAAACACGATGAAGCTGGAAATCGCCATGGGAAGGCCCATACCTCATTCACGAAGTCATCCCTGGTGGAGCGTATCGACTACGCAACCCCAAAACAGGGGCAGATGAGAAGAACCCATGGAATGCCACGCAGTTGCACCGCTTCTACCCTTAAAAGAATCAGATTCTCCCTCCCCCTTCTTCCTCTGTAACTAGGCGTCGGCAGCAGTCCACACCCAATACTGTGCCTTCGGCACCAATCAATAAAGCCAAAGTTCCTCACATTCTGAGTCGATACTTACACTGACCCACGCTCGGGGGCTTCGCCTTACAAAAATTTGACCCACGCTCAGGGGCTTCGCCTTAAAAATCTTTGACCCATGCTCGGGGTCTTTGCCTTAGAAATCTTTGACCCACGCTCGGGGGCTTCGCCTTAAAAATCTTCGACCCACGCTCGAGGGCTTCACCTTAAAAAAATTTGACCCACGCTCAGGGGCTTCGCCTTAAAAAAAAAATTTGACCCACGCTCGGGGCCTTTGCCTTAAAAAAAATTCGACCCACGCTCGGGGGCTTCATCTTAATTTTTTTCGACCCACACTCGAGAGTTTTGCCTTAAAAAACTTTTTTCGACCCACACGCGGGAGCTTTGCTTTACAGGCGTTCGACTCACACATCTAACGCAATCTACTGAAGGACGAACTTTGATACATCAAACATATTTACAAAGTATGTGCCACACGGGCATACATCCACAATCAAAAGAAGCCTAAGCTACTTGGGAAGGCTGAAGTGCTCTCTCCGTGTCGCTCTCATCGATAATGTGCGCCGCAATACATCTGGCGGCTCGACGGCAAGCAACATAATGGGCAGTCATATCAGTGCGACCACTAGGCATCAGAGGCAGTTTCTTCACCAACTCCATGTCAACCTCTGGATAGTGGACTCGTACGAAGGACAAGGCAATAAGAGCACCGCATCGAAGGTGATGGCGAACAAAATGGTGGATGGCCTCTCCGTTCTCGAATCGTGTCAGCAAAGCCGGAAGACCGTCGGGATGGTCATTCAGAGGAAACATTACCTTATGAACAACTGCCAGAGCCGAACGACATGTCTCAGCTAGCGCTCTGGCCTGAGTGATTCGATCCTAAAGCACAGTTAATGCCTCAGCCTTCGATCGATCAGCCCAGAAATTGTCCGCCACTGAACTGGCGTGCGTTCGAGCCGCATTCAGATGTGCATTCACTCGACGAGCCTCGGCCTTGTCGTCCAAACAGGCATCTACGAACAGTAGAAAGGGAGGTGGCAAAATCAGTAGGAGCAGACGAAAAGAACCTCCAACAACTGAGGGATACTTGCACTTCATTGCTTTGCCAAGGCTAGCGATTTCACTGAGCAGATACCGCTCCATGTCGGCAGCCCGTGACGCCTTTGAGCGAGCAACATCGACCTGGGCAGTAATCCTCTTTACCTCCTGTTGAGCACACCTCAACTGGTCTCTCAAGTTTCGGATCAAGGATAATTCACCTACAGAAGGCGCTCGCCTTTCGACGGAAGCTACAGATGATTTCCCAGCTGAAGACCCACTAGCAATCTCATAGGAAAGCGACTAGGCATCAGACCCTACGTGCACGCCCTGCATACGAGGTACACAGTTACACAAGGATCGATAGTACAGCACATCCCAACATTGACAACCTCAAGATGAAGACAAACAAGTTCAAAGTAACAAAGCAAAAGATCCATACATCTGCAACAAATTTTGACCAAAGGTACATTATCTATTACAAAAGCTTGGGCTCTCGAAGTGGTCTAGGTGGAACTGCCTGTCGCTCTACCGGAGGAGGTACCCTTCCCAGTGCGCCTCTGCTCTCGAGTAGCCTTCCTCCTGGCATTCCTCTCCGCCAAGAAAAGCGCAAGGCGTTTGGATAAGTCACGAGCCCGCTCAAGGTAGTCCTTCGGAGATTTGTCGCGACCATCCTTGCCCTTGGGGTAGGTGCCCGTGATCTTCTCGAAGTTGCATTCAACCTCATGCATCATCAACATAGAGAAGACGGACTCAGAGCCGATGGTTACCTGTCGGCGCACCGCGGCGACCAGCGGATCTTCACCGTCCTCTTTCGGCGCCAAGGCTTCAATGATGTCGTCGCCGTGATGCTCGTTGACACCGGGATAGACACATCCCAAACATGTTCAAGCATCGAATGAGCCTTCACCATGAGGCTTCAAACATATTGGCAGACACATTCCGCAGTTTCGATGCTAGCATCCAAATCAGCGTACTCCATCGCCGCCTCCTCGGTACCCAATTCAGCAGCAACTGCAACGAAACAGAAGAGTGATTAGCAACATACATGATCTGGCACACCATAGTACAGGCAAGGTTCGGACTTTACCACGCAACGACTCGATCGTATCCTGGAGTCGGCATCGAAGACTCTTCTCCCTCACATTGGCCTTGGCCCGGTGCTTGTCATGCAGAAGCTGCAGTTCTTGAGATTTAGCCTGCTCTGTTTTGAGCTGAGCGACTTCGGCAGCCAGACTGTCGACTTGCGTCTTCAGCAAGGACTTGTCAGCATCAAAGCTATCCACGTGAGCCTCAGCGATGACTTGTCGGCAACAGCTTGAGCACCAACCCCTGATTATCACAAAGAGAATTTGTCATGGTATTTTGAGGATAGTAGCCATAGGGATGGCTTAACGAAGGGGCTCGACGATGTGCAACGACGGGTCCGGCTCGAGATTGGGTAGCTACGACATGAGCACGTACCCAGGTTCAGGGCCCTCCTCTCTGGAGATAAAACCCCTACTTCCTGCCTTAGTCTTTATTCTCAGCACACGGTGGCTTATAAGGCTCCTAGAGCTGTATTGTCTATAGGTGGAAGAAGAAGTATCTGATCTCCCTATTCTAAGGGTCCAGGCCCCCTTATATAGGCAGGGGCATGGTTACAGTTTAGCGTCCGGCTGCCCGGCTGCCGGCTCCCCCATGGCTGCAGGCTTGGCATGGGCCCTATCATCCTCTGGCCCTCTGCCTGGGCGGAGGCCGCTTTATAAAGCGCCTTTTCCCTTTGGACCAGCATATTCAGGGTATATGCCCCTGGTCTGCCTCGGATCCTTTCATGGGGAAGGAGCTTGCCCGTTGCGGTTGGTGGAGGCAGTGCGTGGCTGGCGTCACGCCCGTCTCCAGCCTCTGTCGGTCCTGTTGGGTCCCTGCCACCTTTAATAAAGCATCGGTTGGGAGTTTTCGTCGTCTTCGCCGGCTCGGGCCTCCAGGGGTGAAGATGCCAGCCGGCTGCTGGCGCAGCCGGCCCTTCGGTCGAAGCTGTCCTCCTTGGTCGGAAGTTGCAGTGATCCCTGGGACGTCAGCCGATAGATAGCTCTGCCCTTGGCGTACCTAGATAGTCATCCCCATGACACTAGCCCCTGAAACTGGTGAAGTCTCATGGAGTATGATAGTGCATGTTAGGCACCCAGTTGGGAACCCCAAGAGGAAGGTATGATGATCACAACAGCAAGTCTTCCCTCAGTATGAAACCGAGGTTTATTGAACCAGTAGGAGAAAGAACCAACTTCCGAAGGTTGATGCTCGCTGGCTTGGCGACAGCTCCAGACAATTTATATGTGATGCCTTATCTGGGGCGTAGCTTTGCACCAGCAACAACGTGGAACCTGCACACAACACAACCAAAGTACTTTGCCCCAACTTACAGTGAGGTTGTCAATCTCACTGGTTTGCTATAAACAAAGGATTAAACATATCGTGTGGTAAAAGATAGTAGTTTGCGAGAAAGTAAATAATGCGAGTAAATAGTAAATGGTAATAAGAATGTAAAAGAATGGACCGGGGTCCACAGTTCACTAGAGGTGTCTCTCCATAAAGATAAATAACATGTTGGGTAAACAAATTACAGATGGGAAATTGACAGAATAAAGAAATCATGCTCATGTCATGAGGATCACTATGAGATTCACTTGGGCATTACAACATAATACATAGACCATAATCCAACTGCATCTATGACTAATAATCCACCCACCGGATATCATCCGAGCAACCGTTGGGTATTAAGTTGCAAGCAACAGATTATCGCCTTAAGCAAAGTGTGTAATGTAAACAATACAAATGTCCTTAAACACAAGATTGTTGTTTTCTCCCTAGTAGCAACAGCACATCTACAACCTTAGAGGTTATTGTCACTCCCCCAGATTATTAGAGGCATGAACCCACTATCAAGCATAAATACTCCCTCTTGGAGTCACTAGAATCTACTCGGCCAAGATATCTACTAGCAACGGAGAGCATGCAAGATCATAAACAACATAGAGATGATAAATCAATAAATCAACTTGACATAGTACTCAATATTCATCGGATCCCAATAAACACAACATGTAGAATTACATAACGATGATCTTGATCATGATAGGCAGCTCACAAGATCTAAACATCTAGCTACTGCTATGGACCCGTAGTCCAAGGTAGACTACTCACACATCACTCCGGAGGCAGGCATGGTGATGAAGAAGGCCTCCGGTGGTGATTACCCTCTCCGGTAGGGTGCTGGGAAGAGCTTCTGGACCCTCCCAATCTCGCGTCGATGATGGTGGCGGCTTGCAGTATGTTTTCTGGAAAATTGATCGGGTCCTTAGGGTTTTCTCGCCGAGGAGAATATATAGGCGGAAGGGCGGTGTCAGGAGGTGGGCCAGGTGCCCACACCACCTGGTGGCATGGGCCAGGGGTAGGCCGCGCCACCCTATGGTGTGGCTGCCTGCTGGCCCCCCTCCGTCTCTGCTTTGGACTCCGCCTCGTGTCGGAAAAAATAGGAACTTTGGCTTTTGTTTCGTCCTATTCCAAGAATATTTCCTGTATAACTTTTCCGAAACACAAAAACAGCAGAAAACAGAGAACTGGCACTGTGGCATCTCGTTAATAGGTTAGTTCCAAAAAATGCATAAAAACACCACAAAGTGTAACAAAACACAAAGCAAATGGTGCATAAACAAGCATGGAGCATCAAAAATTATAGATACGTTTGAGACGTATCAAGCATCCCCAAGCTTAACTCCTGCTCGTCCTCGAGTAGGTAAGTGATAACAAAACAATAATTTTTGAGGTGACATGCACCAACACAATCTTGATCAAACGATGTAAAGCATTGAGTGCTGAGATCAAAGTACTCTAAACATGGGCATAAAAGACTTAATCTTGACAATAAAACTTAGCAACCATGTTATAACATGAAAAGTAACACAAATAAAAGATCATGAGTAATAATGCATTAAAAGTCAAGTGTGTGATTCGAGCATATAAAAAAACATAGCAGAGTGGTTTTTAGCTTGTCCTTCATGGAGTAGCAAAACATAAATGCATAGGACACCTTCAAGTTTAAGAGGGTGACTAGATACAAATAATTTAAGAACAAGCAAAACCATAATCATGAATCAATCAATAATAAATTTTGGGACTATGCACATTATACTCAGAATGACAACTATGCTCTCTTAGATGGTGCATAAAGGTAGAAGGTGGAGACTCAACATAAAAGTAAAAGAAAGTCCCTTCGCAGAGGGAAGCAGGGATTAAACATGTGCTAGAGCTTTTCATTTGTAAAACAGAGATAAAAATTTGTTTTGAGAGGTGGTTGTTCTTGTCAACGACTGGAGATGGGGTTCTTACTATCTTCCATACTAAGCAAGTTTTGAGAGATATTGGCACATTTGTGCTCTTTTATAAATCTTGGCACTCCTCCCCACTTTTCCATTCACAAACCATGGCGAACCGATTCCATCGGGTGCCCACCAACTTTCACATACTATGGAGGAGTGCCTTTTTTTCTTTTCTTTTTTCCTTTTTTTTTTCTTTTTTGAAATATAACAATATGGAAGATAGCAAATCCGACCACTACGTCCCCATGAGCTGAAAACAGTGTCACAAAATGAGAAGTATTTTGAAGGTTTTTTGAAAGGTAGCACATGAAAATTTACTTGGAATGGCTTGCAAATACCATGCATAGGAATTTATAGTGGACTCTTTGGAATAAACTTGGTTTTGGGGAGTTGGATGCACGAGAAGTATTCCCTCTCAGTATAGATGAAGGCTAGCAAAAGACTGGGAGCGACCAACTAAGAGAGCAATAACGGCCATAATCATGCAATGCGACAAAACATTATTAACCAAAGCATAAAGTGGTATCACAAGTCAAAAACCAAATGATCATAGAGGATTGAGGCAACTTGTTAAAGTCAAACATGATTTAAGCATGCACCAAGTCAACCCAAATAAAGCATCAAAGGAGAAAACCACAATAATATGCTCCCATATAATAAAAACAACGCATGATTCTTTCAAAGGCACATTAAGAAATCTCAGTCATTTGAGACAAGTCATGCTACAGCAAAAACTACTAAGCATACTATCAAAATAACATCAAGCATGACATGCAAAAGTCTAAGCCACAGTCTAAACAAGCTCCCATTTGTACCACTATAGGCATGAAACTTTTTTCTCTTTTCCAACACCAATCAACCTTTTGTATCAACTCTTAAAGATGAAAATCATCATAGACCAGAGGTCTAAATACACCTTGATACAAAGAAATAACAAGATCTGAACAAAAATCAAGGCAAAAAATGAAAGCTAAACGCAGTACTAGAAAAAGAGAACACTCGTTGAACGAAAAGAGTGAAAACTAGAGTGTTTTTGGCAATGAAAAACGGAGTGCATCTTCTCCAAAGGAAATATGTTGGGGTCCAACCATTTATCGCAGCAAACAAAACAAAACAAAACTGAAAGCAAAAGTAAAAGTAAAGACACTCCAAGAAAAATACATAGAATACGAAGCAATAAAAATATAGTGTCTTGAAAGATGACCTGATTTTTGCCGATGAAGAAGGGGTGCCTCGGGGCATCCCCAAGCTTTGACGCTTGTACCTCTTGGATATTTCTTGGGGTGACATGGGCATCCCCAAGATTGAGCTTTTGTCCATACTTCATCTCATCTCATCATTCTCCTTTCCCTACACATGAAAACTTCCTTCATACAAAACTTCACACAATTCTATTAGCAACATTAGTGTAAGCATGATAGTAAATCTACTTTTTTGGTCCAGTTTCAACTCAAGTAAAGAACCAATTAAAGCATAAGATACTATAGCAACTTCCTCAAAAGTTCCGTGATCAAAAGAACTCAAAAATAAAGCGATCAAGAGGCAATCACAAATAGTGGCAGAAATCTGTCAAAACAAAACTGCTGGCAAAGATTGATTTTTCTGAGGATTTCTGTTGCTCAAATCGAAAAGGGCGAAACTAATGAAAGTTTGAAAATAACTTGGGGAATGTGCACAAGAAATTTCAGATCAAAAAGATGTTCTGAGGATTTTCACGAATTTTTACGGTACAGCGCAGAAATCTGTTTCACGACACCAACTTCCCCAAATCTTACCTTCCTCCAATTAGAGGTTCTTCTTGGCACAAAAACGAAATAAAAATGATAAGGAGAGGTAATTACAGTAGTAATAACTTCCAAAACTCAATAAAAAGAAAAAGTACTGAAAAAAAACATTGGGTTATCTCCCAAGAGTGCTTTTCTTTAACGCCTTTGAGCTAGGCGCAGAAAGTGGAAATCAAGTAATTTCAAGCGATGAAGCATCAAGTTCATAATTTGCTCTAAGAATAGAGTCGGAAAGTAATTTATTTCGCTTTCTAGGAAAGTGTTTCATACCTTTCTTGAGTGGGAATTGATATTTAATGGTGCCTTCCTTTATATCAATAATGGCACCAATAATTCTAAGAAAAGGTCTTCCCAAAATAATAGGACAAGAAGCATTGCATTGAACATCCAAAACAAGGAAATCAACGGGAACAAGGTTATTGTTAACCATAATAAGAACATCATTAATCCTTCCCAAAGGTTTCTTCTTAGCAACATCAGTAAGAGGAACATCAAAATAACAATTTTCAAGCGGTGGTAAACCAAGCATATCATAAATCTTTCTAGGAATAATAGAAATACTTGCACCAAGATCACATAAAGCATGACAATCAAAATCATTCACATTCATATCAACGATGGGCTCCCAACCATCTTCTAACTTCTTGGGAATAAAAACCTTTTGTTTCAACTTTTCCTCCCTAATTTGCATGAGAGCATTCGTAATATGCTTTGTAAAAGCAACATTCATAGAACTAGCATTAGGACCTAAAGCAAGCTTTTGCAAGAACAAAATTAATTCATAGATATTTCAACCATAAACATCAAAATCATTAAAGGTAGTAGAGCTATTGTCTCCCATACTCCAAAAAATTCAGCACTTTTTGTAGAAAAAGTTTTTGCAGTTTTGGGCTTTTTCGCACAAGGAGTATGAGTTTTCTCTTCACCAATCAAAGTAAGAGGATTGCTAGCATTTGAAATAACATCACTAGTGGTGGTAATAGTACAAACCTTCATATTTCTAGCCATCTCATCTTCTCTTTTCCACCTAGCATGCAATTCTGCTGACATCCTAACATTATCATCAATTCTAACCTGAATGGCATTCAAAGTATTTCTCTCTTTCACATCATGAGGCAAAACTTTTAGTTTAAGAAGTTCAACATCAAGAGCAAGGCTATCAACTTTAGAAGCAAGAACATCAATTTTACCCAACTTTTCCTCAACAGACTTATTAAAAGCAGTTTGTTTACCAATGAAGTCCTTGAGCATGACTTCAAGATCAGAGGGCGTGCCCCTAGTGTTGTTGGAGGAATTACCATAAGAATTGCCATAACAATTACCATTGGTAGAAGGATACGACCTATAATTGTTGCTAGCAAAATTGTTCCTATAAGCACTGTTGTTGAAATTATTATTTCTAATGAAGTTTACATCAACATGCTCTTCTTGAGCAACCAAAGAGGCTAAAGGAACATTATTAGGATCAACATGAGCTCTATCATTAACAAGCATAGCCATAATAGTATCAATCTTATCACTCAAGGAAGAGGTTTCTTCAACAGAATTTACCTTCTTACCTTGTGGAGCTCTCTTGGTGTGCCACTCAGAATAATTTAACATCATATTATCAAGAAGCTTCGTTGCGGCTGATGGCGCGGTGTTGAACGGTGCCAGGAAACTTGTTGGCGTGTAGTTGATGATGTAAATGACCGGCCAGTTGGAAACCCCAAGAGAAGGTTTGATGAATATAGCAGCAAGTTTTCCCTCAGTTATGAAACCAAGGTTATCAATCCAGTAGGAAAAAGGCAAACTCAAGAAGGTGATGCTTGCTAGCTTCGCAATAGCTCCGGACAATTTATAGGGCGCCTCGTCCAGTGCTTTGCTTTGCCAGCTGCAACGCGGAATCCTGCACATAACACAACCAAGAACTTTGCTCCCAACTTACGATGAGGTTGTCAATCTCACCGGTTTGCTGTAAACAAAGGAATGAGCGTATCGAGTGGAAAGCAATAGTAGTATGCGAGAAAGTAAACAGTGCGAGTAAAGTAAACAGGTGATAGCAATGTAAAGGAAATAGGACCGGGGTCCACAGTTCACTAGTGGTGTCTCTCCATAAGATAAATAATAACATGCTGGGTAAACAAATTACAGTTGGGCAATTGATAGAATAAAGATAACGTGATATGTCAAGAGGATCACTATGAGATTTACTCTAGGCATTACAACAAGATACATAGACCGCCATCCAACTTCATCTATGACTAATAATCCACTCGCGGGGAATCAATCCGAGGACCCCTTGAGTATTAAGTTGCGAACAACAGATAACTGCATTAAGCAAAGTGTGTAATGTAAACAAAGCATATGTCCTTGGACATAAGAATGTTGTTTTCTCCCTAGTGGCAACATCACATCAACAACCTTAGAGGTTTCTGTCACTCCCCCGGATTAAATAGAGGCATGAACCCAACTATCAAGCATAAATACCCCCTCTTGGAGTCACTAGTATCTACTCGGCCAAGATAGCTACTAACAACGGAAAGCATGCAAGATCATAAACAACATAGAGATAACATAAGATAATATTCAGCACATCAACTCAATCATAACACCAATATTCATCGGATCCCAACAAACATAATATGTAGAATTACATAACGGTAATCTCGATCATGTAAAGTAGCTCACGAGATCTAAACATGAAGCACATGGTGGAGAAGACAACCAACTAGCTACTGCTATGGACCCATAGTCCATGGTAGACTACTCACTCATCGCGCCGGAGGCAAGCATGGCAATGAAGAAGACCTCCGATGGCGATTCCCCTCTCTGGTAGGGTGCCGGGAAGAGCTTCTGGACCCTCCCGATCTCAGGTCGACGACGGCGGCGAATCACGATGTGTTTGTGGAAAATAGATTGGTGTTTAGGTTTTTCCCATCGGGGGGTCTTTATAGGCGAAGGGGCAGCGTCAGAAGTGGACCAGGTTGGGCTCACCATAGGCGGCGCGGCCAGGCCCTGGGCCACGCCCCCTGGTGGTGAGGCCACCCCTTGGCTCCGTTCCGTCTCCTCTTCGGTGTTTTGGAAGCTTCGTTAAATATCTGGATGTTCGGCTTTTGTTTCGTCAAATTCTGAGAATAATTCCTGTGTAACTTTTCTGAAACACAAAAATAGCAGAAAATAGGGAACTGGCACTGTGGCATCTCGTTAATAGGTTAGATCTGGAAAATGCATAAAAATTCCACGAAGTGTAACAAAACACTAAGCAAATGGTGTAAAAACAAGTATGGAGCATAAAAAATTATAGATACGTTTGAGACGTATCAGCATCCCCAAGCTTAACTCCTGCTCGTCCTCGAGTAGGTAAGTGATAACAAAAGAAATAATTTTTGAGGTGACATGCACCTACACAATCTTGACCATCTATGTAAGCATTGTGTGCTGGGATCAAAAGAACTTAAAACATGGGCATGAAAGATATAATCTTGATAGAAGAAACTTAGCAACCATGTTATAACATAAAAAAGAACACAAATGAAAGATCATGAAAATGAAACAATGAAAGTCAAACGTGTGTTCCAATCATAAGGAAAACATAGCAAATGGTTTTCAGCTTGTCCCTCATGGAATAGCAAAACATAAATGCATAGGACACCTTCAAGTTTAAGAGGGCGACTAGATACAAATAATTTAAGAACAAGTGAAACCAACATCATAAATCAATCAATAAAAACTTTGGGACAATGCACATTATACTAAGAATGATAACTATGCTCTCTTAGACGATGCATAAAGATAGAAGGTGGTGACTCAACATAAAAGTAAAAGAAAGGCCCTTCGCGGAGGGATGTAGTGATTGCAAGTTTTATAAACCTTGAAAAATTATGGTACTTACTAGCTTTGAGCTCTCATTGCCCCCATCATAGGCATCTTGAATGGTTAGAGTTAATGCGAGTACAATTATGAAGCATATGCTTGACAAATCATAAGTTGAAAACCTCGTGTCCCGTGAAGTACGAATACCCAAACCTCATGCTACTCGACTTAGAGTCCCAAGCAGGCTCTTTTCATTGTAAATATATGTGTATCATCGAGAACCGCCAACGGGGTACCTCCTGCCCGATGACATGGAACAAGCCCACATCAAAATGACAAGACAAACAGATAATGAACACCTCGACATCTCTTTTATTTACCATTGGTATAGCTTTTTATTGTGAGATGCGTCGTCGAATGTCCACTATGGGCATGCTGTAAATTTCCACCATGAATGATGCATGGCTTAGATTAGTGGCCCAGGCGTTTCCCTAACACATATAAAAACTCCATGATCCCGCAAGATTCCCAACTTATTTCATATCACAAGTATCCATAAACAAAAGATCACGATATCAACTCAAATGAAAGAAAGTGCAATGTTGAAAGCTTGCCCCATGACAGCATGGCTGGGCTAATTTCCAACTTACAACTTGCAAGCATAACAACTCAACATAAGAGAGCCACAATGTCAAAATTTTAAAACGAGAAAAGTAAAGTGTGCCATCAGGTTCGTGAGAGCTTTACTGACCAATTTTTGCATAACACCAAAAAGAGTTTAATTTGAACGATAGATAAAAGCAAGTCAAATGTACTTTGGAATAGCAAATTGCTAATAGGTATATATGGTGGACACAATGGCAAACTTGGTTTTTAGGAGTTGGATGCACGAGTAGAGCTCATACTCAGTACAAAATGAGGGCTAGCAAAAGACTGGGAGCGACCAACTAAGAGAGCAATAACGATCATAATCATGCAAAGCGACAAAGCGACATTAAAAGAAGCATAAGATGGCATCAAAAGTCAAAAACTAAATGATCATAGAGGCTTATGGCGACTTTGTATGAGTCTAACATGTGTGAGCATGCACCAAGTCAACCCAAATAAAGCATCAAGGGGAAAACCAAAATAATGCTTCCAAATAATAAAAACAACGCATGATTTTTTCAAAGGCTCATTAAGCAATCTTAGTCATTTGAGACAAATCATGCTACAGCAAAACCACTAAGCATACTATCAAAAAGACATCAAGCACGACATGCAAAAGCCTAGGCCACAGTGTACACAAGCTCCTTTTTGTACCACTTTTTTGCATGGAACTTTTTCTCTTTTCCAACACCATTCGAACCTTTTTGAAACAACTCTTTTGATGAATACCAACATAGACCAGAGGTCAAAATACACCTTGATGCAAAGATATAACAAGATCTGAACACAAATCAAGGTGAAAATCGAAAGCTAAACACAGTTCTAGAAAAAGAGAACACTCATTGAACGATAAGAGTGAAAAACGGAGTGTTCTTGGCAAATAAAAAGCAAGGCAACTTCTCCAAAAGGAATTTGTTGGGGTCCAACCATTTATTGCAGCAAACAAAACTAAACAAAACTGAAAACTAAAACAACTGACGCTCCAAGAAAAATGCATAGTGCATGAAGCAATAAAAATATAGTGCGTTGAAAGGTGACCTGATTTTTGCCGATGAAGAAAGGGTGCCTCGGGGGCATCCCCAAGCTTTGACGCTTGTACCTCTTGGATATTTCTTGGGGTGCATTTTATATCCAAAAAACTGATATGCTGGCTTTTATGGGTTATCTCGGAATACTATTGTGCCTTCTTTGGCTATATCGACACTTTACCATCGATACTTTGCCTTTTGAGTTGCTTTGCCTCTTGGGCTACTTTGCCTCTTGGGCTGCTTCGCCTCTTGGGCTGCTTTGCCTCTTGGGCTGCTTTGCCTCTTGGGCTACTTTGCCTTTTGGGCTGCTTCGCCTCTTGGGCTGCTTTGCCTCTTGGGTTGCTTCGCCTCTTGGGCTGCTTCGCCTCTTGGGCTGCTTCGCCTCTTGGGCTGCTTCGCCTCTTGGGCTGCTTTGCCTCTTGGGCTACTTTGCCTCTTGGGCTGCTTTGCCTCTTGGGCTACTTTGCCTCTTGGGCTGCTTTGCCTCTTGGGCTACTTCAACATGTTGCCACTTGGGCCATGTCTCATTGACATTGTCTGTTTTGACAATGCCGGTAAACTGATACGCCTCTTGGGCTGTGCCAACACTGGGCACTTGTTAGTAAGCGAAATGATAAGTTATGTTAATAAGCCAAACCGGGATACTCTGTGAAGCCGGATATGATAAGAGATATGATATTTGTTAGCTTTGAGATCACTGTCTCGATATGTTACTGAGCCAGAATTGGCAATAACTGAAGGGATTATAGAATGCCGTGATATGCTGGCATGCCAAAATAAACGGTGATATGAGTTATTGATAGATGCCTTGATATGCTGGCAAACCAAAATAAACGGTGATTGGGGATTTTGGTCGATGCCATGATATGTCGGCATACTGAAATTTTGCTCATGCCATGATATATCGGCACACTGAAATACATGTGACTCAAGATGTTACTTAATAGCCTGATGTGCTTACAAACTGAAATACCTGAGACCTGAGATATAAACTGAAGCCCTGGTGGTATAATAGTAATTTCTTCTCCGTAACGACAATATGGAGAGTCTTAGCCGGGTAATAGATATATATATAATGAAATGTCCAACCTGTTCTGTAGTCATACTAAAAGACATAGCAATGGTCATAGTATTTGGCATATAGCAATCTAGCATATGGAGTTTGACATATAGCATATAGCATTCGGCACATAACTCTTGAAATAAAGCACTTGGCATATAGACTGAGATATAGCAGTTTGACATATAGCAGCTGAGATAGACATATAAGCTAACTTGGCAACTCATATGAAAAATTAGGCACTCATGTGCCGGCATATAAATGTTGGTATACTGTAACTGACATGCGAGATTTAACATAAAGCATGCAGAAACTGGTATTGAGATAGGGATATAACCTGATGTGATAGTAAACTCACAGTAGCTAGCTAGCATATGGTACTCAACATATATAAACTGGCATACGAGCCTTGGCATATGACAGCCGACATATAACACATGGCAAATAGCCAAAACAGATACTAAACTTGACATAGCAAATAGCAACAGTAGTCTCTATGCAAGGTGGTACTCATAGCACTTGGCATATTAGTAGATATAGTGAACTCAGCATATCAACTAGCATACTGATTATAGCACTATAGCAGATATAAATATTGGCATATGCAAAGGCATAAAACTTGACATAGCAACTTGCTTATAGTAACAGACCTAAGTCTAAGATATGAGATATCCTCTAAGTCATAGAATTTGACATGCTATTGTTGGCATACAAAGCCGGCATATAACACGCCAAGATAAAACTTTGCACAAGACTGTAGACATATAAACTGATAATGACTATACTATTTGCAGCATATATGTGTAGCAATTGGCATAGAAACAGACATATAGGAGAAATACTGGATAGCTGGTGACAAGGGTATAGTTAATAGAGCCTGTTAGTTGAGTACCCCTGAGGCCCGTTAAGCTAGGCCCAATTGTAATGATAGTCGAATACGAGTCTTTACCGTATGTCGATATTGTAATCTGTATCGGACCCTACCCGATCCTCGAGACCTGGCCACCTATATATATAGGGGCCAGGAGGGGACGGTGGAGGGCAGATTGAAAGCAAGCCAGGTTGAGCACCCAAGTTTACTTTTGATACACACCTATTTCGACTAACTTTACCTTCGAGTTCATCCGACGCCCTATCTCCCCGATCCTAAGTCCTTCATCTAGGACATTTGCCGAGTTAACCCCTCGTCAATTGGCGCCGACCGTGGGGATCTTGGGCGTTGGAATCATGAATTCGACGGCTTTTTCGCTTTTATCCAACAGCAGTACAGAAGTCGACGAAAATCAAGAGATGGAGTTGACAATTGGAAGTTTGAGCATCCTCATCGGGCCATCGGGTTCATCCCGCCTCTCGGATTCGACGAAACCAGATCCGTCGGCAAGCAGGCCCGAAACAGAGGAAACATTGAAGTCATCAGAAGACTCTTCCAGCGAGGTAAACTCGCCGGTCAGCTCAGAAAAAGCATCAATCGCAGAAGGCGACGAAATTCAGGAAAAATTCGACTCAGAAGAAAAAGCGTGTCAGACGCACAACAACTCAAAGGACTTCGCCGAGGGAAGCATCGGCGTCTCCAAAGTACATCAGTTATGCGTCATTATCACTGAAGCAGAAGAAGGAAACAACAGCGAAGGAAGCAAAAAGGTCGACAAGCAAGTCGACAAAATGAAAGATCACAACAAAAAGGGAAAAGAGAAAGTCCATGTCTCGGCTGGTGAATGGAGAATGATCAAGTCAGCCATTAATCATGGTACAGAAGTGCCCGAAGGATCAAGAAGAGAAGTTCTAATGGGATATCAGTATGCATTATACCAACACAGGAAGAAGCTAAGGGAGGAAAGAGAAATGGTGTTCCAAGACAATAACAGTATATCAAGGGAGGAATACTGGGAAGACTATAGTGAAGATTCAGAATATAGCAGAGAAAGGCGCAGAGACCCAAAACACAACAGGGGGGCTACAGCATGCGGCAGAGAAGAAAGGTACTCAAGGAGCCCCACCCCGCAGCTAGAAGAGGAGGAAGGTGATTTGATACAAAAAACGCCAGAGGCAGCATTAGCAGCAGCATAAGCGTATTTGCTAGCTACAAGACCAGAACATGGAGACCCGCGAGAATATATGCACCGAGCCGCGATACGAAGCCTCGGAATAGTAGAAGGTAAGATCAGGGAACAAGGCCCAGAGACAAAGTCGACAAGCTACAAGGGAAATCGAAAGGAGAAGTTCAGACATAATTGCGCAGATAACGAGTGTAGCGAGTCATCAGAAGAGAAAAAGCAACAGAAAAGGAAGGAGGACGCAAGAAGTATAATAGCGCAAGCTCGAGTTAATAAATCACGACATGCTTGGAGGGAAGAGAATTACGAGGATGATGATAAGGATATGGGTGCGTTATGCTTTACCCGTAGGGTTCGCAAAACGTGGGTACCCAAAGGATTCAAATTACCGCACGACCAGAATAAGTATGACGGGTCGCAAGAACCTACCTTATGGCTATCAGATTATCTACAGGCAGTACAGATATTAGGGGGAACAAAGGCGACTGCAATGCAAAGTTTGCAGCTGCACCTCACCGGCGCCGCACGGTCCTGGTTGAACACCCTACCCGACGAATCCATTGGAAGCTGGGGGAACTCGAAAGTCAATTCACAAGAAATTTTCGTTCCACCTACAAGCGCCCAGCATCACTGGAGGAAGTTAACGCATGTGTGCAGAGGAAAGGCGAAACGTTACGTTCTTATATACAACGCTGGAGTATAATCAAAAACTCGGCAGAGGACGTCTCCGACGAACGAGCAATAGATGCCTTTTCGGAAGGACTTCGTCGCTCAGATCTTGTGGAAGAAATAGGAAGAACAGGACCTACGACAGTAGCTGAGCTAATGGAACAAGCCAACAAATTCGCTGATGGAGAAGGCGCGTATAACAACAAAAGAGGACGTTCACCAGAAGTCGACAGAATAAGTCGACAGAGGAGACGACACCGCAGCAGGGATAACCAAGGAAGGCGAAATCAGGTAGCCGCGGGTTACATACTAGAAGAAGAGGAAGGGTATGAAAGTAGGAGGTTTCAGGTAGAAGGAGTAGAAAAATCGAGATACTCTGGTCCTTCGGCCGAGGATATGCTATACGGACCTTGTCGAATCCACTACGCGTATCTCGACGGGAAAAGGGTCTCAAATCACCAAATGAAGGACTGCAGAACATTCCTAAGGTTGCAAAGCGCAATGGGCTCAAGCCAAGAAGGAAGGCAAGGAGAAAGACGTAGAAGTCAAGGATATCAAATGCAAAGGCTAGCAAAGCACTTAGAGTCAAAAGTGTACATATCAGCCATGATTCAACCGGTGCCCAAGTCAAAGAAAGAGCGAAAGAGCATATCCAGACAAGTAAACCTAGCAATATCATCACCACCAGCTACCACAGAGTACCTACGATGATCAGAGCAACCAGTCAAGTTCAGTAGAGCAGACCACCCAAGGAAAGTTCCCAGGCCGGGCCACTCGCCTATGGTTCTAAAAGCACAAATAGGAGGGTACGACATCGGAAGAGTGTTCATGGATGCAGGGAGCGGCATAAAATTAATATATGCTAGAACACTAAAGGCGATGTGCATCTCGCTGACGAGTCTGAAGCCAACAGATTGCTCTTTCCACGGAATAGTACCAGGAGCAGCAAACTACCCCTTGGGAAGAATAGAACTCGATGTCTGCTTTGGCAGCAGCGAAAATTATAGAAGAGAGAAACTGGAGTTCGAAGTTATGGATTGGCCGTCACAATATCATGCAATCCTGGGGCGCCCAGCATTTGCAAAATTCATGGCAGTACCACACTACGCGTATCTTACGTTAAAAATTCCAGGGCCCAATGGAACAATCACAGTACAAGGGAGCTTTGAAGTATCCAATACATGCGACAGGGAATTCAACAGGATGGCGCAAACCTTCGGCATGACAGCAGAGTATGAGAGGTTAAAGGGAGAAACAGATCACAATGTACTACCCGACGTTGGACGATCCCTGCCAGATCAGGCTTTCGACACGTCTCAGGACTCAAAGAAAATTCAGGTCCATCCTACAGATGCAAACAAGACAACATCAATTGCGGTAAACTTGGATCCCGCATAGGAAAGCGCGCTCGTCGAGTTCCTCCGTGAGCGCTGGGAAATCTTCGCCTGGTGTCCATCAGACATGCCAGGGGTTCCCAGGGAACTCATCGAGCACGCATTGAACGTAGATCCCAAGGCAAAGCCAGTTAAGCAGCCACTACGACGATTCGATGAACCTAAGAGGAAGGCGATAGCATCAGAGTTGCACAGGCTAGAAAATGCCGGATTCATTAGAGAAATAAAAACTTCGAGTTGGGTGTCGAACCCAGTCATAGTACCCAAGAAGAATACAGACGTACAAAGAGTATGTGTCGACTACACATCTCTCAATAAGCATTGTCCAAAGGACCCCTTCCCTTTACCCCGCATCGATTCAACAGCGGGATGCGCAAGGCTTTCCTTTTTGGACGCATACTCTGGCTACAATCAAATCAAACTGAAGAGAGAAAACGAGGAAAAAACGGCCTTCATCACACCATATGGGGTGTTTTGCTACCAAGTGATGCCGTTTGGCTTAAAAAACGCAGGAGCAACTTATCAAAGGATGATGCAAAGTTGCCTCGGGAGCCAAATAGGGCGCAACATACAAGTCTACATTGATGATGTAGTCATCACCACAAGAGAGGAGAAATCTCTAATCAGCGACTTGGCAGAAACCTTCGACAACCTGAGCAGGTACAAGCTTAAGCTTAACCCGACAAAGTGCTCTTTCGGCGTCTCGGCAGGACAACTTTTAGGATTCCTGGTATCAGCACGAGGAATAGAGGCGAACCCAGAGAAGATTCAAGCAATTTTGACAATGGGGAAACCCACGAAACTACACGACGTACAGAAACTTGCAGGACGCGTCGCGGCACTAAGTCGCTTCGTGGCTCGATTAGGGGAGAAGGCGCTTCCTTTTTATGCACTTATGAAGAAGTCAGACGATAAATTTGAGTGGACAGAAGAAGCAGACACAGCGTTTGCACAGTTGAAAAAAGTGCTTTCCACGCCACCAGTGCTGGTCGCACCAAAAGAGAAAGAACCACTACTATTGTACATCGCCGCAACCCATCAGGTGGTGAGTACGGTATTAGTAGTCGAAAGAAGCGAAGAAGGAAAAGCCCACGGCGTCCAGAGGCCAGTATATTTCATCAGTGAAGTGTTGTCTCCAACAAAACAAAGGTACCCGCACTATCAGAAATTGGCATATAGTGTCTTCACCACCGCACGAAAACTACGACAGTACTTTGCGGTGCACCCAATTATAGTGGTCAACGAGGCGCCATTGTCGAACATATTGAATAATCCCTCAGCAACAGGACGTGTCTCTTTGTGGGGAATCGAGTTATCTCCCATGGACATCACGTACGAAAAAAGGAAGGCGATTAAGTCGCAAGTTTTGCCAGATTTTACAGCAGAGTGGTTGGAGCTGCAAAGCACAGGACCACCAGATTTATCCAGTGTTTGGACAATGTACTTCGACGGTTCTAAAAGAGTCCAAGGCGCAGGCGCGGGAGTGGTGTTGATATCACCTCATGGCGACAAATTAAAGTACGTCTTAAGGATGAGCTTTCCACAGGCTTCTAACAATGAGGCAGAGTACGAGGCTTTGTTGCACGGAATGAAGATGGCTAAAGCATGTGGAGCAACTCGCCTAAAAATATTTGGAGATTCCAACCTTGTCGTCCAGCAAGTTATGAACAGATGTGACACAATCAATGATAACATGATGGCATACAAAAATCTGTACCATTATCTCGAAGGTACATTCGATGGATGCGAAGTCTCGCACGTAAGCAGAAACAGCAATGAAGAAGCCGACAATTTAGCAAACATCGGGTCGCAATGTTTACCCGTGCCATCCGGAGGGAGGAAATAGTAGAAAGATCAATAAAAGGTGGAAAAAGTTCGACTACTACGACAGGCTCGGAGGCTACATTAGAACCAGAGGAGGTCATGATGATAGAGGAAACATGGATGCAGCCGTATCTTGCATACATGATAAATAAAAAGCTACCAGAAGATGCAGTGGAAGCCAAGAGGATAACTCGAAGATCGAAAGCGTTCGTCATATTGCAAGGGAAATTATACAAGAAAAGTATTACTGGCGTTTTGCAGCGTTGCGTAACGCCTCAAGAAGGACAAAAGTTACTACAAGACATACATGGTGGAATATGCGGCCATCATGCTAGCAGCAGAGCAATAGCAGCAAAAGCTTTCCGAGCAGGATTTTATTGGCTAACAGCTATCGAGGATGCAAAAGATATAGTTCGAAAGTGTGAAGCATGTCAAAGGTTTGCATCTAGACCGCATGCACCAGCAGCAGAGTTACAAACAATACCATTATCTTGGCCTTTTGCACAATGGGGACTCGATATGGTGGGAAAGTTACATAAATCCTGGCCAGGAGGGCATGTCTACATGTTAGTGGCAGTCGATAAATTCACCAAATGGGTGGAAGCGGCCCCGATGACAACTCAAGATTCTACAGCAGCAATCAACTTCATCAAGTCGATAGTTTTTCGTTTTGGCGTACCATACAGCATCATCACAGACAATGGGATAAATTTCACTTCAAAGGAATTCAAGGGTTACTGCGAAGGATTAGGGATCAAGCTAAAATTCGCATCGGTGGCCCACCCGAAGACAAACGGGCAAGTCGAAAAAGCTAATGGCCTGATATGTAGCGGGATAAAAAAGAGGCTCCTAGCACCTCTCGAGAAAGCCAAGAGCGCTTGGGTGGAAGAATTACCCTCCGTTCTTTGGAGTCTAAGAACCACGCCTAACGCAGCAACTCAAGAAACTCCCTTTTTCCTGGTCCATGGCGCAGAAGCCGTGCTTCCAGTTGAGGTTACACACGAGGCTCCAAGAGTAACAGCCTATGACGAGACGACGTCGACAGAAGCATTGCAAGACGATGTCGATGCACTAGATGAAGCAAGAGATAAAGCACTAGAAAGGGCTACGCAGTATCAACAAAGCTTACGAAACTACCATAGTAGTCGAGTTCGTCCACGGTCCTTCGTGGTGGGAGACTTAGTTTTGCGACTCAGGCAAGACAGCCACGACAAATTGGAGTCCCCTTGGGTGGGACCTTACATCATCACCGAAGTAATACCAGGAGGAGCATATCGACTACAAGACAAGAAGACTGGGAAGGACGAGAGCAACCCGTGGAATGCAGAACAGCTACGTCGTTTCTACGCGTAAAATAAAAATATTGTTCTCAGCAAATTCGAGTTAAACCTTCTGAACCCAGAACATGAGGCCACAGGTCGGGTTCTTTGGGTTGAACTCGACAAAATTGTGCAAATATTCTTCGCCTCGGGGGCTTCAACCCTCGGGCCGTACGAAGGGAATTCTTATCGCGACTTGGAAGACCTTTTTCATTATAAGGTTGTAGAAGCAACCCGATAAATATTGAAATAATTTGGTTCGCAAAGGAACCCGACATTCTTCTTATAAAATTGGTTCGCAAAGAACCCGATAAATGGAAAAGTATACCTCAGAACAATGATTTGTTTTCATGGTACTAGCAAAAACATCGACACCAAGTGCGAATATTCATTACAGATAAACATGGTAGCAAGGACATTATCAAACGAACTTACATAAAAAAGCAAGTCCTAATGGAAGTGGACTTCAGCTTCATACTTCTTCTGGCAAAGGGTGCCGTCGTAGATCTTCACGTCGAACTTCAACGTGCCGATGTGGAAGTCGAAGGCCATGAAGAAGCCTGGGTGGATGTCGTGGTCCTCTGCAAATTGCGACCAGCCGCCCTTAAAATACTACTCGTCGTCGCCATCATACCACACCTCCACCTCGTATGGGATACCATTGCCAGATTGTTCACGAAGAACCGCCTCTCGAAGCTCTCGGCCATCCATGAACTTGGTAAAATTCAGCGGCAGGCGCTGAATCTCACGGCACTGTGCCATGGCAATGCAGAGGAAGGAAAAGATACGGGAAGGTGCAGCAGGTGCAGCAGGCGCAGCAGGAGGAGGAGCGTTTGGACCTGGAGTAGCGTCAGTCACCTTGGGCTTGTTTTTGCTACCAGGGGGGCGGCCGGGACGACGCTTAGCCGGAGCATCCAAAGAAGTTCCTGCGGCGGCCGGCGGGGTATTCTTGTTCTTACTTCCACGAGGGCGACCTCGACCTTGTGGCACCACTGGGGAGCCAAGGGTCAGACAAGAACCTTCAGCATCGGCCATGAGAACAAGGGAGAAACCTCGGAAAACCCTAGATGGAGAGAGAAGATGATGCGGCGGAGGAGGAATCTGATTAGGGTTATTTACCTTAACCGGAAGGTGCCTTATTTATAAGCACGTGACATTGGGCCCCCGCGCTACAACAAAGCCCGTAAACGTATTTTACAGCAAGAGTTGAATTCTGCGCAGAGCAGACGATAATATCAAAGAAGAAAAATAAGAAAAGGAGACTATGGTCGCATGATATGAAAACTTCGACTTGGACTCAGGGGCTCACCAACAGTGAGACGTTCACAGAAGAAAAGGTGGCGCCGATGAATGCCAAGTAGGTGCACAAGACTGTATACGAAGGAATTTCGATTATACCCATGGGGGCTCCTATTTTCAAGAATGGTAAATACAAACTTCTCCCTGAAGTGGTGGATGAGTATTAGATGGCAAGATGTTCTTAAGGTATCTAAAAATTGAAGTATCTCAACGATGATGTATCTGGAAGTTAAAATATCTCGAGTTGGAGTATGATGAGTTACATTACATTTCTTGAGCCTATACTCGAAAAAATCCTTTTTCGACTATAGCCTCGGGGGCTACTCCCATCGGGAGCGCTGAGCGCGCACCCGACGATATTTCTGGGCAAAGCATTATAATCCGAGAAGTACAGGAGTGTTACTCCCATCGGGAGCGAGTTTTATGGTTGAAGAAACCCGAATATTTTCAGTCAAGATTTGACTGCGATATGAGATTCTCGAGTTGCGTTATCGCAACACAACTCGAATGCCGTGACTTGTCACGAAGGTAAGACCCCGGGATCCGTCCTGTGTGGCCTGGTATACGCACATGGATGCGCTCTGCTGGTATGTATCCGTGTCTACGACGCGAAGAAAATCCTGGTGGACGCACTGGGTACCCTGAGAACCACTGGGATTCATTCTTTATAAGTCCTAAATGCGGCAAAAGAATGGATTTGACCGGTGTCCCGAATTCAAGTCCAAGGGGATTGAATTTGAAGTAGGTGACAAGTACCTGTTCCGGTAGTTAACTGACCTCTTGATCCGTCAGAGTTGTCAGGCTTGTTCATCAAAACCCCTTGCGAAAGAATATCATGAAAATAAGTCAAAAAGACTAAGTTGAAGATTTGAAGATAAGAAGAAATCGAAGAATTGATCAAGTCGAAGATTTGAAGATTAGAGATTCAACCTGAATCTACAATTCTGGTAGAATCTCAGGGGCTACTGACAAGGGTATAGTTAATAGAGCCCGTTAGTTGAGTACCCCTGAGGCCCGTTAAGCTAGGCCCAATTGTAATGATAGTCGAATACGAGTCTTTACCGTATGTCGATATTGTAATCTGTATCGGACCCTACCCGATCCTCGAGACCTGGCCACCTATATATATAGGGGCCAGGAGGGGACGGTGGAGGGCAGATTGAAAGCAAGCCAGGTTGAGCACCCAAGTTTACTTTCGATACACACCTATTTCGACTAACTTTACCTTCGAGTTCATCCGACGCCCTATCTCCCCGATCCTAAGTCCTTCATCTAGGACATTTGCCGAGTTAACCCCTCGTCAGCTGGCGTGCACGCATGTAAACTAATTTACACAGGAATGGTAGTACAATGGCTGGCTAGGCTCATGCCTAGCCCCTCGAGTTATTTCTTCTAGTGAGGAGATACTAAACTCGACTAAACTGACTAGCCCCCGAGTTGACACACTCAACCCCGGAGAAACATTAAATGACTTACTAGTATACTAGCTGGTAAATACTTGGTAAAAACTAACTTCTTTCTAATATTCTAGAAGAACAAGCTATTGGCAGTTAGCTAATTTTTGTTACTCCAAAAGGTGGCCAGGATACTAGCTGGCTCGGCCAGATTATATTCATACCTGGGAGGAAACTTTGCATAGCAAAGAATGCGTGCAGCCTCGCCTCGCCGCGGCCCAGGCAAGGGCGTGCAATCTGGACGTGGCCCATCGAACAGAGGGAGTAGCCAGCCTGGAGGCTGGCCTGACGCGCTATGGGGCCGGGGCACAGGCCCAGCCGGGACTCCGGGCGCCAGTCCAGCTGGGAAGGGAGAGGATGCGGCCCGGCCGGAACTGGGGGAAAACCGACCCACTCGGGATTCCGCCCCGCGCTGGCCCAGCCGGAGAGCGCCAGGACCCGCCGCACACCGGCCCAAGCCGGAACTGGAGCGCGCCGGCCCAGCCGGGAGCTATCCCGCGCCAGCCCAGGCGGGCCGCTTCTAAGCCGGCCCAGCCGGGATGGCCTGGCGCGCCGGAGGACTGGCCCAGCCGGGATTCGCCCGCCGCTGGCCTAGCCGGAACTGGCCGGGATTGGCCCAGAAACTTGATATACCGGCCAAAAAAAAGGCCGAATTCGCTGCTTGCCGGCCCACGAACGTGAATTCCGGCCAGGAGAAGATATATTCCGGCCGGGGAAGTTATATGCCGGCCCGAGGAATGCCGAAGTCGACCCCGGGCCCACGTATGTTGGCCGGGATATAAATATGCCGGCCGGGACATAAATATGCCGGTCGGGACATAAATATGCCGACCCGGAAATGCTGATGTAGATCCGGGACAACTATATGCCGGCCCAGGCGAGTTGATGTCAGCCCGGGAAGATGAAGAATACCTGTAATGCTCGGAGGTGGTGCTGATGTCGAGCCCCCGAGCAGACGAAGAAGATC
The DNA here is from genome assembly GCA_007115705.1 of Dactylis glomerata. Classification (NCBI taxonomy): domain Eukaryota; kingdom Viridiplantae; phylum Streptophyta; class Magnoliopsida; order Poales; family Poaceae; genus Dactylis; species Dactylis glomerata. Next base: position 5,125,891 of record QXEO01000171.1, read on the forward strand.
ATGTCCGGATGTACTCCTACCAGCGCCTTGATCAGCCCCACGATGGGCGCTAAATGTCGTCATGGTGAACGAGCATATGCCATGGGATGGCTTAAGTTGGGGCCGAACGTACACTGGTGGATCCGGAGGAGGGAAGGCGCAGTAGAGACCGCGCATAGAGCACACTGCTAACACACCGAGCTACCCAGGTTCGGGGCCCTCGTGAGGAGGTAACACCCCTACTCCTGCATGTCTGATCTATATGAGCTACACATGAGAGCTACAATGGTGCTCCTTGAGCTGTTCATCTTGCCTATCTAAGGCTGCACTGGGCAGGAGCTAAAGAGCTAGTGCTACTCAAGAAGAAGAGCTCCCGTGGAGCGAGAGAGAGTGAGCCTCCTCTGGAGGCTGGGGTGATCGTTCCCCTTGGTGCCCCTTATATAGGGAGCCCAGGGGACAAGGGATGCCCCACACAACACTATGCATGTACCATGTACACTGTAGATGAGCTGACTACTAGGGTCTTGTCACACTGTAGCGCTGTCATCACTGCGGTACCGTACTTGATACTGTGGCTGGTGTCATGGTCTTGTCCCATCTTGTCTGTACTTGGTGTCCTCGGTCTTCGTCTTCTAGCGTCTGTCTTCAGGATCTCCATGTCATCAGTCTTATCCTCCTCCTGAGGATAAGACTGACTAGGAGAGGAGGAGTATGCTGGTCTGAGCCAAGGGGCGTCCCAAGACCAGCATATAACGATGGAGGATGTGCCAGTCCGAGCCTAGAGGCGTCCCAAGACTGGCACAAGGCGATGGAGTCGATGACGGATGAGCAATATGTCCCGGAGAAGCTAAATCCCGGCCCAGGAGGGGCTAAGCCGGCCTGGGGAGAGGAAACCCGGCCTGGGCCAGGGGAATCCCGGCCCAGCCGGGACTTGCAGGTGGCGGCCCAGAGGAGTAATCCCGGCCAGGCCGGATCCTCCTGATCCGGCCCAGCCGGGTGAAGGACTTGGCAGCCCACCCGGGGCAAGACCTAGCGGCCCACCCGGGGAGAAGGGCGTCCTCGGCCCAGCCGGAGTAGAAAGGCGCCGGCCCAGCCGGGGCGGAGGCCTGGCTGCCCAGCGGGAGTTCCGGCCCAGCCGGGGGAGGAGGAAGGCCGACCGGCCCAGCCGGGATATGCTGCCTCGGCCCAGCCGGGGTCTGCTGGCACCGGCCCGGCCGGGGGCTGCTGGCACCGGCCCAGCCGGGGTAGAGGGAGGCTGGCATGGCCGACCATATGTCGGCCTGGCTACTGATATGCTGGCCCAGCTGCACTTTAATCCGGCCTGGCCTGCTATACTCCGGCCTGAATAGGTACAATCCGGCCTGGTCCTCAATAATCCGGCTAGGAGACTTATAATCCGGCCCAACCTTGCTATTTAACTGCTTTTTAATATTTCTGCACATATAACTTGATATATAATGCATATATTAGTCGTAACAAAGAGGTACTTTGGTATACCCGGGGTTATATTCCCGACAGTTTATACATAACTACATAAGCAATTCAAAGAAACCAACGAAAGACGGTCACAAACTTGAGGCCTAGAAGCAAGCAGCATCAACCATAGTGGTAAACTCAAGTTATAAGTTAAAGGCTAATGATTAACGTACATAAAATCCAATATCCAAATCATAAAACCGATGGTATAAGCCCATAGACAGTCAGAAAATCATCAGCGGTCCTCAGCAAAGATGACTAATCACTGGCTACAGAGCAGTTGGATGGATCTCATGCAGCAGCCGACTTGCCGACTTGCGCAGCTCATTCTCGCCGTGGGCAAAGTGGCACCTGTCACCATAAGTGCAAAGTCCTTTGGCGAAGTGCTCGCACAGCTTGGTCTTGAAGTTGCTTCCTGGCCCTCCGCCACGGTGAGATCTTCCCACTAGGTTCTGGCCTGGCGGAGGGGCGCTGCTGTTGTCATCGATGCTGACAATCAGGTCCGTGACCATAGCACTGGCATCGTTGATCTGATCAAATGTGCCCTCAAGCTCAATGTTTCTCAAGCTGGTATCTGATTCGTGATCCCGGATGACCAGCTTAGCCCCAGTGACTCGGGATATATACTTTGTGTTGATTCCACCCTTCCCGATGATGGCACTTACCAGGGTTGCATCAACACTGATCTTAGCTGTGGCGGAAGCCCCAAACCTCGCTGGAGTGGTCATGCCAGGATTGAGCATTGCCGGAGGTGCGAACTGACTGGTGGGCCTTGGTTCCACATGGGGCGGCATCGAGTTGTTCATGAACATATGCTTGCCGAGTTCCCCATCGCCATGCGCAAAGTGGCACTTGTCACCCCATTTGCATCCCTCTGGAGTATCATACTTGTTGCACAACTGAGTCTTAAAAGTTAGTGTAAGGGGGCCATCAGGAACAGCAGGTCTCACTGTCATTCTTCGTGGTGGATGTGCAAATGCTGGGCCACCCAGGTTGCTCATCTCTGAAACAGCCTGGTCACCGCCGGGGAAGTAATGGAGGAAGTGGCAATTCTCACCAAAGGGGCAGCCACCGGGACTGCACAATGGGAATAATATGTTGGCAAGTAACTTAAATAGCAAAAAGGATCTCCTAATTGCAGAGCTGAGTAATAAAAACTCCTTGTAAGTGCAACTGATATTGAGTAGCAAGATTCAGACATGTGAATTCTGAAGACAAAAAAGCCTCATGAATATGATTAGAGCTGTGGATAGCAACTTAAGAACAACTAATATTCTAGGGTACATAATATGCAATGTGAACTACCATCAGAGTGGGCTCCCTACTTCTCGAAAGAAATAAAATCAGAGTGTACTGGAGAAATAAATTCTAGAGTGACTACCACATTCTGGAATAACACAGAGCTAATCAACATTCTGAATGTCTGTCGCTAATAATCGTCTTAGATCATAAGCTCAAATTTTGTTACTGACTCATGGTTAAATATTACAAGCCTACGATGCTTCACAGTAAGTCGACAAGCAACTGCTGATGGAATTATAATTTCAAACTTTACAGTAAAATGTTCCTGCATGTAAGAATTGTTAGAACAAACAATATACGTCGCGATAATGATATATGTGGCAGAATTTCCAGTGGCCAAGTCATATGTTCAATTTTTTCCTAAATTGATAAGATGAGGATGTATCATGATATCACTGACTGATAGTTCATTTGAATAGTAGTTACACGTCCATAAACTCTGCTTGCACTTTCACAGGTTCAAATTGATTCGGCACAACCGTGCACATTCCAGTTTTACTCTCAGCACAAATTCTTAAGCTTGCATTAGAGGTAACTGTAGCACAATCTTGCTTAAACGACTTGTTAGCAACAACACATTGTTCCATAAAAACAATTGAAGTTTTAACCAAATAATAGCTACTGTGCAGAATAAATGTTACCGGGTGGAGTTCATTTTAAGCTGGAGTATAACCTGAAAAACTTGGTGCATGGCTTCGATCTGCTTCCTACCCCGGTTTCAAATGACTCCCATTCTGTTAAATCAGATTAATTATGCGCGCCAAGTTAATATGCTGTTGATATACTGATCTTGGTGCATAAAAGAACCTTATTAATTTTACAGTATATATTGCGTTAATCGAAGTCCAAATCACACTGAATTCAGCTGGATTATCCAAGTATTTAACTAGACGGAATCCAGACAGAAAAGGTACCGGCAAGCTCTAATCGAAAAACGTAATAATGCAAAACAATCAATCAATAGGCGTACATTCAAGTGGTCGGGTAAAAGTACCCATCCCAAACATACTAGAACGCGGTGAGGTGACTGACAAAACAATTGAGCAAATGCCAGCTTTTACCCAGAAACATCTACAGATCCCCGTCAGGAAATCGCACCAGGTAGCTTGCCAAATTCTAAACCATGAACCTAACAATAGAGCAGCTACACGGCATTGGACGAAGCAAGACAGGAGCAGAGAGGGGCGGTTGGTTCTGCTCGAACTTACCTCGCGTGCGCTTCCCCACGGCGGAGGCGCCGTTGGCCCCGTCGGCCTTGCCCCTCTTGCGGCCGCCGCCTTCCATCGCCGCGTGCGCGCGCGCGGAGCCGCCTGCGAGCTCGGTTAGGGGCCGCCTGTGAGTCGCGGCGGAGACGAGGGTTGGGTGGGTTGCTGTATCGGAACGGCACGGGATGGTCGTGAAGAGAAATGCGGTTTGAGAGGCGGGGAAAAAGCTTAAAAGGCGACCGGTCGGTGCTTGGTTTGATCGTTCGCACTCCTCCACGTCTCTTCGTTCCGATTCGAGTCTGTATCCAAAAACTTCCAAATCAAAGGCTAGTTTCAAAAACAGCATACATACGATACCACGGTGTATGTAGCGTGAAAAGCTTGCGATGTTTTCACCGGAATTATAATCGTGAGATAGAATGTCCTAGCGATCAACTGGTCGACCAAATTATTTGTCACCATGTCAAAATGACATGATTACATAGATGGACAAAAGAGAGATCCGTGCATTGCTACTTGTGATCCAAATTCCAATCAGGGATAGTCCATAGTCCAAATAAACATTATTGTGGATATTTTCAGCAAAAGAACACATCAGTTACATTCACAGACAGTCAACATCACAATTCACAAAATGAGCAGAACAACGGATTAGTTCTGGTTCCATTCACCATGCACGCAGACAATTCGCCAAATGAGTATAACAAATGCAATCCAGATAAGAACACGGATTCCATCATTGTTCATGAGTTTCACCAACCAACTGCAATTTGTCACATTATAGAATGGAGGGTGGGATCTGATGCGGAAAGCAAACCGGTAAGATTGCGCCAAAGAGGGGGATGTTAACATGTAAGGCCCTGCTTGGTTCACAGTATTTTAGCCCATACCCGGGTAAATATACTCCCGCGTTAAAATCTCCGTAGCATGCGCTTGGTTGACAGTTTTTTCTGACACCTCCGTTTTTTTTTACGGCAGTTTCATGCGATCCGGCCCGGCTTTCCTCCGTAATATATTAGGACCATGGGAGGTCCGTTTATTTCTACCCCGGTATTGTTGTGCACAAGAAATACAGCCGGTGGATTTAAACGGGCCGGAAACAAATCAGGCCATCCAAGCGGGGCCTAAGACTTGCGATAATACGCCCCTGTTTTGTGATGTGCGGAAATCAGACATGAAAAATGAACCACACGCAACTTGATCACCAGCTCATCATCATCAAGCCTTGGGTGCGCCGAATTAAAGCATCGCAGCATAGGGAGCAAATGCAGCAGCTGGAAAAAAACTACCCCAGGCCCATGTTAAGAAAGCCTCCGATGCTGTCTTCTGGTACATGCAACATGAAGAATCCGTGGAATGAAAGGTAACGAGATACAACCATACAAAACAATGACCTACATCGCATTGCTGCATCTCACCATCGTCCCAAATGGATTCTGCACAACAAAGAAACCATGGCTAGAAAGAAATGAACACGCAGAGAAAGAGAACAAGAAAAAAACACTGCATCCCCAGATCATGGATGAGCAAAAGGCCCAACCCAAAATTCCAGCTGCAGGATGCAAACAAAGATGACCGAGAATCCATCGCATTAGCCTCCCACGGTTGAATTACATGGTCCCAACATGTTCGATTACGCCTGGCAGGAAGTCGAAGGGTGACAGTTGCAGAACATTACTACACGAAAATGCTAAGTTTCTAACTGACTACAGAAAGCTGCTACAAAAGATTGGTCAGCCTGCAAACAGTCGCTGATGGATAGTCATCTTGGGACAAGACCAAGTTCGCCTGACAAGTTTTACCTTCATAGATGTACTGGGGACATCCAAAAACCCAAAATAATGTTCCAGATGTGGACTGCCCAACTTTGATGGCTTTCTCCTCCAACTTCATCACAGGAAGGCTCCTAAGAGGTTCGCCACAAATAAGGATATCTCGCACTTAGGTGGAGAGAAGCGCATCTGGCAGTGAATTAGGATCGAGCTCCAAATAGCCTCGAAGCTTGCCTCCCTTCTCATTTGTCAGATGGAAGCAAGGGACCTGGTGAGAGAACTTTGGGTACTCATCCTTACTTATTGTTTTCACCGCGTCATCTCTTCGAAATACTGCCGTGTAACCATCAACCTTTCTTAAAAGCTGAACTTGTATAGACTTATCAGTGTGGGCAAGTATCTCCACAAACTCATACTCACAATTTTGGAAGTCTTGTGCAGACCATCCAGCCCTCCAGTTCTTGTAAATGGCCCAGATCTCACCAGGGCGGGGGATTATTTCATATTCGTTTTTTCTGCCAGTTGGTCTAGCGAGTACATGATGAGAAAAGGATTCTGTACCAGTGTAAGTGATGTTACCATCTCGGCCAGTAGAAACCTTAAAGGTGCCACATCCAACAGTCCGATCTTCTGTTACCAATCGTTTCTCCTCCTCTCCCTGAGGACAGACATCAAGCCATCTCGCTTTTACTTTATTATTCTTGAGATCAACATTCTTGATCAAGGCATAGAAATTGGGGAACTTATCCACATCACTGTAGATAGCCCAAACCTGTCCAGGTTCGAGCTTGTGAAGCAGTCTTATTTCTGAAAATTCAAAGAATTCTGAATCGGCGACTTCAAATTCTCCTTGGGCAATATCATCAGATGCATCATCATCTGTAACTTCTACAGCAGGTGGAGTTATATGCTCCATGTTCTTTTCCTTTGCTGTCTCCCCAACCCTCATGGATACCTTCCCAGAATTATTTCCACTGGATGAACCCGCACATTTGGTGTCAAACTCCTGGCCTTTCACTGAACTGCTATCCGGAACAACAGAAGCAAAAGCCTCTTCCAAGTTAAGGGGAAGCGCTGCAGGATCAAGTTCAAGAGCTCCTTCTGGAATCCCTTCTCTTTCAGTCCCACTCATCACATAACTAGGGACAAGATGTGAAAACCGCAGTGTGTTATCCTGAGGTATCACGTATGGAGTTGCCTCCTTTGACTGCATAAATAAGCTAACAAAGCCTTTTACTTTGACAAGTGGCATGGCAATAATGCCAGTGCCTGCAGTCAAATCAGAGACAACTTGAACAACTTCATACTCAAAGTCTGTGTGTTCGTCAGCATCAGAACTCCAACCAATGTCCCATCCCTTGAAAAGGGCCCAAACTTCACCTTTCCTAGGATAGATTTCAAACGTGCTTCTTATCTTGCTTTTCACACCACACATAGCATGGGAGAACATATTAGCTTCTTTAGCTGTTCCTGAATCTCCAACCTTAAAGTGTCCACAAGCAGCAGGCAGTGCTTCACTAGACCATACCTCCTCTGCTTTATTTGTGGGATCAAATTCCAGCCAAACGAATTGTACAATGAACTTTGGGGCCATTTTTACCTTTGTAATTCGAGCATAAAATCTTGGCATACAGCCTTGAGAATCATAGACAGCCCAGATCTGGTTGGCTTTAAACTGACTTACATCTCGAAGTTGGTCAAAGTTAAAAAATTCAGGATCCGCACAACTAAATTTGTCCTCATCTAGAGCATCAAGGTTTGGATCTAGACCATTACTGCCAACAGAATGATTAAGACCATTTGCTGAACCATTATGTCCAGTTCTGTCTTCATTCATCTCAGTTTCATTGCTTTGATCATCACTGTGAAACATACCACCTTTTCGTAACCTTTTGTAATTGGAAGAATCGACAGCATCGTTGTCATTACCGTCATCATCAACATCTTCATCATCACTCTCTTCTTTGTACTGAACTTCTTGCTTCTGCCTGACTGACCTCCGGCTGTGTTCACTAGGCTTTGCATTATTTCCAGCAGAGCCATTTACAATGATCTCTTCTTCACTATCACTATCACTGGTGCTCTCCGAATCACTCGATTCAACCCTGGATTTCCTGCCCCTTTTCAATCCTGAAGTTGACGGGCCTTTCGAAGTCCGAGCAAATCTTGCATTCTCTTTTGGCTCACCTGCAGCACTGGCTCCATTACCACCCACCCCCCTCTTTTTATTTGCAGTTGCATTAGCACGAACCCCTTGAGTGGCATAATTCTGAGCTTGCTGACCTGGGACATTTATCTGAGGACCTGGGAAATTCTGTGGTGCTCCTGCACTTCTGTTCACCCCAGCAGACTGTTGATTGACCCCAGAAGGTGCCCCTGCACCTCTGTTCACACCAGCAGACTGTTGATTTGTCGCAGGAGGAACAGCTTGATTATTTAAATCATGTGCAATAAAAGGCTTCATGCATTTCTGACAGCGGATAGCTTTCTTCAACAGTGTAGTGTAGTACTGATATCTCATGCCACAATTTGAACAGATGGTCCAAAATGTTCCCGGACCGGCCGGATTTGGGGGCTGATGAAGATTCACAGGTCTAACAGGAGCAGCTCTCCTTGCCTGCTGATAAGGGGATGGCCTTACTGCAGCAACTCTGACTGAGCCTCGCCTTTTCATGTCATAGACAGAGCGTTTTGAGCTGTCTGTAAGTGTCGTGTTTGCTTCTCCCACTAATTTGAATGCTGCCTCTGCACCTGCGAACTTGTTCTTGTCGGGATGTAGCAAAAGGCAAAGCTTACGGTACTGCTTCTTTATTAATGTGTCATCATTAGTGAAAACTGGTACCTGAAGTACCCCGTACCAGTCAATCTCTCCATTAACCTTGGTTCCAGCAGCACAATGAACATCACAGACAGTTAACATTTGTGAGATATTGTCAACCTCCGAGGAAAGTTGCTGTGCCTTATTAATCATTTTCCTTGCACCAACAAAATCCTTCTCCGCCATTTTTCTTTCAGCCAGAGCTTTTGCTCTAAGAGCTTCATCTTTGTTGCATTCCATGATAACAAGAGTAGGAAATAGATGTCCAAACTCCTGGTCACTTTCACGTAAAATATCCCAGCAACATGACTTTTTCCAGTTAACAATATGGAGGATGTAGCACCTAGTTATGATGCTGTCTTCAGCTAATCGTATCGTCAGTAACCAGCCTCAGGGTACTACTTAAAGAGCAGTACACCAAATAAACTAGCTGGTCAGCCTGCATGAAATATACAAGGAACCATGGTTAAGAAATATGACAAGTATATTCGATAACAAAATGTCAGAAGGCTTTTTTTGGTATATACAAAGCAACAAAAGAATTAAATATAAGCACTTGCTGCCTCGCTAAGAGACGAAATCATCTCAGGTGAAAAATATTGCTTTAGCATTAGTTCTGACATGAAAGGCTGTTAGCACCCAAAATGAAATGCATACATAGTATACCAGCGATTTACATACTAGTCAAACTCAAGCATTGGAAACCAATAACTATTTATTACCCAAAAGGCCGAGCACATACATGTCATCCAATCCATGCACGCATTCGATACGACCATGTGCATTCAAGATCCGCAAATTAGTGTGCATGTTGTTGATAAATTCAGGAAAAGATAGAGGAAAAACAAGACAAATATACTACTTTTCAACAAGAATGGCGTATCCAAAATTAGTGCATGAGAGAAACAAGATAGTTATTGATCTAATCCATTAGCATAGTCACAGGCACTGTTTCTGTTCATTTCCATCCAGATCGACAGAGAAACAAAAACAGGAAATGCTTCAAATCTTGAAGCGAATAAAGGCACTCATACCCCCTAGGTAGGAGGATCCCCTTTTGTCTGTATAAGAGAAAGGGTCTAAGTACATCTGCACAACCGGCATCTCTGCAAAGTTCATGGCCAAAAAAAAAAACTTCAGTTTTACCCCCGCCCAACTTCGCCGCCCCAACACGCTACAGCAGGGTTCAGGGCCCCCGGCTCATCGTCGTACGCGCGCACGGGTACCGCGCCGCCACTAACCCCAAGGCAGCGCCGCACATGAACCACCCACTGGTCTGGATAATTAGGGTTTTTTTGGCGTTCTCAGTGAAATAATTAGCGTGTATGTTGTTAATAAATTCAGGAAAAAATACCAAAAAAGACAAATATACTACTTTGCATCAAGAATGGCGTATCCAAAATTATTGCATGAGAGAAACAAGATAATTATTGATCTTATCGATTGGCATAGTCACAGGCACTGCTTCTGCTCCTTCCCATCCACTTTGACAGAGAAACAAAATATCAAACCGAAAAGGAAACAGGAAATGCTTCAAATCTTGAAGCGAGTAAAGGCACTCGTACCCCCTAGGCAGGACCCCTTTTTGTCTGTATAAGAGAAAGGCTCTAATTACATCTGCACAACCCGCAACTTTTCCAAGTTCATGACCACACACAAAAAAACTTCAGTTTTACCCATGCCCAAGTTCGCCGACCCAACACGCTACAGCCGGGTTCCATTAAACGAAGAGCCCCCGGCTCATCATCACAAACGCGCACCGGTACCGCGCCGCCACTAATCCCAAGGCAGCACGGCACATGAACCACCCACTGGTCCGGATAATTAGGGTTCTTTTTGCGTTCTCGATGAAATAATTAGTGTGCATGTTGTTAATAAATTCATGAAAAAATACCAAAAAAGACAAATATACTACTTTGCAACAAGAATGACGTATCCAAAATTAGTGCATGAGAGAAACAAGATAATTATTGATCGTATCGATTAGCATAGTCACAGGCACTGCTTCAGTTCATTTCCATCCAGATCGACAGATAAACAAAATAACAAACCAAAAAGGAATCAGGAAATGCTTCAAATCTTGAAGCGAATAAAGGCACCCATAACCCCCTAGGTAGAAGGATCCCTTTTTTGTCTGTATGTACAAGAGAAAGGCCCCAATCACATCTGCGCAGCCCGCATCTCTGCCAAGTTCATGGCAAAGAAAAAAACTTCAGTTTTACCCCCGCCCAAGTTCGCCGACCCAACACCTTACAGCCGGGTTCCATTAAATGAAGGGTTCCCGGCTCATCTTCACACGCGCGCACCGGTACCGCGCCGCCACTAATCCCAAGGCAGAGCCGCACATGAAACACCCACTGGTCCGGATAATTAGGGTTTTTTTTGGCGCTCTCGAGGAAATAATTAGTGTGCATGTTGTTAATAAATTCAGGAAAAATACCAAAAAAAGACAAATATACTACTACTTTGCAACAAGAACGGCATATCCAAAAATAGTGCATGAGCGAAACAAGATAGTTATTGATCTTATCCATTAGCATAGTCACAGGCACTGTTTCTGTTCATTTCCGTCCAGATCGACAGGTAAACAAAATAACAAACCAACAAGGAATCAGGAAATGCTTCAAATCTTGAAGCGAATAAAGGCACTCATACCCCCTAGGTAGGAGGATCCCCTTTTGTCTGTATAAGAGAAAGGGTCTAAGTACATCTGCACAACCGGCATCTCTGCCAAGTTCATGGCCACAAAAAAAACTTCAGTTTTACCCCCGCCCAACTTCGCCGACCCAACACGCTACAGCCGGGTTCCATTAAATGAAGGGTTCCCGGCTCATCATCACACGCGTGCACCGGTACCGCGCCACCACTAACCCCAAGGCGGCGCCGCACATGAACCACCCACTGGTCTGGATAATTAGGGTTTTTTCGGCGTTTCTCGAGGAAATAATTAGGGTTTTGTGGCCGCAACGGCAGGGAGAGGAGGCGGCGCGTACCTAATCGACGGCGGGGAGCGGGCCGGGACGGGAGCCTCCGGCGAATGGCAGCGGGCGACGCCGACGAGGAGGATGGGGAGGGGGATGGGGAAGGGGGGGAGGGTTTGTGTTTGCAATCTCGCGGGGAGGGAGGGAGAGTCGCCTCCGTTCGCTCGCACCAAGAAGGCAGGAAGTGGCCGAGCAAGGAGTAGCCGCGCTTGTGGGGTCGCAAAGGGGTGTGGAACCGAACTGCGGTTGGATCCAAAATTGCATAGGGTGCGACCGTGCGGGTCCGGTCCTTCGCAAGTCGTGGTGGGTGGTCTCTCATGATGAGCCAGGGGGACCCCACCGGTCAGTGGGAGAACCAAAGGAAAATGGTATACACCCAAACAACCAGCATTTACCTTAAAGAGATCGACTGTTTGATGGAGAATACTAAGCGTGCACGTGCAACGCACGTTCAACTAATATAAATAGCAGTTATAGAATTAAAATATAAAACTATTTAAAACAAATATTACTAAACAAAATGACATTTTAGGTATCACAATTTGTTGCGTGCATGTACAAAATTGGAATATGCAAGGCTTACAACCTCACTTCATATGATCATATCTACTTTCAATCAAATGTGCAAATATTTAGAGTAAATCATGCCATTTTATAAATCTTAAAGATATAAACTACTACCTCACCTCCTTAATATAAGATGTTTTGACAATTCATATTAAACTGCCAAAACATTTTATAGTTGGAAATGGTGGTAATACTTTGCAAACTTGCCTTGTGTGTATCAATATAATTTTATTGCCAACATCCAACAATCAATCATCTCGATCAACACTTCATAAGATTTCCCCCTTTTCGAGACAATAACGCACTAGAAGAATCTTATGCCTTACTCGTCATATGCACATGTATAAGCTCTTCAAAATTCACATTTGAATGTCAAAAAATAAATCACAATATCTATTTCTCAATTTATGGTTTCAACTAAAAACAAAATTATAGAGCCCCCATATAAGTTTGAAGAGATACATCACATGCACAATGAATTTATATATTTCTTGACAATATATTATCGTTTCGAATTGTAAGTCTTTTTGGAAAGCTAGGAAGCAATCAGAAAAAATGATAATAATAACAAATAAGTGCCAAAAAGGTAGAGAACATAGATAATATATTTCTGACAATATTAAGAGTCAAATCAGACACACGTGAGAATATAACATCAACAAAAGAATATTGTCTTATAAAGCTTCATATGAAAACATAATATGTGCGAAATTAAGAGGCTATTGAAACTGATATGTGTATAATTAATCACGTGCAATGCATATTATACCAATCATACATACATCATACACGAACTTCATCCATGTACAGGAATAACATAGCTGGATCAGCAGTTTGCCCTACCACAATGCTTTACAGAAAAATTCCCAGTCAGATAGTTTGTGAGCTTCTCTAAACAGAGAAAAGTAAGACGGCTTAAGCGAAAGCATAGTTAGGAAATAATTTAATAGGTTATTTGTACCATGGTGAAGGGACTCGTTTGTACCCTCATTCGCTAAACCAAGATTTAGCACGTGTATTCTGAACACATCGATGCCTTCTATCTTCTCTCAAAAATTTACACGCTACACCTTGAGAAAATTTATCAATATATGAAAGCAATCCATTGCTGATGTTACACATTAATGTTTAGCCAAAATAGAAATATGCCGACAGAGAAACATATATTTGATCAGGAAACTTGCAGAATACGCTAAAAGTAATGCATTGCGGGTGAGATTAACCACCTCTCAGAAAATAGAATAATCTTGCATTCTTGCATGCTAAATACTTTAGCCATCATTGATTGAAGAGCGCACTGTATTATCTTGACAAAGTATTTTGGGTGAGCTGACGGAGCTTCAAAAACACATCAAGATCGAATCAAAGAGCAAGAACGGGGAACTAATATTTAACCACTCCAAGATTGAAACAAAGAACAGTATAAAATATTTGCATTCCCAATGGAATGTAATAATTGCTCATATATTTGACCCAATAATACTGACATACCGCCTACAGAGACCTTCCCATTCCAGCACGACAGCCTTCACAAAATGGATGCGTCCGCACTCTAGTATTATTTGTTGATACTTCCACTCAGGCATATATGGGGTTAATTGGATTGTAAACAAAGGAAGTAAAATAAAGTCTGATGGCATGCAGGAGATATAAGAAAATCCAGTAAATGAAGCTTAAGAAATACAGGCTGATACCCAATAGAGATAGATTAAATACACGATCTGTATAACATGTGATAAACAACATCCAATGAACACATGGTCCAAATTCAGACCTGTGGGGGTAGCATAATCAAGGACAACATCAACCTGGGCATCAAGCTTCCTCCGTCAAGTAGAAGATATCATATTTAGACAAAAATTTGCAGGCTGTATTAAGGTTCCTCTAATTGAACACTCGACTATTGAAAGCATGTGCTGAACTTCAAATCTTGGAGTAACAAAACCTGAAGGTCGTTGCGTCCGTGACATAAGTTTAGATGGACATCGATGCTCACAAACGATTTAGGACCACATGACACCTTGAATAAAAATCTAGTAGGAATATCGACCATGAAACCAAGATTGATAAATGGTTTGCTAATATTACAAAATCAAGACAGAGTCTTCCACAAGGAGCAAAGAATGGCAAACGCACCTCAGGGGATCACCACCAGGATCGACTTCCTAGGCAACTCTGAGAACGGAAAATAGTACATGTGGGAGCTAAGTATTGCTGCAATGACCTCACATCCTTACCACAGGTCCCTGCTCTTGTGTTGCCCGACCGCCGCAGCACGCGAAGGAAAGGAGGGCCAGGCGGCAGAACGGGCTTCGTGCCTAGGCCGTGGACCGAGGGCAGGGCATGCATGCTGGAGCATGGCGGCTGCAGCGCAGGGCTCGCGTGTCGTCGATGTCGGATGCCGGTGGCAGCGGTGGTGGAGGTTGCGCTGTTGTAGTCGCCCTCCTTATGAAGGTCTGCAATCCATGTCACCCGGAATCTGCCTAGGATGATCTAGTAGTGGAGATTGGAGCGCGGGCTGGCGCCGGCAGTGCGACCAATGTGCGGCGTGGTTGGGGGTTGCAGCTAGCCGATGAGCAATGGGTGGAGCCGGCTGGTAGCAGATGGATCGGCGTGATCCTGGTGCTTGAGAGAGAAGGCCATGTAGAGGGAGAGAAAGGGCGGACGGGTAGAGAGGAACGGGAACTACCTCCAGGAATTCCGGAGATAATCACGTCTTTCCCGGAATAGCTTGCCGTCATTTTTTGTTTTAAATGTGTGTTGAGTTGACTCAACATTGGAGCCATCTAGACCATTTGATCGACCCTATTGTATGGTTGAGATTGATTGTATCCCAACAAGTTTGTGCCTTTATAAGTAGAAGAGATTTTCTCGGTGTTGTGTTTGATGGAGGGACCTAGATCTGCATTAGATAACCATGAGGAGAACATTACACCTAAAGACCCACAAAGAGTGCAAATTTACAACCTTGTTCATGAGTATCACAGAAAGGACCCCTAACTACGGATGAAAAGGCAAAAGGGTCCCCCTCCGTTGCGGGACAAACCACTTGGGACGAAGACCCACCACAGCACCGCCTCCATCAAAATGAGACGCCAGGAGCCGATGTTGTAGAAGCCTCGTCAAGGCCGCGCTGCCTCCGAAGATGCCACCAGGGCTGGAGGAAGAAGATGAGCCTGCTCGCTCCTGGTTGGAACGAAAAAATGTTACAACCGATTTTGCAAGGCTATGAATAATGCTATTGCTTCTGGTCAATTTTTACTTATAGTCATGCTTGTTGCCTAGGCCCACCTTGCAGGCCATTGACACGATGTGAGTTGATCCAACACTAAAGAGTCAATTTTGTCGTGTGATTGTTGAGTGACATGTTCTGAACAGCTCGTGGGTAGATGCCTACAACACGATGGCTAGCCCGATGTTGCCAACGAAAGATGGAGTGAAGGGCGTGTAGGGGTACGACGACAATGA
Source organism: Dactylis glomerata (assembly GCA_007115705.1). NCBI lineage: Eukaryota > Viridiplantae > Streptophyta > Magnoliopsida > Poales > Poaceae > Dactylis > Dactylis glomerata. The sequence goes on from QXEO01000171.1 coordinate 5,141,459, forward strand.
GATCTCAACCCCTTGTCTAGGAGAGTTGGTCAATTTTTCAATGAATAGCAATTTATTATAGTTGAATAAACATATTTGGCCTTTTTAAATGTGGTAAGAACACTTGATAACTGATACGTCTCAAACGTATCTAAATTTTTTGATGCTCCATGCTTGTTTTTACACCATTTGCTTAGTGTTTTGTTACACTTCGTGGCATTTTTATGCATTTTCCGGGACTAACCTATTAAAGAGATGCCATAGTGCCAATTCCCTGTTTTCTGCTATTTTTGTGTTTCAGAAAAGTTACACAGGAAATATTCTTGGAATTGAACGAAACAAAAGCCAAACATCTAGAAATTCACCGAAGCTTCCAGAGAACCAAAGAGGAGACGGAGTGGGGCCATGAGGGGCCCACACAACAGGGCGGCGCGGCCCAGGGCTAGGCTGGGCCCCCTATGTGTGTGGCCGCCTCGGTCCACTTCTGACGATGCCCCTTCGCCTATAAAGACCCCCCGACGGAAAAACCTAAACACCCAATCACTTTTCCAGAATACATCGCGATCCGCCGCCGCCGTCGACCCGAGATCGGGAGGGTCCAGAAGCTCTTCCCGGCACCCTGCCGGAGAGGGGAATCATCACCGGAGGTCTTCTTCATCGCCATGCTTGCCTCTGGCACGATGAGTGAGTAGTCTACCTTGGACTATGGGTCCATAGCAGTAGCTAGATGGTTGTCTTCTCCACCATGTGCTTCATGTTTAGATCTCGTGAGCTGCCTTACATGATCGAGATCACCGTTATGTAATTCTACATATTGTGTTTGTTGGGATCCGATGAATATTGGTGTTATGATTGAGTTGATGTGCTGAATATTATCTTATGTTATCTCTATGTTGTTTATGATCTTGCATGCTCTCCGTTGTTAGTAGCTATCTTGGCCGAGTAGATACTAGTGACTCCAAGAGGGGGTATTTATGCTCGATAGTTGGGTTCATGCCTCTATTTAATCTGGGGGAGTGACAAAAACCTCTAAGGTTGTAGATGTGCTGTTGCCACTAGGGAGAAAACAACATTCATATGCTCAAGGGCATATGCTTTGTTTACATTACACACTTTGCTTAATGCAGTTATCTGTTGTTCGCAACTTAATACTTGTGGAGTTCTCGGATTGATTCACCACAAGTGGATTATTAGTCATAGATGTAGTTGGATGGCGGTCTATGTATCTTGTTGTAATGCCCAGAGTAAATCTCACAGTGATCCTCTCGACATATCACGTTATCTTTATTCTATCAATTGCCCAACTATAATTTGTTTACCTAACATGTGTTATTTTATCTTATGGAGAGACACCACTAGTGAACTATGGACCCCAGTCCTATTTCCATTATATTGCTATCACCTATTTACTTTACTCGCACTGTTTACTTTACTAGCATACTACTATTGTTTTCCACTCGATACGCTCATACCCTTTGTTTCAAGCAAACCGGTGAGATTGACAACCTCATCATAAGTTGGGAACAAAGTATTTGGTTGTGTTGTATGCAGGTTCCACGTTGCCGCTCGCAAAGCAAAGCTTGGACGAGGCGCCCTATAAATTGTCCGGAGCTGTCGCGAAGCTAGCGGGCATCACCTTCTGGAGTATTGGCTTTTTCCTACTGGATTGACTACCTTGGTTTCATAACTGAGGGAAAACTTGCTGCTATATTCATCAAACCTTCTCTTGGGGTTTCCAACTGTCCAGTCATCTACTTCATCAACTACACGCCATCAAACGCAATCAAGTTTTCTGGCACCATTCATCACCGCGCCATCAACAAGTTTTCTGGCGCCATTGCCGGGGAAAAAGAAGACTTCTGCAAGGGGAGTTTCGCACGCACATCCTTTACTTTGTTTTAAGATTTGCTTTACTTTATTTTTACTTGCATCGTTTTATCAAAAATACAAAAAAATTAGTTTCCTTTATAGTTGTTTATTATGTCTAGTTCAATTGCTACTACTATGTCACCCGAGGATATGATTTTCACTTTCAAACAAAAGGGTGAGGAAAGTTTCAAAGAAGCTTGGTCTAGAATTTATGATTGGCATGGAAAAACTAAACCAAAAATGACTTTGAGTTTGCTTCTTAGTTGCTTTTACTTTGGACTTGCTCTTCGTTATAGATATGCTTTGGATGCTACTGCAGAAGGAGATTTCCTTCATTGTGATGGAGATCAAGCTTTCAATATTATAAAAAAGTTGATTACAATTTATAGCATGCCAACTTATTTTGATTCCTCTCTCGTGAGCAATTTTAATAGACTTAATACTCTTGAGACTCACACTGCTAGTTTGAATACTTGCTATAGTACTTTGCGTCAGCATTTTGATTATGTGCCAACAAATTCTAACCTTTGAGTTGGTACCCTAAGGTAAAAATCACCATTAATGGTGAAACTTTTCATGCTCGTTGTGATATTATGTCTGAATTTTGTCTTATGCCAAAGGATGTTTATGAATCTTTGAGTCTTTGGAAACTTTCTGAGGGGGGAGAAGAAATTTCTCTTACTAATAATGCCACTGTATTTCCCATTGGAATAGCTCAAGGAATTTATACAAAAGTCCTTGGAAGAATGGTATCTACTGATTATCTTGTTATTGAATGTGTAGGAAAAGGACAAATCACACTTGGAAGGTCTCTACTGAAGCTCCTAGGCGCCGTTATAGATGTGGGAAAAGGCAATATAAGATTCATCTCTCCACCTTGCAATAGTCACGTCTTTCCTAGAGTCAAGAGCAAAGGTAAGAAAGGAAGACGTAAGGCACCCGTTGACCCTAGTGCTTCATCACTTGATATTACTTGATTCGCACTTTCTGCGCCTAGCTCAAAAGGCGTTAAAGAAAAGCACTCTTGGGAGATAACCCAATGTTTTTACTTTCAGCACTTTTTATTTTATTTGAGTCTTGGAAGTTATTACTACTGTAATAATCTATCCTTGTCCTTTTTATTTCGTTTTTGTGCCAAGAGAAGCCTCTAATTTGAGTGAGGTAAGATTTGGGGATGTTGCTGTCCTAAAACAGTTTTCGATGCTGCACCGTAAAAATTCGTGAAAATTCTCAGAATATCTTTTGGCCCTGCAATTTTTTGTGCATATGCCCCAGGTTATATCCAAACTTTCGTTAGTTATACACTTTTTGATTTGAGCAACAGAAAACCCTCTAAAAATTTGACCTTTGTCAGCTGTTCTGTTTTGACAGATTTCTGCCAATATTTGTGTTTGCCGCTTTATCGCTTTCTTTTTGAGTTCTTTTGATCATGGAACTTTTGGGGAAGTTGCTACAGTAGTATAGGCTTTATATGTGGTGGCTTTGAGTTGAAACCTGAAGCAAAAAAGGGTTGATTCATTGCTATGCTTACACTAATGTTGCTAATAGAATTGTGTTTAGTTTTGTATAAAGGAAGTTTTCAAGTGTAGGGATTGGAGAATGATGAGATGAGTTGAAGAATGGACAAAAACTCAAACTTGGGATGCCCATGTCACCCCAATAAATATCCAAGAAGTATAAGCATCAAAGCTTGGGGATGCCCCCGAGGCACCCCTTCTTCATCGGCAAAAATCAGGTCACCTTTCAACACACTATATTTTTATTGCTTTATGCATTATGCGTTTTTCTTGGAGCGTCAGTTGTTTTCAGTTTTCAGTTTTGTTTAGTTTTGTTTGCTGCAATAAATGGTTGGACCCCAACAAATTCCTTTTGGAGAAGTTTCCTTACTTTTCATTTGCCAAGAACACTCCATTTTTCACTCTTATCGTTTCAATGAGTGTTCTCTTTTTCTAGAACTGCGTTTAGCTTTCGATTTTCGCCTTGATTTGTGTTCAGATCTTGTTATATCTTTTTATCAAGGTGTATTTTTGCCTCTGGTCCATGTTGGTTTTCATCAAAAGAGTTGGTTATAAAAAGTTTGAATGGTGTTGGAAAAGAGAAAAATCTTTATGCAAAAAAGTGGTACAAGAAGGAGCTTGTGTAGACTGCGGCCTAGGCTTTTGCATGTCGTGCTTGATATCTTTTTGATAGTATGCTTAGTGGTTTTGCTGTAGCATGACTTGTCTCAAATGACTGAGATTGCTTAATGAGCCTTTGAAAAAATCATGCGTTGTTTTAATTATTTGGAAGCATTATTTTGGTTTTCTCCTTTGATGCTTTATTTGGGTTGACTTGGCGCATGCTCACACATGTTTGACTCATATAAAGTCGCCATAAGCCTCTATGATCATTTAGTTTTTTTACTTTTGATGCCATCTTATGCTTCTTTTAATGTCGCTTTGTCGCTTTGCATGATTATGGCCGTTATTGCTCTCTTAGTTGGTCGCTCCTAGTCTTTTGCTAGCCCTCATTTTGTACTGAGTCTGAGCTCTACTCGTGCATCCAACTCCTAAAAACCAAGTTGTTCCAATGTGTCCACCATACATGCCTATTAGCAATTTGCTATAACAAAGTACATTTGACTTGCTTTTATCTATCCTTCAAATTAAACTTTTTTTGGTGTTATGCGAAAATTGGTCAGTAAAGCTCTCACAAACCTGATGGCACACTTTACTTTTCACGTTCTTAAAAATTTGACATTGTGGCTCTCTTATGTTGAGTTGTTATGCTTGCAAGTTGTAAGTTGGAAATTAGTCCAGCCATGCCGTCATGGGGCAAGCTTTCAACATTGCACTTCTTTCATTTGAGTTGATATCGTGATCTTTTGTTGATGGATACTCGCGATGTGAAATAAGTTGGGAATCTTGCGGGATCATGGAGTTTGGATATGTGTTAGAGAAACGCCTGGGCCGCTAATCTAAGCCATGCATAATTCATGGTGGAAATTTACAGCATGCCCATAGTGAACATTCGACGACGCATCTCACAATAAAAAGCTATACCAATGGTAAATAAAAGAGATGCCGAGGTGTTCATTGTCTCTTTGTCGTGTCATTTTGATGTGGGCTTGTTCCATGTCATCGGGCACGGAGGTACCCCGTTGGCGGTTCTCGATGATACATGTATACTTACAATGACAAGAGCTTGCTTGGGACTCTAAGTAAAGTAGCATGAGGTTTGGGTATTCGTACTTCACGGGACACGAAGTTTTCAACTTATGATTTGTCAAGCATATGCATCATAAGTGTATTCGCATTAACTTTAACCATTCAAGATGCTCATGATGGGGGCAATGAGAGCTCAAAGCTAGTAAGTACCATAATTTTTGAAGGTTTATAAAACTTGCAATCACTGCTTCCCTCCGCGAAGGGCCTTTCTTTTACTTTTATGTTGAGTCACCACCTTCTATCTTTATGCACCGTCTAAGAGAGCATAGTTGTCATTCTGAGTATAATGTGCATTGTCCCAAAGTTTTCATTGATTGATTCATGATGTTGGTTTCACTTGTTCTTAAATTACTTGTATCTAGTCGCCCTCTTAAACTTAAAGGTGTCCTATGCATTTATGTTTTGCTCTCTCATGAAGGACAAGCTGAAAACCATTTGTATGTTTTTCCATATGATTTGAACACACGTTTTACTTTCATTGTTTCATTTTCATGATCTTTCATTTGTGTTCTTTTTCATGTTATAAAATGGTTGCTAAGTTGCTTCTATCAAGATTATATCTTCCATGCCCATATTTTAAGTTCTTTTGATCCCAGCGCACAACGCTTACATAGATGATCAAGATTGTGTAGGTGCATGTAACCTCAAAAATTATTATTTTTGTTATCACTTACCTACTCGAGGACGAGCAGGAGTTAAGCTTGCGGATGCTGATACGTCTCTAACGTATCTATAATTTTTGATGCTCCATGCTTGTTTTTACACCATTTGCTTAGTGTTTTGTTACACTTTGTGGCGTTTTTATGCATTTTCCGAAACTAACCTATTAACGAGATGCCACAGTGCCAGTTTCCTGTTTTATGTTGTTTTTGTGTTTCAGAAAAGTTACACGGGAAATATTCTCGGAATTGGATGAAACAAAAGCCAAACATCCAGAAATTCACCGAAGCTTCCAGAAAACCGAAGAGGAGATGGTGTGGGGCCATGAGGGGCCCACACAACAGGGTGGCGCGGCCCAGGGCTAGGCCGCGCCCCCTATGTGTGTGTGGCCCCCATGGTCCACTTCTGACGATGCCCCTTCGCCTATAAAGACCACCCGACGGGAAAAACCTAAATACCCGATCAATTTCTTTCTACACATCGTGATCCGCCGCCGCCGTCGACCCGAGATCGGGAGGGTAAAGAAGCTCTTCTCGGCACCCTGCCGGAGAGGGGAATCGCCACCGGAGGTCTTCTTCATCGTCATGCTTGCCTCCGGCACGATGAGTGAGTAGTCTACCTCGGACTATGGGTCCATAGCAGTAGCTAGTTGGTTATCTTCTCCACCATGTGCTTCATGTTTAGATCTCGTGAGCTGCCTTACATGATCGAGATCACCGTTATGTAATTCTACATGTTGTGTTTGTTGGGATCCGATGAATATTGGTGTTATGATTGAGTTGATGTGCTGAATATTATCTTATGTTATCTCTATGTTGTTTATGATCTCACATGCTCTCCGTTGTTAGTAGCTATCTTGGCCGAGTAGATACTAGTGACTCCAAGAGGGGGTATTTATGCTCGATAGTTGGGTTCATGCCTCTATTTAATCTGGGGAGTGACAGAAACCTCTAAGGTTGTAGATGTGTTGTAGCCACTAGGGAGAAAACAACATTCATATGCTCAAGGGCATATGCTTTGTTTACATTACACACTTTGCTTAATGCAGTTATCTGTTGTTCGCAACTTAATACTCATGGGGTGTTCGGACGATATCCCCGTGGGTGGATTATTAGTCATAGATGCAGTTGGATGGCGGTCTATGTATCTTCTTGTAATGCCCAAAGTAAATCTCATAGTGATCCTCTCGACATATTATGTTATCTTTATTCTATCAATTGCCCAACTGTAATTTGTTTACCCAGTGACGAGGGTTAAACTCGACAAATATCCTAGATGAAGGACTTAGGATCAGGGAGATAGGGCGTCGGATGAACTCGAAGGTAAATTCAGTCAAACAAGGTGGCTATGAAAGTAAATGTGGGTGTAAAACCTGGCTTGCTTTCAATCTGTCCCGCACCGTCCCCTCCTGGCCCCTATATATAGGTGGCCTGGTCTCGAGGATCGGGTGGGATCCGATACAGATTACAATATCGATATACGACATGAACTCGTATTTGACTAATATTACAATTGGGCCTAGCTTAACGGGCCTCAGGGGTACTTAACTGACGGGCTCTATTATCTATTCCCTTGTCACCTAGCATGTGTTATTTTATCTTATGGAGAGACAACACTAGTGAACTGTGGACCCCAGTCCTATTTCCATTATATTGCTATCACCTGTTTACTTTACTCGCACTGTTTACTTTACTCGCATACTACTATCACTTTCCACTCGATACGTTCATACCCTTTGGGTGTGTTTGGTAGCCCGGGTCACTTCAGATTTGCTTTCTCACCTAAGATATCTCATCCTAGACAGGCTGGGCTGAGAATTTGTGGTGTGTTTGTTAGCCCGTGCCAGTTGAGAGAAGCACAATTTTGCAATGTGTTTGTTAGACCGTATCAGTTGAGATTGGCCCAAAAACTATAAATAACAGAAAGGTCCAAACTGTTTCACAAAGGCCCCTATATAAAACAAGAAAAAGCAATCGGGTCCTCATCACCACCATGCCGTGCTTGGGATCAGATCGCCGGCGATGGCGGGCCGTCGGGCGCCGGCGGTGGTTGTTGCCGACCATGAAGAGCCGTGGGGCGCCACCTGCTGTCGCTCCAGGGCGCGGTCGCGGGCCGGAGGCAAGGCTAGCCAGCGGGAGAAGAGGAGGTGGGCGGTTGGAAAAGCAAGTCGCCGGCGGGGTCATCTGGGCGGCGTCCGGCGGCCAGGGGGGTTGGCGACTGCGGAGCTGGGCGGCAGCCAAGAGGTGCTCGTCGCGCCGAGGTTCCTCTCCGCCTCCAGGTCACCGTCTCATGCTCGAGCGCCGTCGAGTCCTCTCTGTTCTCGTCCGCCGTCGGGAGAGAGCGATTTGAGGGAGGGGGAAATGAACGACCGGGTCAGTGACCCCTGTGGTCTCGGGCCAGTCGCGGGGGGCGCGGTTCGAATTTTTGGGCCAGTCGAGCTCGGCCGAGTAGAGAAGCTCGATTCGAGCTTCTCTACCGGGCAGGGCTGAGACCCCTTTTTCGTATTAGGTGGGCAGTGCCCAGTTGAGCTGACCCGATCTACCAAACACCAAAACATGGAAAAATCTGGGTTGAGATGGAATAATCTGTGTCCAGCCGGTCTACCAAACACGCCCTTTGTTTCAAGCAAACCGGTGAGATTAACAACCTCATCGTAAGTTGGATACAAAGTATTTGGTTGTGTTGTGTGCAGGTTCCACGTTGCTACTAGTTAAAGACGCGCTAACAAGAAATCGTTAATGGCGCCCTTCTTAGAGTGTCACTAGGCTAGCAAGCATCACCTTCTTGAGTTTGGCTTTTTCCTACTGGTTCGATTAAACCTTGGTTTCTTACTGGGGGAAAAACTTGCCGCTATATTCATCATACCTTCCTCTTGGGGTTTCCCAACTGGTCGGTCATTTACTTCATCATCACTGCGCCATCTATAGCAATCAAGACTTTTTCTGGCGCCGTTGCCGGGGAAAAAGAAGACTTCTGCAAGGGGAGTTTCGCATGCACATCCTTTACTTTGTTTATTGGTTTTCTTTACTTTATTTTTGATTGCATCATTTTATCAAAAACACAAAAAAATTAGTTCCTTCTATAGTTGTTATTTTTGTTGGTCTGTTATTGTCTTGCTTTATCATGCTTTCTATCAATGGTTAGTTTCTTTGAAACTAAATCTTTTTGGCAAGGTGGGTTCATGGAAGAGCAACAAAAATATTATGAAGAACACCGCTTATCACAAAAAGGGAAACACTTGTGGAAACAAGTTGATAAATTGTATATCATTGCTAGAAATGTGTGCTTTACTTATAATGTTACTTATTGCTTTGATAAATCTTGTTGCTGTAGGAGGTATAAACACCTCCCTTTTCAATGTGAGTATAATGATGATGTTACCATATCTTCTTATATTAATGGAAATTATGACTTTTATGATGTGGAACAAATTGAAGAATTTATTGCTTGGAAGGGTGCAAACGAACTTGCTTATTTGCTTGAAAATATTGATGATGCACCTTATAAATATGAGGTTTATGATATACTTAAATTTTGCTTTGATAATTACAAGGAAGGAAATGACTGTATTCTTAAATATCTCAATATATGCTCTCCAACGGAAAAGACTAATGCCTTAAAGGAGCCTATGGAAGAAGAAATTGCTGAAACTGGAAGCTTATTGGATGAAAAAGAAGAGGAGAGTGATGATCAAGAGGAGGAAGAATGGAGCTACCCATGTCTACCTCCCAATAATAGTAACTCTTTAACTAATACCTTATTTGATCGCCCTCTATGCTTAACAAAGGAGGGTGAGTGTGATATTTATATTGTTGAGTTTGTTCATGATGCTACTAAAAATTATTATGAGAGAGGAAAATATGGTTGTTGGAATTTTCATGTTACTAAAACACCTCTCTTTATATTGAAAGTTTCGAAGTTGCTCTTATTTTATCTACCCATGCTTGTTACTATGTGCTTATTTGATTTATTTTCTTACAAGATTCCTATGCATAGGAAGAGGGTTAGACTTAAATGTGTTTCATATTTGCTCCTTTATGCTCTCTTTTGCTTCAATTCATATTTCTTATGTGAGCATCTTCTCGAATTTCTGTGCCTAGCTCAAAGGCGTTAAAGAAAAGCACTCTTGGGAGATAACCCAATGTTTTTACTTTCAGTACTTTTTCTTTTATTTGAGTCTTGGAAGTTATTACTACTGTAATAACCTCTCCTTATCCTTTTTATTTCGTTTTTGTGCCAAGAGAAGCCTCTAATTTGAGTGAGGTAAGATTTGGGGATGTTGCTGTCCGGAAACAGTTTTCGGTGCTGCAACGTAAAAATTCGTGAAAATTTTCAAAATATCTTTTGGACCTGCGATTTCTTGTGCATATGCCCCAGGTTATATCCAAACTTTTATTAGTTATACACTTTTTGATTTGAGCAACATAAAACCCTCAAAAAATTCGACCTTTGTCAGCTGTTCTGTTTTGACAGATTTCTGCCAATATTTGTGTTTGCCGCTGGATCGCTTTCTTTTTGAGTTCTTTTGATCATGGAACTTTTGGGGAAGTTGCTACAGTAGTATATGCTTTGTATGTGGTAGCTTTGAGTTGAAACCTGAAGCAAAAAGGGTTGATTCATTGCTATACTTACACTAATGTTGCTAATAGAATTGTGTTTAGTTTTGTATAAAGGAAATTTTCAAGTGTAGGGATTGGAGAATGATGAGAAGAGTTGAAGAATGGACAAAAGCTTAGGCTTGGGGATGCCCATGTCACCCCAAGAAATATCCAAGAGGTACAAGCATCAAAGCTTGGCGATGCCCCCGAGGCACCCCTTCTTCATCGGCAAAAATCAGGTCACCTTTCAACATACTATATTTTTATTGCTTCATGCATTATGCATTTTTTCTTGGAGCGGCAGTTGTTTTTAGTTTTCAGTTTTGTTTAGTTTTGTTTGCTGTAATAAATGGTTAGACCCCAACAAATTCCTTTTGGAGAAGTTTCCTTGCTTTTCATTTGCCAAGAACACTCAGTTTTTCACTCTTATCGTTTCAACGAGTGTTCTCTTTTTCTAGAACTGCGTTTAGCTTTCGATTTTTGCCTTGATTTTTGTTCAGATTTTGTTATATATTTTTATCAAGGTGTATTTTGACCTCTGGTCCATGTTGGTTTTCATCAAAAAGAGTTGTTTCAAAAAAGTTTGAATGGTGTTGGAAAAGAGAAAAAGCTTTATGCAAAAAAATAGTACAAGAAGGAGCTTGTGTAGACTACGGCCTAGGCTTTTGCATGTCGTGCTTGATATCTTTTTTATAGTATGCTTAGTGGTTTTGCTGTAGCATGACTTGTCTCAAATGACTGAGATTGCTTAATGAGCCTTTGAAAAAAATCATGCGTTGTTTTAATTATTTGGAAGCATTATTTTGGTTTTCTCCTTTGATGCTTTATTTGGGTTGACTTGGCGCATGCTCACACATGTTAGACTCATACAAAGTCGCCATAAGCCTCTATAATCATTTAGTTTTTGACTTTTGATGCCATCTTACGCTTCTTTTAATGTCGCTTTGTCGCTCTGCATGATTATGGCCGTTATTGCTCTCTTAGTTGGTCGCTCCCAGTCTTTTGCTAGCCCTCATTTTGTACTGAGTATGAGCTCTACTCGTGCATCCAACTCCTAAAAACCAAGTTTGCCAATGTGTCCACCATACATACCTATTAGCAATTTGCTATTCCAAAGTACATTTGACTTGCTTTTATCTGTCCTTCAAATTAAACTCTTTTTGGTGTTATACAAAAATTGGTCAGTAAAGCTCTCACGAACCTGATGGCACACTTTACTTTTCTCATTTTAAAAATTTGCCATTATGGCTCTCTTATGTTGAGTTGTTATGCTTGCAAGTTGTAAGTTGGAAATTAGCCCAGCCATGCCGTCATGGGGCAAACTTTCAACATTGCACTTTCCTTCATTTGAGTTGATATCGTGATCTTTTGTTTATGGATACTCGTGATGTGAAATAAGTTGGGAATCTTGCGGGATCATGGAGTTTGTATATGTGTTAGAGAAACGCCTGGGCCGCTAATCTAAGCCATGCATAATTCATGGTGGAAATTTACAGCATGCCCATAGTGAACATTCGACGACGCATCTCATAATAAAAAGCTATACCAATGGTAAATAAAAGAGATGTCGAGGTGTTCATTGTCTGTTTGTCCTGTCATTTTGATGTGGGCTTGATACGTCTCCAACGTATCCATAGATTTTGATGCTCCATGCTTGTTTTTATACCATTTGCTTAGTGTTTCGTTACACTTCGTGGCACTTTTATGCATTTTCTGAAACTAACCTACTAACAAGTCGCCACAGTGCCAGTTCCCTATTTTCTGCTGTTTTTGTGTTTCAGAAAAGTTACACAGGAAATATTTTCGGAACTGGACGAAACCAAAGCCAGTCACCCAGAATTTCACCGAAGCTTCCAGAGAACCGAAGAGGAGACGGAGTGGGGCCACGAGGTGCCCACACACCAGGGCAGCGCGGCCCAGGGGTAGGCTGCGCCCTCTATGTGTGAGACCTCCTCGGTCCACTCCTGACGATGCCCCTTCGCCTATAAAGACCCCCCGATGGGAAAAATCTAAATACCCGATCACTTTTCCAGAACACATCGCGATCTGCCGCCGCCGTTGACCCGAAGATCGGGAGGATCCAGAAGCTCTTCCCGGCACCCTGTCGGAGAGGGGAATCGCCATCGAAGGTCTTCTTCATCGCCATGCTTGCCTCCGGAGTGATGAGTGAGTAGTCTACCTTGGACTATGGGTCCATAGCAGTAGCTAGATGGTTGTCTTCTCCACCATGTGCTTCATGTTTAGATCTCATGAGCTGCCCTACATGATTGAGATCACCGTTATGTAATTCTACATGTTTGGTTTGTTGGGATCCGATGAATATTGGTGTTATGCTTGAGTTGATGTACTGAAATTTATCTTATGTTATCTCTATGTTGTTTATGATCTTGCATGCTCTCCGTTGTTAGTAGCTATCTTGGCCAAGTAGTTGCGAGTGACTCCAAGAGGGGGTATTTATGCTCGATAGTGGGTTCATGCCTCTATTTAATCTGGGGGAGTGACAGAAACCTCTAAGGTTATAGATATGCTGTTGCTACTAGGGGGAAAACAACATTCATATGCTCGAGGGCATATGCTTTGTTTACATTACACACTTTGCTTAATGCAATTATCTGTTGTTCGCAACTTAATACTTGTGGAGTTCTCGGATTGATTCGCCACAAGTGGATTATTAGTCATAGATGCAGTTGGATGGCGGTCTATGTATCTTGTTGTAATGCCCAGAGTAAATCTCATAGTGATCCTCTCATCATATGCACATTGTCTTTATTCTATCAATTGCCCAACTGTAATTTCTTTACCCAGCATGTATTATTTTATCTTATGGAGAGACACCACTAGTGAACTGTGGACCCCGGTCCTATTTCCTTTATATTGCTATCACCTGTTTACTTTACTCGCACTGTTTACTTTACTCGCATACTATTATCACTTTCCACTCGATACGCTCATACCCTTTGTTTCAAGCAAACCGGTGAGATTGACAACCTCATCGTAAGTTGGGAACAAAGTATTTGGTTGTGTTGTGTGCAGGTTCCATATTGCCGCTCGTAAAGCAAAGCTTGGACGAGGCGCCCTATAAATTGTCCGGAGCTGTCGCACGCTAGTGGGCATCACCTTCAGTCGTTTGGCTCTTTCCTCTCCTGAATGATAAACCTTGGTTTCTTACTGAGGGAAAAGCTTGCTGCTATATTCATCACACCTTCCTCTTGGGGTTCCCAACTGGCCGGTCATTTACTCGGCATCAAGCATATTTTCTGGCGCCGTTGCCGGGGAGGAAGAAGACTTCTGCAATGGGAGTTTTCGCACGCACATCCTTTACTTTGTTTTAAGTTTTGCTTTACTTTATTTTTACTTGCATCATTTTATCAAAAACCCAAAAAAATTAGAATCCTTTGTAGTTGTTTTTACTTGTCTTGCTTTATCATGCTTTCTATCAATGGTTGGTTTCTTTGAAACTAAATCTTTTTGGCAAGGTGGGTTCACGGAAGAGCAGCAAAATTATTATGAGGAACACCACTTGTCACAAAAAGGGAAACACTTATGGGAACAAATCAATAGATTGTATATCATTGCTAGAAACGTGTGCTCTATTTATAATGTTACTTATTGCTTTGATAGATCTTATTGCTGTAGAAGGTATAAACACCTCCCTTTTCAATGTGAGTATAATGATGATGTTACCATATCTTCTTATATTAATGGAAATTATGACTTTTATGATGTGGAACTAATTGAAGAATTTAGTGCTTGGAAGGGTGCATTCGAACTTGCTTATTTGCTTGAAAATACTGATGATGCACCGTATAAATATGAGGTTTATGATATACTTACATTTTGCTTTGATAATTACAAGGAAGAAAATGGTTATATTCTTAAATATCTTAATAGATGCTCTCCAACGGAAGAGACTAATGCCTTGAAGGAGCCTATGGAAGAAGAAATTGCTGAAACTGGAAGCTCATTGGATGAAAAAGAGGAGGAGAGTGATGATCAAGAGGAGGAAGAATGGAGCTACCCATGTCTACCTCCTAATAAGAGTAACTCTTTAACTAATACCTTATTTGATCACCCTCCATGCTTAACAAAGGAGGGTGAGTGTGATATTTATATTGTTGAGTTTGTTCATGATGCTACTGAAAATTATTATGAGAGAGAAAAATATGGTAGTTGGAATTCTCATGTTACTAAAACACCTCTCTTTATATTGAAAGTTCCAAAGTTGCTCTTGTTTTATCTATCCATACTTGTTACTATGTGCTTCTTCGATTTTTTTTTACAAGATTCCTATGCATAGGAAGTGGGTTAGACTTAAATGTGTTTTATATTTGCTCCTTGATGCTCTCTTTTGCTTCAATTCATATTTCTTATGTGAGCATCTGCTCAAATTACTGAGCCTAGCTCAAAGGCGTTAAAGAAAAGCACTCTTGGAAGATAACCCAATGTTTTTACATTCAATTCTTTTTTCTTTTATTTGAGTCTTGGAAGTTATTACTACTGTAATGACCTCTCCTTATCCTTTTTATTTCGTTTTTGTGCCAAGAGAAGCCTCTAATTTGAGCGAGGTAAGATTTGGGGATGTTGCTGTCCTGAAATAGTTTTCGGTGCTGCACCATAAAAAATCGTGAAAATTCTCTGTATATCTTTTGGACCTGCGATTTCTTGTGCATATGCCCCAGGTTATATCCAAACTTTCATTAGTTGAACACTTTTTGATTTGAGCAACAGAAAAGCCCAGAAAAATTCGACCTTTATCAGCTGTTCTGTTTTGACATATTTCTGCCAATATTTGTGTTTGCCGCTTTATCGCTTTCTTTTTGAGTTCTTTTGATCGCGGAACTTTTGGGGAAGTTGCTACAGTAGTATATACTTTATATGTGGTGGTTTTAGGTTGAAACCTGAAGCAAAAGGAGGTTGATTCCATGTTATGCTTACACTAATGTTGCTAATAGATTTGTTTTTAATTTTGTATGAAGGAAGTTTTCAAGTGTAGGGATCGGAGAGTGATGAGATGAGTTGAAGAATGGACAAAATCTCAAGCTTGGGGATGCCCATGCATCACCCCAAGAAATATCCAAGAAGTACAAGCGTCAAAGCTTGGGGATGCCCCCGAGGCACCCCTTCTTCATCGGCAAAAATCAGGTCACCTTTCAAGACACTATATCTTTATTGCTTCATGCATTATGCGTTTTTCTTGGAGCGTCAGTTGTTTTTAGTTTTCAGTTTAGTTTAGTTTAGTTTGCTGCAATAAATGGTTGGACCCCACCAAATTTCTTTTGGAGAAGTTGCCTTGCTTTTCATTTGCCAAGAACACTCCATTTTTCATTCTTTTAATTTCAACGAGTGTTCTCTTTTTCTAGAACTGCGTTTAGTTTTCGATTTTCGCCTTGATATGCATTCAAATCTTGTTATATATTTTCATCAAGGCGTAAGTTTGAATGGTGTTGGAAAAGAGAAAAAGCTTTAAGCAAAAAAGTGGTACAAGAAGGGGCTTGTGTAGACTGCGGCCTAGGCTTTTGCATGTCGTGCTTGATGTCTTTTTGATAGTATGCTTAGTGGTTTTGCTGTAGCATGACTTGTCTCAAATAACTGAGATTGCTTAATGAGCCTTTGAAAAAATCATGCGTTGTTTTATCGTTTGGAAGCATTATTTTGGTTTTCTCCTTGATGCTTTATTTGAGTTGACTTGGCGCATGCTCACACATGTTAGACTCTTACAAAGTCGCCAATAGCCTCTATGATCATTTAGTTTTTGACTTTTGATGCCATCTTATGCTTCTTTTAATGTTGCTTTGTCGCTTTGCATGATTATGGCCATTATTGCTCTCTTAGTTGGTCGCTCCCAGTCTTTTGCTAGCCTTCATTTTGTATTGAGTATGAGCTCTACTCGTGCATCCAACTCTTAAAAACCAAGTTTGCCATTGTGTCCACCATACATACCTATTAGCAATTTGCTATTCGAAAGTACATTTGACTTGCTTTTATCTACTCTTCAAATTAAACTCTTACCAGTGTTATGCAAAAATTGGTCAGTAAAGCTCTCACGAACCGGAAGGCACACTTTATTTTTCTCGTTCTTAAAAATTTGACATTGTGATCTCTTATGTTGAGTTGTTATGCTTGCAAGTTGTAAGTTGGGAACTAGCCCAGCCATGCCTTCATGGCACAAGCTTTCAACATTGCACTTCTTATTTGAGTTGATATCGTGATCTTTTGTTTATGGATACTCGCGGTGTGAAATGAATTGGGAATCTTGCGGGATCATGGAGTTTGTATATGTGTTAGAGAAACGCTTGGGCCGCCAATCTAAGCCATGCATAATTCATGGTGGAAATTTGCAGCATGCCCATAGTGGACATTCGACGATGCATCTCAAAATAAAAAGCTATACAAATGGTAAATAAAAGAGATGTCGAGGTGTTCATTATCTGCTTGTCCTGTCATTTTGATGTGGGCTTGTTCCATGTCATCGGGTACGGAGGTACCCCATTGGCGGTTCTCGATGATACGTGTACACTTACAATGACAAGAGCTTGCTTGGGACTCTAAGTAAAGTAGCATGAGGTTTGGGTACTCGTATTCACGGGACACGAGGTTTTCAACTTATGATTTATCAAGCATATGCAGCATAAGTGTTCTCACATTAACTTTAACCATTCAAGATGCTTATGATGGGGGCAATGAGAGCTCAAAGCTGGTAAGTACCATAATTTTTGAAGGTTTATAAAACTTGCAATCACTGCTTCCCTCTGCGAAGGGCTTTTCTTTTACTTTTATGTTGTGTCTCCACCTTCTACCTTTATGCACCATTAGGAGAGCATAGTTGTCATTCTTAGTATAATGTGCATTGTCCCAAAGTTTTCATTGATTGATTCATATTGTTGGTTTCACTTGTTCTCAAATTATTTGTATCTAGTCGCCCTCTTAAACTTGAAGGTGTCCTATGCATTTATGTTTTGCTCTCCATGAAGGATAAGCTAAAAACCATTTGTATGTTTTTCCTTATGATGTGAACACACATTTGACTTTCATTGTTTCATTTTCATGATCTTTTGTTTGTGTTCATTTTCATATTATAACATGGTTGCTAAGTTTCTTCTATCAAGATTATATCTTTCATGCCCATGTTTTAAGTTCTTTTCATCCCAGCACACAACGCTTACATAGATGATCAAGATTGTGTAGGTGCATGTCACCTCAAAAATTATTTCTTTTGTTATCACTTACCTACTCGAGAACGAGCAGGAGTTAAGCTTGGGGATGCTGATACGTCTCCAACGTATCCATAATTTTTTATGCTCCATGCTTGTTTTTACACCATTTGCTTAGTGTTTCGTTACACTTCGTGGCACTTTTATGCATTTTCCGGAACTAACCTACTAACAAGTCGCCACAGTGCCAGTTCCCTGTTTTCTGCTTTTTTTGTGTTTCTGAAAAGTTACACAGGAAATATTCTCGAAACTGGACGAAACCAAAGCCAGTCGCCCAGAATTTCACCGAAGCTTCCAGAGAACCGAAGAGGAGATGGAGTGGGGCCACGAGGTGCCCACACACCAGGGTGGTGCGGCCCAGGGGTAGGCCGTGCCCCCTATGTGTGAGACCTCCTCGGTCCACTCCTGACGATGCCCCTTCGCCTATAAAGACCCCCCAACGGGAAAAACCTAAATACCCGATCACTTTTCCAGAACACATCGCGATCCACCGCCGCCGTCGACCCGAAGATCGGGAGGGTCCAGAAGCTCTTCCCGGCACCCTGTCGGAGAGGGGAATCGCCACCGGAGGTCTTCTTCATTGCCATGCTTTCCTCCGGAGCGATGAGTGAGTAGTCTACCTTGGACTATGGGTCCATAGCAGTAGCTAGATGGTTGTCTTCTCCACCATGTGCTTAATGTTTAGATCTCATGAGCTGCCCTACATGATTGAGATCACCGTAATGTAATTCTACATGTTTGGTTTGTTGGGATCCGATGAATATTGGTGTTATACTTGAGTTGATGTACTGAAATTTATCTTATGTTATCTCTATGTTGTTTATGATCTTGCATGCTCTCCGTTGTTAGTAGCTATCTTGGCCAAGTAGTTGCTAGTGACTCCAAGAGGGGGTATTTATGCTCGATAGTGGGTTCATGCCTCTATTTAATCTGGGGGAGTGACAGAAACCTCTAAGGTTGTAGATGTGCTATTGGTACTAGGGGGAAAACAACATTCATATGCTCGAGGGCATATGCTTTGTTTACATTACACACTTTGCTTAATGCAATTATCTGTTGTTCACAACTAAATACTTGTGGAGTTCTCGGATTGATTCGCCACAAGTGGATTATTAGTCATAGATGCAGTTGGATGGCGGTCTATGTATCTTGTTGTAATGCCCAGAGTAAATCTCATAGTGATCCTCTCATCATATGCATGTTGTCTTTATTCTATCAATTGCCCAACTGTAATTTGTTTACCGAGCATGTATTATTTTATCTTATGGAGAGACACCACTAGTGAACTGTGGACCCCGGTCCTATTTCCTTTATATTGCTATCACCCGTTTACTTTACTCGCACTGTTTACTTTACTCGCATACTATTATCACTTTCCACTCGATACGCTCATACCCTTTGTTTCAAGGAAACCGGTGAGATTGACAACCTCATCGTAAGTTGGGAACAAAGTATTTGGTTGTGTTGTGTGCAGGTTCCATATTGCCGCTCGCAAAGCAAAGCTTGGACGAGGCGCCCTATAAATTGTTCGGAGCTGTCGCACGCTAGTGGGCATCACCTTCAGTCGTTTGGCTCTTTCCTCTCCTGAACGATAAACCTTGGTTTCTTACTGAGGGAAAATCTTGCGCCTATATTCATCAGACCTTCCTCTTGGGGTTCCCAACTGGTCGGTCATTTAGTCGGCATCAGGGCTTGTTCCATGTCATCGGGCACGGAGGTACCCCATTGGCGGTTCTCGATGATACATGTATGCTTACAATGACAAGAGCTTGCTTGGGACTCTAAGTCGAGTAGCATGAGGTTTGGGTATTCGTACTTCACGGGACACGAGGTTTTCAACTTATGATTTGTCAAGCATATGCAACATAATTGCATTCGCATTAACTT
Source organism: Dactylis glomerata (assembly GCA_007115705.1). Taxonomy (NCBI): domain Eukaryota; kingdom Viridiplantae; phylum Streptophyta; class Magnoliopsida; order Poales; family Poaceae; genus Dactylis; species Dactylis glomerata. The sequence goes on from QXEO01000171.1 coordinate 5,160,869, forward strand.
TAACCATTCAAGATGACTATGATGGGGACAATGAGAGCTCAAAGCCAGTAAGTACCATAATTTTTGAAGGTTTATAAAACTTGCAATCACTGCTTCCCTCCGCGAAGGGCCTTTCTTTTACTTTTTTTTGTTGAGTCACCACCTTTTATCTTTATGCACCGTCTAAGAGAGCATAGTTGTCATTCTGAGTATAATGTGCATTGTCCCAAAGTTTTCATTGTTTGATTCATGATGTTGGTTTCACTTGTTCTTAAATTATTTGTATCTAGTCGCCCTCTTAAACTTGAAGGTGTCTTATGCATTTATGTTTTGCTCTCTCATGAAGGACAAGCTGAAAACCATTTGTATGTTTTTCCATATGATTTGAACACACGTTTGACTTTCATTGTTTCATTTTCATGATCTTTCATTTGTGTTATTTTTCATGTTATAACATGGTTGCTAAGTTTCTTCTATCAAGATTATATCTTTCATGCCCATGTTTTAAGTTCTTTTGATCCCCGCGCACAACGCTTACATATATGGTCAAGATTGTGTAGGTGCATGTCACCTCAAAAATTATTTCTTTTGTTATCACTTACCTACTCGAGGACGAGTAGGAGTTAAGCTTGGGGATGCTGATACGTCTCTAACGTATCTATAATTTTTGATGATCCATGCTTGTTTTTACACCATTTGCTTAGTGTTTCGTTACACTTCGTGGCATTTTTATGCATTTTCCAGGACTAACCTATTAACGAGATGCCACAGTGCCAGTTCCCTGTTTTCTACTGTTTTTGTGTTTCAAAAAAATTACACAGGAAATATTCTCGGAATTGGACGAAACAAAAGCCAAACATCCATAAATTCACTGAAGCTTCTAGAGAACCGAAGAGGAGATGGAGTGGGGCCACGAGGGGCCCACACAACAGGGCGGCGCAGCCCAGGGCTAGGCCGCGCCCCCTATGTGTGTGGCCACCTCGGTCCACTTCTGACGATGCCCCTTCGCCTATAAAGACCCCCCGAAGGGAAAAACCTAAATATCTGATCACTTTTCCAGAATACATCGTGATCCGCCGCTGCCATCGACCCAAGATTGGGAGGGTCTAGAAGCTCTTCCCGGCACCCTGTCGGAGAGGGGAATCGCCACCAAAGGTCTTCTTCATCGCCATGCTTGCCTCCGGCGCGATGAGTGAGTAGTCTACCTTGGACTATGGGTCCATAGCAGTAGCTAGTTGGTTGTCTTCTCCACCATGTGCTTCATGTTTAGATCTCGTGAGCTGCCTTACATGATCGAGATCACCGTTATGTAATTCTACATGTTGTGTTTGTTGGGATCCGATGAATATTGGTGTTATGATTGAGTTGATGTGCTGAATATTATCTTATGTTATCTCTATGTTGTTTATGATCTTGCATGCTCTCCGTTGTTAGTAGCTATCTTGGCTGAGTAGATACTAGTGACTCCAAGAGGGGGTATTTATGCTCGATAGTTGGGTTCATGCCTCTATTTAATCTGGGGGAGTGACAGAAACCTCTAAGGTTGTAGATGTGCTGTTGACACTAGGGAGAAAACAACATTCATATGCTCAAGGGCATATGCTTCGTTTACATTACACACTTTGCTTAATGCAGTTATCTGTTGTTTGCAACTTAATACTTGTGGAGTTCTCGGATTGATTCGCCACAAGTGGATTATTAGTCATAGATGCAATTGGGTGGCGGTCTATGTATCTTGTTGTAATGCCCAGAGTAAATCTCATAGTGATCCTCTCGACATATCACATTGTCTTTATTCTATCAATTGCCCAACTATAATTTGTTTACCCAGCATGTGTTATTTTATTTTATGGAGAGACACCACTAATGAACTGTGGACCCCGGTCCTATTTCCTTTATATTGCTATCACCTGTTTACTTTACTCGCATTGTTTACTTTACTCACATACTAGTATCACTTTCCACTCGATACGCTCATTTCTTTGTTTCAAGCAAACCGGTGAGATTGACAACCTCATCGTAAGTTGGGAACAAAGTATTTGGTTGTGTTGTGTGCAGGTTCCACGTTGCCGCTTGATACGTCTCAAATGTATCTATAATTTTTGATGCTCCATGCTTGTTTTTACACCATTTGCCTTGTGTTTCGTTACACTTCGTGGCATTTTTATGCGATTTCCGGAACTAACCTATTGACAAGATGCCACAGTGCCAGTTCCCTGTTTTCTGCTGTTTTTGTGTTTCAGAAAAGCTACACAGGAAATATTCTCAGAATTGGACGAAACAAGTTCCAGAACTCCTATTTTTCCTGGACGAAGGACGAGGACCGAAAGAGAGCCGGAAGGGGGCCAGGGGCCAGCCTCACAATGAGGGGGCGCGACCCAGCCCCTGGTCGCGCCCTCTACGTGTGAGGGTGCCCTGGCAGCCCCCTGACGACGCCCCTTCGCCTATATAAATCCTCGGGATGGAAAACCCTAGGAGAGTCGGCAATTTTCTAGAAAGAGTTCCGCAGCTCCGCCGCCACCGCCGATGAATTTCGGGGGACAGAAGTCTCTGTTCCGGCACCCTGCCGAGACGGGGAAGTGCCCCCGGAGCCATCTCCATCAGTCTCCATCGCCGTCTCCGCCGTCTCCATCGACCTCACCGCCATCTCCATCAACCTTGTTGTCTCCTATGATGAGAAGGGAGTAGTTCTCCCCCGGGCCCGAGGGCTCTACCGGTAGCTATGTGGTTCACCTCTCTCTCTCTCCCATGATGTGATCTTTATGTGATGATGAGCTTTGTATCTAGTTGAATTGGTAGATGTTATTATTCAGATATTATGCTACTCCTATGCTTAATTATTATACTCTCCGGAGATACCTCGTATCATGGTGTAAAGGTGACTAGTGTGTGCATCATGTGTATCTTTTTGGTTAATGTCTCTATGAAATGTTGGTGTTTGTTGGAACCATCTAGTGCGTTCAAGGTGATAGTGTGGGACAATCTAGTTTGGGTACATACGGACTTTGAGGAGTGCTTCGTAGCCCTACGCATGATTAGTGTATGTTTTCCATTGGAGAATTATTTTGAGTTGCATATGGATGATAGTATCTATTGGTTCAATCATGTTATATTTGTTGGGAGTATGTCCACTAGTGAAAGTATGATCCCTAGGCCTTGTTTCCAAGCATTGCACACCGTTTACTTACTGTTTTGGTATATGTTTGCTCGCAGCGATATTTATTTTAGATCACATTTACTACTTATAATCATCACAAGTACTTGTATTTCACTATCTCTTCGCCGAACTAGTGCACCTATACATCTGACAAGTGTATTGGGTGTGTTGGGGACACAAGAGACTTTCTGTATCGTAATTGCAGGGTTGCTTGAGAGGGATAGCTTTGACCTCTTCCTCCCTGAGTTCGATAAACCCTGGGTGATCCACTTAAGGGAAACTTGCTGCTGCTCTACAAACCTCTGCACTTGGAGGCCCAACACTGTCGACAAGAACAGACGCGTGCGTAGACATCAAGCTCTTTTCTGGCGCCGTTGCCGGGGAGGTAAGGTAAAAGGTACTCGCATCCTCCTGTGTGAGTGCTCGAAGTTATTTCCTTTAGATTCTGCAATTATATCTTTTTGTTTCTTGTTTTATTTTTCACTAGTTAGGCTTAATGGAAAATAAAGAGTTCTTTAGTCTTTTTTCTGAGTTTAGATTTGAAGAGAAAATTGAAAAACCTTTGGAGCTTATTTCGCATAGCAATGTTATTAGTACGAATGCTTTGAATCCCATTATTGCTAATGCTACAGAAAAGTCTAAGCTTGGGGAAGCTGGTTTTGTTAAGCATGATATTTTTAGTTCCCCGGCTTTAGTGGAGAAAGTTTGTTCTGATGATATTTTATCTCCCATATGTGATGCTTCTAATGACGCTTGTGCTCCTCATCCTTTTAAAATACCTACAAAGATTGTTGAACGTGCTATGGATAACTGCTATTTAGGAGATGGAACTGTCCATCCTGGTGATCATTTGCTTTTTATACATGAATTATGTGGGTTGTTCCAGTGTGTAGGTATTTCAATGAACCAAGTTAAGAAGAAGCTATTCTCTTTATCACTGAAAGGCAGAGCCGCGGAATGGTATAAAACACTAAAGGATGGCCGACCTATTTATTGGGAGGAAATTGTACCTCTCTTTTATTCTAAATTCTATCCTTCTAGTCAGGTTTATAAAGATAGGAATTACATTTATAATTTTCATCCGCATGAGGGAGAAAGCATTGCCCAAGCGTGGGGAAGACTAAAGTTACTAATGCACAAATGTCCTATTCATGATCTTCCCCGTAATATTGTTATTAATAATTTTTATGCAAGGCTTTCAGGATATTACAAGGATTATCTAGATGCATGCTTTGATGGGTCTTTCACAAGCAAGGATGTTGACACCAAGTGGGATCTGCTTGAAACAATTCAAAACAATATTGAAGGTTGGGATAGTGACAAAGGTAAAGGATCAGGTATGAATTACGAGTTTGATTGCATTAAGCCTTTCGCTGAAACTGCTGATTTTCAAGAGCTTAGTGCTAAGTATGGTCTTGATCCTCAAATTATGATTGATTGTTTTAAAACCTTTGCTTCCCATATTAATGTTCCTAAAGGAAATGGGTACGTGTATCATGAACCTTTTAAGGACACTCGCATAGAAAATGATATTGTTGTTGATGATTCCAATAAACATGCTCAAACTTCTAAAAGTCCTATTTCTTATAGGCATGTTAATTTTTGTGGAGTACACAGACCTTGTGAACAGAGTTACAATAAGGAAGATTATTATGTCCACCATGCAAATGAAGAAACCCGAATGTGGTACAAGGATATAGGCGAGATCGGTAAAAAGGTTTGTAAGCTTTATCCTTTTCTTTGTAAACATTGCGATGACATAGGTCATTTTAATTTCCAATGCTCAAGCCCTAATAGTTACTCTTCTAGTACCTTAAGTTTGTATTGTGATGACAAGATTACTCTCAATCAGCATGATGAGCTCACTTTGTTCTTGGTGTGTGAAGAGATATCTAGAAAGATTGCTTTGATAGATATGAATGATGTTGATATTAATAGCACCCTTCGTGGTTGTCGTCTCTATTGTGCTAAAGATTGCCTTGCAAATACTTACATACAAAATCTTATAAAACATGATGTTTTGCCAAGCTATGATAGGACTGATAGATGTTTTTATCTTATTAATAGAGAGGAGGAATCCTCCAAAGTTTCTTTTGTTGTTTCTGTCCGCAAACCAAATTATGTAGAGAAGATGCCTTTCCCTCCTAAAGAATATGTGGAGAAGATGCCCTTCAAGTCTCTCCCTCCTAAAGGAGAGAGTAAGAAGAGTATGAAGAAGAAGAAGAAGAGGAGTAAGAGGCAAGAGGACACGGTATCTTCCCCTAAGCGTTATGATCCTGCTATAGATTATGATAATTCTGATTGGAATGATGTTCTCATGCCTGTTACCTATGTTAGTGATCATGATTGGGAAAAGCACTCTACTTTTGATATTGAAAATCTTTTTGGTACCAACTCTAAGGTTAATAATTGTTGTACCATTAGTACTATCCATGTTCCTTCTTATGATGATATGTTTGATGAGTATGCTTTGCGAAATAGTTGCTCTCTAGCTTGTGATGATACTAAACCTCTAGTTTATGATGGTTATGATGATGGGTATAATATTTTCAGTTCACCTACTTTTGAGGAGAAAACTAGTTATGATTACAATATGCATCCTGTTTTTGATGATTATGGTGATGAGAATAATTATTCCGTTGAATCTGCTCCTACTACGATTGTTCATGTGGGGAGTATTAATTCTTTTATGCATGTGGCTCATGATAGGGAAGCTTTATGTGATAGTTATATTGTTAATTCTATTCATGATGCTACTGAAAGTTATTATGAGAGAGGGAAACAATGGTTTGATGGATCTCAACAATATTGAGTTTCCCCTCTTTATGTTGCAATTCTTGAAGTTGTACTTGTTTTGCCTTCCTATGCTTTTTTGCTTTGCGCTTTCATGACTTGTCTCTTTACAAGAATATTTTTCATAGGAAGTGGTTCAGATTTAAATGTGTTTCATATTTGCTTTTTGATGCTCTCTCTTGCTTCAAGTTCTTATATAGCGCCTTTGCCTCAAGCTCTTATATGGCGCCCACATGAGCATCTTTGCAAATTACTGCGCCTAGCTCAAAGGCGTTAAAGAAAAGCACTTTTGGGAGATAACCCATTGTTTATTTTCAGTACTTTTTCTTTTATTTGAGTCTTGGAAGTTATTACTACTGTAATAACCGCTCCTTATCCTTTTTATTTCGTTGTTGTGCCAAGAGAAGCCTCTAATTTGAGTAAGGTAAGATTTGGGGATGTTGCTGTCCTGAAACAGTTTTCGGTGCTGCACCATAAAAATTCGTGAAAATTCTCTGTATATCTTTTGGACCTGCGATTTCTTTTGCATATGCCCCAGGTTATATCCAAACTTTCATTAGTTGAACACTTTTTGATTTGAGCAACAGAAAACCCTCTAAAAATTCGACCTTTGTCAGCTATTCTGTTTTGACAGATTTCTGCCAATATTTGTGTTTGCCGCTTTATCGCTTTCTTTTTGAGTTCTTTTGATCACGAAACTTTTGGGGAAGTTGCTACAGTAGTATATGCTTTATATGTGGTGGTTTTGAGTTGAAATCTGAAGCAAAAAGGGTTGATTCTATGTTATGCTTACACTAATGTTGCTAATAGATTTGTGTTTAGTTTTGTACGAAGGAAGTTTTCAAGTGTAGGGATCGGAGAGTGATGAGATGAGTTGAAGAATGGACAAAAGCTCAAGCTTAGGGATGCCCATGCATCACCCCAAGAAATATCCAAGAAGTACAAGCGTCAAAGCTTGGGGATGCCCCCGAGGCACCCCTTCTTCATCGGCAAAAATCAGGTCACCTTTCAAGACACTATATTTTTATTGCTTCATGCATTATGCGTTTTTCTTGGAGCGTCAGTTATTTTTAGTTTTCATTTTAGTTTTGTTTTGTTTGCTGTAATAAATAGTTGGACCCCAACAAATTTCTTTTGGAGAAGTTGCCTTGCTTTTCATTTGCCAAGAACCCTCCGTTTTTTATTCTTATAATTTCAACGAGTGTTCTTCTTTTTCTAGAACTGCGTTTAGCTTTCGATTTTTGCCTTGATATGTGTTCAGATCTTGTTATATCTTTTCATCAAGGTGTATTTTTGCCTCTGGTCCTTATTGGTTTTCATCAAAAGAGGTGTTTATAAAAAGTTTGAATGGTGTTGGAAAAGAGAAAAAGCTTTATGCAAAAAAGTGGTACAAGAAGGAGCTTGTGTAGACTGCGGCCTTGGCTTTTGCATGTCGTGCTTGATGTCTTTTTGATAGTATGCTTAGTGGTTTTGCTGTAGCATGACTTGTCTCAAATAACTGAGATTGCTTAATGAGCCTTTGAAAAAATCATGCGTTGTTTTTATCGTTTGGAAGCATTATTTTGGTTTTCTCCTTGATGCTTTATTAGGGTTGACTTAGCGCATGCTCACACATGTTAGAATCATACAAAGTCGCCAATAGCCTCTATGATCATTTAGTTTTTGACTTTTGATGCCATCTTATGCTTCTTTTAATGTCGCTTTGTCGCTTTGCATGATTATGGCCGATATTGCTCTCTTAGTTGGTCGCTCCCAGTCTTTTGCTAGCCTTCATTCTGTACTGAGTATGAGCTCTACTCGTGCATCCAACTCCTAAAAACCAAGTTTGCCATTATGTCCACCATACATACCTATTAGCAATTTGATATTCCAAAGTACATTCGAGTTGCTTTTATCTACTCTTCAAATTAAACTCTTACCAGTGTTATGCAAAAATTGGTCAGTAAAGCTCTCACGAACCGGATGGCACACTTTACTTTTCTCATTCTTAATTTTTTTTGACATTGTGGTCACTTATGTTGAGTTGTTATGCTTGCAAGTTGTAAGTTGGGAATTAGCCCAGCCATGCCGTCATGGGGCAAGCTTTCAACATTACACTTCTTATTTGAGTTGATATCGTGATCTTTTGTTTATGGATACTCGCGGTGTGAAATGAATTGGGAATCTTACGAGATTATGGAGTTTGTATATGTGTTAGAGAAACGCTTGGGCCGCCAATCTAAGCCATGCATAATTCATGATGGAAATTTGCAGCATGCCCATAGTGGACATTCGATGACGCATCTCAAAATAAAAAGCTATACAAATGGTAAATAAAAGAGATATCGAGGTGTTCATTGTCTGCTTGTCCTGTCATTTTGATGTGGGCTTGTTCCATGTCATCGGGCACGGAGGTACCCCGTTGGCGGTTCTCGATGATACATGTATACTTATAATGACAAGAGCTTGCTTGGGACTCTAAGTAAAGTAGCATGAGGTTTGGGTTCTCGTATTCACGGGACATGAGGTTTTCAACTTATGATTTGTCAAGCATATGCAGCATAAGTGTTCTCGCATTAACTTTAACCATTCAAGATGCTTATGATGGGGGCAATGAGAGCTCAAAGCCGGTAAGTACCATAATTTTTGAAGGTTTATAAAACTTGCAATCACTGCTTCCCTCCGCGAAGGGCCATTCTTTTACTTTTATGTTGAGTCACCACCTTCTATCTTTATGCACCATTAAAAGAGCATAGTTGTCATTCTGAGTATAATGTGCATTGTCCCAAAGTTTTCATTGATTGATTCATATTGTTGGTTTCACTTGTTCTTAAATTATTTGTATCTAGTCGCCCTCTTAAACTTGAAGGTGTCCTATGCATTTATGTTTTGCTCTCCATGAAGGACAAGCTGAAAACCATTTGTATGTTTTTCCATATGATTTGAACACACGTTTGACTTTCATTGTTTCATTATTCATGATCTTTTGTTTGTGTTTATTTTCATGTTATAATATGGTTGCTAAGTTTCTTCTATCAAAATTATATCTTTCATGCCCATGTTTTAAGTTCTTTGATCTCAGCACTCAATCTTTACCTATAAGATCAAGATTGTGATGGTGCATGTCACCTCAAAAATTATTTATTTTGTTATCACTTACCTACTCGAGGACGAGCAGGAGTTAAGCTTGGGGATGCTGATACGTCTCAAACGTATCTATAATTTTTGATGCTCCATGCTTGTTTTTACACCATTTGCCTTGTGTTTCGTTACACTTCGTGGCGTTTTTATGCGATTTCCGGAACTAACCTATTGACAAGATGCCATAGTGCCAGTTCCCTATTTTCTGCTATTTTTGTGTTTCAGAAAAGCTACACATGAAATATTCTCGGAATTGGACGAAACAAGTTCCAGAACTCCTATTTTTTCCGGACGAAGGACGAGGACCCAAAAAGAGCCGGAGGGGGGCCAGGGGCCAGCCTCACAATGAGGGGGCGCGGCCCAGCCCCTGGCCGCGCCCCCTACGTGTGAGGGTGCCCTGGCAGCCCCCTGACGACGCCCCTTCGCCTATATAAAGCCTCGGGACGGAAAACCCTAGGAGGGTCGGCAATTTTCTAGAAAGAGTTCCACAGCTCCGCCGCCACCGCCGATGAATTTCAGGGGACATAAGTCTCTGTTTCGGCACCCTGCCGGGACGAGGAAGTGCCCCCGGAGCCATCTCCATCAGTCTCCATCGCCATCTCCGCCGTCTCCATCGACCTCACCGCCATCTCCATCAACCTTGTTGTCTCCTATGATGAGGAGGGAGTAGTTCTCCCCCGGGGCCGAGGGCTCTACCGGTAGCTATGTGGTTCACCTCTTTCTCCCATAATGTGATCTTTATGTGATCGTGAGCTTTGTATCTAGTTGAATTGGTAGATGTTATTATTCAGATATTATGCTACTCCTATGCTTAATTATTATACTCTCCGGAGATACCTCGTATCATGGTGTAAAGGTGACTAGTGTGTGCATCATGTGTATCTTTTTGGTTAATGTCTCTATGAAATGTTGGTGTTTGTTGGAACCATCTAGTGCGTTCAAGGTGATAGTGTGGGACAATCTAGTTTGGGTACATACGGACTTTGAGGAGTGCTTCGTAGCCCTACGCATGATTAGTGTATGTTTTCCATTGGAGAATTATTTTGAGTTGCATATGGATGATAGTATCTATTGGTTCAATTATGTTATATTTGTTGGGAGTGTGTCCACTAGTGAAAGTATGATCCCTAGGCCTTGTTTTCAAGCATTGCACACCATTTACTTACTGTTTTGTTATATGTTTGCTCGCAGTGATATTTATTTCAGATCACATTTACTACTTATAATTATCACAACTACTTGTATTTCACTATCTCTTCGCCGAACTAGTGCACCTATACATCTGACAAGTGTATTGGGTATGTTGGGGACACAAGAGACTTTCTGTATCGTAATTGCAGGGTTGCTTGAGAGGGATAGCTTTGACCTCTTCCTCCCTGAGTTCGATAAACCATGGGTGATCCACTTAAGGGAAACTTGCTGCTACTCTACAAACCTCTGCACTTGGAGGCCTAACACTGTCTACAAAAACAGACGCGTGCGTAGACATCACCGCTCGCAAAGCAAAGCTTGGATGAGGCGCCCTATAAATTGTCTGGAGCTGTCGCGAAGCTAGCGGGCATCACCTTCAGTCGTATTGGTTTTTTCCTACTGGATTGACTACCTTGGTTTCATAACTGAGGGAAAACTTGCTGCTATATTCATCAAACCTTCTCTTGGGGTTTCCAACTGGTCGGTCATTTACTACACATTCCCACGCCAACTTGGCAACAGAAGTTTTCTGTCGCCGTTGCCGGGGATTGAAGAAGAAGCTCCCACATCATCATCACCGCGCCATCAACAAGTTTTCTAGCGCCGTTGCCGGGGAAAAAGAAGACTTCTGCAAGGGGAGTTTCGCACGCACATCCTTTACTTTGTTTTAAGTTTTGCTTTACTTTATTTTTGCTTGCATCATTTTTATCAAAAGTACAAAAAAATTAGTTCCTTCTATAGTTGTTATTTTTGTTGGTCTGTTATTGTCTTCCTTTATCATGCTTTCTATCAATGGTTGGTTTCTTTGAAACTAAATCTTTTTGGCAAGGTGGGTTCACGGAAGAGCAGCAAAATTATTATGAGGAACACCGCTTGTCACAAAAAGGGAAACACTTATGGGAACAAATCAATAGATTGTATATCATTGCTAGAAACGTGTGCTCTACTTATAATGTTACTTATTGCTTTGATAGATCTTGTTGTTGTAGGAGGTATAAACACCTCCCTTTTCAATGTGAGTATAATGATGATGTTACCATATCTTCTTATATTAATGGAAATTATGACTTTTATGATGTGGAACAAATTGAAGAATTTATTGCTTGGAAGGGTGCATTCGAACTTGCTTATTTGCTTGAAAATACTGATGATGCACCGTATAAATATGAGGTTTATGATATACTTACATTTTGCTTTGATAATTACAAGGAAGAAAATGGCTATATTCTTAAATATCTTAATAGATGCTCTCCAACGGAAGAGACTAATGCCTTGAAGAAGCCTATGGAAGAAGAAATTGCTGAAACTGGAAGCTCATTGGATGAAAAAGAGGAGGAGAGTGATGATCAAGAGGAGGAAGAATGGAGCTACCCATGTCTACCTCCCAATAAGAGTAACTCTTTAACTAATACCTTATTTGATAGCCCTCCATGCTTAACAAAGGAGGATGAGTGTGATATTTATATTGTTGAGTTTGTTCATGATGCTACTGAAAATTATTATGAGAGAGGAAAATATAGTTGTTGGAATTCTCATGTTACTAAAACACCTCTCTTTATATTGAAAGTTCCGAAGTTGCTCTTGTTTTATCTACCCATACTTGTTACTATGTGCTTCTTTGATTTATTTTCTTACAAGATTCATATGCATAGGAAGTGGGTTAGACTTAAATGTGTTTTATATTTTCTCCTTGATGCTTTTTTTGGCTTCCATTCATATTTCTTATGTGAGCATCTTCTCAAATTACTGAGCCTAGCTCAAAGGCGTTAAAGAAAAGCACTCTTGGGAGATAACCCATTGTTTTACTTTCAGTTTTTTTCTTTTATTTGAGTCTTGGAAGTTATTACTACTGTAATGACCTCTCCTTATCCTTTTTATTTCGTTTTTGTGCCAAGAGAAGCCTCTAATTTGAGTGAGGTAAGATTTGGGGATGTTGCTGTCCTGAAATAGTTTTCAGTGCTGCACCGTAAAAAATCGTGAAAATTCTGTGTATATCTTTTGGACCTGCGATTTCTTGTGCATATGCCCCAGGTTATATCCAAAATTTCATTAGTTGAACACTTTTTGATTTGAGCAACAGAAAATCCTCTAAAAATTCGACCTTTGTCAGCTATTCTGTTTTGACAGATTTCTGCCAATATTTGTGTTTGCCGCTTTATCGCTTTCTTTTTGAGTTCTTTTGATCACGGAACTTTTGGGTAAGTTGCTACAGTAGTATATGCTTTATATGTGGTGGTTTTGAGTTGAAACCTGAAGCAAAAAGGGTTGATTCAATATTATGCTTACACTAATGTTGCTAATAGATTTGTGTTTAGTTTTGTATGAAGGAAGTTTTCAAGTGTAGGGATTGGAGAATGATGAGATGAGTTGGAGAATGGATAAAAGCTCAAGCTTGGGGATGCCCACGCACCCCAAGAAATATCCTAGAAGTACAAGCGTCAAAGCTTGGGGATGCCCCCGAGGCACCCCTTCTTCATCGGCAAAAATCAGGTCACCTGTCAAAACACTATATTTTTATTGCTTTATGCATTATGTGTTTTTCTTGGAGCATCAGTTGTTTTAGTTTTCAGTTTAGTTTAGTTTTGTTTGCTGCAATAAATGGTTGGACCCCAACAAATTTCTTTTGGAGAAGTTGCCTTGCTTTTAATTTGCCAAGAACACTCGTTGAACGATAAGAGTGAAAAACGGACTTGATTGAGTGTTCTTCTTTTTCTAGAACTGTGTTTAGCTTTCGATTTTTGCCTTGATATGTGTTTAGATCTTGTTATATCTTTTCATCAAGGTGTGTTTTGACCTCTGGTCCATGTTGGTTTTCATCAAAAGAGTTGTTTATAAAAAGTTTGAATGGTGTTGGAAAAGAGAAAAAGCTTTATGCAAAAAAGTGGTACAAGAAGGAGCTTGTGTAGACTGCGGCCTAGGCTTTTGCATGTCGTGCTTGATGTCTTTTTGATAGTATGCTTAGTGGTTTTTCTGTGTCATGACTTGTCTCAAATGACTGAGATTGCTTAATGAGCCTTTGAAAAAAATCATGCGTTGTTTTAATTATTTGGAAGCATTATTTTGGTTTTCTACTTTGATGCTTTATTTGGGTTGACTTGGCGCATGCTCACATATGTTAGACTCATACAAAGTCGCCATTGCCTCTATGATCATTTAGTTTTTGACTTTTGATGCCATCTTATGCTTCTTTTAATGTCGCTTTGTCGCTATGCATGATTATGGCCGTTATTGCTCTCTTAGTTGGTCGCTCCTAGTCTTTTGCTAGCCCTCATTTTGTACTGAGTATGAGCTCTACTCGTGCATCCAACTCCTAAAAACCAAGTTTGCCATTATGTCCACTATAAATTCCTATGCATGGTATTTGCAAGCCATTCCAAAGTAAATTTTCATGTGCTACCTTTCAAAACTGTCAACTACTTCTCATTTTGTGCCACTGTTTTTAGCTCATGGGGACGTAGTGGTCGGAATTGCTATCTTCCATATTAAATTAAGTACCCCTCGACTAGGCAGCTTCATCTGCTCGTCATTAATTTTGCGTGAGAGCTGGTCAGACCATTGCAATCTAATTCTAAAAAAGAAAAAAAGGCACTCCTCCATGGTATGTGAATGTTGGTGGGCACCCGATGGAATCGGTTAGCCATGGTTTGAGAAAGGAAAAAAGGTGGGGAGGAGTGCCAAAGCTTTATAAAAGAGCACCAATGTGCCAATTTTTCAAAGAACTCGGAACCGCTCTCACTTGTTTATTATGGAAGATAGTAAGACCCCATTGCCAGTCGTTGACATGAAACAACCACCTCTCGAAACCCAATTTTTATCTCTGTTTTACAAATGAAAAGCTCTAGCACATGTTTAATCACTGCTTCCCTCCGCGAAGGGCCTTTCTTTTACTTTTATGTTGAGTCTCCACCTTCTATCTTTATGCACCATCTAAGAGAGCATAGTTGTCATTCTGAGTATAATGTGCACTGTCCCAAAGTTTTCATTGATTGATTCATATTATTGGTTTCACTTGTTCTTAAATTATTTGTATCTAGTCGCCCTCTTAAACTTAAAGGTGTCCTATGCATTAATGTTTTGCTCTCTTATGAAGGACAAGCTGAAAACCATTTGTATGTTTTTCCTTATGATTTGAACACACGTTTGACTTTCATTGTTTCATTTTCATGATCTTTCATTTGTGTTCTTTTTCATGTTATAACATGGTTGCTAAGTTGCTTCTATCAAGATTATATCTTTCATGCCCATGTTTTTAGTTCTTTTGATCCCAGCGCACAACGCTTAACGATATCAAGCACGACATGCAAAAGCCTAAGTCGCTGTCTACACAAGCTCCTTTTTGTACCACTTTTTTGCATGAACCTTTTTCTCTTTTCCAACACCATTCGAACCCTTTTGAAACAACTATTTTGATGAAAACCAACATAGACCAGAGGTCCAAATACACCTTGATGCAAAGATATAACAAGATCTAAACAAAAGTCAAGGCGAAAAATAAAAGCTAAACGCAGTAGCAGAAAAAGAGAACACTCGTTGAACGATAAGACTGGAAAACGGAGTGTTCTTGGCAATGAAAAATGGAGCATAGCTCTCTCCAAACATGATGTGATCCAACCATTTATTGCAGCAAACAAAACAAAAGAAAACTGAAAGTGAAAACAACTGACGCTCCAAGAAAAACGCGTAGTGCATGAAGCAATAAAAATATAGTGTTTTGAAAGGTGACCTAATTTTTGCCGATGAAGAAGGGGGTGCCTCGGGGGCATCCCCAAGCTTTGATGCTTGTACCTCTTGGATATTTCTTGGGGTGACATGGGAATCCCCAAGCTTGAGCTTTTGTCCATTCTTCATCTCATCTCATCATTCTCCAATCCCTACACTTGAAAACTTCCTTCATACAAAACTCAACACAATTCTATTAGCAACATTAGCATAAGCACGATAGTAAATCAACCCTTTTGGTTCAGGTTCCAACTCAAGCCCACTACATATTAAAGCATCCACTACTGTAGCGACTTCCTCAAAAAGTTCCCGGATCAAAATAACTCAAAAAGAAAGCGATCGAGAGGCAAACACAAATAGTGGCAGAAATCTGTCAAAACAGAATAGCTGGCAAAGGTCGAATTTTTAGAGGGTTTTTTGTTGCACAAATCAAAAAGTGTAAAACTAATGAAAGTTTGGATATAACCTGGGGCATATGCACAAGAAATCGCAGGTTAAAAAAATATTCTGAGAATTTTCACGAATTTTTACGGTGCAGCACCGAAATCTGTTTCAGGACAGCAACATCCCCAAATCTTACCTCACTCAAATTAGAGGCTTCTCTTGGCACAAAAACGAAATAAAAATGATAAGGAGTGGTTATTACAGTAGTAATAACTTCTAAGAGTCAAATAAAAGAAAAAGAACTAAAATTAAAAACATTGGGTTATCTCCCAAGAGTGCTTTTATTTAACGCCTTTGAGCTAGGCGCGGTAATTTGCAAACATGCTCATGTAGGCGCCATAAAAGAGCTTAAGGCAAAGGCGCTATATAGGAACTTAAAGCAAGAGAGGGCATCAAAAAGCAACTATAAAACATATTTAAATCTAAACCACTTCCTATGAAAAATAATCTTGTAAAGAGACAAGTCATGAAAGCGCAAAGCAAAAAGCATAGGAAGGCAACACAAGTACAACTTCAAGAATTGCAACATAAAGAAGGGAAACTCAATATTGTTGAGATCCATCAAACCATGTTTCCCTCTCTCATAATAACTTTCAGTAGCATCATGAATAGAACTAACAATATAACTATCACATAAAGCATCCCTATCATGAGCCACATGCATAAAAGAATTAATACTCCCCACATGAACAATCGTAGTGGGAGCAGATTCAACAGAATAATTATTCTCATCACCATAATCATCAAAAAAGGAGGCATATTGTAATCATAACTAATTTTCTCCTCAAAAGTAGGTGAACTGAAAATATTATACTCATCATCATAGCCATCATAAACTAGAGGTTTTGTATCATCATAAGCGAGAGAGCAGCTATTTCGCAAAGCATATTCATCATAAGAAGGAACATGGATAGTACTAATGGTACAACAATTATTAACCTTAGAATTGGTACCAAAAAGATTTTCAATATCAAAAGTAGAGTGCTTTTCCCAATCATGATCACTAACATAGGTAACAGGCATATGAACATCATCCCAATCAGAATTATCATAATCTATAATAGGAGCAACATGCTTAGGGGAAGATACCATTTCCTCTCGCCTTTACTCCTCCTCCTCTTCTTCTTATTCTTCTTCTTCTTCTTCTTACTCTTCTTACTCTCTCCTTTAGGAGGGAGAGGCTTGAAAGGCATCTTCTCCACATAATCTGGTTTACTGACAGAAACAACAGAAGAAACTTTGGAGGATTCCTCCTCTCTATTAATAAGATAGAAACATCTATTAGTCCTGTCATAGCTTGGCAAAACATCATATTTTATAAGATTTTGTATGTAAGTATTTGCGAGGCAATCTTTAACACAATAGAGACAACAACCACGAAGGGTGCTATTAATATCAGGCGCACTCATATCTACCAAAGAAGTCTTTCTAGATATCTCTTCACACCCCAAAAACAAAGTAAGCTCATCATGCTGATTGAGAGTAATCTTCTCATCACAATACAAACTTGCGGTACTAGAAAGGTAACTATTAGGGGTTAAGCATTGAAAATTAAAATGACCTATGTCATCGCAATATTCACAAAGAAAAGGATAAAGCTCACAAACCTTTTCACCAAGTTCACCTAGAGCCTTGTGCCACATTCGGGTTTCTTCATTCCTGTGGGTGATGCAATAATGTTCCTTGTCGTGACTCTGTTCACAAGGTCTATGTACTCCACAAAAATTAACATGCTTATAAGAAATAGGACTTGCAGAGGTTTGAGCATGTTTATTGCAATCATCAATAAAAATATCACTTTCTATGCAAGTGTCTTTGAAAGGTTCATGATACACGTCCCCATTTCCCTTAGGAACATTAATATGCGAAGCAAAGGCTCTAAAACAATCAACCATAATTCGAGGATCAAGACCATATTTAGTACTAAGCTCTTGAAAATCAGCAGTTTCAGGGAAAGACTTAATGCAATCATACCCGTAATTTATAACTGATCCTTTACCTTTGTCGCTCTCCCAATCTTCAATATTGTTTTGAATTGTTTCAAGCAGATTCCACTTGACGTCAACATCCTTGCTTGTGAAAGAGCCATCAAAGCATGCATCCAGATAGTCCTTGTAATATCCCGAAAGCCTTGCATAAAAATTATTAATAACAATATTACAGGAAAGATCATGAATAGGACATTTGAGCATTAGTGACTTCAATCTTCCCCATGCTTGGGCAATGCTTTCTCCCTCATGCAGATGAAAATTATAAATATAATTCCTATCCTTATAAACCTCACTATAAGGATAGAATTTAGAATAAAAGAGAGGTACAATTTCCTCCCAATCAATAGATCGGCCATCCTTCAGTGTTTTATACCATTCTGCAGCTCTGCCCTTCAGTGATAAAGAAAATAGCTTCCTCTTGGTTCATCGAAATACCTGCACACTTGAACAACTCGCATAATTCATATATAAAGAGCAAATGATCACCAGGATGGATAGTTCCATCTCCTAAATAGCAGTTATTCATAGCATGATCAACAATTTTCATAGGTATTTTAAAAGGATGAGGAGCACAAGCATCATAAGAATTATCACATATGGGAGATAAAATATCATCAGAGCAAACTTTCTCCACTAAAGCTATGGAACTAAAAATATCATGCTTAACAAAACCAGCTTCCCCAAGCTTAGACTTTTCTATAGCATTAGCAATAATGGTGTTCAAAGCATTCATACTAATAACACTATTAGCATGCAAATTAAGCTCCAAAGGTTTTTCAATTTTCGCTTCAAATCTAAACTCAGGAAAAAGACTAAAGAACTCTTTACTTTCCATTAAGCCTAACTAGTGAAAATAAAAATAAGAAACAAAAATACATAATTACAGAATCTAAAGGAAATAACTTTGAGCACTCACACAGGAGGATGCGAGTACCTTTTACCTTACCTCCCCAACAACGGCGCCAGAAAAGAGCTTGATGTCTATGCACGCGTCTGTTCTTGTAGACAGTGTTGGGCCTCCAAGTGCAGAGGTTTGTAGAACAGCAGCAAGTTTCCCTTAAGTGGATCACCCAAGGTTTATCGAATTCAGGGAGGAAGAGGTCAAAGCTATCCCTCTGAAACAACCCTGCAATTATGATACAGAAAGTCTCTTGTATCCCCAACACACCCAATACACTTGTTAGATGTATAGATGCACTAGTTCGACGAAGAGATAGTGAAATACAAGTAGTAGTGATGATTATAAGTAGTAAATGTAATCTGAAATAAATATTGCTGCAAGCAAACATGTAACAAAACTGAATGTAAACGGCGTGCAATGCTTGGAAACAAGGCCTAGGGATCATACTTTCACTAGTGGACACACTCTCAACAAATTTAACATAATTGAACCAATAGATACTATCATCAATATGCAACTCAAAACAATTCTCCAATGAAAAATGAACACTAATCATGCGTAGGGCTACAGTGACCTAGCTCCAAAATGTTTCATGTCTCAAAATTTATCCTCTACAAAGTAGACCATGGATGAACCATATGAAAAATATAATTATGTTGCTTTTCTTGTTTTCCAATAAATCCACAAAACAACCAACACACACATAGCTACGAGTTATTGAATCTTAGACCCCCTGGTAAATGCTGGAAATTGCTCAAATTTCTTAGAAGCGAATTTGATACTCCTTGGCTTTGTGCATGAGATTTCAATGAGATCTTAAGCGTCGCTAAACAAATTGGTGGAGGTGAGAGGGAGGAGTGGAAGATGGAAGGCTTTAGAGATACAATTGATTATTGGCGCTTCACTAGTCTTGGCTATAGTGGCTTGCCCTATACCTGGAATAACAAATAACATGGACTACGTAACATTAAAGTGAGGCTTGGCCGAGGACTTGGCGATGACACATTTTGGCATAATTTGATAATACATCGATCCGTCATATTCAAACTTCTGACCACTGTGGTATCTTGATTAGCATCAGCAAGTTAGACTGGTTGCGAGATGATGGTGGGTCGAGACCATTTCGGTTTGAAAATATGTGGACTAAGCATGCAAGTTACCCAAGTATAGTGGAAAAAGGCTAGAAGGCAGATGCCAGAAATCTAGCAGATCTCCATGAGACATTGGGCCAAATACGGAAAAGTCTTCAAGGTTGGAGCAAGGAAGATTTTGGCTCGGTTAAAACACAGTTGAGGAGTTTGAGATCTGATGTCTACGCACGCGTCTGTTCTTGTAGACAGTGTTGGGCCTCCAAGTGCAGAGGTTTGTAGAATAGCAGCAAGTTTCCCTTAAGTGGATCACCCAAGGTTTATCGAACTCAGGGAGGAAGAGGTCAAAGCTATCCCTCTCAAACAACCCTGCAATTATGATACAGAAAGTCTCTTCTGTCCCCAACACACCCAATACACTTATCAGATGTATAGGTGCACTAGTTCGGCGAAGAGATAGTGAAATACAAGTAGTAGTGATGATTATAAGTAGTAAATGTAATCTAAAATAAATATCGCTGCAAGCAAACATGTAACAAAATTGAATGTAAACGGTGTGCAATGCTTGGAAACAAGGCCTAGGGATCATACTTTCACTAGTGGACACACTCTCAACAAATTTAACATAATTGAACCAATAGATACTATCATCAATATGCAACTCAAAACAATTCTCCAATGGAAAACAAACACTAATCATGCGTAGGGCTACGAAGCACTCCTCAAAGTCCGTATGTACCCAAACTAGATTATCCCACACTATCACCATGAACGCACTAGATGGTTCCAACAAACATCAACAATTCATAGAGACATTAACCAAAAAGATACACATGATGCGCACACTAGTCACCTTCACACCATGATACAAGGTATCTCCGGAGATTACAAATATAAGGCACGGGAGTAGCATAATATCTGAATAATAACATCTACCAATTCAACTAGATACAAAGCTCACGATCACATAAAGATCACATCATGGGAGAGAGAGGTGAACCACATAGCTACCGGTAGAGCCCTCAGCCCCGGGGGAGAACTACTCCCTCCTCATCATAGGAGACAGCAAGGTTGATGGAGATGGCGGTGAGGTTGATGGAGACGGCGGAGACGGCGATGGAGACCGATGGAGATGGCTCCGAGAGCATTTCACCGTCCCGGCAGGGTACCGAAACAGAGACTTCTGTCCCTCGAAATTCGTCGGTGGCGGCGGCGGAGCTGCGAAACTCTTTCTGGAAATTTGCCGATTCTCCTAGGGTTTTCCGTCGGGAGGCTTCTTATAGGCGAAGGGGCGTCGTCCGGAGTGGACCAGGGTGGTCACACAATGGGTGGGCGCGGCCAGGGGCTGGGCCGCGCCCCCCTATTATGTGGGCAGCCCCTGGCCCCCCTCCGGCTCTCGTTCGGTCTTCGGTCCTCTTCCGGAAAAAATAAGACTTCTGAAACTTGTTTCGTCCAATTCTGAGAATATTTCCTATGTAGCATTTCTGAAACACAAAAACAGCAGAAAACAGGGAACTGACACTGTGGTATCTTGTTAGTAGGTTAGTTCCGGAAATCGCATAAAAACGCCACGAAGTGTAACGAAACATAAGGCAAATGGTGTAAAAACAAGCATGGAGCATCAAAAATTATAGATACGTTTGAGACGTATCAAGATCAAAACTAGAAATATACAAGCAAACTAGCTTAGATTGGGTCATACAGAAGAAGAATGTGATATTATGAAGAAAATATCAAATTTGCTTGCTAGAGAGGAGGTGATGGTTGATACGTCCATTCTACATCACTATTTTATATCATAATTTATTGTTATTCATTGATATATTTCATATTTAGAGATGATACTTATGTTGTTTCCTCTGTTTACACATGTTTGATGATTATTGGAGAGCTCACTGCCGGAGTTAGGATTCTACTAGAAAAAGGACTGTCAAGACACCATATTTCTAAAGACCAGCAATTCCAGGAAAATACTCAGAAATTCATATTTCATCGGAAGACGGAAGTAGCCAGAAGGAGAGGGCGAGGTGAGCCACCAGGGGCCCACACCACCTGGTGGCACGGGCCAGCAGCCCTGGCCCACCTTTGCCAGCGCCCCCTCGCGTATATCATCTCCTAAAAAACCTAAGACCCAGGGGAGGATCAGAGATAGACTCCCCCGCCTCTGCGGGGCAGAAAACACACACAGAGAGAAAGCTCTCCGACAGGCAGAAATCTGCCAGGGAAATTCCTTCCCGGAGAGGGGAAATCGTCGCCATCATCATCGTCATCGTCATCGAGCCGGGCTTCATCAGGATCATCATCATCACCATCATTACCAGCACCTTCATCATCTTCATCACCACGCCATCCCGTTGTAACATCTTGGGGTGAATCTTGTCCAGTTCATAGGGGAAACTTTCCCGGTGTTGATTACTCTTGTAGTTGATGCTATTGAGTGAAACCGTTCGATTAAGGTTTATGTTTAGATTGTTATTTATCATTATTTACCCTCTAATCATGATCCATATGATGTCTTGTGAGTAGTTCGTTTAGCTCTTGAGGATATGGGAGAAGTCAAGATGTTAGTAGTGGAACTATGTTGAGTAATATTTAATGGTTTGATATATTTATGTTGTGGTGCTATTTTACTAGTGGTGTCATGTGAATGTTGACTACATGATACTTCACCTTTATGGGCCTAGTAGAATGCATTGTGTATTTGGCTACTAATTGTGGGGTTGCTAGAGCGACAGAAACCTAAACCCCCGTTAAGAAACCAGTGCACCAGAGAGCGTAGGATCTCAGAGTTTAAGGCTGTGGTTAGATTTATCTTAATTACTTTCTTGTAGTTGCGGATGCTTGCAAGGGGTATAATCACAAGTGTGTATTAGTCCAAGTTGGGTTAGTGCATTAGCATAGGTTCACCCCCATGACACCTATCAAACCAATGAAGATTACTTAGCTATATGAAGCGAAAGCGCTTGACAGAAACTCCCATGTGTCCTTAGGAACGTTTGGTAATCATAAGTAACACAACCGGCTTGTCCTTTGCTCTAGAAAGGATTGGGCTGCTCGCAGCAATTATTATTATTGTCCTTTATTTACTCGTACCTTATTTACTTGCATTATCAAATACCCCTGAAAAACCGTTTGCTAGTATTTACAGTGAATCTTTGATCAAAACTGCTTGTCAACACCTTCTGCTCCTCGTTGGGTTTGATACTTGACGAAGGAATGACAAATAGGCCCTCGATATTTGCCTACCTGGTTTTCAGCCCATGGGAGATTGTTGTTGAAGGAATTGCAAGGCCCTTAAGGGCAGCGGCTAGACGCGGCCCAGGAGCTATACTTGGCGTGCAAGCAAGGATTCGAGGAGTCCAAATTGGATTAGTTTTTGGCTAGGACTTATTTGAAACCGATCCGATCTGTATTTTTCTTGAGGGACAATCCTGAGACCCAGCCTTCGCATATAAAAGGCTGGGAGGTAGGTCCCGAAACCCTAGACACTTTTCCACCACCTCACGCCTGAGCGCTCGATACTTAGAGCTCTTTGCCTCGGCTAGATCTAATCTACGCCACCATTGTAACATCACCATTGTAGCCACCCCATCAATAAAAGTCAGACAAGCGGGACATAGGTCATTACCCTACCAAGGGGGCCGAACCTGGGTAAAACCTCGTGTTTCCCTGCTTTCGTCTGATCGCCGTCGAGTTCGCCGGATCCCACAATGCGCTCCCTAGATCGAAAGCCCTCGAGCATGGGCATTGCCGAGTTAGAACCTCGTCAATTGGCACCGACCGTGGGGACGACGGGATCTGAATCTACGGATTCGCTGGCTCCTTTGCCAATCATCGACAACCTCATCGCATCGACAAGATTCGGTGGCCCAGCATCAGACATGATCGTCGATTCTACATCGCCGCCCGACATTGACTCCGCCACCGACGCTGCCGCCGTCATCGCTGTGCCGACCGTCGTCGACACCAATGACAAGATCGACATCGACTCCGCCATCGATGCTGACGCTGTCATCGCTGTGCTGGCCGTTGTCGACACCAACGACAAGATCGACATCGACTCCGCCATCGACGCTGCCGCCATCATCGCTGTGCCGGTCGTCGTCGACACCAACGACAAGATCGACATCAACTTTGCCATCGACATTGCCGTCGGCATCGCTGTGCCGAGCATCATCAGCGCCACCTCACTAGAACCGGAGGTCAACATCGCTGGATCGGCCGTCATCGGCATTGCTTCGCCAAGCGACGCCAGTTTTATTCCGGCCGCAATCATTGTCGACCCAACTTCAGGCACGACGGGAGCAGTTCTGGAGACCGCAGGAGGCTTCGACATGGCCTTCGGACTGTTCAACTTCCACATGGACAACGATGGAGTCGCTGAGCTGATCTCCGTCGGTGATTCGATGCCGCCCGCGACGGCCCCAACCACATCACCAGTTACCGAGGGCAATCCCTCGGCGACCGCACCGCCGGTGTCACTGGAGGAGGAACCAAGGCCGAAAGATTCGACCCCTTCAGTAGGGTCAAACGACTTCGAAGCTCCACCACCATCCCCAACCACTGCCTACTGCACCGATTGCGACGCGTACCACTTCGTGGGCGCTGGAGATTTCTCGTCTCACGAGATCGCCGGCTGTGAAGACCCTCGGGGAGGCACTACAGCTGTCTACCCGACGATATCCGAGTGCGAGCGGGCTCTCAACGCCCTCACACTCTGTACCACGCCCTACGACCCTGATTATGTCGAAGGGCTGTACTCAGATTACACATGCTCAGACGACGATGATGTCTACCCCAAAGCTAAGGGGAAAATAGGCAACTCAGATAGCTCGTATTCGAGCGAATCTGCAACATCAAGCAATGAGTACATGGTCGATTACGACTCTGACATCATGATTGTGGTCGAATCTTACTTCAGGGACGACGATACCTACCCTCCAGCACTGGGCGAAATCAGCGATGACTCGACCCCACCGTTCGGAGGACACTGCATGATGGCGTCACATGGAGATGGAAACGAGAATAGAGCCAACGATGGTCGAAACCGGTCAAACACCGGCCGACAGTTCATAACACAAGAACAGATCCGGTATGCCAGGAGAGTGTACGCGGGTGAAGCAGACATGGGCCCTAACCCGAGCCCGCAGGAGCTAGCTGCGCTCTAGTTCATCGTCCAGGAGTAGAAGGACCAGATCAGCACCGACATGCGCATCTTGGAGCGACGCAGAGACAAGGCCGACGCGTCCAGCAGAAGGCGGGCCGCACTATCGCCCACTATTCGTCAAGTGTCCAACATAGGACACGGTCGCATATCCCGCCGAGGGCCGATATGCACAATGTCGCCCGAAACTTGGAAGCAGAGTTTAATGAAGCAGATTTGCTACCCAAGACCAAGGAAGCTGCGATCATGGCAACAGCAGCATACATTGCTGCAAACGCAGCCAACGACGACGAGCATATGAGGCACTTGCGAAATCTGGCGCTCGAAGGAGTTAGGGTGCTTCAAGACACAGCTAACCAAGAGCGCGAAATGGCACCGAGAAGGGCCATCCTGCCGGTCGAACAGTCCAGACACCCAGTAGCAGCGCCCGCAGTCGCGCCTAGGACTCAAGCGGTGGAACCTATCAACGGAGAGCTTCGACATGGCTTGGCTCAGAATAGAGTCGACAACGGGCGCGCGCGACGTGAGGCCCGTCGCTTCGAGGAGGAACGCGATCTGGAGGCGTTCGCCGGTAATCACGATGGGCTATGTGGAGCGGAGTGCTTTAGTCTCCTGATCCGTTCCGCACCATTGCCGAAAGGGATCAAGCTTAGCGATGGTGTAGTCAAGTTCAATGGGCAGCAGGACCCTCGAATTTGGCTCGATGATTTCATGACCGCCGTCACCATTGGCGGTGGATCCAGAGACAATGCTCTCCAGTTGCTATCATTGCACCTGAAGGACAACGCTAGGGCGTGGCTGAATAACCTTGCTCCGGACAGCATCCGCTCTTGGGAAGAGTTTTGGCAAGCCTTTATCGCCAACTTTCGAGGTACCTCGCGACGGCCCCGTCGTTTGAAGAGTTACGCTTGTGCGTACAAAGGACCGGAGAAAATCTGAGGTCATACATCTCACGATGGATCAGTCTCCACAACACGGCGGAAAATATCTCGACCGAGAGGGCCATCGATGCCTTTCGGGACGGTCTCGTTCGATGGGACTTCAAAGAGGAGCTAGGGCGCTGTAAGCCGAAGACCGTCGACAATCTCATGAGCTTGGCAAACGAGTGGGCTGATGGAGAAGATTCCATCGTGGCACCTAGAAGCCGTCGCCGATCAGCGGAGCGTGACGTCGATGCGAAAGATCAGTTTCACAACAGCTCCCGAAAGAAAGGTCGTCGGAACCGCTACGATGATGCAGATGCCTCGGATATGGTTGCAGCAGGCTACGTGCACGAGGACCGTGACGATAATCGCGATGGGGCGCGACGAGGAAACAACTACTATGGCAGCAGTAGCAAAAGCGCTGGCCGCGATTCGAAGCCAAGAACGGAGTGGCGCCGACGACGCGATCAGCCACAGCTGTCAGCAGAAGAGATGCTCGATGGGGGGGGGTGCACAAGACACACGTACCTCGATAAAGATGGAATCCGAAGACCCGCTCATCTTCTCATCAAGTGCAGGGAATTCCTTCGCCTCAGTCGAGCACTTCGGGAGAGGATGCAAACTGAGCAACCGGTGGCCGGTGAGATAGCTTACAACGCTCCACCACCATCGCCTAATCCGCCAGCGAGCATGGTACAGCATGGCCACCTAGCCGCTACAATCCAGCATGTCGAGCCACACCAGCCAGCTATTGAAGAGGAGGCGTTCCGGCACCACGAGGATTCATGTCCATGATTCAGAGAGGGCGCCCGACGAACAAAGTCCAGCGGAAGCGTGCAAGGGAAGTTTTCCATGCCGAACACGCACCACCTGCCATGCCCGAATACCTGAACTGGTCAGAACACCCAATTGGCTTCGACCGGTCAGATCACCCACCGAAGGTCCCGCGCCCTGGACACCACGCCTTGGTCCTCGAGGCGCAGATAGGAGGTTTCACCTAGAAGAATGTGTTCATGGATGGAGGGAGTAGTCTGAACCTCATCTATGCAGACACATTGCGAAAGATCAAGATCCCGATGAACAACCTCTTGCCGACAGAGACGTCTTTCCACGGAATAGTCCCAGGGAAGCCGACGTACCCATTGGGGGCAATACACTTGGATGTCATTTTCGGCACTCCATCAAACTTCAGGAAGGAGAAGATTGAGTTCGAGGTCGTCGATTGGCCCTCGCAGTATCACGCTATTCTCAGACGACCAGCGTTCGCTCGATTCATGGCGGTTCCACACTATGCTTACCTCAAGCTGCGGATGCCCGCTAATCGAGGACCACTAACGATCAGCAGTAGCTTTGCCCGCTCCGAAAATTGTGATAAAGACTTCAATAGCATGTCCCAGACATTTGGAGTGCACGAGGAGCTCCATCATATTAGGGAGGCCACCAACATGGACACCGATCCACCGGCACAGCAGAACACCCCAGAGATCTCATTCGACGCTAACAAAGACACTCGAGAGCACCAGATCCACCCGACAGATCCAACCAAGACGGCGTGGGTGTCGAATTCTCTCTCTCCCACATAGGAAAGCGCGCTCGTTGGGTTCCTCCGTGAGCACTGGAGGATGTTCACCTGGTGTCCAACAGATATGCCAGGCATCCCCAGGGAACTCGCCGAGCACGAGCTCAAAGTCTTTCCGAACGCGAAGCCGGTCAAGCAATCCATGCGCCGTTATAATCCGAAAAAGGCCAAGTCAATGGGCGAAGAAATCAATCGCCTCCTCGAGGCCAAGTTCATCAGAGAGATCAAGGAATCCACATGGCTTTCGCCACCGATCATGGTGGAAAAGAAGGACACAAAGATCTACAGGATGTGCGTCGACTTCATGGCACTGAACAAACATTGCCCGAAAGATTACTCTCCTCTGCCCCGAATCGACCAGATCATCGATTCTACTGTGGGGTGTGAGCGCCTTTCGTTCCTCGACGCGTACTCTGGGTACAATCAGATAAGGCTGAAGGTGGAAGACGAAGACAAAACGGCATTCATCACCCCACACGGGGTGTATTGCTACATGACGATGCCCTTCGGGCTCAAGAACGCGGGAGCCACCTATCAACGGTGCATGCAGGCGTGCTTGAAGGAACAGATCGGTTGCAACATCGAAGTCTACGTCGACGATATCGTCATCAAAACTATGAAAGCAGACAGCCTGCTCGATGACCTGCGAGAAACTTTCGCTAACCTCGACCGCTACAGCATTAAGCTCAACCCGAAGAAGTGCTCCTTCGGGGTGCCTACAGGCCAGCTGCTGGGCTACCTCATCTCTGAAAGAGGAATCGAAGGTAACCCAGAGAAGATCCATGCCATTATCAACATGCAACCGCCAAAGACGCTTCAACATGTCCAGCAGTTGACAGGTCGACTAGCAGAACTTAGCCGCTTCATAAGCAAGCTCGGTGAAAAAGCTCTCCCGTTCTATCGGCTGCTTTGGAAGACAGACAACTTCACGTGGACAGAAGAGGCGCAAGCCGCGTTCGACGATCTCAAGCGTCGCCTCTCGACATCCCCAGTCCTCGTCACCCCCCGAGAGAAGGACCAATGTTGCTATACATAGCGGCCACAAATCAAGTCGTCAGCTCGGTCCTAGTAGTCGAGCGTGCAGAGGAGGGAAAAGAGCACGGAGTGCAGAGGCCAGTGTACTACCTCAGCGAGGTCCTATCTCCAACCAAGCAAAGATATCCCCATTACCAGAAGCTGGCATACGCCATCTACATGACGGGGAAGAAACTGCCACATTACTTTGAGTGCCATTCCATTATAGTGGTGGCCTCGAATCCAGTGTCCAGCATTCTCAACAACCCAGACGCCACAGGACGCGTGTCACTATGGGGAATCACCTTGGGACCCTGGGAGATCATGTACCAGCGTCAGTCAGTGATCAAGTCACAAGTCCTGCCAGATTTCATAGCCGAATGGACGGAAGCACAAATGCCCGAACTCCCGGACATGTCGAACTGTTGGACCATATACGTCGACGGGTCTAAGCGGGTTTCGGGAGCATGAGCAGGAGTGGTCCTTGTGTCGCCGCAGGGGGACAAGATGCGCTACGTCCTCCGCATGCGCTTCGCGAACCCCTCGAACAACGAAGTAGAATACGAAGGCGTCCTGCACGGCATGCGCATGGCAAAAGCGTGCGGGGCCACCCGCATCAAGATCCACGGAGACTCGAACCTCATCGCCCAACAAGTCATGAAGGAGTGCGATGCGACCTGCGCAAACATGATGGCATATCGCGCCATGTACGACAAGCTCGAAGGCGACTTTGAAGGGTGTGAGGTGATACACATCTGCAGAGAAAGCAACGAAGAAGCAGACAACCTGGCCAACGTTGGCTCCAGGTGCCTGCCGATACCGCCAGGAATTTTCTTCGAGGAGATATTCGAGCGCTCTGTCAAGATCAAGCCAGCCATCGACCCGGCGTTAGCAACACGCTCGGGGGCTAAGTAAACAAACTCAACCCCAGCAGCGGGAACAGAAGACCACTCCAAAGGCGCAGCTACAGTCATGCTCGTCGAAGCAGTCTGGACGAAGCCGTACCTGGCCTACCTGGCGCGAGGCGAACTCCCAGAAGATCCCATCCATCGTCAACAGGTCATGCGACGCTCCAAGGCCTTCACGATAATCAACAGAGAACTCTACAAATGTAGCACTACAGGTGTTCTCCAGCGGTGCATAGCGCAAGAGGATGGAATCGCTCTCCTTCGAGAGATCCATGAAGGGACCTGCGGGCATCACGCCAGTAGTCAAACTCTCGTTGCTAAGGCTTTTCGATCGGGGTTTTACTGGCTCTCGGCCCTCTACGATGCCAGGAACATCGTCCAGTAGTGCGAAGCGTGCCAGCTATTCGCCACTAAGCCGCACGCACCCGCATCAGAACTACACACCATACCCGTCGCCTGGCCCTTCGCGCAGTGGGGCCTCGATCAGGTCGGGCCCCTGCCCAAGTCATCTCGAGGTAACCACACGTACCTGCTGGTCGCCGTGGATAAATTCTCCAAGTGGATCGAAGCTGTCCCTGTCACCAACCAAGAGGCGACCACGGCGGTCAAGTTCTTTGAATCAATCGTCTACTGGTATGGCGTACCGAACAGCATCATCACCGACAACGGCACCAACTTCACATCGGGCGAGTTTCAAGAGTTCGCCAAAAAGCTTGGCATCAAGATCAAGTACGCCTCGGTGGCGCATCCCAAGTCCAACGGCCAAGTCGAAAAGGCCAACAGGCTCGTCTGCGCAGGCCTGAAGAAGCGACTCCTTCGACCCCTCAAACGCGCGGCAGGCGCTTGGGTCGAAGAACTACCGTCGGTCCTATGGAGCCTGCGGACAACCCCAAATTCTTCGACCGGTTACACGCCATTCTTCTTGCTTTTCGGAGCAGAGGCGGTGCTACCTACTGACGTGCGCTACTGCGCGCCTCACGTGGTGGCCTATGTCAAAGAAGACGCAGAAAAGGCATTGGCAGATGCCCAAGATCTTCTGGATGAAGCTCGGGACGTCGCCCTCGCCCGCTCGGCAGTTTACCAGCAAAGCCTCCGCAATTACCACAGCAGACGGGTACGCGGACGGTCCTTCGAGCCAGGCAACCTCGTCCTTCGCCTCAAGCAAACAAGCACGTCAAAGCTGGAGCCACCATGGGAAAGCCCATACCTCGTCCACGAAGCAATCCCAGGGGGCGCGTATCGGCTGCGCGACCCCTAGATAGGGAAGGACATCGATAACCCGTGGAACGCACATCAATTGCGTCGGTTCTACCCTTAGAATCAGCACACTTCCTCCACCTCCCATCTCTATGTAATTACGCGTCGGCAGCAGACCATGCTCAACCATTGCGCCCTCGGCGCCAAGCAATAAAGTACACTTCCTCATATCATTGTTTAACCCACACTTGGGGGCTTCGCCTTAAAAAATTGCTCAACCCGCGCTCG
Organism: Dactylis glomerata; assembly: GCA_007115705.1. NCBI lineage: Eukaryota > Viridiplantae > Streptophyta > Magnoliopsida > Poales > Poaceae > Dactylis > Dactylis glomerata. The sequence continues at coordinate 5,191,325 of QXEO01000171.1, forward strand.
GGGTCTTCGCCTTTTCGACCCGCGCTTAGGGGCTTTGCCTTTCGACCCGCGCTCGGGGGCTTCACATTTTCGACCCGCGCTCGGGGGCTTCGCCTTTCAACTCGCGCTCGGGGGCTTCGCCTTTTTGACCCGCGCTCGGGGGCTTCGCCTTTTCGACCCGCGCTCAGGGGCTTCGCTTTTCGACCCACGCTCGGGGGCTTCGCCTTTTCGACCCGCGCTCGGGGGCTTCGCCTTTCGACCCGCGCTCGGGGGCTTTGCCTTTCGACCCGCGCTCGGGGGCTTCGCTTTTCGACCCGCGCTCGGGGGCTCCGCCCTTTGACCTATGCTCGGGGGCTCCGCCCTTTGACCTACGATCGAGGGCTCCGCCCCTCGACCCATATGACTCGTCAAAACTCGCACAAAGCACTCTGAAGAATTTCCCAAGAGACATACATACACAATACATAATCAAGATTCAGATATTTGGCCAAGTCAGTGCGCCGCGACGCCCTGATTCGTCCTCTGACGATCACTCTCAGTGATAATCTATCGAGCGATACAATCAGCCGTATCTTTACAAGCAGCATAATGAGGATCCATGTCAATACGGCCGCTGGGAGTTGGAGGGAGCATCTTCAGCAGCTCCAAGTCAATCTCAGGGTAATGAACACGCACGAAGGAAAGTGCGACCAGAGCCCCGCAGCGCAAATGTTCTCGAACGAAGGAGTAGACAACATCGCCATTCTCGAATCGATCAAGCAGCGCAGGTAGACCTTCGGGTTGGTTATTCAGAGGAAACATCGCCTCATGCACAAGCGTGAGGGCACTGCGGCTCGTTTCGGCCAGTACTCTAGCCTGGGCGATCCTATCCTGGAGGATTGTCAGCTTCAACGCTTTCGATCGGTCAGCCCAGAAGCTGTCAGCGATCGAATTAGCGTGCGTCTGAGCTGCACGAAGGTGTGCATTCACGCGCCGGGCTTCGGCTTCACTGTCAAGGCATACATCTGCAGAAGAGGAAAGAAGGTCACACTCGACAGGCCTAGACCGCAAAGCGGATCAAAAAGCTCGAAAGACTCACATTTCATGGCTTTCCCAAGGTTCTCGACTTCCTTAAGAAGGAACTTTTCGGCATCCGCAGCCCACGACGCCTTGGAAAGGGCAACGTCAACCTTAGCAGTAACTGTTTTCAATTGATGCTGTGTGTTCTTGAGCTGGTCGTGCAAGGATCGAATTAAAGATAATTCGCTCGTGGAAGGTGCTCTCCTCTCAACGGCACTGGAAGAACTAGCAACTGTTTCATAAGAAACAGGCCAGGCATTTGGGATCACGGACGAATCCTGCACAAGAGGCCCCCGGTCACACATAGTCATCGGCAACCAAATAGCAAACAGATGCAGAATACATCAAAGGAAGATGGCAAAATAGAAGCAGCGAATTTATAGCAAGTAGTGTTCCCGAATTAAACAACAGTCTTCGATATGGCACCACAAAGTCAATTACAGAAACACGACAGAAGCATCGACTAAACTATGCTAAGCTACCAGCGGCCTTGCTAGACGGTGCGCCGGAGGCACTACGCTTTCGGGCCTTCGCCGCCGCTCTCCTCTCATTCCTCTCGGCCAGGAAGCTCGTCATCCGAGCAGACAAGTTGCGGGCGCGTTCAAGATAGCCCTTCGGAGCAATGTCACATCCGTCCTTGTCCTTTGGATACGTGCCCGTGACCTTGTCGGCGTCGAATTCAACCCCGTGCATCATCAGCATAGAGAAGACAGACTCGGAGCCGATAGTTACCTGTCGGCGAACCGCAACAACTAAAGGATCCTCGCCATCCGTCTTCACTGCCAGGGCTTCAAGGATGCCGGCCATGGTGTTGCTGGTCGAGTCAGGGATGGACACGTCGCGAACACGGTCAAGTGTCGACCGTACCTTTACCAGGAGGTCGCGGACTTCCTGACATAGGCGCTCGGCGCTACCAACACTAGACTCGAGTCCAGCGGGCTCCTTCATAGCCCCGGCTTCCAATTCGGCAGCGGCTTCAGGAAAGAACAAGATCCCCAGTCAATAGGGAACTTAGTCAGCACAAAAAGTTCAACCAAATGATATCGAAGACTCACCGCGCAAGACATCGAGAGAGGTCTGCAGACGCTAATTCAGGTCCTTTTCCCTCGACTCAGCTTCCAGACGACGCGTCTTAGCAAGCTCCTGGGCCTTGGTCGATTCAGATTTCAGCCGGCCAACCTCATCGACCAACCCGTCAGCTTTAGCCTTCAGCTCGAATTTCTCCGCCACAAGATTGTCCAGCTGGGCCTTCAACGACGTCTTGTCAGTGGCAGCTTGTGCTGCGATCCCTGGTCATTTGAAGAGTGTCATATTAAAAAGAAGGGAAGCAAAATCATCGGAGCAAGATATGAGCTGCGCGGATAACTGCCGATTTTTTCCCTCCAGCGCAAGGAAGTTCTTGCACACCTTCGATAAATCCTTGACAACAGGCTGAACAAACAGAAGCACAGATGAGTTCCTGAATAATTGTTTGGAGGTCAAGCCCAAGTGTAAACACTTAGACTCACCCTCGGGGGCTACTGATAGGCAAGCATAAGAATCGTAAAGTTAGAATTTTTGGGCTTACATGACTTTTTGGGCCAGAAGGCTCGCCAGAGGAAGAAACCAGAATGAGCTCGGGTTCGATCATCTTCTTCTTCGGAGGAGATGGCGGCTTCGGGAGATCGACCTCGGGCGCGGTGTCGCCAGCTGATACGTCCAATTTGCATCACTATTTTGTATCATAATTTACTGTTATTCATTGATATATTCCATATTTAGATATGATACTTATGTTATCTCCTTTGTTTTCACATGTTTGATGATCATCGGAGGAGATGCTGCTGGAGTCAGGATTCTGCTGGAAAAAGGACCATCAGAAGACCATATTTTGAAGATCAGGAAAATTCCAGAAAAATACCCAGAAATTATAATTTCCCAGGAGACTCACGGAGCCAGAAGGAGGAGACGAGAGAGGCCAGGAGGCGCCCTCACACGTGGGCGGCGCGGCCAGCCCCCTGGCCGCGCGGGGCCCACGTGAGGTCGCCCTGGCCCACTTCTGCCATCGCCCTTTCGCGTACATCATCGTCCCCAAAAACCTAAGTCAAGGGGGGGGGGGTTCAGAGTTAGACACAGCCGCCTCTGCGGGGCGGAGAACACCAGAGAGAAAAAGCTCTCCGGCAGAGAGAAATCTGCCGGGGAAATTCCTTCCCGGAGAGGGGAGATCGTCGCCATCGTCATCACCGTCGCACCGGACTTCATCGGGATCATCATCATCATCATCTCCATCACCAGCACCTTCATCTCCACCATCACCTCGCCATCCCGCTGTAACATCTTGAGTTGGATCTTGTTATATTCATAGGGGAAACTTTCCCGGTGTTGATTACTCTTGTAGTTGATGCTATTGAGTGGAACCGTTGATTGTTATTTACCATTATTTCACCTCTGATCATGATCCATATGATGTCTTGTGAGTAGTTCGTTTAGTTCTTGAGGACATGGGAGAAGTCAAGATGTTAGTAGTGAATTATTGTTGAGACATATTTAATGGTTTGATATTGTTGTGGTGCTATTTCACTAGTGGTTTCATGTGAACGTCGACTACATGATACTTCACCATTTATGGGCCTAGTGAGATGCATTGTGTATTTGGTCACCGACTGTGGGGTTGCTGGAGTGACAGAAACCTAAACCTCCGTTGGGAAACCATTGCACCAGGGAGCGTAGGATCCTAGAGTTTAAGGCTGTGGTTAGATTTATCTTAATTACTTGTATTTGCGGATGCTTGCAAGGGGTATAATCACAAGTGTGTATTTATCCTAGTAAGGGTAGTGCGCTAGCACAGGTTCACCCCCATAACACTTACCAAACCAATAAATACTATTGGCTCTATGAAGCGAAAGCTCTTGACAGAAACCTCCCGTGTGTCCTCGAGAACGTTTGGTTATTATAAGAACACAACCGGCTTGTCCTTTGCTGAATAAAGGATTGGGCCACTTGCTGCAATTGTTACTACTGTCTTTTATTTACTCGCACTTTATTTACTCGTATTACCAAATACTCCTGAAAACCTATTTGCTAGTATTTACAGTGATTCCTTGATCAAAACTGCTCATCAACACCTTCTGCTCCTCGTTGGGTTCGACACTCTTATTTATCGAAAGTACTACGATACACCCCCTATACTTGTGGGTCATCAAGACTATTTTCTGGCGCCGTTGCCGGGGAGTGTAGCGCTATTGAAGAGTGGAATTGGAAAAGGTAACCATCGCTGTGAGTATTGTTTTATTTTGTCTTTTATTTTTATTCTGTTATGGAGAACTCTCCATTTGGTTTCCTATTTAGAAACACATCTACTACTACTGCTGCACATGCGGAGGAACCACCACCGCCACCGCCTGCTGAAATTGATCCCTTTAAAATACCTATGAAAATTGTTGGGCGCATTATGGATAACTGCTATTCAGGAGATGGAACTGTCCATCCGGGTGATCACTTATTATTTATACATGAATTATGCGAGTTGTTCAGATGTGCAGGCATTTCACCAAGCCAAGTCAAGAAGAAATTATTCTCTATATCATTGAAAGGCAGAGCTGAAGAGTGGTATCGACTACTCCAAGATGGTCCATCTATGGCATGGGAGGATATTGTGCCTCTCTTTTATTCCAAGTTTTATCCTCCAAGTGAAATTCATAAAGACCGTAACCGGATATATAATTTTTGGCCTCATGATGGAGAGAGTATTGCCCAAGCGTGGGGGAGATTGAAGTTACTGATGCTCAAATGCCCCATTCATGAGCTCCCCAATAATATTGTTATTGATAATTTTTATGCGCGGCTTACTCTTCCTGATAAGGATTATTTGGATGCTTCTTGTTTTGGATCATTCACTCATATGAAAGAAGATGCCAAGTGGAAACTTCTTGACCGTATAAAAGAGAATGCCGAAGGTTGGGAAAACGACAAAGGTAGGAAGTCAGGTATAAACTATGATTATGAATGCATTAAATCTTTTATGGGAACTGAAGACTTTCATAGTGTTAGCGCTGCTTATGGTCTTGATTCCCAAATACTTGCTAATTGTCTTAAGGCTTTTGCCTCTTATATTGATGTTCCAAAGAAATATTGGAACAAATATCATGCGCCTTACAAAGATTCTATTAGTCATATTCCTGCTGCAGCTACAGAAGTTTGCACGGTTGATAGCATCATTCCTGAACCTTATATTGAGAAGACACCTTTCCCTGCTAAGGTAAAAAAGTATTCTACTTTGGTAAGTGTGTCTAATAAAAGTACTAAGAAAGCTGCAGAGCCTGATGAGCAAATTACTATTAAGTCTCCTGTTGCTATATTGAAAGATCTTGTTACTAAAGATGTAGGAGATGAATATATTCTTTTTTGTGAAGATGCTTCTAACATTCTTTCACATCCTAAAAAGCATAGGAAAGCAAGTGTTCCTGTTATTTCTGTCAGGATTGGAGATCATTGCTATTATGGTTTATGTGATATTGGTGCTAGTGCAAGTGCTATTCCCTTAGAGCTTTATAAAGAAATCATGCACGAGATTGGCGCTTGTGAACTTGAAGATATTGATGTGGTTGTTCAACTTGCTAACCGAGAGACGGTTTGGCCTCTTGGTATTGTTCGAGATGTGGAAGTTCTATGTGGTAAGACTAAGTACCCTACTGATTTTCTAGTACTTGGTAAGGAGGCTAGTGAAACTTGTCCTATTATTTTTGGTAGACCCTTTTTGAACACTTGTGGCGCCATAATAGATTGTAAGAAAGAGAAATTTTTTACTAAGTTTAATGGAGAGTCTTATGAGTTTAATTTTTCCAAGTTTGCTAAGACTTCTTATGAAAATGACACGCCTAATGAAAATTTTCGAGTTGAGCAGCTTGCTTCTATTGCTCTTGCCCCTAATAATGCCTTGCAGCAATTCATGGAAGATCACGAAAGTGATGTGTTTAGCAAGGAAAGAGAAGAGATTGACGATATTCTTCTTCGTCAACCACCATTACTCAAGCATAATCTACCTGTGGAGGATCTTGGCACTACTTTGCCGCCTAGAGAAGATCCTGTGTTTGAATTAAAACCTTTGCCTGATGACCTCAAATATGCTTATATTGATGATAAGAAAATATATCCTGTTATTATTAGTTCTAAACTTTCAGGAAAGGAAGAAGAAAGATTATTGGAGATATTGAGGAAACACCGAGGAGCTATGGGATATACTCTTGATGATTTAAAAGGAATTTCTCCTACTTTATGTCAACACGCCATTAATATGGAGAAAGATGCAAAGCCAGTTGTAGAGCATCAACGCCGTCTAATTCCCAAGATGAAGGATGTGGTAAGAAATGAGGTATTAAAACTCCTTGATGCTGGTATTATTTATCCTATTGCTGATAGTAGATGGGTTAGTCCTGTTCATTGTGTTCCTAAGAAAGGAGGTATGACTGTTGTACCTAATGAGAATAACGAGCTTATTCCTCAAAGGGTAGTTGTTGGTTATAGAATGTGCATTGATTATAGGAAGGTAAACAAAGTTACTAAGAAAGATCATTACCCTTTACCGTTTATAGATCAAATGCTAGAAAGGTTGTCTAAGAAGACTCATTTTTGTTTCCTTGATGGTTATTCTGGTTTCTCTCAAATTGCTGTTAAGAAGGATGATCAAGAGAAAACCACTTTTACTTGTCCTTATGGAACTTATGCTTATAGACGTATGCCTTTTGGTTTATGCAATGCTCCTGCTACTTTTCAAAGATGTATGTCTGCTATTTTTCATGGTTTTTGTGAAGAAATTGTGGAGGTCTTCATGGACGATTTCTCCGTCTATGGAACTTCTTTTGATAATTGTTTGCACAACCTTGATAAAGTTTTGCAGAGATGCGAAGAAACTAACCTTGTTCTTAATTGGGAGAAATGCCACTTTATGGTGAATGAAGGAATTGTCCTTGGACATAAAATCTCTGAAAGAGGTATTGAAGTTGACAGGGCAAAAGTGGAAGCAATTGAGAAAATGCCATGTCCAAGAGATGTTAAAGGTATTCGTAGTATTCTTGGTCATGCTGGTTTCTATAGGAGGTTTATTAAAGATTTCTCTAAGATTTCAAAGCCTCTTACCAATCTTCTTCAAAAGGATGTACCATTTGTCTTTGATGATGATTGTAAGGAAGCTTTTGAAACTCTTAAGAAGGCTTTAACTACTGCTCCTATTGTTCAACCACCTGATTGGAATTTACCTTTTGAAATTATGTGTGATGCTAGTGATTTTGCTGTTGGTGCTGTTCTTGGACAGCGCATAGATAATAAGTTGAATGTTATTCATTATGCTAGTAAGACTCTTGATGCTGCTCAAAAGAATTATGCTACTACTGAGAAAGAGTTTCTTGCTGTTGTTTTTGCTTGTGATAAGTTTAGATCTTACATTGTTGATTCTAAAGTTACTATTCATACTGATCACGCTGCTATTAGATATCTTATGACTAAGAAGGATGCTAAGCCTAGGCTTATTAGATGGGTGTTGCTTTTACAAGAGTTTGATTTGCATATCGTAGATAGGAAAGGTGCTGAAAATCCTGTGGCTGACAACTTGTCTAGATTGGAAAATATTTCTTTTGATCCTATTCCTGTTAATGATAGTTTTCCAAATGAACAGTTGGCTGCAATTAATGTAACTTCACGAGACCTTCCTTGGTATGCTGATTATGCTAACTTTATTGTTTCCAAGTATTTGCCTCCGACCTTTACAGCTCAGCAAAGAAGAAAATTCTTCTATGATTTGAGGCATTATTTTTGGGATGACCCACATTTATATAAAGAGGGAGTTGATGGTATTATGAGAAGATGCGTACCAGAATATGAACAAAAAGAGATATTAAGAAAATGCCATAGCAGTGCTTATGGAGGGCATCATGCTGGAGATAGAACCGCACAGAAGGTTCTACAATCAGGTTTTTATTGGCCAACCCTCTTTAAGGATGCCAGAAGGTACGTTTTATCTTGCGATGAATGTCAAAGAGTTGGAAATATTTCTAGACGCAATGAAATGCCTATGAATTATACTCTAGTTATTGAACCGTTTGATTGTTGGGGATTTGACTTTATGGGTCCTTTTCCTCCTTCAAAAGGCTATACCCATATACTTGTTGCTGTTGATTATGTTACTAAATGGGTAGAAGCCATACCTACAAAGAGTGCCGATGGTGAGACTTCGTTAAAAATGCTTAAGGATGTTATTTTTCCTAGGTTCGGAGTGCCTAGATATCTTATGACTGACGGAGGTTCTCATTTTATTCACGGTAGTTTTAGAAAGACTCTTGCTAAGTATGATGTCAATCATAGAATTGCTTCTGCTTATCATCCCCAAACTAGTGGGCAGGTAGAGCTTTCAAATAGAGAGATCAAGTCTATTTTGCAGAAGACTGTTAGTAGATCTAGGAAAAACTGGGCTAGTAAGTTAAATGACGCTTTATGGGCTTATAGAACTGCTTATAAGAACCCCATGGGTATGTCTCCTTATAAGATGGTTTATGGAAAAGCATGTCACTTGCCCTTAGAATTAGAACACAAAGCTTTTTGGGCAGTGAGAGAGTTAAATAGAGATTTTAAACTAGCCGGTAAGAAGAGGTTGTTAGATTTGAGTTCTCTAGATGAGTGGAGAAACGAAGCGTATGAGAATGCCAGACTTTTCAAAGAGAAAGTCAAGCAATGGCATGATAAGAGAATTCTTAAGAGAGAGTTCCATGTTGGTGAGAAAGTTCTATTGTATAGGTCTCGTCTCAGATTTTTTGCAGGTAAATTACTTTCTAAATGGGAAGGACCATATGTTATTGTGGAAGTGTACCGCTCAGGTGCTATTAAGATTGCTTCACTGAAAGACGATTCAACACAAGTGGTGAATGGGCAAAGACTCAAACATTATATTTCTGGAGATTCTTATAATGAAGATGTTGATGTTATTGAAACAGTTTCTCCGGAAGATTACATACAAGACAAACTGCAGGAACCTGCAGAGTTCGTTTTCGAATAGGTAACAGTTCTAGTCAGAAAAGTTTCGCGAAAAGTTCTTCTTTTAATATTTTTGCTGTTTTTAATAAATATGAAAAATCACGAGGAGAAAACGAGGAGAAAAAGAAGTCCGTGTGGGTCTCACACATGGGTGGCGCGGGCCCACCCCTGGCCGCGCCACCACCGTGTGAGAACGCCTCGGAACTCTTTTCCGTCCCGGTTTCCTCCTGTGACTTTGTTTCAATGTATAATTTTCGCCTATTTAACCCCCCGGAGTCCCCGAGGTCTGTATATCGTTTTCTCGCCGTGTTTTGTTTCGAGCTGTTTCTGTCAGGAGTTGATCCTAAACTTTGGGGAGTCATGGCCTCTTCAAGCGGTGACAAAGAGAAGACACCTCCAGAAGATGGCATCAAAGACTTCCGGCAGAAAGAAGAGGTTGAAAGAGAAGATGAGGAGGAAGATCAAGGTCCAAGGCCAAGCACCGTGATTGCCAGCATAGGGGTGGTGATAGATCATGACAAGTTCAAGAAGAGCGCTCGCATAAGGACTGGTCCCTTCCATACTCTAATTCATGAACATCAGTTCCAAAAGGTGCCAAAATCACGATTACCATCTGGCTGGGATATAGATCGTTCTAACAATGCAGGAACAGGAAGCTCCAAGAGTGAAGAAGGATGGGGAAATAATTCCAAGAGCTGGGATTCTCTGGCGGACAGGTTTATGAACCGTATTGAGCACAATTCTGAGATGATTCGTAACCTCGAATACAAGATTGATGACCTGAAGGACTTGGTTGAAAAGTTTGTTCGAGATTATCCACCACCACCGCCAAAGGAGTAATTCGTCATCGGTATAGGCATCCCCTTGGCTTGTTCCAAGCTTGGGGGAGTGCCGCGGTATCACATCATTACCTTCAGTTCATTTACTTTTCAAGTAGAGTCTTATCATGAATAGAGAAGTTATCATATAGAATAGTTTGCAGTTGGAAGTATCCTCCTTAATTAGTTATCTTTGTATCCCTTGGTGTGAGTTGCGGTAATGAAATATTAATGAGAAGTTTTATTGTTTACTTTTCGCACACTTTATGTTAGTCTGCAATCTCTCTCTTGTGACTAGTCTTGTTGATTGGTATTGGTATCACATTGGGAGCATGAGTAGATTTAGTTGGTTTTGGCAAACCTAGCTTGGTCAGTAGCAACTTTACCTTGAAATTTGAGTAGAAAAGAATAAAGAAGTGCTTGTAGTTACATCACTTCAGTTTTCCTTATGTTTGGCTTATAAGCATTGTTATTCTTGAAGTTAAAATTGTTGTACTTTCAAGGGAGTTTGCATGATTGTTCTTATTATATGTATGTTTGTTTGTTTCATGCAACTCTTGTGCTTGCTACCCAGCCTTGCTAGCCAAAAACCTGTACTGAGAGGAAATACTTCTCGTGCATCCAATCCCCAAAAGCCAAGTCACTTCCAAAGAGTCCACTATAAATTCCTATGCATGGTATTTTATGCCATTCCAAGTAAATTTTCATGTGCTACCTTTCAAAAACTTTCAAACACTTCTCATTTTGTGCCACTGTTTTTAGCTCATGAGGACGTAGTGGATGGGTTTGTTATCTTCCATACTAAATTAAGTACCCCTCGACTAGGCAGCTTCATCTGCTCGTCATTAATTTTGCATGAGAGCTGGTCAGACCATTATAATCTTACTTCTAAAAGGAAAGGAAAAGGCACTCCTCCAATGATATGTGAAAGTTGGTCGGCACCCGATGGAATCGGTTAGCCATGGTTTGAGAAAGGAAAAAGGTGGGGAGGAGTGCAAAGTTTTAAAAGAGCACTAAAGTGCTAACTAATTAAATATCTCGGAACCGCTCTCACTTGTTTAGTATGGAAGATATCAAAAACTCTGTTGCTAGTCGTTGACAAAAGCAACCACCTCTCAAAATACTTTTTACCTCTGTTTTACAAATGAAAAGCTCTAGCACATGTTTAATCCCTGCTTCCCTCTGCGAAGGGCCTATCTTTTACTTTTATATTGAGTCAACCTATTTCCCTCTATCTCAAGCAAGCATTTGAGTTGTTATGTTTCACTCATCCATATGTTGATCCGTTTAATCATGTTTATTATCTTCCTTGTTTTTGTATAATGCTTTTGTCTGAAGGAATACATCTTTGAAAGTTCTCATTGAATGCAAAAGTTTACTTTGTTGAGCATATAGTCTTTACTATATCAGCTCCGCTTTAAAAGGCTCCGTTTAAAAGAGAGAATAGTTTGTTCTCCATTTATTGACCAGGAACTAAGGTTTGCCATTGCCAATTATAATTTACCTTGTGCATTCTTATATGTGATTCCCTTTTACCTATTGCAAGTTTACATCTTATAAAGGGAAGTTGCTGTCTATTATAATTTGTGCTTTAGTGAATGTGATGCTTCTTGTTCGTATTTTGATTATCGACACTTCACTCCATAAACCTGTGGTCATGTTTACCGAGTTTAGTTTTCGCTTGGGGACAAGCAAGGTCTAAGCTTGGGGGGGTTGATACGTCCAATTTGCATCACTATTTTGTATCATAATTTACTGTTATTCATTGATATATTCCATATTTAGATATGATACTTATGTTATCTCCTTTGTTTTCACATGTTTGATGATCATCGGAGGAGATGCTGCCGGAGTCAGGATTCTGCTGGAAAAAGGACCATCAGAAGACCATATTTTGAAGATCAGGAAAATTCCAGAAAAATACCCAGAAATTATAATTTCCCAGGAGACTCACGGAGCCAGAAGGAGGAGACGAGAGAGGCCAGGAGGCGCCCTCACACGTGGGCGGCGCGGCCAGCCCCCTGGCCGCGCGGGGCCCACGTGAGGTCGCCCTGGCCCACTTCTGCCATCGCCCTTTCGCGTACATCATCGTCCCCAAAAACCTAAGTCAAGGGGGGGGGGTTCAGAGTTAGACACAGCCGCCTCTGCGGGGCGGAGAACACCAGAGAGAAAAAGCTCTCCGGCAGAGAGAAATCTGCCGGGGAAATTCCTTCCCGGAGAGGGGAGATCGTCGCCATCGTCATCACCGTCGCACCGGACTTCATCGGGATCATCATCATCATCATCTCCATCACCAGCACCTTCATCTCCACCATCACCTCGCCATCCCGCTGTAACATCTTGAGTTGGATCTTGTTATATTCATAGGGGAAACTTTCCCGGTGTTGATTACTCTTGTAGTTGATGCTATTGAGTGGAACCGTTGATTGTTATTTACCATTATTTCACCTCTGATCATGATCCATATGATGTCTTGTGAGTAGTTCGTTTAGTTCTTGAGGACATGGGAGAAGTCAAGATGTTAGTAGTGAATTATTGTTGAGACATATTTAATGGTTTGATATTGTTGTGGTGCTATTTCACTAGTGGTTTCATGTGAACGTCGACTACATGATACTTCACCATTTATGGGCCTAGTGAGATGCATTGTGTATTTGGTCACCGACTGTGGGGTTGCTGGAGTGACAGAAACCTAAACCTCCGTTGGGAAACCATTGCACCAGGGAGCGTAGGATCCTAGAGTTTAAGGCTGTGGTTAGATTTATCTTAATTACTTGTATTTGCGGATGCTTGCAAGGGGTATAATCACAAGTGTGTATTTATCCTAGTAAGGGTAGTGCGCTAGCACAGGTTCACCCCCATAACACTTACCAAACCAATAAATACTATTGGCTCTATGAAGCGAAAGCTCTTGACAGAAACCTCCCGTGTGTCCTCGAGAACGTTTGGTTATTATAAGAACACAACCGGCTTGTCCTTTGCTGAATAAAGGATTGGGCCACTTGCTGCAATTGTTACTACTGTCTTTTATTTACTCGCACTTTATTTACTCGTATTACCAAATACTCCTGAAAACCTGTTTGCTAGTATTTACAGTGATTCCTTGATCAAAACTGCTCATCAACACCTTCTGCTCCTCGTTGGGTTCGACACTCTTATTTATCGAAAGTACTACGATACACCCCCTATACTTGTGGGTCATCACCAGCCGCTTTCTCCTGCGAATCTGCGGTCTGCTCAAGGGTGGAATCATGGGGCTGAACTTGATAGCGGTCACGATCACCCGGGCTCGCCGAAGTTTCCTCGGTGGAAGATCTGAGTCAAGCATTGAAGTCAACACAGTGCAGTCAATCCAAGACAAGATTATATGAAAAAAGAAGTTCGACAAGGAAGCTTATGATGCGTCGAGTCCAAACTTCGGGAGAATCTTCTTCCCAAGTCGAGGAGGTGGGCGGCTGCTCAGAGGCGTGGCAGGAAACGCGCTATCGTCATCATCGCCAGAGGAGAAGTGGGTGTCGCCAAGATCTTCTGAATCTTCGACGATGTTGGCATCCACAGCTTTCTTCTTCGTTGGCGGTGCTCGCGAGGGCGATGGAGCAGCAGAGGTCGATTCCTCCGGGAACTCAATAAAGTCGCGCCCTGGATACTCACCCACCTCGGGTTGGGGCGGATAACATCGAGCTATCTCGACGACCTGAGCAAGAGTTCCAATCACATTCGATTCTGATCAGCAAAACTGCGGTACGAAAGAAATGTTTGACTATGATGGAAAGTGTACCTCAGTGCGGGGGAAGGCCTTGCTGAAGGCCACCGCGCTGAAGATTTTCGGCACAATCGACTTCTTCTTGATCTTGGTGACGGCGCGCACACAGTCGTCGATCTTTGCCTCGTGCAACTCATCGGGAGAAATTCGGGTCGAGTCTCGGCAGTCGCTGTAGTCCCACATGCAGTGGGCTCGAGCAGCGAGCGGCTGGACCCGGCGCTCTATGAAGGTCCGAATAAGTTGGACGCCCGAGAGCTCTTTCTTCAGTGTGGCTCGGAGCTGCTGGATTTTCTCCATCAGCGGTTCCGTGATCTTCATCTCCTCATCGGAAAGCTCGTGCCTCCAAGACACCCGTGGTCGAAGGATGGTGGTGCCCCGAAACTCCTCGAGCCCGAAGTTTTCGCCAGCGGAGGATTTGTCCTTGGCGTAGAACCACTTTGTCCTCCAGCCGGGGTTGTTTTCGGGCATCTGGAGATTGAAGTATGGCATGTCCGGGTGCACCTGGTAGCTGAAGCCGCCGGTCTGGTAGGACAGTAGGTGCCGGACGGCGAAAATCCGGCGCCAAAGCGCCCAGTGGGGTTCGATCCCCAAGAAACATTCACAAAGCATGATAAAACACGCAATGTGCAGAATCGTATTGGGATTCAGATCATGGAGCTGAATCCCATACGCGAAAAGAAGTCCGCGAAGAAAAGGATGCGGGGGAAGAGATAGTCCCCGCAGCAGGAAGGCCAAGAAGATTACCCGGAAGCCTGGAGGAGGCCGGGGAACGATCTCTGGACCAGCGGCGAGCGATTCCGCCGGGTCGTTCTTGAGGAGGCTCATCTTCTCGGCCTGGGACAGTTCCTTGTCCCCAACCTTGGACTGCACCCAATTGCCGACAACAGAGGTGTCGGCGTCCGCAGTCTTGGCCTTCTTGGCGGCGGTGCCGGCGGTGGCGCCGGTCACGGTGGAGCCTCTCTTGCCCATGGGATCAGCGTGCGGCAAGGGCTCTGTGAATGGAGATGGGAGAGAGGAGCAGCAGGAGCAGAGCGCGAGGAAGAAGATGATGGCGGCAGAGTGGGGTGAACTGTTACTCCTCCGCGGCCATTTTTATCTCATCCCTAGAAAATCACGGTTGATCCTAGCTGTTCACTACGAAGTGGAAACAGCAGAGTAGATCTGGCCGTCCACGTGTCAGTACCACGAGAACCGCGGCCTCCACTACACACGGTAATCAAGGAAACCGGGCGGACTTTTCTCACCCACGCGCGGGACGTGCGGTCAAACTCGGTCAACAGCTGGGGCGTGCGAGCATGAGGGCCCACAAGACGTTTAGTCTTGTCAATGTCAGTCTATGCTGGCAGAGGATGGCGTGACAACTCGAAGAATCCAAGCATCATCATTGACGTCATGGCTCGCAAGGCGGTGTCCTTTGGAATTAAGGGATAAGCTCGATTTTGGGCCCTCATATTTTCGAGGTATGTACTTTCCCAAGGCTAAACTCTTTCAGAACTGGGTATTTTCTCGAAGCTTTTTCTCGTCCTTTTTGAAGATATT
This sequence comes from Dactylis glomerata, assembly GCA_007115705.1. Taxonomy (NCBI): domain Eukaryota; kingdom Viridiplantae; phylum Streptophyta; class Magnoliopsida; order Poales; family Poaceae; genus Dactylis; species Dactylis glomerata. The sequence continues at coordinate 5,206,484 of QXEO01000171.1, forward strand.
GCCTTTCGAGCGGCTTTTTTCCCATGCTTTCAAGCCTTTAGAGTTTTTTGAGTGAGTTTCTCAACATGACCACTCGAAAAGATTCTATTGCTTTAATCAGTATCATTTTGGCATTCGAGGGGTGAGTTCTCGCTCTCGAATTATTTGCCACGGGCCAGCAGAGCCTCCAGGCATCTTTGATCGAAGGTATCGATTCTCCTAAGCTCCCGCATTCGGGCAGGATGAGTCGCTTCGACTTTCGAGCAGAGGTTTGTGATCCCTCGAATTACACTCTGGCTAGCAACGCCCTCTCATCATCCAAGTCATGGCTGTTGATTCTTAGGTCCGGCCAGCAGAGCCGCAAGTTTACCCGAATAATGACTTCGTCAATTTATACGATTACAGTCAACACAACATCTAACCATGGGCTTCAGTCCCCAGGTTATTCTTGGTTCAGGGCCAGTAGTGCCTCAGCTGCGATTCGGGGGTGGTTTTAGCCCCCCAAATCCAATTTTATGCTCACACATGCACTCAAAATTCCCGAATTCTGGTGGCAATATACCGATTCGGATACCGTATGTCAAATACGAAGGTAAGTCCACGGTTTGCAACACCAGATGGCCCGGTATTCGTATCAAGCGCGCTCTGCCGAGTAATTTTCCATACCTTTGGTATGAAGTTTGCACCGATGGACGCATCGGGAGCCCCACACTGAACTGGGCTTCGACCCGGTAAGTCCAACGCGGCTCGGGTCGAGGTAGCGCCAGCCCACGCGGGTTCGAGTCAGGGGACTCGAATCTGAGTAAGCTAACCGAATGTTTTTGCGGCTATGCAATTAACTGAGACCCGACGTGAGTCTCAGGCGGGTTATGCGTATCCCCCTACAAACCAAGCTAAATATTTTCGAGGCTCAGAATGAGTACTACTCGAATCAGCCGCATCTGTCAGATGCATCATTTGTATACTCGCTATGCTTTTGTGCTTTTTCAGGAAGGGCGAATACGGTCTCGTGCAATTAAAAGGAGACTCGAGTTAGAGTCCCTGCCAAAGTCTTCGACTATCCCAGGCACTCGGGGGCTACTGACGAAGGAATGACAAATAGGCCCTCGATATTCGCCTACCTGGTTTTCGGCCCAGGGGAGATTGCCGTCGAAGGAATTGCAAGGCCCATAAGGGCATCGGCTAGATGCGGCCCAGGAGATATACTTGGCTTGCAAGCAAGGATTCGAGGAGTCCAAATTGGATTAGTCTTTGGCTAGGACTTATTCGAAACCGATCCGATCTGTATTTTTCTTGAGGGACAATCCTGAGACCCAGCCTTCGCATATAAAAGGCCGGGAGGGAGGTCCCGAAACCCTAGACACTTTTCCACCACCTCACGCCGGAGCGCTCGATACTTAGAGCTCTCTGCCTCGGCTAGATCTAATCTACGCCACCATTGTAACATCACCATTGTATCCACCCCATCAATAAAAGTCAGACAAGCAGGACGTAGGTCATTACCCTACCAAGGGGTCCGAACCTGGGTAAAACCTCGTGTTTCCCTGCTTTCGTTTGATCGCCGTCGAGTTTGCCGGATCCCACAATGCGCTCCCTAGATCGAAAGCCCTCGAACATGGGCATTGCCGAGTTAGAACCTTGTCAATACTCTTATTTATCGAAAGTACTACCATACACCCCCTATACTTGTGGGTCATCAAGACTTTTTTCTGGCGCCGTTGCCGAGGAGTGAAGCGCTATTGAAGAGTGGAATTGGTAAAGGTAACTTTCGGTGTGAGTATTATTTTTATTTCTATCTTTTATTTTATTTTATTATGGAGAAGTCTCCATTTGGTTCCCTATTTGGGAATACTACTGCCACTGCTACGGTAGTAGATGAACCACCGCCTGCTCAATTAGATCCTTTTAAAATACCTATGAAAATTATTGAACGTGTTATGAATAACTGCTATTCAGGAGATGGAACTGTCCATCCGGGTGATCATTTGCTCTTTATACATGAATTATGCGAGTTGTTCAAGTGTGCAGGTATTTTAGTGATCCAGAGTCGGAAGTCATCATGGTGAATAAATTTGTAAACGACAATCTAGGTTGTTGGGATAAGGAGATGTTAGAGGAGAATCTCAATGCTCCAAACATGGCTACAGTTAGCCCTATTCCTATTGGTCGTTTCACAGAGGATTTGTGGGCCTCGACGCAGGAGAAGACTAGGATATTTTCTGTTATATCATGCTACATGCTGCTGTCGACAAAATGTTATTTCAATAATAATGCATCTAGTTCAAATGGTGTTGCACTGCTTGTTTGGAAGAAGCTATGGAAATTGGATGTCCCTCCAAAGATATGTAATTTTTTGGTGGCAGGTCATCAATGAATTTGTGCCATGCCGCCAAGTTCTGAACCGTCAACACATGAAGAAGATAGCTTAATGTAAAACGTGTGGCACATCGCAATAATAAATATGACATGCATTTTTTGAATGCACATGGGCGAGGCTATTTTGGCAAGATTTGAAGTCTGTTACATCAGTCATGTCCCAATTCTTCACCCCAGATCATGGGCGAGTGCTATCGTTGATGAAAATTTGGTGGCGAGGAAAGAAGCATGTATCATTTTATGTGGATGTTGTGCTGTTTGGATGGAGAGAAATGCTTTATGACATGGTGGAGGAAGAAGATCAATAACATAATCAGTGAGGTGGGTCTTAGAAACTACATTTGATCTTGCACAGTTTCATGAGAAACAAATTAGCAAAATAGAGACACTAAAACCTCAATGAAGAAGACCTACGGTTGGGACTCTCAAAATTAACGTAGACGTTTGTTTTTGCGAAGAGATGCATTAGGGAGCCACACGTTTTGTGATCCGGGACCATACAAGTCTTCTTATTCAGGGGCATGCTCTCTAGCATGCATGCCGATGCTGGGAGCTCGCTGATCATGGAAGCTCAGGCGATACGAGATGGAGTCTGTTTTGCGTTGGATCAAAATCATCAACGAGTAGAGATTGAATCTAATGCATAGGAAGTACTCAATCTGATGAAAGAGTCTGGTGGTGGCAGATTAAAAATTGCCAGCATAATTGTATGCTCGCAGGCTTAGCGGGTTTTTCTCTAGTCTTAAATTCATGTATGCTCGCAGGCTTGCTAATGAAGCTGCCCATCATTGTGCTAAAAGGCTTGTTTGATAGAAGAATGTGTGCGTGGATTAATTTTACACCATCCTTCTTAGTAGATATCCTTGCTAAGGATTGTAATCCCACTATTTGATCAATGAAGCTCCTTAATTCGTTAAAAAATAAGAATCTTAGAGCCCCGAAGCTCATCACCTAGTGAAGCTGCTCAGTCTTGGTAGGGAACTTCCAAATATCAAGTGCAAGCTACCACACACCCACATACTCCCTCCGTTCCAAAATATAAGATGTTTTAGGACATCATTGTCATGCATATATATAGACATCTTTTAACGTGTAGGTTAGAAGTAAAAGGAGTGAACCTATATACTAAAGGTCATCTAGATACATGTATGTCAATGATAGGCTAAAACATCTTATATTTTAGAACGGAGGGAGTATATATCATTACAATATGCCGAAAGAAAGCATGATCAACAAGATTCATTACGGTTACAAAGTATACGCACGCTTCATATCCAGTTCACTTTCTAGCATGTCTTTAGTAAATTTAGCAAAAAAAATCTAATCCTAAAAAGGAACCATGAAGAGACAAACCCTCAAAGAAGTTACCGCCATCAAGAAATTCCTATAGGGAGTTATATTAGCTTGCGGCCTTGTCGAGATTTAAAAGCAGCATGCATAGATTTAAAGAAAAAGCTACCCTTTTTTCTAAGATTCATCTACACCTATCATGTTAATCTTTAAAAATCACCCATTGAAGGTCTATTCAAGAACAAAATCATAGAATGAGATAGACAGAAAAATATGCATAGAAAGCATCTTATCAATTCCCCCTTAAATAAAAAAGGATCCCATCAACGCAGCTATGCGATCCTTGAAGAGCCTCTTTAGTTCCAAAAGGCCATCCAAGCACTCTCCCGACCTCCTGGACGCAGCTTTTGCCCTGTGATGATAGTCCGGTTGATTAGTTTTTTTTTGACAATCGTAAATAATACATGGTAGAGATACATAAGCTATCCTCAGCAATTACAAAATAAAGTCTAAAAGAAACGACTAAATCTTCAAGATCTTCAAACTCTTTCTTCTTCCATGACATAATCTTGTATTTTTCAGAAGGCAGCCGAATAAAACCAAACCATAAACCTGTAAATACCAACGAAGGTTCTCCCATAATTTTAATTTGAGCCGCAATGCCAAGGCTACGTGCACGCGCGTAGCCATTAAAGTAGTCAATCAACATCGGCAAGAGTACCAACACCAGTATGTCAGGGCAAAATAACCGAACAACTTGGTCGACGTCGCTGGGGAGTCGAGAGTACGAATCTCCATTGTCGAGGACGTAGCAGCCAGGAAAATTATTGCGAGGATAATACTCCTCGCGGCGACCATGAGAAAATATCCAAGATCGGTCTGGCGAAGCAAGATCCGAAGAACATACCTAGAGAATTGTAATCTTTCAATACTGCCATTGACGCCGAGGCAAAGATCTCGTCGTCGAAGGAAGAACCGAAGATCAATTATTGTAGACGATGCCATCTCCATTGACATGGAGATCAACAGAAGATGTCTTCCAAACCCTAACTTAATCTACTAGAAAATACTACTTTTACTAAAACCTCCACACATAGATTAGGTTCCCCACTCCTCCTTACGCCGGCGAGGCCGACCGAAGGAGGGGGAACCAATCTATGGTGGTGTAGGAGGTAGAGGCGGCGGTGACGGCTTTTTCTCTGGCGGCGGAGGCGACTTGGGACGGATCACTGTGAAGATTGGATTCTGCTCGCCTATCTCCTAATCTTACTGGACTGCTCGCCTCCCGGTTGATTAGTTTTTGGGTCACACTAGGCGTCAGTCGCCTGATTTGGGGGCAAAATCGGTCGTGGGCCCCATTGTGCGGGTTGCGTCGCCTGACGCGTGAGGCACGCCGCGTGCCTTCACGTCCCACCTCGCATGCGTACCAGTGGGTCATCCGCGCACGCATGAATTTGATTCCTAGCATGGGTGGAGCCCACTAGACTAGCTAGCTGTTGTGCTACATCACGTCATCATGTGGTGTGAACGGTGAATGGTGCTGTGTATTTGTACAGTTTTTCACTTTTTTTTTCTACAATGTGACCGATTTTCACAATAGCTATTTTAGGTAATAATTGCTAGAATTAAATCAAACTTTTTTTAAATGTGCGTAAAAATAATAGTATTACATAAACGTCACAACAAAAATCTTCAACCCTCAAACACTGTCGCGTTGTTGGAGGAAACATGAAAGGGTTGATGGGCGGCCTCAGAGGCGACCACGTCGACGTTGTGTTGCATGGCATATACGCTACTCTTATATTACATAAACGTCACAACAAAAATCTTCAACTCACATGCATAAAAATATAATATTACAATAAAAATGTATCAACATTTTTTAAAATTAATGTCATATAAAAATGGTTAAACAACAAATTTTTTTGAAGATTTTTTGGCAAAAAAAATCACAACTAATTTCAACAAAAATGAGAACCGATTACAACAATTTTTTTGAAACAATATGTGGTTAAGGAATATTTTTTGGCTCTGGATGCATTCCAACAAAAATCACAAGCTATTACAATAGAAATCTTAAGCAAATACAACAAAAAGATCATATTTGTGCAATTATTAAAAATTGTTAAGTAACATTTTTCTACAATTTATTTATAACAAAATCACCAAGTATATCAAACACAAATCATAAATGATTACAACAAATAACCATGTGATTGCAATATTATCACATAAACATTATTAGAGAAAATTTGAGAAAATGTAAACTTGTAGTAAACGCCTAGAAAACCTTCCAACATATGGCATGCAAATATTTCAACAAAAGACATACACTTTGGTACAATTTATGCACCCAAAAAATCCGAAAAACACCATCAAATTGCAAGTTCAGATTGCATACAGCTGAGATGGATCTTAAATATCTGTGGGTCCCACATTTACATGCATTGGACATTGAAGCGAGACTCGCATGCGTGCTAGAAGTGCAACGCTGCTGTGGCCTGTCAGTGGGAACCCGAATATGCATGCTTTTAGGGTGTGTTCGGTTCTGGAATTTGGAGGAATGGAACGGGTCGGTTCCGTCCCTAGGACCAATTCCTGTGTTCGGTTGAGAGAAGGAACGGAACCAACTAATCCCCCGAAATGGAATATTCGTCGTAGATGCGGAACGGACCGATCCGGCCAAATCGGCCGGACGAGGTGGAATGGCACAGTGCCTTCGTCTAATTAATCAAGTTTAGCAATAAGTAATCAAGATTAGGCTATAATTAATCGTGTTTACCAATAATTAATTAAGATTAGAAATAATTAATCAAGCTTGCCGCCACGTGGCAAGGCCTGCCGCCAACATGGGTGGCGGCATGCTAGGCTTGCCGCCTACGGTGGTGGCGGCATGCTGCGTGGCAGGGTGCCGGCATGGGGGATGGCGGCATGCCACGTCACCACCTCAATTCTGCCCCATTCCATTCTCCAAAAACCGAACAAAACCGAGCACAAGATGGAACCGTTCCGTTCCTCAAATTTTTCCGAACCGAACACCGGGTCGGAACCATTCCATGCCCTAGGAATGGAACCATTCCATTCCGTCCTACCCGGTTCCAAAACCGAACACATCCTTACTGCACGGCTCTAGGAAGCTAAACATGCACGCGCAGCTGCCGGCCGTAGAGCCCACCACGTGAAAGCGATAAAAGAGTTAAAATAGGCATGCGCGCGCCGGAGACGGAGCGACCGATCTAGAGCCTGCGATCCGTCGTCCGATTTCAAGTATTTCCCTTTAGGGCTTGTTCGTTTAATCCCTCAAAGGCTGGGATTGCCCTGGATTGAGGCCTGCTCTTGGTTTCCTAGCCCCGCGATGTATTTTTTCCAGATCGATAAATTTGTTGTCTTCGTTTACTCCAGGACGGGAATTTCTGCCCAGCTCATCCCGGCAATTTCTACTGAACCTCTCTGGAAAAAAATTCTTCCCAGCAGACGTCTGGACGAATTTCCACTTCGCGCAGAGACAGAGCGAGCTGAGAGAAGGGTTCACACAACGAGGGCGATGGATTAACCGAACAGTTGGAAAAAAGCAAGGGATTAAAAGAAGGGATTTACAGGGTTAATTGGGGTTTGGGTGGAGGGTGGGGATTCACCCAATCCATGCCTGGATAGGTTCCATGTCTGGATTTAATCCCATGAAAACGAACAAGCCCTTAGGGGTCACGCTAGGCGTCAGTCGCCCCCACGACCGATTTTGCCCCCAAATCTGTTCGATCTGTTTTTCTAGGGCAAATCTGATCGATCATTAGCCGTCCTTTTGTTAGCTACCCGTTGCACTGGGCTCTTGCGCGTCGTCCTCCCTGCAAGGCCCAAAACGACCCGTGAGCCCAACACCGCATCATCTTGCGGAGCAAGATAAAGAAATTCCCATTCCGTTACGCTGAAAAAGGAAATATAGTATTCCGTTCTGATTCGGCCGCTGTTCCAGCTAACCGATTTTAAATCTTGCCAAATCTTCTCCCCAGTCGTTTTCAGAAAAGTCCAAGCGAGGAGAAGTATTTTGATTTTCCACTTTGCACCTCGGACGCATGTGTATAGCTAAACCTACTTTTGAATAGAAAATTCACGTGGTCAAGTGGTTGGCCATGGCGGCCCTCGCCCTTGGTAGGTGGCAAAGGCCAAAGGGGCATTTTGTGTACTCTTTTAGCTAAACTTTCACTCGAGTTTAAAATTTGTCTTCCCATCGCTGCACCTTATTTATGTTCCAGGCACGCAGAGAAAGTTCGAAACAATTTTGTCAACTCACTTAAAAAAAGAAGAAGCGAAAAAAACTTTAACCAAACCATTTCCGAAACGTGCGGAAGGGTGCAAAATAGACCATTCTCAGGGGCCGGAACGGAAGATCAGGAAAAAGAGCCGGCGATTTATTAGGGGAAGGCAACTCCAAAATCGCTGGCTCTCCCGTCGTCCTCCACCTCCACCCTCCCCCCGCTTCCGGAGACTCTTCTCGCGCAGTCGCCACCTCCCCTCCCATTTGATCCTCCTTCCCACAAGTAAGGCCTGCCCCGGCTCAACCCCTCTCCCTCTCGCTTCTCTCCGTTCCGATTCAATCTTCGTTGCGCCGCAGCAGCTTTGCAATCTCGGTACTTCCCCCATAATTTCGTTTAATTATCGGGAGATTTTCCGTGCTCTGTTTTTTTGCGCGACGGACTTCTGGATCCGTTCTGGCTGGCGCGATTTTCATTTGTTATTTTTCGATTTTGGAGATTTTTTTCGAGGAACCAATGCTTCGATGCGCTGGCTGCGCATGCGCGCTCGGGTTTTTTTTTTTCGTCCGATTGATTTCGGTTGATTCGGTGGAGCCCTAGGGCCTGACGGAACCATTTTCGTTGCGCAGGTGCGGTAGCCGCGTGCTCCGGCCATGGCGTTCTTCCGGGGCCTCGCCGCGGTCTCGAGGCTGCGATCCCGTATGGTGAGTACCGAACCCAGACACCCCGTGTCGCGTTGGGTTGGCGACGCGTCGCCCGTGTGCCGGTTTTTAGGCGTTTGCTGATGCTGGGATTTTAATTTTGTTTGTTGCTCGTGTGTCCAGGGGCACGACGCCACCACGCTCGGTGGTGTGAGATGGCTGCAGATGCAGAGCGCGTCCGATCTCGTAAGATAACTGTCTTCCTGTTCTGTTCAGTGCTTGAATTTGTATAGGTTCGCGTGAATTGGAAACTGCTATCAACGCTATTTCCATGGCTAGATGGGGAATTCTGATACCCGTCACTGGTTGTGTTTCTGAAATTGCAGGATCTCAGGTCCCAGCTGCAGGAAATGATTCCCGAGCAACAGGTTCGTAACTCCCCGGTGCATTCTCTTGTAAAGATGATAAATATTCATGGCATCTGATTCCTTATCTCGTCTTTATATCATCCTGGTAGTGTCCACTCTTTTCAGTTCATGCGATACTGTTGGACAGCATGATTATTTCCTGCTTCCAAATAGTCTAGAACACCTTTTATTCACAATTGCCATGCTGAAATATCCTGTCGAATGATAATTCTCATAAACTAGTATTTAGTACCTCAACACATGTACAAGATTTACCGTGCTTTGAATATACAATGCATATGCTGCACTAGATTCTGTTCTGTTGCTGGTAGGAAAGTAAATTAGGTGATTAGAAGATCGCCCTATTACACTGGGTAGTATTGTTATTTTTACAAGTTCAGCTTTGCACTTAGCTTTAAAGAATCAGAATATTCAGAACATGTGTTAAAGAAATACATACTTGGAAGCTTAGTCACTGCTCTAACTTTTTTATGTTTATTTTGTTGTTGTTTAAACTTATTTTGTCTGCAATCTTGTTACAGGATCGATTAAAGAAACTAAAGTCTGAGCATGGAAAGGTCCAGCTTGGAAACATAACTGTGGACATGGTATGCATATTATCTTTGAAGAACTATGTGTTCTTTACTGGGCCATGTTCTGAACAATGTTCTTACTTTCCCCAGGTCCTTGGTGGGATGAGAGGGATGACTGGAATGCTCTGGGAAACATCTTTACTTGACCCGGAGGAGGTATCCTTGCTGTTCTCTTTGTGCGGTTCTATGTGTGCTGTAACAAGGGTATCGTGAAACCTTCAGTAGACTAGAAAATGGATTGTTGTGCTGATTGCATATTTCATGTCAAAGTACGGTCATTTTCCAGAATTGACCGTGGTACAGTGATATAACAGAGATGTCCATGGATTAAATTTGCTCAGTTCATCATGCATGAACTTGCTTGACTACAAGAGCATAATGCTTTTAGGATAGTATCATCTTTTAGCATGGGTGGCTCATTGCAGAGTATTGTTAAAACTAAAGCATAGTTTGATTTGCCATATATTGTATGCCTCACTGTATCTCTCTTTTGATGGATGTTATCTCTGTTTTCTGTTCAGGGTATTCGTTTTAGAGGTCTCTCTATTCCAGAGTGCCAGAAAGTACTGCCCACAGCAGTTAAAGATGGTGAACCTTTGCCTGAGGGTCTGCTTTGGCTTCTTTTGACCGGAAAGGTTTGCCTTATAAAATACTTACTCCACCGCAGTTTAGTAGTCTACGAAAATTAGTTCCTTTCAAAATAGGAAGTACAATTTGTTTGTTCATGCAGTAGAGGACAGAAGTTTCTTGCTGACCTTTCTCTTATTCCCCAAAGTTATCTACTCCCTCTGACCCATAATACTCTTCGCTAATGTAGATGTATCTAGACATATTTTAGTGGTAGATACATCCGTATTAGCGAAGAGTAATATGGGTCGGAGGGAGTATTTTGATGTTGCCCTGTTTCATCCATTTAAGTCTTTAGCCATTACTGCAGGTTGATTGACTGCTGCTTGTTTCAGGTGCCAACCAAGGAGCAAGTTGATGCACTATCAAAGGATCTGCTTAGCCGTTCGACTGTTCCAGGTCCCTTACCCTCACCTCACTCCCACTCCTGCTCGCTTCCTGTTTTCAGTTCAATTGTAGTCCTGTGAGATTTAGGAGGTCATGTTGTTGTGGAATATTGAAGTTTTATTCTACGAGTGCACATAGAACATTTTTCTGAATTTTTTGTACTACCTCCATTCCAAAATAAGTGGCTCAGTTTTGTCTAAATACAGGTGTATCTAGACGCATTTTAATGTGTAGATACATCCGAATATAGAAAAAGTTGTGTCACTTATTTTCGAACGGAGGGAATATATTTGTTCTACTAGGAAAGCCTGGAACTCTTTGGTCATGCACTTTGAAGGAGATATCAGCTGCTAATTTTTCTCATGTTCAGTTTCTAAGTGCAAGATGATGTTAACTTCACCGAATATCAGTAGTCAAATATGGTCATGATTACGTGATATTTTGTTGTTGTCCTAGATCCATTGATATTCTCTGTTGACATATGTTATCTTTAGATAGAATAACTTGGTCTTTCTTTGCCCATGATAAAAATTACTCCCTCCGTTCCAAATTACGTGTCGCAGATTTGTCTATATACACATGTATCTAGACATATTTTAGTATATAAATACATGTGAATCTTGACAAATCTGCGGCATCTAATTCGGGACTGAGGGAGTATAAGCTATTTGAATCTTCCACCTTGAGAAATTAATTTTGAGTTTCTTGAATGTATATTCAACTTTCAAAATTTTGTGGCTTAGACACTGTTCTATAAAATGGACTGCTTATAAATATATGATCTATTTCCTTATTGTGCTTTCCTCTCACGCACCTTATTTGACTTGGATGCAGGTCATGTCTATAAGGCAATTGATGCTCTCCCTGTAACTGCTCATCCAATGACACAGTTTACCACTGGAGTTATGGCACTCCAAGTAAGCCTTTTTTATGGTGTATTTTCCAATATTATTGTTTATCACCAAAACAGTTTCCAGTGGGCATATTGAGTTTGGAACCAGTCCCACTAGAAAAAAGATAAGAAAATTCAAAATTCCTCTGGGTGTATCGTGTTTGGAACTAGCGCCACTAGAAAGGAAATAAGAAAATTCAAAATATAGCAAGATGTGTGAAATTTCCTTTTGACCTTTAAATTGAGTGAATTAAGCCTTTTCTATATTAACTCTATTTCAGGTTGATAGTGAATTTGCAAAGGCTTACGAGAAGGGAATTTCTAAATCAAAGTATGTTTGAGCTTTATAATACCTCAAAATTTATTTATTCATTCAATGGTGATATTGCATGGCATTTCTGACTGCTGTTTGCATAGGTACTGGGAGCCTACATATGAAGATTGCTTAAACATGATTGCTCGGCTTCCACAAGTGGCTTCATATGTTTACCGGAGGTACCTTTTCTTTTATCACATGCACCATCTTGTACTACAACAACCGGAACATTTTATCGGTCATTGAAGGTTTTGTTCTATTTAATGTCCAGAAATTCTGTATATTTCGTTCAACAAAATAGTAATAAACCTATTTCTTTGGTACTTTGAAGGATTTTCAAGGATGGAAAAACTATTGCAGCTGATAATACACTGGACTATGCAGCAAATTTTTCACACATGCTTGGTTTTGATGACCCTAAAATGCTGGAGTTGATGCGCCTATACGTAACAATTCACACGTAATTTCATCCATCCTCGTTTCTATTTCTATATTTGTTTCCTGAAGGATGTAGGTTCATTTTTCCTTGTACTGTGAACTGTTTTCTTGCAGTGATCATGAAGGCGGGAATGTCAGTGCTCATGCTGGACATCTGGTAATATTTGTTTCCTTTTGTCTATCTTGATTTTTCTTGGTAGTGTTGCCACCATTGTTCTTAACCTACCAAAGAATGATTGCTGTCTTGCACTGGATACTTTGATATGGTGTCATCCTTACACTACAGTTTTTGCCTTTTTGGCATGCACTGTTTCATCATATATCATTTCGGGCGTGTGGTTCGGAGCAATGCGATTGTTATGTATCTGTGATGCATTAGCATGTTTGATAAACCAAACTAGCACACATTGTTCCTAAAAGCACTATTAGCAAGTAGCAACTGAATTGAGGCAATTGTTTTTTATTGAGTTCTTCATTACTTAAATTGTGGTATTGAAGGATCTGCTGATGGGGCCTTGCTCGTTCAAGATGTGTAGTTACAAGAACACAGTGAATGGTTATGATAGTAATTATTAGTAGAGGTCTCTGGTTAAAATTATAAGTTTATTATTTTTTACTGGATGAGCTATTGCCATCTAGTCTGTTATTCTTGGTGAAGCATTGAAAAAGGAGTAACTTCGTGATCTCTTGATTTTGATAGTATATTTTTTTGCCATACAGGCCCTTCCAATTTCAAGTCCTTGCGTGACTATTATGCTTTGATGGTTACTTGTTTCCTATTTATATCCTATCTGCACTGGCCTCTTTATCAAGCACTAATGTGATCTATTCAATCGCAGGTTGGAAGTGCTCTGTCAGATCCTTATCTTTCTTTTGCAGCGGCACTGAACGGTTTAGCTGGGCCACTGCATGGCCTGGCTAATCAGGTACGCTAGGTTTTATGTAGTGTTGCCAGCCACATCCTGTTTCACCTGTGCTTGTCAAATGGATCTCCTGGAACAAATTACTTTTGATAGATTGCAAAAGCTACTTGTAACTCTGCTATTTACTGTATCATTTGCTTATGCACACGCTGTTCAAAAGAATAATATTGTCTGTCTTCTAAAATGCTATACTTGCTGTATTGATATTCATGAACTGACCATAGTCACCATATACTGCAGGAAGTGTTGCTATGGATCAAATCTGTGATGGAAGAGACCGGGAGTAACATTACAACTGATCAGCTTAAAGAATATGTATGGAAGACACTGAAGAGTGGAAAGGTAACTTATCTCGACAAATTATTCTATTCAATTAGCAAATGCTACTGTTTATAAGCATGTGTTCTCTAGAAGCTGAATGCTGCCCGATAGATCTAAGATACTTGTCCTCTATCGCATCCTTCCCCCTGAGCTGGTTATGCAAATCTTTTTCTCTGATGGTCCGTGTCTACTTTTAGTTAGTTTGAACTTAAAAGTAAAGCTCTGAATTACTGATGGCGGGCTGCATTCATATATAGGTTGTTCCTGGCTATGGTCATGGAGTACTACGTAATACAGATCCACGATACTCGTGCCAAAGGGAGTTCGCACTGAAGCATTTACCTGAGGACCCACTTTTCCAACTGGTTAGTTTAAAACCTTCATTTTACTTCATCCTAACTGTCTGGTTTCTCTTCGGTTCAACAATCTCAATTTGATATACTGTTCTTTTCATTTCAGGTCTCCAAGTTGTACGAAGTTGTGCCTCCTATCCTCACTGAGTTGGGCAAGGTAATATATTCTATGACATTGGCTGTGATTTTCCTGCATTGATTTCGTATTTCTGGTATTTTTGGTATGGGTATCATCATTTATCTATACTATGCATTTTCAGGTGAAAAACCCATGGCCTAACGTTGATGCTCACAGTGGAGTTTTGCTCAGCCACTTCGGATTAGTTGAAGCACGGTATTTAATCTACTTTTCTTAATCTAGTCCCTCCTTCCTCAAATAAGTGTACTTCTAGCTCTCGTCTTAAGTAAAATATAGTATTAAACTTTGACTACATATATCACATTAAATCGGTATAATATGGAACTACATTTCAATATGGATCTATTGATAGTAAAATTGTGCCATAAATGTTGTCACTTTTTTCCATAAAGTTGGTCAAAGTTTAAAAGATTTGACTTAGAACAAGAGTTAGGTACACTTATTTGAGGACGGAGGGAGTATTTAGTTACTATACTTAAATAGGCAACTTGTATGATATACTAATCTAGTATGGCATGAGTAAAAATGATGGCTTGCTAATGCACAGGTACTACACTGTCTTGTTTGGAGTCTCAAGGAGCATAGGGATTGGATCTCAGGTCTGTCTTCTCCTTCCACTTCCACATGCTTCTTTTGTATATTTTTCATCTGCTAATCTTCATCGATTATCTGTGACACAGCTCATTTGGGACCGTGCCCTTGGCTTGCCGCTTGAAAGACCGAAGAGTGTCACCATGGAGTGGCTGGAAAACCACTGCAAGAAGGTTGCGGCTTGAAGCTACACCAATGCTTCATTTTACATATCGGCTCATGTTTGATGTTAATAATATTGAGCATAAATTAGGCACGTTTAGCCTCATTTACCTTCTTCTTTATCCTGGCCAATAACTGGAGCAAGAGGCTCACAGACGGTAGAATTTTGTAACCACCGTTACTTGAACACCAAATCAGTCGCTATGATATTGGGCATAAAGAGATTAGGACATGGTGTAACGTTTTTGAAGTTTTGTGTTCCTCAAGTAATTATACCAGTTATACTTTCAAGTGGTGGTGAGCTCTCTAGTTTGATCCCGATGCCTCTGTTCTTTTGCCGGCATTCAGACAGTGCATGTCGAAATGGGTGAATCTAAACTTGCTGATGAGCGTTGATTTTCTTTGGGTAGTACTAGAGGTGCTTTCAACATGAATACTGTACATCAAATTCCATAGAAAAAACTGGTTACGGGAGAAAAGGGAAAGAAAAACCACAGGAGATAGATGCAGCAGCTTATGACCTGGTAAGCTGCAAAGGGAGATATCTTCTTCCATCTCGTTGAGAAACAAGCACAATACTCCCTCTGATCCATATTACCTTTCGTGCTAGATACATTCGTATTTGCGAAAGATAATTTGAATCGGAGTAAGTATTTGTTATATTTATGTATATCCTATGTAAGATACGAGCTGACTACGCATGAGTATTGCGATTCTTCTAGAAAGCTTAAACCCATTGTACATGAGTATACATAGATAAGAAAAGTGATAATCTCCTGGATTATCACTAAACAAACGAAGTGTTCTCTCCTTGATTTGTCTGATCCCCTCCTTCCATAGGATCCCCATCAACTAGCCACTATAAAGACCGAACACTTTAGATAAGCAATACACACCACCATAAACTCTAGATCTGCTCTAGGGTTCATAGTTCATCCATTAAAGAAAGATCGTCAAACAAAAATATTATCCACCTCGGGCTCGGGGGCCTAAATCTGGTTAAACCATGTCTTCGTGTTCTTTTTTTCAAAGCTTCTACGAGAACCTTGTGTCACCATATAGTACAATTAGCACGACAAATACTAAGTATGCGCCGTATAAATAAGTCATGCTTTCACACTTAGGATTAACTGAAGTCAAAGTTTCGGACAATGAATCGGACCTTTTTTGGTGTGTAACTCAGGATACATTTGAATTTTAAGTTGGAACTTCAAGGGGTTTTCTGAAAATTTAGGTTTATTTGACGCAGAAAACGGAAAGTAAAGTTGCAACCCTGATACCGTGATAGGAGGCGGCATCATCTCGCTGGTTCTCCTTCTTTATAAGCATGCGGCGTCCGCCGGCTTCCATAATACAATTGTCTCTTTTTTTTTGGCGATCATAATACAATTGTCTCGTTAAACCCACCACGCAAATGTTTCAGTTTTAAAGCCAGGGCGGCGAGAAGCTGCAGGGGAGGCGATCCGACGAGTGGGGAGTTAATTCCAAAAAACCACCACATTTGCGTCGGAAATTTGCAAAACAATCAGTATTCGGCGAAATTGCAAAAAACCACCGATTTTGTACAAATTTATTCCAATGTGCACTGATTGTTGAACTGAGATGGATTAACAGGATTTCTGACAATAGGGGTCCATTGTCAGTGCTGACGTGGCATGTAGATTTCACAAAAAGGACCTCTATATTTCTAATCTTTCCATTCCCTAGGTTATCCTGCTCCGGCGGCGCCCTCCCTTGCTCCGGCGGGCGGCGGCGCCCTCTCCTGCTCCGGCCGCTACCCTCCCTAGCTCCGGCGGCCGACCTCCCCTGCTCCGGCCTCGCGCCCCTGCTCCGAATGTCCGCTGCCCGTGCGTCGCCAGAATCCGCGCACGCACGTCGCCGGCCACCGCCGGACTCCCTTGATCCGCGCGGTCCGCCGGAATACCCTGCCCGCGTGCCGCCGCCGGAGTCCCCTACATGCGCGCCACCGCCCCAGGACTCCCCTGTCCGCGGGCCACCGCCGCCGGAGTCCCCTGCACGCGTGCCACCGCCGCAGGACTCCCCTGCCCGCACGCCACCACCGCCAGACTCCCCTGGCCGCCGGACTCCCCTGCCCGCGCGTCGACGCCGCCGACCTTCCCTGCTCCCCTGCGACGGCGTCGGCCTCTCCTCCTCCGCCGGCCACGCATGGGCCCTACTCCGGTGAGCCTCCACGGTGGATTCCAGTGAGGGGAAGAAGAAGGAGCTGACAAGTGGGTCCCACCTAGATTTTACAAAAAGACCCCTAATAGTTTGATTTGTCTATTTTTGACCTTGATTACATGTATGCAGTGCCACGTCAGCCTGACAGTGGGTCCCTATTGTCAGAAATCGTGTTAATCCGTCTCAGTTCGACAATCAGTGCACATTGGAACGAATTCACGCAAAATCGGTGGTTTTTTGCAATTTCACCGAATACTGGTTGTTTTGCGAATTTCCGACGCAAATGTGGTGGTTTTTTGGAATTAACTCACGAGTGGGCGCGGCGGCAGGGGCGGCGATCCGATGAGTGGGCGCGACGGCAGGGGCGGCGATCCAACTCCTCCTACGGTGCGTGTGCGGATTCGTCGCTGCATTGCACCTGTGTGCTTTGATCTCTGCTCAACATTGCGATCATCTCAACAAGAAAATTACAGTATTAAACATGTCATCGTGTCATTTCCCGCAATGCTCTCACCACATGCTCGACAAAATGCGCAGTTCGGCCGGGTGCGGTTGCGGGGACGACTCCGCGGCTGGCCGCAAGAATCCACGGGCCATGACAGGCTAAGCGCGCTCTCCGACGACCTCCTGTACCGCATCCTGGGACCTCTGGACGCGCGGCTGGCCGTGGGCCAGTGCAGCCTCCTGTCGCGCCGGTGGCGGCACGTCTGGGCGACCATGCCCCACGTCACCCTACTCGGCAACGTCTCCGAGAGCTTCGGGAACAACCTGTTCCTCCTCCGCGAGGAGGACGCCAAGGTGCGCGCGCTCTCCCTGCACAGCTCCAGCAACCCGAACCACTTCCCGCAGCAGTGCAGGTGGCTGCGCCATGTCGCGAGCCGCGGCATCCGCGTGCTCGAGATCACCGTCAACACCGCCTACAGTTTCGAGCTGCCGGATTTCATCTTCAACTGCGCGACGCTCGAGGAGATGATCTTGTCGGGGTCATTGGCTCGGCAGGCCGCCGCGCCCAAGGTCTGTCTGCCTCCCGCTCCTGAAGAAACTGCGCCTTCGCTGCATGGAGCTGTATGATCCATCTGTGGCAGAGAAACTCAACTCTGGGTGCCCGGCGCTTGAAGAACTGGAATTATCGCTGTGCTCGCTCGGTGTATTCAGCATATCTTCCGACACCCTGAAGAAGTTGTCGGTTACCGCCTGCGATTACCCGGAGATCCATGTATCTGCCCCCAACGTTGTTTCCCTGAAGTTATCTGTTGCAGGAAGTGTTAAGCTGGATGCCATGCCTTCTCTGCTGAGTGCCTGGGTCTATGTTTATGGTAGTGGAGTAAATCCCCATGCTAAGGATAGGCATGATTTTCTTGGTGCTCTTTGCAATGCTCAGCATCTTGAGGTATTTAGGTTTGATTTGCTTCTCAGGGTAAAAATCTCTTCTTGCCAACGATGCAATGCTACACTCTCTAAGAAAAGTTATTTCCTTACTCTAAATTTTGTTTATTGTTGTCTGCGAAGGATATGATGGACAAGCCGGTTACCGAAGGCCCAACCTTTAGCAAACTGAAGAGCTTGTATCTTGGAGAATGGTTGGTCGCTCATTTCTACCGACCATTTGCTTATTTCCTTAACCGCGCTCCTTGTTTGGCCACTCTTAGTCTGGACCAATGGAAGGTAAGACCTGACATATCAGCCTGATCTGTTCGTACAATTGCACTGCATACCATCATGACTAATGAGCTTACAAATAAATCATCTATGTGGT
The DNA here is from genome assembly GCA_007115705.1 of Dactylis glomerata. Taxonomy (NCBI): domain Eukaryota; kingdom Viridiplantae; phylum Streptophyta; class Magnoliopsida; order Poales; family Poaceae; genus Dactylis; species Dactylis glomerata. The sequence goes on from QXEO01000171.1 coordinate 5,225,106, forward strand.
TTCCACAGTTGTATGATGAAAACAATGGGAAGATACCTGGCCCCGGATGGTTCGGGGGGAAACAAAATGACAAACTGAATCTGTCATCTGCTCTATCCTCAGACCTTGAGATTCTCCGTCTTAGAATCTCGAAAGGCGACGACGCTGGAGAATTCAGCACGCTCAGAAGGATGCTGAGGGAGAAGACAAAGCCTAAAGAGATGGAGGTCGTATGGTTTTAGTTTTTTGTGGCTGTTTCTTCTTCTGGAGTCTGATGATGGTATTCTTAATTTTCCATATCAGAGTTTGCAATTGTGTTCTCTGCTTGTACTCTCGCACGCTATTTTAGGCTGGTGATTGTGGCTCTTTGACACCGTTGCTTTGAATTGTCGGTGAGATCAATGAGTAATATTTCATTTAGTTATCTGGGCAGTCATGTTCCTATATTTAGGGTACTGTTAGTGTGTTGATTGTTAGCGCGTTGATCAGTTACATGAACTAGATGAATACACCTGCTTTGTCACAGCCTGTCAAAAATTTTTGGAGTCGAATATTGTAGGCATAATTCATGTAAACGTTCACACACGGCACATGAGTTTTCGTTCCCTTTCAAAGCATCATCACCTCTGGCCCTATGTCGATTCTTTTTAAACGTCAACACCGAAAGTGAAATAGATTCAAAATATTTCCTTTTGCTCTTTATCACACACCTAGCCGAACCTCTATAGGGTTTAGAGGAAGCATTTTTTTTGCTCATCGGCCGCTTCGACTTTTGCTCGCCGTATGTGTCGAGGAGTAAAACTTTTCCCCTTTCTCCCACCACCCCACCGTCCACCTACTTCTCCGGCGTCGATGAATCCACGCCCGACCCCACTTCCCCATCACCAGAGATGGCCGGATACTCCCGTCGCCGGTCCGCGCCACCCATCTGCAGCGAGAATCGACGCCGCGTGGAGCCCCAAACTCACGGCGGCCTCAATGACCTGCCCTCGTCGCCACCGCCGCATATGAAATACCGCGGCGTGTGCTAGCGGTCATGGGGCACGTGGATGGCCGAGCTCCACAACCGGAACACCGGCAAAGAGGTATTGGCTTGGGTTGATCTAGTCGGCGGCGCATGCGGCCTGGGTGTACGATAGGGAGAATTTCCACCGCCACGGCTCGAACTGCGGCGAGCTCAACTTCCCGATGTTTGCGGTGAGCTTCCGGAGTTGGCGCCGGTTCTCCGTTACGTGGCTTCCAGTCTTCCACACGCGAGGCGTGGGAGGACCGGGAGGGCCGCGAACGCCTCGAGGCGGAGAAAGCCGGTAAGGCGCACTAGAGGAGCTCCGCCGCTACTACCCGGAGGGCGTTGCCGAGGAGAAATGCCTCTATAAGCTGTACGCCGCCCGTGGAGACGCCAGCGGGTCATCTTCCGCCGCAAGGCCGTCTGCTGCGCCTCGACGCGTCGGTGGGTCTTCTTCCGCTCCAGGGCCGTTTGCCACGCCTCATTGTGACGCGGGGTCATCTCCCGCCACCGCCGTCGACCTGACGGGCGACAGCGACTCGTCTCTCGAGAAGTGGCTCGAGGAGAACTCCTCGACACCTCCGACGATGAGTTTGCTTCTTATACGCAAGTTAGTTTAAATCCAGTTTAAATGAAGTTTTAAATCTATGTTTGGGCTATGGATTACCTATGTTTTAATCTATGTGGTGTCTATGTTTAGGCGCACATAAAGTGTTCGATTAAATGTTTGTATGAAATCTGAAATTTGGGTAGTTCAAAATAAGAGTTTGGCTATAAACTGCTAAACTTTGGTGGACCTAATAGAGGAAGTTAAGATAGGAAGATATTTGGTCCTCTAATACTTCTGCTAGAGATGCTCTTAATTTTCCCATTGACTCTGTGTTGTGCTAGGAGGTCAGCTGGTCAGGTCCGAGTGGTTTTCAAATCGCGTCATAACCTTTTTTGGCGTGTATAAATTGGTAACCTGAGTTTTTTTTAGGCACCATACAGCCAGCCAATTTCGTGAGTACTGAACCAGACCCCGACCCCGACCCCTGGCTCGCCAGAAATCTCGCGAATCCTCACGCCCGAAAGGCGATTGCGAGCTCCTCCGGCCGGATCCGCCGTGAGCGCCGTCCTCACAGCCCCCACTGCCACCGCGGTAGTGGACAGACGGTTCTGCTGTACGCGATGGCGGATGTGGACGGCGATTCGAGCCCTACCATGGCGGCGAAGGCGGATGTGGACGGGAATCCGAGCCCTGCCAAGTCAGGATTGGTACAATCAGAAGATGAAGTGTACATGGAATCGTTTGTCGGAGTTCCGCTTCTGCTGGCCAGCAAGGAATTCCCGGTCGAGGTCCAACTACACGGCTCCAAGATGCTCCAGCATCTGGTGGATCACAAGAAGCGGCCAACTCAGTGCTGCTCAACTTCTCAATCTGAAAATACAGCTGGTTGAATCTGCCGCAAGCTCCAGCCCTATCTTTCTCAGTACAGTTAAGAGGGCTCCAGGGTTTGAGGATGAAAGAGTGGGCTTCTCTCTTGTGCTTGACCCCTGCTTTACATCCTCTAGCCCGACACCATCAACTTCATATCCTCCAGTTTCTTGTAAAAGCTTAGGGAGGCAGCCTCCTTCTGTTTCAGAAGATGAAACGATCCTGGTTAACGATGAGACGATATTTCAACATAGCTACCGCAAGGGCAAGCTTCTTCTTACAGAGCACGATTTGTTGTGCGAGGCATTCTGTATCACAACGTCTCTTTTGGGGACTTCCGCGCAGTGTGCAAGGATAGTTCCATGTCTGCTTGATCCTCTGGACATGATATGGAGCCTGCCGGAGTGGAAACGTTTTGTGTCCGTCCCGAGCCGGGTTTTCTCTGATGGCCAGTTTTTGGAGATGGCTTATCGTGTGGTGAAATTCGTTGAGGAACAGCTCGAGAGGAGCAGAGCGCAAGAGCCTGGCGGTGCTTGTGACCTTTTCTCGGTAGCCCTTTTACGTCAGATTCTTCCATTTCTCCTACGACTGCTTCAGCCTATACACGCGCTATGGGACTCTCCTTATGATTTTTTCCCTGAAGAACTCGAAGGAGCTAAATGTTTGAGTTGTGTGGAGCTTGCTGCTACGCTCGAAAGAACAGATGAGCCGTATGACATTGACAAGCTCTGTAAGGACAAGACAAAGGCATTATTGGAGGGAACTCGACAGAGAGTGTAAAATGTTCTTGGTATGTGTGCTTCCGTCGAGGGGGCATATTCTGAGTTATTGGACAGTCTAACTGTTCAGGATTTTCTCACAAACTATATAGGGCCAATGGAACTTAGGCATTTGGCGAAGGTTATTCGTCTGGTAGCTATTCCTTTGGTAAAGAATTGTCCCTTCAAATTTTGGAAGCCGTGGATGGTCGATTTCTTAGGGCCTATACTACGCGAGTGTGAGTATAGACTTCACTTTATTTGGTTTGACCTCTTGCACAAAGGGGGGACTGGAAAACCATACTTTTATGGTAAACTTGTTGGATCAGATAGACAAATAAAAGAATCAGAGCAGAAGCTATTGATTGCGTTTACTCGGCAAGTGTGGGATCTGCTTAGAGTATTAGCGCTTACAGAACAAAATATGGAGTCTGCCTCATCTTCTCTCTTGAGCTTCCTCTTACGTCATGATTGCTTTAGGAGGATGAGAATGAGTCTCTTTGGGTACTTTGTGGATGATGAGACAACAAAGAAGGCCATTCCGTTTTGTCGTTCTCTCACTTTGATTGCAATCGATGACATGAGTGTTAGGCATTCAATCGTGAATGATCTGCTTCCTTGTTTAATTCGATGTTTAGACAATCAGCTTCCATGTGCAATTCAACGCCTAAGGTGTAAACTGGGATCAAGTACAACAGCTAGTGCTAGCAAGGATCTTGAAGCACTTTGTGAAGAATGGTACAATCATTTTGAAAACAATTCTGCTGGAGATGCAGCAAGCAACTTTACAGCCTAGTTGACGAAGAAAAAGAAAGACCTTCAAGTAAAGGCACGTTCCCCGCCTAAGGAACTTTTAGACGGTTCTGATTGGAACTGGGAATTTGAAGATGAATTTAGAGCTTACCTTCCTACCTATATGGACATTTTGCAACAAGTGGATTCGATCAATGACTGTGATAAGCCTATTGTTTCAGATGGAGAATGGCCCTTCCAGAAACTGAAGCCAGAATTCAGATCTAAGTATGGCATGAACAGCTGCGCACACCATTTTATGTTGACCATCTCTTCTATGTGGCAACGAAAAGGTTCAATGGCTTGTACCATGGTCCAAAGAAATCAAGGCAAACTTGTTTGTAAACTTCTCAAACTCAAACCATACATTAAGGCCTCTGATTCTAAATCGGCAATTATTCATCGCCTCAAAGAAAATTCGGAGATACGAGCTGGACTTCCTGACTTTGCTATAGACCCATCAGTCAGTTTTCTACGTGGTGTATTGCTTCGCTGGGAACCTGTTTTTCATCCGCTGATACGTGAGAGCCACATGGACGTACTTTTATGGCTAGTCGATCAATATACCAAGTGTAATGAAAGCAAATACTGTCAGCAAGTAGAACCAGATACACTTGATTTCGAGCCACATTTGCAGCCTTATGCAGCCACGTATTTCGAGACTAGGCTTAAAGAGAAAAAGTATCATATCGCAGCAGAGCAAATACGCTTGCATAAAAAGTTCGAAAGCTATTTGGCTTCTGGTGTGCTAGATACTCGTATGGATGTGTTTCGATCTTCAAAGGACGACTTTGTAAAGGATCTTGTTCAGAACGAGATGGCAAAAATGCAGCTTTCAGATCTGCACCATGAACTCATAAAATTGTCTATGGAGCGGAGAGATGAACTTGTGGAAATCCAGTATCAAGTCCTCAAGTATTCTGAATGCCTACTAAGCCTCTTAAATAATGAGTCACTGAAAGATCAACTCAGAGTTTTGTTGAATGACCTTGAAGCACACTGCTTTTTCGAGACTGGTAATGATACTGTTGACTGGGAGAATAAGCTCTTTTCAGATCATATAGATAAATTCAATGACCTAGTTTTTGCTAGGCATTGCCTCCCCAAACATTATGTGGTCAGAGGAATTATTGATTATCGTTCAATCTTGATGCACAAGGATATGTCTCAGAAAGTTGCTTTTGAAGTGGTTGTTGAAGAAAAATGTGAAAGGTGGATTGATTGTCGTGAAGACTTTTGGACCAAGACAAGCTATTATGAGCACCTGTACTATAGCATTGTTAGACGGCCTCTGGAACATGTCTTCTTATGAGATACGGTTATAAGATATTGAGAAAAAAGAGGAGTGGCCTACTGACAGGACAACTAATTTGTTCATGGCGTTGTCCCCTAAGAGTGGCTGAAGTGTGGCGCAGTACCATAGCTTAATGTGCATGTACAACTGACAAGGTCAATTTAAGTTTTGTCAGAGAATTTTCTTAGATTGTCATGAATTTTAACTCTCAAACAAAACAAAAAATGTACCCCCTGTCCACAAGTTATCTGCAATAAAATCTCTTAAATTATGCTCCTTTGTGGCAATATAATCTTTTGGGACACTAATTGAACATCCTTTCAAGACAGTGACCACAGGTGAAATAGCCAATGTACGCCCAATGGAATGAATCTTGTGCCACTGTGTTGCACACTTGCTGACAAGTAAATAATGCAGTGTCAAAACTAACACGATGTGATGTGTCTTCCAGGAAATCATCAATGAAGCGACGAAAATCTGGTGTTCTTGAAGGAGCAGCTCGGCGAACAGGCCGTGACCATGGAGCCGCTGGAAATCAATGAGTACAACACCAGCCAGTGGTCGGAGAAGAGGAAGGCCAGCATGGGGGAAGTCAAGCAGTGGACGCTGCACAAACGTGTAACTGATCACAAATGCATCACACTGGAACAAGCTAAGGTTTTTTCTGAAGATGGTTTTTCTTGTAAAGGTGTTGATGATATGTGGTGGAGCGTTTACTTCGCGTGCACCATAAAATTTTGATTCGTTTTTATCGATTCGAGAGATTAGACAAGACTTTCCAATGGTTTCCATTCCAACCGTGATTCATATATTGTCGCTAAACTCATGCTATGTGATATCCGAAGGCACGCCGATGTATCTCCCTCTTATATCATTCCGGAACTGTCAACATCTGGCAGGAACCGACTGAAGCAACCACTTTTGGCTTCCTGCAACTGATATTAACCGGTCCTTTTTACTACAATTGAATGACCTTTGCAACTGTTATCATGGTGCAACTGTAAGAATGGTGATGAGCGGACGACGATACTTGCCCGTCACAGATTAGGAAGACCACTTGGGGCACGCCTTGACAAGCAATGGATTATTATACTCGAAAGTTGAAGTTGTGGTTTAGTTCACACAGATTGTAGATAGTATTTCTTTTGTCCGTGTGAGGATTTATTTGCCACATGGTGTTTTCTCAAGACAAGTTTTGGTATACCACCTACTAGCTTGCTAGACATGTCAGGCCCGTCCTGTTTTTCAGTGGCATGGGCCTTAATTATCAAGAGAACACTCGTCTCGGATTTTTTATTTTGATTTAAATTTCATAAAAGCAACGTATTCAAATGGTCACTGTTTTTCTTTATATGAGAATTCCTGGCAACTTTAGCTCGACAATTGTTACATGGTGCACCAAAGCTATAAAATCTGGAGCACCCAAACAGTAGGTTGGTGATCAGCAGTGCTGAACTGCTGACTGGCAGCTAGAGTATGAGCAAAGAGTCTTCAAAGTTTTTTTTGCATAATCATCACGGTCAGTCGTTGACTGAATTGACCTAGCCTGGTTTCATCATCCAGAGGCCTAGGCCTGTAACTGGGCATGAGCTGTCCACGGCGCCGTCAGCCCAGCCCATTAATTTGTGCTAATTGGACACCCACGGCGCTGCGAAAAAAAGTGACGGCCATCCGTGGCTCGTACGTTACCGCCGCCACGCCGCCCAAAGACGAGTTCGTTCACCAATTCCCCAGCTCCGTCCGTCGTTGCTCCGGCCAAATTCCGGCGTCTCCCGCCGCCCTGTGCATCCCGACTCCACCAACAACCTCCCGGTGTGCTCCCCGTTCTCATTCAAAGATTTAATCTGAGAAAGTTTCAATCCATTTGTACATACGGTTTGTGATTAAAAAATATTTGATGTAAGAGCTAGCACATTTTGCCTAGAGTCGTTTTGGGCCGTCCGATCTAGATTGGATGGTGGATATGGGGGTAAGGCGCTGAGAGACTTAGGTAGGTAAGGCACCGAAGCTGCGTCCCTATTCCCCCTCTTGGCCGTCGTGGAGGAGTGGGGACCGGGCTGCAGGGAGACAGTATGGGCGACGTCGTGGAGGAGCTCGTCATTGGGGTCGGCGGACGTTGCAGCGCCGCCTCGCACACCGCTCTGTTCAAGGGCGGACGCGCTGCGCTGCAGAAGATCCTCCACGCCCCCACGGAACCATCGACGGAGAACACGACCAGGATGCGGGCCGTCGTGAGGCAGGAGGCCATCGTCGGCGGTATGGGCGGAGCCGCGGAGGCATCGTCGTCGACGGAGAACTACTGGACTGGCTAACTTATTTTTGCTCTTCTTCAATCTTGGATTTGTGGGTTCATTTCGGTAATCCGGATGCCTTTTTTCTGAGTGAAGTTCGCCCTCTAAACATAAACATAAACATCACTCTAGTTAGTTCTACCTGTTCTTGCCAAACTAGCATGAAGTCAAGTTAGATAATATAAAACTCGAATTAGCCAGAGCTTGACCGGATGATTAAGTCCATGGCATCTCACAATTAAACTTATCTAATGCATTGCTGCTACTGAATGATAATGCCACAGTAATCAGAACAGAGAATACTAGGAGAATAGTAGTCAAAATGCATGCTGACATCACCATACACCATCCATACACAGCGCGTTATCATGTTAAGTTGACTGACTACTTGCAGATATGCAGTAATGCAAATTACTCCAATTTCCACATTGACTTGCAGACCAAGAACAGTAAAATCCTCTGTTCTTGAAAGCAGAGCAGAGCAAAAATTGCAATTATTTTCCATACTATGCAATATCTGGATACAAGAAAACAGTTCGTTACCTTGGTGGTGTTGGGCACGAGGGAGCCGCCGTTATGCTTCTGGCGCCGATTCTTGCACCGCTGCCGCGTCTCGCCTCCGCCGCCGTCTGTGCCCATGTGTCGATCGCCGCCTCCGTCCACGCCCATCTGTGGATTTCCGCCATCGACTCCTTCCTGGCCGCCCACCCTGCCCACACCGTCCGTGCCCATATGGATTGCTTCCCCCGAATCCACCACCCTCCCCACGCCATGGTGCTCCGGAATCGGCTCATCGAGCTTGTCGGGGACCTTGCCGTTGAAGACGGGATTGGGAGAGGGGGAGGAGGAGGGATTTGCTAGAGGACCGGCTCCCGGTTCTGCCGGAGGAGCGGCGGCGGCCATGGCGGTCCGGAGGAGCGGCGGCTGCGCAGGTCCTCTTCCTCACTTCCTAACCCTATCCCCGTCGGGTTCCTCTCCTCACTTCCTAACCTGTTTTTTTCGGGCAAGCCTCGTGACTGATCCTCGTGACTGCGCAGGTCATTCACGTTTCCGCCACCGAAAGCCTCGTGACTGATCATGCGGCAATCTGCGGGCCAGCCCGCATACTCCAGTAAAAATATAATCAAAATTGTGGGCCTCCGCATAAGCAAATAAATGGGCCTGCGGAAGCGGTGCCGCATAAGTCCCGCCCCGCCTTGCACCCTTAGATGGGGGTGGTCGGCGAGCGCGGCCGCGGCCGCGTGTACGTGCTCCGGTCGATTCACGACCTGAACTACGCCGTCGGAATGCAGCGGAGGCAGATCAGGCCGGCGGCGGCGGGAGTTGACCCCGTGTGTCCATCAGTCCATGGACGCAACTCTCGCCTTTATCAAGTGGTCAGGGGGACGCTGGCTAAAGTATTTTTTTGCGAAATCTGACCCTTTGGTGAAACTAATGTCTCATCTGACCCCTCAGCGAAACTATTTCCGAATCTGACCCCTGAGGTCGGCGCCAGTACGAATGGCGCCGACGTTGTGCAGCTCGGCGCCATGCCATCCAGCTGCCGAAGGGGGGTCGACGCCAAACCCACTGGCGCCGAGCTAGGTCGGCGCCAATTCCACTGGCGCCGAGCTTCCAAAGCAAACTAGTGCCGACAATATGTTGGCGCCGAGCTGCACAACGTCGGCGCCATCCCCACTGACGCCGACCTCAGGGGTCAGACACGGAAATAGTTTCACGGAGGGGTCAGATGAGATATTAGTTTCACCGAAGGGTCAGATTTCGCAAAAAATACCTGGCTAAACTACAGCGATTGAAACGGTTAATAGTGGACGTCCAATTTTTCTCTGTAGGACAAAAATGGACAGCTGATGGACACCCACAGGTCTGTCCATTTACAGGTATACAGAGGCCCAGGCCCAATAGCGTATCGTACTAACGCAGCCGATACGCACTGCTGTGAACGCTCTCGCTCTCGATTCAGCTCCCGTTTTTAGTCCCACACCGCTCGCGGAGACGGGTGCGGTCGCCAGCAGCTCTATTTAAGAGGGCGCCCAGGCTGCCGGAAAAAAGGCACGCAGCTGCGTGGTGAGCACAAAGCGAACTATTCTTTCGCCTTTTACTAAAGAATACCGTGTGCACGTCACAATAAGCAGCATACGCTTATTTTTGAAGGGTCCTCTTCTCTAAGAAGGGGTTCCATAAATTAATCTGAGAAAAGTTTATAACTACGCTTGGCTGTGATGAGTTATGCGCCGATGGTCATCTAAATTGTAGATTTTCTGAACAACCGTGTCAGCTACTAGTCTCTGTGAAGGACCAAAGTTTTTCGGTAATTAGCTGACATGCTCATGCATGTTTGTGTCCAAGAAAAGTCCGAGTCGAACACAATGCCTTCGTCATAGAAACGGACCTGTGTTTGCCAGGACTCTGAACAATGAACATGGAGTTTACTGGGTGCTAGTGCTAGCGATGGAGGCCTGACAGTAACATCTCGTAGCAATCGACCGATCAAGTGTAAGATGTACTGCGCCACGCGACGGCATCGTCGAAGCAACTCTGGAACGCCGCCATGCCGGCCGGCCGGCGTTAACGACATGCATTGCATGCCCACCTCCATTGTTCCATTGCCTCTGCTGGTGGGCTGTTCCTGGGATGGAGCGATGAACTGGAAGAAGGTGGACATGGAAACCAATCATTCAACAACCCGCATCCGTACGTCATTGTGACATGACACCATTCATCTTATCCTCCTGTTTTGAAATACATACGAAAGAGACGAGATTAGTCTCGATCTATCTTATCATCATACTACTACTGTTCCTGCCCCAAGCTATATATCTAGATCAGAGACCGACAAGGGTGCAACAATCAACACTTAGCACTGGAGTTAGTACCCCATATATGGAGTCTATGGAGTATGGACGGTTGATCGAGATAAAATTGGTGGATATTTACACACTTTCAAAATTGTTCATTAGAAAATACAATTTGCTCTTCAAAATTTAGTACAGTACAAATTCTTCTTTATATACGAGTTTTTTTTTCGATAAAGGGCTTTTATTACTTGTTCAGCAATTACAACCCGGCCTCTGCATAACAAGATGCACACAGCCGTCCAAGAGTTCAAGGTTCAAAAATAAAGGCAAAATACATATCGTTGCGAGCAATTGTAAATCGCCTAAATAGCTGGAGCAGGACCAATCCTCAGATTATGCGGCCACCCATGTGGGGAAAAAATATCCCTCACCGTAGCCTTCAGTCGTGTACAGACCTCCGTAAACAGGTCTCTGTTCTCCAGCCGCTGAAGAGGTGACCACAAACGGAGCGTAGCGGTACATCTATAAATAACCTGCAGAAGAGAACAATTTTTATCATCAAAAACTTTGTCATTTCTACATAGCCAAAGCGACCAGATAACGGCTATCGCTCCCACCCTAAGTAGCGTTCTAAACCTGATATCGATACCATGAAGCCAATTCCCGAAAACATTGGCAACACTAGTCGGAGGGTACAGGCTGGAAGCAGCTTGGATGACTGACCATATAGATCTGGCAAAGCGACATTGAAAGAAAAGGTGTTTTATAGTCTCGTCTTGCTGACAGAACACACACATTTTGTTTCCATGCCAATTACGCCTAGCAAGGTTGTCTTTGGTTAGGATCACTCCCCGACGTAGATACCAGGCAAAAAATTTATTTTTTAGCGGTATCTTCATCTTCCAAATCTTCTTGTTATTATCAACTGGTATATCGGATTGCATAATTGCTTTGTAGAGAGAGTCTACCGAGAAGGTCCCGTTTGAGTGGAGATTCCACCGGAATTCATTTAGACCTGGGGACAACTGAATGGACTCCAAACGCTGTTGTAAGGTAGTCCAATCAGCTAACCTATTACCCAATAGGACTCTTCTAAACGATACAGCCGGAGGTGAGGTTGCCATTACCGTAGCAATGGTATCACTTTTAAACCAAACTATACTATACAAAGCAGGATACTGGTCTCGTAACGGGACATTATCCAACCAGGTGTCCTCCCAAAACCGTATCTGCGATCCGTCGTTAATAGAGAAAGTACCATAAGGGAAGAAAAATTTCTACTAATCTTTATATACGAGTTACATGTATAACTAGGCAATCAAGTTGACTAGTTGCCTAATTTTAGATAAGTCGTACATATGATTTCCTAATGTAACCGCAATTCTAATTTCCAAGCATGGGATCCACCGTAAATATGCACATATAGATTAGTAGCCAAAGTTTGAGAATTTGACTCTATTCTCGTACGAAATGACAGATTTTACAGAGTTTCTGTTTCGCATGAATTACTCGTTTTTTTTTAATATAACAATCCACTCTCCATCGGGGAGCAATGATCGATTATTTGCGGAGACAATGTCTTTGTTACGAAACCCCAACTCATCAAATCCATCACCGCATGATCAATTGATCATGGCTGAGGAAGACGGAAATAATCGAGCGCCGAGCGCCCGTCGAGGCCTTTGCCGTCGTAGTGGGAGAGGAACTCCGACACGGTGATGCTCCGGTACAGCGACGGCGCCGACGAGGACACCAGCTCCTCGATGGGACCGTACACCCTCGTCGCCCTCGCGCTCCGGTCGGCGTTGCAGAACGCCGCCACGGAGACCCTGGCCCTGCTGTCCCTGCTGCCGTGGGCCACCACCCGGTGCTCCACGCTCCTCAGCCTCCCGTTGCTCACCAGCTGCAGCAGGTCGCCGACGTTGATCACCAGCGCGCCCGGCACCGGAGGCACGTCCGCCCACGCCCACCGCCGCTTACCCTCCTCGCCGCCGTTGTCGACGACGAGCACCTGGAGGCCGGGCATGTCATAGTCCTGGAGGAGCACGGTGAGGAACGCCGGGTCGGAGTGCCGGCTGGTGCCGAGGGTGAGGCGCGGCTCCGGGCACGGCGGGTAGTAGTTGCCCACCACGCTCACGCCGTCCGCGCATCCCATCTTCTCCAGCCGGTCCGGTGCCAGCCCGAGCGCCTCCGACAGCAGCTCCAGCACCGCCACGGCGAGCCTGCGCACCGCGCCAGAGTACTCGGGCAGCACGCCACGCACGGCGGGCGGGAGATCGTCCTGCCCCGGCGGGTCGGGGAACGCCTGGCAGAACAGGGTGTCTCGCCAGTTGGCCGCCGGCGACTGGAAAAGGTCGAAGTTGGAGTTGAGCCGGAGCTTCTTGGTGAGGTCGCGGGTGTAGTACGGCGTCTTGGCCTCCAGCGGCGACTCGTGGAAGCGGCGCACGGACGCGAGCGTCTCGGTGAGGAGGCCGGCTGGCACGCCATGATTTACAACCTGGAAGAAGCCCACCGTCTCCGCCGCCGCCCTCACCTGGGCGAGCACCTCGGACCGGCGGGCCGAGAGGTCGATGACCGGGACGGTCACCGAGGAAGAAGTGGGGAGGGAGTCGGGCGGGTGGTGGAAGATGAGCGGGACGGTGGTGACGCCGGCGTCGACGAGGCCCTTCACGCCAGCCTTGGTGTCGTCGAACGCCTGCAGAGCTCGGAGGCGGTCGTAGCCGGTTGCGCCTGCAGTGCTGGTGATGGCGGCCATGTCGACGGCCGGCAGGCGGACTCTGTGATGGAGGCTGCTTGAGATTTGGTACTTGTTCGGTGCTGTGGTGTCGCATATACACGCACGCTAGGGTGGCCCTTTCCTAACACGAGGAGCAAGCGCAGTACTTGTATCATCTATCATTGTCACCTTGTCCTCGTACTGGGCGTTTGGTGAAAATGAACCAACAACCAATATTCAAGTACATTAGTTAACACAAGTACAAAAATTAAAGTACAATAGTACTCCCTCCGAGGCTCCGATCCATATTATCTTTCGTAAATACGGATATATTTAATACTAAAATATATCAAAATAAATTCATATTTGTGAAAGATAATATAGGTTAGAGGGAATAGGATAATTTTTTTTAAGAAGTGTAGAAGGGGTAGGGGGGAGAGAGGTATGGCGGAATATGGTGGATGTTTTATTGAGCCTCGGGGGCGAGTATATATAGACGTACAGGTAGTAGACTTGGAGTAGAAGACAAGTAATATCTCTACCTAATCTATCCTTAAACCTAACCGACATATATCTCTAACACCCCCCCGCAGTCGTAGCGGGAGCGTCGTAAACAACATGAACGACGTGGACGATCAGACTGGAGATAAACCGAAGTAGACCCAGAAGGCTGACACCCCCCCGCAGTCGGAGCGGGAGCGTCGTGGTCGATGTCGCGGCGCGGATGCTTGGACTGGAGAGGAAGCTGACGAGTGCTCAGGCGAGGTGGTAGCCCTTGTGCTGATGTCGAGGGAGCCGAGAGCGGTGGGTGCTGCAACCTTGGTCGAGGTAGCCGTGCGAGGGGTCGCCGTGGTCGATGTCGTGGTCGGGGTTGCCGGTGTCGATGTAGCCGCAGATGAAGCCGCAGGCGCGTAGGGCGCCGTAGAAGGACGGAGACGCGTCGAGGCAGTCATCGGAGAGAGCGATGCCGAAGTCGATGCAGTCCGAGCCGTCGAGGACGAGGTGCGGCCATGGCTTTGCCAGAACCAGGCGCACGTCGGGGACGAAGGCATACTCCGGTTGTGCCAAAACCGAGTACGCGAAGACGAACACGGGGACGAGGCGCTGCGACCAAGCTTGCCAGACTCGGGAGCGCGTCGGGGACGAAGGCAAGCACCGGTGTTGCCAGTACCGGGCGTGCGAAGAACGGGACCAGTTAAACAACTTCACGCCATGTCGGAGAAGAGACTAGCAGAGAAGGACTCCACGACGGTTGCGAGGCGCAGAGCGGCGAAGAGAGAGGGTGCCGATGTAGCCCGCGGTTGTCGGAGTAGACGAGCAGGTGTGGTTATGAACAAGGCGATGACGCTGGCGATGAAGTCGTGCTGGACGTAGACGTAGAAGGCGGTGAACCAACGACGACCAAGAGTGGCCATGCTGGATGCCTAGACAGGCGAAGGGGTAGTCGGCGGGACCTGCGACGGCCAGGAGGGCCATGCAGGTTACCTATGGAGGTGCGGCGGCGGTACTCGAAGTAGGCGAGGAAGAACCCAGCGGCGCGACGAAGACCATGCGCGGACGGCGACAACCCGCGCCGAGGGAGGTGGCGTGGAGGAAGCCAGCGACGTCCTCGCGAGGTGACGGCGATGACCACGTGCAGCGACGCAACGGCCCGATGGGACGGCGCGGCTGCAGGGCGCGAGTCGGTGCAGCGGCGTGAGAACCACCAGCAACGTACATGCCGGAGAAGGCACGTTGGTAGCCGGCGGCGGGGACCAAAGGCAGCGACGCTACGGCCCGAAGGGGCGACGCAGCGGCAGCCCGATGCTCGAACGGTGGTAGGCGCGTGCTCGGGGACGTACTTGGCGGAGACGAGCGTCAGATCGGTTGATCAGACCGACGGCGGCGCTGGACGCGCCAAGTCCTAGACGACGGCACACAGATCGGAACCCGTGGCGTCGTTGTCGGTGAAGTCCCTGGCGATGACGGCGAAGACGGACCGGCGATGGAGACCGCGCAGGCGTGGAGCCGGCAATGATGCACCGAGGCGTCCCTCGGACGACGCGTCCGACATTGCCGCGCGGTTGATGAAGGTGGGTAGCCGCCGGTGCGAGGTCGACGCCGAGGTTGGAGTAGAGGCGCGTGGTGACGGCGGCGGTGGGCGACGCAATCCGATCTAAGATCGGTAAACCAAAAAGAAAACGCCGGTCAAGCGACCGGCGAGAAAAAGACGTAGGGCAGCCGATCAACCGATCGGCGGACGAACCCTAATACGGGCGGCGCGGCCCCCGGCGGAGATCATGGAGATCGACCTCCCCGGGGGCGGCGCGGTGCGGAAGCGGGGCGGCGGCTAGGTCAAGGTTCGGCGCCGCTCTGATACCATGTAGAAGGGGTAGGGGGAGAGAGGTATGGCGGAATATGGTGGATGTTTTATTGAGCCTCGGGGGCGAGTATATATAGACGTACAGGTAGTAGACTTGGAGTAAAAGACAAGTAATATCTCTACCTAATCTATCCTTAAACCTAACCGACATATATCTCTAACAAGAAGTATTTGGTGCGATGGTATGGATGCTGTGAAAAACCTTTTTTAAGAAAAAGACTAGAATATGGTGGGTTGTCACGGTAGGACGATGCGCCACCTGCTCTGCACCGCCGAAGGCAGTGAGTCGTTGTAATTCTTGATGAGAAATTACCGGACGTAGCTAGAAAACACCATAGGGGATGAACTGAAGCACATGCATCACCGATGTCAAAAGTGTCATCGCGGGATTTTTTTTTTTTTTTTTTTTTTTTGCGAAAGATCGCGGGATATTATTGACAACACCAACAACAATATTACAAAATATTATACTCTTGTTTTTAGGCTTCCTTCGTAGAAAATAAAATCTGAGCACATCAATCAAATGCAACAAGAAATTTCCAAATACAATAATTAAATGAATGATACAATGGCTATCACGGAAATATTTATAAAATCCGTAAGAACCAAATTGAAAAAACTCAATTTCACCACATCAACAAAGAATATGTTTATTTAATTCAACAGACTGAGCGAATTTTCAAAACTTAAAATCATCTTTTTTTGGAAAAATAAAGGTAAAAGGAGGACCTACTGATGCTCTTTAGGTAAATGTTTTGGAACTTTCTATGTTTTCAGCAGATCATAGAAATAATAATAATAAAGTGCACAAAAATACACCTCCATAAGTAAAAGCATCTAATGATCCTCAATGAAAAATCTTGGCACTTTGTTTTTAAAAAGGGAAAACAAACACTCTAAACTCATTGAAACAAGAATAAGAATTAAATATACATATTAGGTTGCCTCGAGGTAGCTCTTTCTTTATAGTTATATAGCTAATCTTTTTATGGCTTTCTTGTACGGAAGATGTTTTATGCACATGGGCATCAGTGCTCTCATCACTTTTAGTTTTTTGAAATTTTTCGAAATCTCACACTTTTTTGTTTTAAAAAATTATGTGGTTAAATATGTAGATAGATTTAGACACGAGGAGTATACACAAAAAAGTCCTATTAAAAAATACTTTATATTTTAGGAAATACAAAAAAGACAAATTTTCTAAAAGTAAACTGATAAAATAACGTACTTGTGTACTACTATTTACAGTAAGAAATATGTCTTTTTTGTATTTCACAAAATATAAGGTATTTTTTAACGCAACTTTTTTATTTACACTCCACATGTGCATATCTATTTACATATTTAATGTCATAATTTTAAAATACATAAAAATGTGAGGTTCTAAAATTTTCAAAAAACCAAAAGTGAAGGAAGCACTGGTGCCCATGTGCACAAAATCTCTTTCCCTTTCTTGTATGGTTGTACTTATCCATGAAGTACCGTAGAGCAGCCTCATGGAAATTTAATTAACGATCTTTTCTGTTTCTTCCTTCAGAAGTGCTTCCCGGTCTTCTTTAGTGAAAACGTGAATTACATATTGCCTATTTGCCCCTATTTGCTTTTCTTCATATCAATGATAGCACCAACTGTTCTTATGATAGGCCGTCCCAAAATAATAGGACATGAAGGGGAATTCTATATATACAAAACGACGCGGATTTGCTAACCGGGTGGCTAGCTATGCATGTAGTGCCTACCCTCAGATTGTATGCAGTGATTCGTGCCTAACATCCCTTGCCGTTACCCAGCCGTCTATAGCTCAAGCCTTGCTTGTTTTGTTTTTCTGGCAGATGTTCGTCCTCTTGATTAGTTGGCATCCACTCCGGTTGCATTTTTTATGTTTTTCTGGCAGATGTTGGTCCCCTTGGACTAGTTGGCATCCGCTCCGGCTGCAAGTTTTGTTTTTTATGGAAAGCATCTGCTCTGATGGTGCTTCATGTTTTGTTTTGTTTTCATGTGCAATAGAACGAACATAAAGTCATCAGTCAAATTTGTTTTGCTTCACTCCTACTACAGCAAGACAAAGGAAAATCATCAGTAAAATTTGTTTTGCTTCACTCCTACTACAGCAAGACAAAGGTGAAGCGTGTCAGCAATGGAGCAGTGTACATAATGGCGCAATTAGGCAAATTTGATGTCAATGGTAGTTTAAATAACGCACCCTGACCTGCATGGTGAATCAGGTTTGCAATCGACTGTAATACGCACACTTCCTGTAAAAGAAGACGAGAACACTACTGAATAACAAAATTGGAAGAAAAATATTCTAACTGAATCCTGAATTGCCCAGACTTGCAACTTTCTGCAAGTTATAAAGCATATCGAATTAACTAGTAGAATCTCAATTTTCTGGATCCAGATCACGAACCCAAAAAAAGATCTCGCGGTGAAGCAAATCCTGATCAAAATTTCTGGATCTAGATCACGAACACACTTTGAATCTGCAATATTTGTGCACTGAATATGTTCTACAGAAAAAAAAATAAGAACAATAATCCACAGAAAAAGAAAAATCATCACAGGAAGTTAGACTTCTTGAATGAACACACAGGGAAACGCACAAAAACGAAAATAAAGGGGAGCCGACTAGCAACACGCATGGATCTTTGCAAAAAACGACACCAGATCGCATCGGATTTTATTACGTACGATTGGTAATGGTTCCAAGGCCATGCCGTCCTCGATCTTGAGCCTCCCACTACTAGAATCAATGAGTTGGAGAGAGAAGAAATCCAAGACAAGGGACAGAAAAATAAAGATCCGAACTAAAAAAACATCTGGATCCAGATCACTACAAAAATCAAACGGAAAATCCATGGTAGAAAATCACGTGGTCGCGTGCTCGTCTCCTGCCTCGCGCTGTCTCGCACCAAAGCATCCAATCCAGGCCGCAAACCAGCAGAGATTCGGAAGATGCATCTGGGATTAGAGAGAGCGGATCCCCGCCGACCTCCAGCCCTTCCTAGCGCAAGCACCATGGGCGACCGAGCAGACGCTCACTGCGCCCCTACGGACTCGATCTGTCGCGTCACCCAGGCAGTAGGCCCGCTCCAGGCCTAGGTGCGATGCTCTTACATCGCGCCGAGCGCCATCCGCGCCGCCTGGATGGGGGCCGGATTCGCCGCCATGGGGATATAGCTGCGCGGAGCACAAATCCGGCACCGTGCACTGAGATCTCCTCGATGCTTGCCGGAGCGGCGCACTTGGTCGAGACCGGGCTCGGGTGGATTTGTTGGGTTGTGATGGGCCTGTGGGCGCGGGGTTGTTTTGGATGGGGAAGTGGGGACGGTGCACGAGGAAACTGACTTGACGACGTCAGTTTAGATCTAGGACGTATAATGCTCTATAAATTGATCCAATGGCTATAAGAGGATGCACAGCTAGCCGGGTGGCTATCCCACTATTTCCTATATACAAAATAACAAATTCAACGAGGACATGTGTCATATGAATATCAGCTATCACATTGTCAACTGTACCAAGTGCTTACTTTGTTGAAGAATCAACAAGATGTAAATTTAAATCAAAAGGAACCATATCTTTTATAGTTATACCGTAATGACTATTTGGCATAATAGGAGCTCGAAGGTATCACATAAACCATTGCGTGAATAGTTACTAATACAAAAAACTTAATAACAGGCTCTAATGCATCTCCAAGCTTAACTGGATCAAGGACACCTTATTAGATCTTTCAAGCTTCTCATATATAACATATAATTTATGATAAATCTTCCAAAACCAGTGTTTGAAGTATTGATGGCGCCGGTGTGAAAGGATAAGGATGTCGCCTAGAGGGGGGGGGGGTGAATAGGCGATTTAAAACTTTTACGAGTGGCTTGACAAATGCGAAATAAAACTAACGTTTAATTTGCCAAGCATACAAAACCTACACAAACTAGGTTCACCTATGTGCACCAACAACTTATGCTAGACAAGATAAGAAACTATGTGATAGCAAGATATATAAACTTCAAGCACGAAGGCTATCACAAAGTAAATTGCATAAGTAAAGGAGCTCGGGTATAGAGATAACCGAGGCACGCGGAGACAACGATGTATCCTGAAGTTCACACCCTTGCGAGTGCTAATCTCCGTTGGAGCGGTGTGGAGGCACAAGGCTCCCCAAACGCCACGGAGGCTCACCGTAATCTACTCGAGCCCTCCTACCAAGATGGAAGACCCGACCACAATGGGACACTTGAGGGCGGTCACCAAACCCGTACAAGCTTCGGGCAATCTCCTCAACTCAATTGGAGGCTCCCAAGAAATCGCCACTGAGGCACCACAAAGCTTGGGAAGATCTCCACAACTTAATTGGAGGTCCCCAAGAAATCACCACGGAGGCACCTCAAAGCTTGGGAAGATCTCCACAACTCAATTGGAGGTCCCCAAGTAACCACTAAGCCACTAAGCCGTCTAGGGTTCCAAGAACCCAAGAGTAAAAAGCTCAATGAACTTTCACTACCGAATCTCCGAGGAGAACTCAAACCGATGCACCAAATGCAATGGCAAGAACACACGAAGTGCTCAAATCCTTCTCTCCCAAATCCTACCAAAGCAACAAATGCTATGGAGGGATATGAGAGGAAGAACAAAGGAAGAAATCCACAAAGAACTCCAAGATCTAGATCCAATGGGTTCCCCTCACAAAGAGGAGAAAGTGATTGGTAGAAATATAGATCTAGATCTCCTCTCTCTTTTCCCTCAAAGATATGCAAGAATCATGGGAGGAATTGAGAGATGGGCAAGCTTTCCAAGGTCAACAATGGAGGAAGAGAGAGAGGGGAAAACGAGCTAACCCAAGCTTGAAGAACGGGAGGGGTATTTATACCCCTCCCGGGATTGTAGCCGTTGCTGAACTGCAGGGCCGGATATTCCGGTCCAAGTTTGGACCGGATATTTCGCCCCCACGAAAAACTGCTAAGGACTTCGCGCGCGTCGTCCAGATTTGGGGCCGGATATTTCGGCCGGATATTTCAAAACTGGGCCGGATATTCCGGCCACCCCTGAAATCGGCTAAGGACCAAAAGAAGGCGAGGCGCGCGTCACTCAGATTTGGGGCTGGATATTTCGGCCGGATATTTCAAAACTGGGCCGGATATTCCGCCCAGGAAGAGCGAGCAACACGAAAACAGCGATAATTTTTGCATCCGAACTCCGTTTTCAATGATCTTGGGCTCGTTGGAATCACCACAATGAGCTCTACAACATCATCCACAGAAACATCATAGTCCAACAAAGGAGGATGAAACCAAATGATAAAAGGTTTGACTTAGCTATAAAGAAGAACCGGTAAAACCTCCAAACACCAAAAACGCAATTAGAGTTCCATACGAAATCCGTTTTTGATGAGCTAGAGCTTGTCATGGAAATAACCACAAGCTCTAGAACCTCACATGGATAAAATCCAAATAAGAACCAAGAAAGATAATGCCAAGTATGCAAAGGTTTGAGCTCTCTCCGAA
Organism: Dactylis glomerata; assembly: GCA_007115705.1. Taxonomy (NCBI): domain Eukaryota; kingdom Viridiplantae; phylum Streptophyta; class Magnoliopsida; order Poales; family Poaceae; genus Dactylis; species Dactylis glomerata. The sequence goes on from QXEO01000171.1 coordinate 5,246,029, forward strand.
TGATACGATTAAGTTACTCACTCGAGAGCCCCTCTTGATAGTACGGCTATCGAACCTAAAACCCGGTCTCCCAAACACTATGAGACCAGTAAGAAAGAGACCCTATCAAGATCATACCTTTGCCTTGCGCATTCCACTTGAGCTAGATGGTGATGATCTTGATCTTCTCAAGTTAGACTACCTTTCTTGATTGCGCTTGCTCGGTGAAGTCTTGCGGATTGCTCCCCCATACTTCACTATGGGAGAGACACTAGTAGAAATATCTTCACATGTCCATTACCAACAAATGGACACCGATCTTCAAGCAAATGATATCTTCTAGATGCCTATCTTGAACTTGCGCTTCAACTTGATCAACATTGCACTATCTTCTTCCTTCATAATGATGATGTCTTCTATAGACTCAACTCCCTTAGACCAATCTTCAGATCACTCCTTGAATAACACCTTGGTCATTGAATAATCTTCTTTATCTTCATCTTCTTACAACCTTGAAACCAACATATGGCTCAAGCATTGTCTACGGACAAGTCCTATAAATATAACTCAATGCAAACGTTAGTCCATAGGGATTGTCATTAATTACCAAAACCACACATGGGGGCACATGCTCTTTCAATCTCCCCCATTTTGGTAATTGATGACAATCTCTTTGAGAGGGTTTATATAATGAATTTAAAGAACTAAAATGGTTACACTAACATCAATTACTACAAAAGTAAATGATGCTAGTAGAACCATCATATATAGAGCAAACTCCCCCACCATCTATGCATGTGTGAATGAACTTGAATTTTATTGCATATATTGCCAACCAATGTTGTTTGTGCAGTTTCCACTGTATATACTCAATCATGCAAAGCATGCAAGGCAAATGCTTAAGAACAAAACCAAAGCATGAAGCCCAATTCCCTTCAAACCCTCAAAACTTCTCCCCCATTGGCATCCATTGCCAAAATGGGCGGAAATGCTTAGAAGGCCAATAGTGAGAGTTCCTCCTCAAGGTGTGCATGACCCAAAAAGAGTGAAAACACATGTACAAATCCAAAGACAAAATTTTGGAGGAAATCAAACTATATTGAGGATCAATGATTGCAAACAAAATAAGATGACAAGATGGTTAAACTTCCAACAAATGAAGATAGCAATCAAAAGATCCAAATAGCGAATCAAATAAAGATATTATGAGAAGACCAAAACAATGATCTAAATAATATGAAGAAGCTCCCCAAGGTTTGTGCACAAAATATTCTATTTGATTAAAGTATAAGGTGCACAAACATGGAATCATCACTCCCTCAATATTATTCAAAACAAAATGATACCAAGTGAAATCAAATACTATGATAGCCACAAAATAATGCTTTAAAATGAAATGAGGAAGCTCCCCAAGGTACATGCACAAGATAGAATGTTTGCATTTGAATACAATTTGCACAACATGGAGTCCTTACTACCTCAATACCATTTAAAAAGAACCATTAGCAGGAGACCATAGAAAATAAATCAAGCTTAACACTTGCATCAAGGAAATGGTTGAGCAACAAATAAGGAACCAACATATTAAACGTCTCAACCAAAGGAATGTGTGATAGGAATGACAAAGCATATTATAAGACTAGTACAAAGATGAACATAGAGTATCCACATAGTCCTCAATGAATGATATTGCTTAGCATTCCATCCCAACACACAAGGAAAAAATAAGATATCAATTAAGGAGATATCATCTCTCATGTGTATAAGTTTCTAAGTAGACAACATCACAAAGATAATTATCACAAAGAAACATATACATATAAAATAGATACAAAGAATAGAACATGATATCTAAACAAGTTCATGCAATATACCAATGAGATTTTTGCTTTTAAAGCATGGCCAAAGGCTCAATTTATCTTATTGCATATTGAAGAACTTCAACCACAAACATGTCAAAGACATCACAAATATCAACAAGGGAAAGAAGATAGTTGGGATGTTTTGAGAAAAGCAACAAGTATCACGAATAAGTATACCAAAAGAAAGAACTAAATTTGCACTTTCATCAATATTGCACATGTGAGGAACTTGAGGAAATGATATGCAATAAAATTGCTAGATAGACATATTTGGGAAGGGTGAATCATGAGCATGATTTTATATATTCCCCAAAATATGCACTCATCTCAAATTAATCACATTTTCAATAGAGAGGTTTCATTAAGATCTTTGCAAATAAAGATTTTCATGCCATGAAATGACCCACACAAGGTTAGATGCTAGAAAAGTATGCATTAATAAGATACTTGTTACCAAGATACCATTGGGAGGATGTAGTAGATAGGAGTTCTTCAATAATCCTAGCTTGCCACAAATTATCAACTAGTCACCGCTTCATGCTTATTATTGAGATAAGCACCAATATATCTCTCATGTACCTAAAACAAATTCAAGTACAATATGGTCCCCAAACTCATTGGGTCCGAAGTAGTTATAGACACTACAATATATAGGACAAGCTCCACATAAATATGTGCATATAGATATGAACTTGAATTTCATGCACATCTTAGCCGATTTAGGATTTATTGGAGTTTACCCTATATATTGGATCAAAGAAAGCAAAGCATGCCATAGAGTATACATTTATTAAATATGCATGCACAAGACTTTCAAGAGCCAAAAGAGATACACTTTGGACAAAACACCAAGAAGACCAAGAACTCACACAAAGCTGTGAAGAACTAAAAGTTGTCCAAATTATATCAAAGAATCAACTCAACATAAGATTGACTCCAAAGTCCACCAAGTGAACAAAGCAAACGCCAATGAGCATAAAGGATCACTAAAACACACATGCCCAATGACTTATCTCATTTTAAGAATATAGAGCAAAATCAAGAAAAGAGATAGCCATTCTCCCAAATAGAGCAAGGTTCCAACAAACAAATCAAACTCTCCACTCTTTTATGATGGCACACTAAGTACCAAAAACAAAAAGATTTGTCTTCCAATAATAACCAATACCAATTGAAATAAGCCGCAAGAGTATGTTATAGAAAATATAGGAGAGCTCCCCCAAGATTAGTGCATTATTTATGATTTTGCATTTGAATACAAAATGCACACAAATGGGATCATCATCTCTACCTACATTAAAAATAACACAAAACAAGTTCAACAAAATCAAATGGACTCACAAGAGTCAAGGAAGACAATGGGAAATAAAACAAATACATTTCTTGGCAAGAGATAAGGTAATTTAAAGCAATAGCCAATGTAAAGATGATCAATATATATACCACATGATAAAGTACCAATTGTCCAAGGAAAAGAGGTATTTGGAGTTATTAATTTCCCGGTGGTATTTTACACATAAATCCAAGATCATCTTCACAACAAGAAGCATAAGAAAAGGATAAGAATTAAACACCATGCTAAAGAAGATATTCTTGATAGACTCAAATAGTTAAACAATCACGCAAAGCAATGATTAGGATAACTTGAAGCAAATGGTTTTCCAACTTTGATGTAGAATCTCACATTTTAGGAAAACCCTATCAAGAATGTATCTCACAAACAAGATCCAAAACAAGAGCAATAAAACCAATTTGGCAAATTGAAACTTGTTTGAGCAAACATGTCACATAGAAGAAAGATAATTTGCAATATCAACACTATGTGACACAACCTCAAATATACACATTTTATTGGTTTGTAGTATGCACAAAGCATATTACTCCCCCATAATGTGATAAAGCATTTATTTTCACAAGAGTCAAATAAAATCCAACATGAGATGATTAATGGACATTATATAATTTGAATTTCTCATGAGCATGACATATAATTTAAAATATGAACACTAAGTGGTATTCCTCATGTACACACATTTTTAGGGTTGTGAAATGCCAAAGCATATCACTCCCCCAAGATGGGCTGATCCATTAATCTCTCACAAGAGCCAACAAGATAAAACAAGATGCAACATAGGCTCAAACACAAACACACATACATGGTGTGCAAACCTACAAGTACATACTTGATTACTCAAAATAAAACAAGTAGGTAGCACAACATATACCAACACATGTAATGGAACACAACCAACACATGCAAAAGGGGCGAGTAACTTTCAATGTGGATAAGTTAAGTACATGTTACCGCAAAGAGGAACATTGGATATATGATATAAACAAGATAATCCAATTGACTTGACTTGAGACAATATATTGATGAAGATCCCTTAATTCTTCATGATATAGCCAAGTCTCCAATGCCCTCCAACAAACACCTATTGATCAAGTTTTGGTGTGTTGGTCTCCAACCAAGTTGGGTCCTAAGAGGTTAGTCACAATAGGCTTGGCCACCCAAATGGTTCTTTTCTTGACGCCACTTTGAGCACCAACATATTTGGCAAACACATTGCCAACCATATCCTTGCAAAGTGAATAAACATCATCAATTATGATAGGGTTGGATGAGTTACCCATAGTGCATGAAGAAGATAGGTGGCCCTTCTCATGGCATGTGTAGCATGTTCTTTTCTTCTCCTTCTTCTCACTTGATTTCTCCACAATGGGAGCATTAGCTTGATTCTTCTTGGGAAGTGGCATTTCTTCAAACCGAGGTTGAGCATGACCTTGACCTTGAGGCCGCTTCCCTTGTTGCTTCTCAACTAGTGCCTTCTTCTTCAAAGGGCAAGATCTCACATGGTGCCCTTCAATTTTGCACTTGAAGCAAATAATCTTGGCCGGATCTTTGACTTGTCCTTGGCCCTTCTTCTTCTTGTTAACCATGGACTTCTTGTTGTTGTTGGAGATAAACCCAAGTCCACTCTTGTCATTGGGGGATTTTTGCACACTCAACATATTGTTGAGTTTAGATTTCCCTTCATTACTCTTTACCAAGTCTTTCTTCAAAGAAGAGACTTGGGCCTTGAGCTCTTCTATTTCCTCTACATGGTTAGTAACAACACAAGTACTAGAGGAAATAGAAGCTTCATTGTTAGATCAACAAGGAAAGGAAAGTAATTCATCACAAGATGTAGCAATATTATGAGTGAATGAATTACTAGGACTAGCACATGGCAATATGGCATTTATAGAAGAAGTGCAAATGTCCACATGAGGCTCACTAGATGTTACCTTTGACATAATAGCCTCATGAGCTAACTTTAGCCTATCATGGGAAGCTAGGAGATCCTCATGGGAGCAAGAGAGGTTCCCATGACTTTCTTCCAATTTCCCATAATTGCTAGTTAGCAAAGCAAGTTGAGCCCTTAGCTCAACATTCTCCTTCAAGATGGATGCTTCACAAGAAGTAGAGTTAGTAGCACAAGCATCATCACTAATGGAAAGCGGAGAAGGCAATTTAGTAAGCTCATTTGAATTTGAAGCTTTAAGTTGCTCATGTGACTCGGTGAGAATGATGGGCTGCTGCGTGTGGTGGCGTGTGGTTAACGTGGAAGCAGATTGTCCTTGTGCGTGGTGAATAACCAGCCCGTTGGGAACCCCAAGAGGAAGGTATGATGAGTATAGCAGCTAGTTTTCCCTCAGTTTAAGAAACCAAGGTTTATCGATCAGGAGAGGAGGGACAAACGACTGAAGGTGATGCGGAACCTGCACACACACAACCAAGTACTTTGTTCCCAACTTGCGATGAGGTTGTCAATCTCACCGGTTTGCTTGAAACAAAGATTATGAGCGTATCGAGTGGAAAACAATATAGTATGCGAGTAAAGTAAACAGTACGAGTAAAGTAAACAGGTGATAGTAATATGATGTAAATAGGACCGGGGTCCACAGTTCACTAGTGGTGTCTCTCCATAGATAAAATAACACATGCTGGGTAAACAAATTACAGTTGGGCAATTGATAGAATAAAGATAAACGTGATATGTCAAGAAGATCACTATGAGATTTACTCTGGGAATTACAACAAAATACATAGACCGCCATCCAACTGCATCTATGACTAATGATCCACTTGTGGTGAATCAATCCGAGAACTCCACAAGTATTAAGTTGCGAACAACAGATAATTGCATTAAGCAAAGTGTGTAATGTAAACAAAGCATATGCCCTTGAGCATATGAATGTTGTTTTCTCCCTAGTAGCAACAGCACATCTACCACCTTAGAGGTTTCTGTCACTCCCCCAGGTGAAATAGAGGCATGAACCCACTATCGAGCATAAATACCCCCTCTTGGAGTCACTAGCAACTACTCGGCCAAGATAGCTACTAACAACGGAGAGCATGCAAGATCATAAACAACATAGAGATAACAAAAGATAATATTCAGTATAGCAACTTAATCATAAACACCAATATTCATCGGATCCCAACAAACCAAACATGTAGAATTACATAACGGTGATCTCAATCATGTAGGGCAGCTCATGAGATCTAAACATGAAGCACATGGTGGAGAAGACAACCATCTAGCTACTGCTATGGACCCATAGTCCAAGGTAGACTACTCACTCATCGCTCCGGAGGCAAGCATGGCGATGAAGAAGACCTCCGGTGGCGATTCCCCTCTCCGGCAGGGTGCCGGGAAGAGCTTCTGGACCCTCCCGATCTTCGGGTCGACGGTGGCGGTGGATCGCGATGTGTTCTGGAAAATTGATCGAGTACTTAGGTTTTTTCCGTCGGGGGGTCTTTATAGGCGAAGGGGCGATGTCAGAGGTGGAGCCAGGCTCCCTCACGCGGGGCCCACGCGGCCAGGGGGCTGGCCGCGCCACCCCTGCGTGTGGGGCCCTGGTGGCCCCCCTCCTACTCCTCTTCGGATCTCTGGAAGCTTTCGAGTAAAATAAGACTTCAGGAACTTGTTTCATCCAATTCCGAGAATATTTCCTGTGTATCACTTCTGAAACACAAAAATAGAAGAAAACAGGAAACTGGCACTGTGGCAACTCGTTAATAGGTTAGTTCCGGAAAATGCATAAAAGTGCCACTAAGTGTAACGAAACAATAGGCAAATGGTGTAAAAACAAGCATGGAGCATCAAAAATTATAGATACGTTGGAGACGTATCAAGCATCCCCAAGCTTAACTCCTGCTCGTCCTCGAGTAGGTAAGTGATAACAAAAGAATAATTTTTGAGGTGACATGCACCTACACAATCTTGATCATATATGTAAGCATTTGTGAGCTGGGATCATAAGAACTTAAAACATGGGCATGAAGATATAATCATGACAATAAGAACTTAGCAACCATGTTGTAAACATGCAAATGAACACAAACAAAAGATCATAAAAATGAAACAATGAAAGTCAAACGTGTGTTCAAATCATAAGGAAAAACATACAAATGGTTTTCAGCTTATCCTTCAAAGAGAGCAAAACATAAATGCATAGGACACCTCAAAGTTTAAGAGGGCGACTAGATACAAATAATTTAAGAACAAGTGAAAACAACAATATGAATCAATCAATGAACTTTGGGACAATGCATATCACACTAAGAATGACAACTATGCTCTCTTAATGGTGCATAAAGAAAGAAGGTGGTGACTCAACATAAAAGTAGAAGAAAGGCCCTTCGCAGAGGGAAGCAGTGATTGCAAGTTTTATAACCTTCAAAAATTATGGTACTTACCGGCTTTGAGCTCTCATTGCCCCCATCATAAGCATCTTGAATGGTTAAAGTTAATGCGAGAACAATTATGATGCATATGCTTGACAAATCATAAGTTGAAAACCTCGTGCCCCGTGAATACGAGTACCCAAACCTGATGCTACTTTACTTAGAGTCCCAAGCAAGGCTCTTGTCATTGTAAGTATATGCATATCATTGAGAACCGCCAATGGGGTACCTCCGTGCCCGATGACATGGAACAAGCCCACACCAAAATGACAGGACAAGCAGACAATGAACACCTCGACATCTCTTTTATTTGCCTTTTATTTAGCTTTTTATTGTGAGATGCGTCGTCGAATGTTCACCATGGGTATGCTGCAAATTTCCACCATGAATTATGCATGGCTTAGATTGGCGGCCCGGCGTTTCCCTAACACATATACAAACTCCATGATCCCTACAAGATTCCCAATTCATTTCACACCGCGGGCATCCATAGACAAAAGATCACGATATCAACTCAAATAAGAAGTGCAATGTTGAAAGCTTGCCCCATGACAGCATGGATGAGCTAGAATCCAACTTACAACTTGCAAGCATAACAACTCAACATAAGAGACCACAATGTCAAAATTTTAAGAACAGGAAAAAGTAAAGCGTGCCTTCCGGTTCGTGAGAGCTTTACTGACCGAATTTCGCATAACACTGGTAAGAGTTTAATTTGAAGAGAAAATAAAAGCAAGTCAAATTTACTTGGAATAGCAAATTGCTAGTAGGTATGTATGGTGGACACTTTGGAAAACTTTGGCTTTTAGGAGTTGGATGCACGAGTAGAGCTCATACTCAGTACAAGGTGAGGGCTAGCAAAAGACTGGGAGCGACCAACTAAGAGAGCAATAATGGCCATAATCATGCAAAGCGACAAAGCGACATTAAAAGAAGCATACGATGGCATCAAAAGTCAAAAACTAAATGATCATGACGGCTATTGGCGACTTTGTAAGAGTCTAACATGTGTGAGCATGCGCCAAGTCAACCCAAATAAAGCATCAAGGAGAAAACCAAAATAATGCTTCCATACAATAAAAACAACGCATGATTTTTTCAAAGGCTCATTAAGCAATCTCAGTTATTTGAGACAAGTCATGCTACAGCAAAACCACTAAGCATACTATCAAAAAGACATCAAGCATGACATGAAAAAGCCTAAGCCGCAGTCTACACAAGCTCCTTCTTGTACCACTATTTTGCACAAAGCTTTTTCTCTTTTCCAACACCATTTGAAATTTTTAAAGACACCTCTTTTGATGAAAACCAATAAAGATCAGAGGCAAAAATACACCTTGATGAAAAGATATGACAAGGTCTGAACGCAAATCAAGGCGAAAACGAAAACCAAAAGCAGTAGCAGAAAAAGAAGAACACTCGATTTTTAATAAGAGTGAAAACTAGAGCGTTCTTGGCAAATGAAAACAAGGCAACTTCTCCAAAAGAAATTTGTTGGGGTCCAACCATTTATTGCAGCAAACAAACAAACTAAACCAACTAAGAAAACTAAGACAACTGACGCTCCAAGAAAAACACATAGTGCATGAAGCAATAAAAATATAGTGTTTTGAAAGGTGACCTGATTTTTGCCGATGAAGAAGGGGTGCCTCGGGGGCATCCCCAAGCTTTGACGCTTGTACTTCTTGGATATTTCTTGGGGTGATGCATGGGCATCCCCAAGCTTGAGCTTTTGTCCATTCTTCAACTCATCTCATCATTCTCCAATCCCTACACTTGAAAACTTCCTTCATACAAAACTAAACACAATTCTATTAGCAACATTAGTGCAAGCATAACATATAATCAATCCTCTTTTTGCTTCAGGTTTCAACTCATAACCACCACATATATAGTAGATACTACTGTAGCAACCTCCCCAAAAGTTCCGTGATCAAAAGAACTCAAAAGAAAGCGATAAAGTGGCAAACACAAATATTGGCAGAAATCTGTCAAAACTGAACAGCTGACAAAGGTCGAATTTTTTAGGGATTTTCTGTTGCTCAAATAAAAAAGTGTTCAACTAACAAAAGTTTGGATATAACCTGGGGCATATGCACAAGAAATCGCAGGTCCAAAAGATAAATAGAGAATTTTCACGAATTTTTACGGTGCAGCACCGAAAACAGTTTCAGGACAGCAACATCCCCAAATCTTTACCTCACTCAAATTAGAGGCTTCTCTTGGCACAAAAACGAAATAAACAAGATAAGGAGCGGTCATTACAGTAGTAATGACTTCCAAGACTCAAATAAAAGAAAAAGTACTGAAAATAAAACATTGGGTTATCTCCCAAGAGTGCTTTTCTTTAACGCCTTTGAGCTAGACTCAGTAATTTGAGAAGATGCTCACATAAGAAATATGAATGGAAGCCAAAAAGAGCATCAAGGAGCAAATATAAAACACATTTAAGTCTAACCCACTTCCTATGCATAGGAATTTTGTAAGAAAATAAATAAAAGAAGCACATAGTCACATGTATGGGTAGATAAAACAAGAGCAACTTTGGAACTTTCAATATAAAGAGAGGTGTTTTAGTAACATGAGAATTCCAACAACCATATTTTCCTCTCTCATAATAATTTTCAGTAGCATCATGAACAAACTTAACAATATAAATATCACACTCATCCTCCTTTGTTAAGCATGGAGGGCTATCAAATAAGGTATTAGTTAAAGAGTTACTCTTATTGGGAGGTAGACATGGGTAACTCCATTCTTCCTCCTCTTGATCATCACTCTCCTCCTCTTTTTCATCCAATGAGCTTCCAGTTTCAGCAATTTCTTCTTCCATAGGCTCCTTCAAGGCATTAGTCACTTCCGTTGGAGAGCATCTATTAAGATATTTAAGAATATAGCCATTTTCTTCCTTGTAATTATCAAAGCAAAATGTAAGTATATCATAAACCTCATATTTATACGGTGCATCATCAGTATTTTCAAGCAAATAAGCAAGTTCGAATGCACCCTTCCAAGCAATAAATTCTTCAATTTGTTCCACATCATAAAAGTCATAATTTCCATTAATATAAGAAGATATGGTAACATCATCATTATACTCACATTGAAAAGGGAGGTGTTTATACCTCCTACAACAACAAGATCTATCAAAGCAATAAGTAACATTATAAGTAGAGCACACATTTCTAGCAATGATATACAATCTATTGATTTGTTCCCATAAGTATTTCCCTTTTTGTGACAAGCGGTGCTCCTCATAATAATTTTGCTGCTCTTCCGTGAACCCACCTTGCCAAAAAGATTTAGTTTCAAAGAAACCAACCATTGATAGAAAGCATGATAAAGCAAGACAAGTAAAAACAACTACAAAGGATTCTATTTTTTTTTGGGTTTTTGATATAAAACAATGCAGGTAAAATAAATAAAGTAAAGCAAAACAATAAAACAAAGTAAAGGATGTGTGTGCGAAAACCTCCCCTCGCAGAAGTCTTCTCTTCCTCCCCGGCAACGGCGCCAGAAAAGAAGCTGCTGCGTGTGGTGGCGTGTGGTTAACGTGGAAGCAGATTGTCCTTGTGCGTGGTGAATAACCAGCCCGTTGGGAACCCCAAGAGGAAGGTATGATGAGTATAGCAGCTAGTTTTCCCTCAGTTTAAGAAACCAAGGTTTATCGATCAGGAGAGGAGGGACAAACGACTGAAGGTGATGCGGAACCTGCACACACACAACCAAGTACTTTGTTCCCAACTTGCGATGAGGTTGTCAATCTCACCGGTTTGCTTGAAACAAAGATTATGAGCGTATCGAGTGGAAAACAATATAGTATGCGAGTAAAGTAAACAGTACGAGTAAAGTAAACAGGTGATAGTAATATGATGTAAATAGGACCGGGGTCCACAGTTCACTAGTGGTGTCTCTCCATAGATAAAATAACACATGCTGGGTAAACAAATTACAGTTGGGCAATTGATAGAATAAAGATAAACGTGATATGTCAAGAAGATCACTATGAGATTTACTCTGGGCATTACAACAAAATACATAGACCGCCATCCAACTGCATCTATGACTAATGATCCACTTGTGGTGAATCAATCCGAGAACTCCACAAGTATTAAGTTGCGAACAACAGATAATTGCATTAAGCAAAGTGTGTAATGTAAACAAAGCATATGCCCTTGAGCATATGAATGTTGTTTTCTCCCTAGTAGCAACAGCACATCTACCACCTTAGAGGTTTCTGTCACTCCCCCAGGTGAAATAGAGGCATGAACCCACTATCGAGCATAAATACCCCCTCTTGGAGTCACTAGCAACTACTCGGCCAAGATAGCTACTAACAACGGAGAGCATGCAAGATCATAAATAACATAGAGATAACAAAAGATAATATTCAGTACAGCAACTTAATCATAAACACCAATATTCATCGGATCCCAACAAACCAAACATGTAGAATTACATAACGGTGATCTCAATCATGTAGGGCAGCTCATGAGATCTAAACATGAAGCACATGGTGGAGAAGACAACCATCTAGCTACTGTTATGGACCGATAGTCCAAGGTAGACTACTCACTCATCGCTCCGGAGGCAAGCATGGCAATTCCCCTCTCCGGCAGGGTGCCGGGAAGAGCTTCTGGACCCTCCCGATCTTCGGGTCGACGGTGGCGGCGGATCGCGATGTGTTCTAGAAAATTGATCGGGTACTTAGGTTTTTTTTTCCGTCGGGGGGTCTTTATAGGCGAAGGGGCGATGTCAGAGGTGGAGCCAGGCTCCCTCATGCGGGGCCCGCGCGGCTAGGGGGCTGGCCGTGCCACCCCTGCGTGTGGGGCCCTGGTGGCCCCCCTCCTACTCCTCTTCGGATCTCTGGAAGCTTCCGGGTAAAATAAGACTTCAGGAACTTGTTTCGTCCAATTCCGAGAATATTTCCTGTGTATCACTTCTGAAACACAAAAACAGCAGAAAACTGGAAACTGGCACTGTGGCAACTCGTTAATAGGTTAGTTCTGGAAAATGCATAAAAGTGCCACTAAGTGTAACGAAACAATAGGCAAATGGTGTAAAAACAAGCATGGAGCATCAAAAATTATAGATACGTTGGAGACGTATCTGATCACTCTAAGATTTACACATATATCTGAACCTTGCAACCATAAAACTTGTCTGTTTTACCTCATTTCTACCAGTGTTGCACCAACATTTTACATCATTTGATCCTTTGTCACAGATCAGTGCGCCAAGGCACTTAAATCTACAAGTCAGAGTAATTCAAACATCAGACCAAGCCACCAGGAATGGAGGAGTACATCTTGAGGAGCAAGAAAGAAGCCATCGGCAGAAACAGGCTGCCACGGCACAAGAAGACAGAAAAATCGGCAAAAGCAGAAAAGCCGATGCCGCCACCAACTTCCCACTACTCCACTTCGCCGCAGCAAGAATGCTACAAAAAGCCTTTAAAAGGAGAGGTCTAGGTTCACTCCCACAATAATCCATCTCTCACCCCATCCATCCATCACCACCCATCCACTCCATCCATCCACCACTCCACCAAAACCTTCCTCCTCCATAGTCCAACACACCGAAATCTTCACCTTTTCCACCCACTTTTCCCTCTATTCCTCTGCTGCAACAAGAACAGATCAACGGCGCAAGCATGAACACCACCAAGAACACCTCCAAGAACGTCAAGATGGACAAGGCTCGAAGGATCTGAAGGCCAAGCTCTTCCTCATCCCTCTTCATCCTCTGCCACGACAGCAACATCTCTGCCTTCTTCTACTTTCTCTGCCACGACAAGCCTTCGGTGACCAACAACAACCTCTCTTCCTTTCCCTCATGCTCTGTGATCTGTTGTGTTGATCTCGCGTTGTAAAACAGTTTGAACCTTGTCCTGGATCTTTGCTATGGTTTGAGTGACACACTCCATTGTAAACTCCAAGATTACTGTGAATTCTGTGTTGCATCTGCCTAATCTGTTAGGTGCAAGACTAGCCTCTGCATCTAGTCCCAAAAATGCATCCCTGCCTCACTTGCTCGTTTGTCCTTTGTTTCCTTGCCTGACAAACAAGAAACATTGGATTTGTTATGTTAAAACTTCCCTGCCTCACTTGCTCGTTTGTCCTTTGTTTCCTTGCCTGACAAACAAGAAACATTGGATTTGTTATGTTAAAACTCCCCTGCCTCACTTGCTCGTTTGTCCTTTGTTTCCTTGCCTGACAAACAAGAAACATTGGATTTGTTATGTTAAAAACTTCCAACCTAAAACCTCCTGTTATTTTCCTGTTTACAACACCAAAAACCCCACTTTTCTGCTTAGCTTCTGGAAATTAGGAAATAGTCTCATTTGTGTTGATCCCTGTGGAGACGCTAGAAAAACCCCCTATAATCTCACTCTGATCAAAATTGGCGCCGTTGCCGGGGATCAACTTTTGATTGTTTCCTTAGATCACAGTAGACTAAGCTGTGTAAATACTTGTTCCAATTTGCAATCTTTGATTGTCTGTTTTAATGACTTGTCTGTGATCAAGCTTAGAACTTTTATTAGGGGATTTAGTTCACTAACCCTTGATCAAGTTCTTGTCTGTGATTGTGTGTAGAACAATGATTTCATCTAATCTCCGTGGGAATTCAGTTGATGCAGTCCTCTGAAGATTCTCCACTAGCCCCATTTGATCCTGAGCCAGAGAGGACTTTGTTTGCAAGAAAGAGAGCAGCTTCTGAAGTTTCTGCTGAAGATTTGGAAACCTCTGTCTCAGATTTGGAATCGTCATCCTCAGATTTCAGCATGGGTGATAAGAAGTTGAGAGATTTGTGGATTCCCAAGGACCAGATCAACAATGCAGATGTGATTATGCCTGCAATACAAGTGAAAGGACACGGATGTCGCCTAGAGGGGGGGGGGGTGAATAGGCGATTAAAACTTTTACGAAAGGCTTGACAAATGCGGAAATAAACTAAGTTTAATTTGCAAGCTTACAAAACCTAATAGAACTAGGCTCACCTATGTGCACCAACAACTTATGCTAAGCAAGACAAGTAGCAAGGTGATAGCAAGATATATAACTTCAAGCACGATGGCTATCACAAATGTAAAGTGCATAAGTAGTGGAGCTCGGATAAGAGTTACCGAGGCACGAAGGAGACGAAGATGTATCCCGAAGTTCACTTCCAAGGAAGCTAGTCTCCGTTGGAGAGGTGTGGGGCTTAATGCACTCCGAACGCCACAAAGGCCTCACCTTGAGATGTGGTAGCACAATGCTCACCAAATGCCACAAAGGCTCACCTCAAGATGCGGAGGCACGCTACCACCAACGCCACAAAGGCTCACCTTATTCTCCTCGGCCCTCGCACAAAGCAAGATGCCACGATCCACTATGGACACTTGAGGGCGGTCACCGAACCCGTACAAGCTTGGGGCAACTCCACAACTTAATTGGAGGCTCCCAAGAATTGCCACAAAGGCACCACAAAGGTTGGGGAATCTCCACAACTTAATTGGAGGCCCCAAGTATATGCCACAAAGGCCACTAAGCCGTCTAGGGTTCCAAGAACCCAAGAGTAAAAGCTCACGAACTTCACTTACCGAATCTCCGAGGAGAACTCAAACCGATGCACCAAATGCAATGGCAAGAGCACACAAAGTGCTCAAATCCTTCTTACTCAAATCCTACCAAAGCAACTAATGCTATGGAGAGATATAGAGGAAGAACAAAGGAAATCAACAAATGAACTCCAAGATCTAGATCCCAATGGTTCCCCTCACTTAGAGGAGATTGATTGGTGGAAAATAGATCTAGATCTCCTCTCTCTTTTCCCTCAAGAAGATGCAAGAATCATTGGAGGGAGAGAGAGAGCAAAGCTTCAAGGTCAACAATGGAGGAATGAGAGAATAGAAGCCAACCAGCCCAAGGAGGAAGAAGGGGGCCTTTTATAGGTCCCCCACGAAAACTAGCCGTTGCTGGGCACTAGGGCCGGAGTCTCCGGCCTAGAGGACCGGAGTCTCCGCCCTAAGTGACTCCAGGGCCGGAGTCTCCGCCCCTGGGCCGGAGTCTCCGGTGCCCCGGGGTCATTCGGGGGCCTCAGGACGGACTAAGCAGGTGCCAGGCCGGAGTTGGGCCGGAGACTTTGCGTCTCGGGCCGGAGACTCCGGCCACCAAAAACTGGCAGAAACACCAACACGAAAACGACCATAACTTGAGCATCCGGACTCCGTTTTTGATGATCTTGGGCTCGTTGGAATCACAACAACGAGCTCTACAAGTATATGCATAGAAACATCATAGTCCAACAAGGGAGGATAAAACCAAATGATGAGAGGTTTGACCTCTCTTCAAAGTCGAACCGGTAAAACCTCCAAACACCAAAAACACAATGAGTGTTTCATGCAAAATCCCTTTTTGATGAGTTAGAGCTTGTCATGGAATTAACCACAAGCTCTAAAACCTCACATGGATAAAAGCCAAATAAGAACCAAGAAAGATGATGGCAAAATGCAAAGGTTTGAGCTCTCTTCGAACGATGCGGTTAAGTTACTCACTCGAGAGCCCCTCTTGATAGTACGGCTACCAATCCTATAACCCGGTCTCCAAACTAACACAAGAGACCGGTAAGAAGGAAACCCTATCAAGAACATACCTTTTCCTTGTGCATTCACTTGAGCTAGATTATGACCATCTTGTCTTCCTCAAGTTGGAACACCTTTCTTGATCTTGATTGCTTGGTGAAGTCTTGCGAATTGCTCCCCCATAAATCAATATGGGAAAGACTCTCTTAGGAATATCTTCACATAGACATTACCACCAAATAGAATACATGCATCAAGCATATAATCTCCTTGAGATGGCATATCTTGAACTTGACTTATCATCCATGAAGATGATCACCACTTAATAATATCCTAGCCTTGTATCCTTCCTTCTTCCTTCATGATGATGATGTCTTGAAGGTAAACACAAATGTCCACTCAATTATATTCTTCAAGACATAGTTGCAATAAGCTCAATTCTCATATGACCATTCTTCCGATATTTCCTTGAATAACACATTGGTCATCACTTAAAGTTCTTCATCACTTTGACTTGATCAACCTTGTATCCTTCCTTCTTCCTTCATGATGATGATGTCTTGAAGGTAAACACAAATGTCCACTCAATTATATTCTTCAAGACATAGTTGCAATAAGCTCAATTCTCATATGACCATTCTTTCGATATTTCCTTGAATAACACAATGGTCATCACTTAAAGTTCTTCATTTGATCCTTCTTACAACCTTGAAGCCAACATATGGTTCAAGCATTGTCTATGGACATGTCCTACAAATATAACTCAATGCAAACATTAGTCCATAGAGATTGTCATTAATTACCAAAACCACACATGGGGGCTCCATGCTCTTTCAATCTCCCCCATTTTGGTAATTGATGACAATCTCTTTAAGAGGGTTTATATAATGAATTTAAAGAACCAAAATGGTTGCACTAACATCAAATACTACAAAAGTATGTGATGTTAGTAAAACCACCATATATAGAGCAAACTCCCCCACAATCTATGCACGTGTGAATGATCTTGATTTCATTGGATATATTGCCAACCAAGGTTGTTGGTGGAGTTTCCTCTATATACTCAACCATGCAAAGCATGAAAGGCAAATGCTTAAGAACAAAACCAAAGCATAAAACCCAATTCCCTTTAAACCCTCGAAACTTCTCCCCCATTGGCACCAATTGCCGAAATGGGCAGAAAAACTTAGAAGGCCAATATAGTGAGAGTTCCTCCATAATGTGTGCATAAACCAAAAGTATAATTGAAAAAATATGCACATATCCAAATATGAAAACTCGGAGGAAATCAACCTATATTGAGGATCAAAGATTGCAAATAAAATAAGATCACATGGTGGATAAACTTCAACAAATGAAGAGAGCAATCAATCGATCCAAAGAACAAATCGAATAAAGATATTATGATAAGACCAAAAGGGTGCTCTAAATAATATGAGGAAGCTCCCCAAGGTTTGTGCACAAAATATTCTATTTGAATTAAAGTATGAGGTGCATAAACATGGAATCATCACTCCCTCAATATTATTCAAAACAAAATGATACCAAGTGAAGTCAATTACTATGATAACCGCAAAATGGTGCTTTAAATGAAATGAGGAAGCTCCCCAAGGTACGTGCAAAAAAATGGAATGTTTGCATTTGAATACAATTTGCACAACATGGAATCCTCACTCCCTCAATAACATTTAAAACGCAACCATTTGCAAGAGATCATAGAGAAGAAATTAAGCTTAACACTTGCATCAAACAAATGGTTGAGTAACAAGCAAGGGACAACATATTAAAAGGCTCAACCAAAGGAATGTGAGATATGAATGACAAAGCATATTATAAGACTAATACAAGGATAAGCATAGAGCATCCACATAGTCTTCAATGAATGAAATTGCTTAGCATTCCATCCCAACACATAAGGTTCAAATAAGATATCAAATAAGGAGATATCATCTCTCATGTGTATAGTTTCTAAGTAGACAACATCACAAAGATAATTATCACAAAGAAATATGTACACACGAAATAGATACTAAGAATAGAACATGATATCCAAAATGAAGTCATGCAATATACCAATGAGAATTTTGCTTTTAAAGCACGGCCAAAGGCTCAAATTTTCTTATTGTATATTGATGAACTTCAACCACAAACAAGTCAAAGACATCACAAATATCAACAAGGGAAAGAAGATAGTTGGGATGCTTTGAGAAAAGCAACAAGTATCACAAAGATGAATACCAAAAGAAAGTAATAAATTTACACTTTCAACCATATTGCACAAGTGAGAACTTGAGGAATTGATATGCAATAAAATTGCTAAATTGACATATATGGGATAGGAGAATCATGAGCATGATTTTATATGTTCCCAATAATATGCACTCATCTCAAATTACTCACAATTGCAATAAAGAGGTTTCATTAAGACCTTTGCAAGAAGCACAACATTTGCAAATAATGATTTTCCATGCCATGAAACAACCTACACAAGGTTGGATACTAGAAAAGTATGCATGATAAGATACTTGTTACCGAGATATTAAAGGTAGGATGTAGTAGATAGGAGTTCTTCAATAATCCTAGCTTGCCTCAAATTATCATTTAGTCACCACTTCATCCTTATTATTGAGACAAGCACCAATATATCTTCATGTACCTAAAACAAAGTTCAAGTACAAGATGGTCCCCAAAACTCATTGGGTCCAAAGTAGTTAGAGAAACTACAATATATAGGACAAACTCCACATAAATATGTGCATACAGATATGAACTTGAATTTCATGCACAACTTAGCCAATTTAGGATTTGATAGAGTTTTGCCTATATATTGGATCAACGAAAGCAAAGCATGCCATAAATTATACATTTAGTAAGAATGCATGCACAACACTTTCAAGAGCCAAAGCGAGATACAATTTGAACAAAGCACCAAGAAGACCAAGAAGTCACACGAAATTGTGAGGCAAAAGGTTGTCCAAATTATATCAAAGAATCAAATCAACACAAGATTGACTCCAAAGTTCAACTAGTGAACTAAGCAAAAGCCAATGAGCATAAAGGATAACTAAGACACACATGCTCAAAGACATATCTCATTTTAAGAGTGAAAAACAAATTACAAGGAATGAGATAAGCAACTCCCAAAGAGAGCAAGGTTCCAACAACAAACCAAACTCTCCACACTTTTTATGATGGCACACTAAGTACCAAAAAGAAAAGATTTGACTTCCAACAATAATCAAAACCAATTGAAATAAGCACAAGAGTGTGTTATAACAAATATAGGAGAGCTCCCCCAAGATTAGTGCATTATTTATGATTTTGCATTTGAATACAAAATGCACACAAATGGGATCATCACATCTACCTACATAGAAATAACACAAAATAAATTTAACAAAATCAAATGGAATCACAAGAGTCAAGAAAGACAATGGGAGTTAAAGAAAATACATTTCTTGGCGAGAGATAAGGCAATTAAAAGCAATAGCCAAAGTGAAGATGATCAATATAAAAAATACCACATGATAGATTACCAATTTTCCAAGGAGAAGAGGTATATGGAGTTATTTCCGGTGGTAGTTTACACATGAATCCAAGATCATCTTCACAAAAAATGAGCATATGAAAAGTATAAGAATTAAGCACCATGCCAAACAAAGATATTCTTGATAGATTCAAATAGTTAAACAATCATGCAAAGCAATGATTAGGATAGCTTGAAGCAAATGGTTTTCCAACTTTGATGTAGTATTCCACATTTTAGGAAAACCCTATCAAGAAAGTATCTCACAAACAAGATCCAAAACAAGAGCAATAAACAATTTGGCAAATTGGAACTTGTTCGAGAAAACATGCCACATAGAAGCAAGATAATTTACAATATCAACACTATGTGACACAACCTCAAATATACACATTTCATGGATTTGTAATATGCGCAAAGCACAATACTCCCCCATAATGTGATAAAACCAATTTTCAAATAAGTTGTTAAAGTCAATTTCCATAGGGCTCGGAAATTCCAAGGGGGCCGGAGTCTCCGGGGTAGAACCACCGGAGTCTCCGGGGTAGAACCACCGGAGTCTCCGGGGTAGAACCACCGGAGTCTCCGGGGTAGAACCAATGGAATCTCCAAACCTAGAAAATTAAACTTTACCAACAAGAGGCAAATAGAATCCAACAAGATGATTAATGGACATTATAGAATTTGAATTTCTCATGAAAATGACATACCACATAGAGACTAGATAATCTTTAAATATCAACACTAAGTGGTATTCCTCATGTACACACATTTTTAGGATTGTGAAGTGCCAAAGCATATCACTCCCCCAAAATGGGATGGTCCATTAATCACTCCCAAGAGCCAAGAAGATAGATCAAGATGCAATAGGCTCAAAGTAACAACCGTACATGGTGTGCAACCAACAAGCACATAATTGATTACTCAAAATAAAGCAAGTGGGGAGCACAACATATACAAACACATGCAAGATACAAAACCAAACACATGCAAAGGGGCGAGTAACTTTCAATGTAGATAAGTTGAATACATGTTACCGCAAGGAGGAACAATGGATATATGATAGAAATAAGATAATCCAATTGACTTGACTTGAGACAATATAATTAATGAAGATCCCTTAATTCTTCATGATATAGCCAAGTCTCCAATGCCCTCCATTAGACACCTATTGATCAAGTTTTGGCTTGTTGGTCCCCAACCAAGTTGGGTCCTAAGAGGTTAGTCACAATAGGTTTGGCAACCCAAATGGTTCTTTTCTTGACACCACTTTGAGTACCAACAAATTTGGCAAACACATTTCCAACCTTATCCTTGCAAAGTGAATAAGCATCATTGATTATGATAGGGTTGGATGAGTTACCAATAGAGCAAGTAGAAGAAAGGTGACCCTTCTCACGGCATATGTAGCAAGATCTTATCTTTCCTTTCTTCTCATTTGATTTCTCCACAATGGGAGCATTGGGTTGATTCTTCTTAGGAGGAAGCTTTTCTTCATCTTGAGGAAGGACTTGAGTTTGAGCTTGAGGCCGCTTCCCTTGTTGCTTCTCACTTAGATGCTTCTTCTTCAATGGGCAAGACCTAACATGATGCCCTTCAATTTTGCACTTGAAGCAAACAATCTTAGCCGGATCCTTGACTTTCTCTTGGCCCTTCTTCTTCTTGAAGAGTTTGGACTTCTTCTTATTGTTGGAGATAAATCCAAGTCCACTCTTGTCATTGGGGAATTTTTGTGCACTCAACATCTTGTCAAGTTTGGACTTCCCTTCATGACTTTTTACCAAGTCTTTCTTCAACAAAGTGACTTGGGCCTCGAGCTCTTTAATTTCCTCTACATGGTTAGTTACAATACAAGAACTAGAGGAAGTAGAAGCTATATTGTTAGAGCAACAAGGCAAGGAGAGTAATTCATCACAAGATGTAGCAATAGTATGAGTGGATGAATTACGAGGACTAGCACATGGCAATATAGCTTTTTGGGAAGTAGTGCTAGTGACCACATGAGGTTCACAAGATGTTACCTTTGTAGACATATCCTCATAAGCTAACTTTAGGCGAGCATGGGACACTCGAAGATCCTCATTAGAGCTAGATAGCTTTTCATGATTTTCTTCCAATATCCCATACTTGCTAGTTAGCAACTCAAGTTGAGCCCTTAGCTCAACATTCTCCTTCAAGATAGATGCTTCACAAGAATTAGAGTTAGTAGCACAAGCATCATGATTAACCGAAAGAGGAGAAGGCAACTTGGAACACTCTTTTAAATAAGAAGCTTTTAGTTGCTCATGTGACTCGGTGAGTTTGGTGAGCACACTCTCAATGTCCCTAGATCCATTTTTGAGGTGCTCAACATCCTCAAGAAGTTTAGCATTAACAAAAACAAGCTTATCATTTTTTAATTTTAAATCATTTGCCACCTCAAGAGCTCTATCATTGGAGCTTTGTTCTTTTAAAAGAGTCTCTTTAAAATCATTGGCAAGACTATGAAGATTCTCAATAGTTGCTTCTTGCTCTTCATCATGAGATTGAAGCTCATCAATAATTTTCTGGCTCTCAATAGCAGCAACCAAAATATCAACAAAGTTAGAGCAAGCAATTTTGTTCTTCTTACCAATAGCAAGAAAGACTATTTCTCCCTTCTTTTTTAAAGAGGCAACATAATCATCCTCTTCTTCATGATCACTAGATATAGTGGGTTCCAAAGAAGGAGTTACCTTTGAATCCCTAGCCATAAGACATATGTGGGAACCGAGAGATGATGATGAGGATGAATTACTTGAAGCTCCAATCAAAATTTTGTCTTGGCCAATAGAATCTCCGGTTTCCTCTAAATTGTTAGCCACACAAAGACTAGAGGAAATAGAGGCATTTTTATCATGGCCACTAGACAGAGCAAGCATATCATCATGAGATTTATTTAAGCAACTTACACATGATATGCAAGGACTAACACAAGCATATAAAGCATTTATGGTGCTAGAAGTGTTTAAGTCCAAAGATGAAGCATTGCAATGAGATAGAGATGAAGGATCATCAAAAGTAAGCATACTATCACCATTGCAAGTTTCATCACCACTCACCATATCATTACCTTGTGTCTTGCCACACTTTGGTGAAGTGGATGAAAGTTCATCACGGCCGGAAGTGGAAGGAATACAATCATCCCCAATAATCTTGGACAAACTATATTTTTCTTGAAGCTTTGTCCATATCTCATGAGCGCTCCGAAAAGGTGTGAAGGAGAAGGTAACTACATCGCTCAAAGCATTAACAATCACATGAGAAGCTTGAGCATTGAGATACAAGTTTTTCTTATCCTCTAAAGATAGATTTTGAGTATCCTTTGGAGGAGAAAAACCCGCATCTACAATTTGCTCCATAGATGGGTCCATGACCCGAAAATAATTAAGCATGTGAATTTTCCAAGTATCATAATTTGTGCCATCGAATATAAAAGTGTCATTGTGCACTAATCCCCTAGCCGACATCTTTGCTCTCAAGGCGGTGAAGCCTAAATTGAGAGACCTAGCTCTGATACCAATTGAAAGGACACAGATGTCGCCTAGAGGGGGGGGTGAATAGGCGATTAAAACTTTTACGAAAGGCTTGTACAAATGCGGAAATAAACTAATGTTTAATTTGACAAGCTTACAAAACCTAATAAACTAGGCTCACCTATGTGTACCAACAACTTATGTTAAGCAAGACAAGTAGCAATAGTAGCAAGTATATAACTTCAAGCACGATGGCTATCACAAATGAAGTGCATAAGTAGTGGAGCTCGGATAAGAGTTACCGAGGCACGAAGGAGACGAAGATGTATCCCGAAGTTCACTTCCAAAGGAAGCTAGTCTCCGTTGGAGAGGTGTGGCGGCTTAATGCACTCCGAACGCCACAAAGGCCTCACCTTGAGATGTGGTAGCACAATGCTCACCAAATGCCACAAAGGCTCACCTCAAGATGCGGAGGCACGCTACACACCAAACGCCACAAAGGCTCACCTTATTCTCCTCGCGCCCTCGCACAAAGCAAGATGCCACGATCCACTATGGAACACTTGAGGGCGGTCACCGAACCCGTACAAGCTTGGGGCAATCTCCACAACTTAATTGGAGGCTCCCAAGAATTGCCACAAAGGCACCACAAAGGTTGGGGAATCTCCACAACTTAATTGGAGGCCCCAAGTATATGCCACAAAGGCCACTAAGCCGTCTAGGGTTCCAAGAACCCAAGAGTAAGCTCACAACTTCCACTTACCGAATCTCCGAGGAGAACTCAAACCGATGCACCAAATGCAATGGCAAGAGCACACAAAGTGCTCAAATCCTTCTTACTCAAATCCTACCAAAGCAACTAATGCTATGGAGAGATATAAGAGGAAGAACAAAGGAAATCAACAAATGAACTCCAAGATCTAGATCCCAATGGTTCCCCTCACTTAGAGGAGATTTTGATTGGTGGAAAGATAGATCTAGATCTCCTCTCTCTTTTCCCTCAAGAAGATGCAAGAATCATTGGAGGTGAGAGAGAGCAAAGCTTCAAGGTCAACAATGGAGGAGATAGAATAGGAAGCCAACCAGCCCAAGGAGGAAGAAGGGGGCCTTTTATAGGTCCCCCACGAAAACTAGCCGTTGCTGGGCACTAGGGCCGGAGTCTCCGGCCTAGAGGACCGGAGTCTCCGCCCTAAGTGACTCCAGGGCCGGAGTCTCCGCCCCTGGGCCGGAGTCTCCGGTGCCCCGGGGTCATTCGGGGGCCTCAGGACGGACTAAGCAGGTGCCAGGCCGGAGTTGGGCCGGAGACTTTGCGTCTCGGGCCGGAGACTCCGGCCACCAAAAACTGGCAGAAACACCAACATGAAAACGACCATAACTTGAGCATCCGGACTCCGTTTTTGATGATCTTGGGCTCGTTGGAATCACAACAACGAGCTCTACAAGTATATGCATAGAAACATCATAGTCCAACAAGGGAGGATAAAACCAAATGATGAGAGGTTTGACCTCTCTTCAAAGTCGAACCGGTAAAACCTCCAAACACCAAAAACACAATGAGTGTTTCATGCAAAATCCCTTTTTGATGAGTTAGAGCTTGTCATGGAATTAACCACAAGCTCTAAAACCTCACATGGATAAAAGCCAAATAAGAACCAAGAAAGATGATGCCAAGAATGCAAAGGTTTGAGCTCTCTCCGAACGATACGACTAAGTTACTCACTCGAGAGCCCCTCTTGATAGTACGGCTACCGATCCTATAACCCGGTTTCACAACTAACACTATGAGACCGGTAAGAAAGAAACCCTATCAAGAACATACCTTTTCCTTGCGCATTCCACTTGAGCTAGATTATGACCGTCTTGTCTTCCTCAAGTTGGAACACCTTTCTTGATCTTGATTGCTTGGTGAAGTCTTGCGAATTGCTCCCCCATAAATCAATATGGGAAAGACTCTCTTAGGAATATCTTCACATAGACATTACCACCAAATAGAATACATGCATCAAGCATATAATATCCTTGAGATGGCATATCTTGAACTTGACTTATCATCCATGAAGATGATCACCACTTAATAATATCCTAGCCTTGTATCCTTCCTTCTTCCTTCATGATGATGATGTCTTGAAGGTAAACACAAATGTCCACTCAATTATATTCTTCAAGACATAGTTGCAATAAGCTCAATTCTCATATGACCATTCTTCCGATATTTCCTTGAATAACACATTGGTCATCACTTAAAGTTCTTCATCACTTTGACTTGATCAACCTTGTATCCTTCCTTCTTCCTTCATGATGATGATGTCTTGAAGGTAAACACAAATGTCCACTCAATTATATTCTTCAAGACATAGTTGCAATAAGCTCAATTCTCATATGACCATTCTTTCGATATTTCCTTGAATAACACAATGGTCATCACTTAAAGTTCTTCATTTGATCCTTCTTACAACCTTGAAGCCAACATATGGTTCAAGCATTGTCTATGGACATGTCCTACAAATATAACTCAATGCAAACATTAGTCCATAGAGATTGTCATTAATTACCAAAACCACACATGGGGGCTCCATGCTCTTTCAACAAGCAAACAACTGGGAAATCAAGCCAGCTCTGATCAATATGGTGCAACATAATCCCTTCAAAGGTTCTGCTTTGGAGAGCCCCCATGAGCATATCAGAAACTTTCTGGAGTACTGCAACACTTTGAAGCACAATGGTGTTCCTCCTGAAGCCATCAGGATGCAATTGTTTCCCTTCTCACTGTCTGGACTTGCAAAAGTTTGGTTCCACTCTCTTCCTATTCACTGCAGAGACACATGGGAACATGTTCTTCAAGCCTTCTTTGAGAGATATTTCCCTCCAACCAAAGCAGCCGAGTGCAGAGACAAGATAACAAGATTTGTGCAATATGATGGAGAAAGCCTGTATGATACTTGGCAGAGATACCAAGGTCTCATCAGGATGTGTCCCAACCATGGCCAGGAGCAATGGCTCATCTTGCAAACCTTCTACAAGGGTTTGACAGAGCAAACCAGATCATTTGTTGACTCAGCTGCTGGAGGTGGAATCATGAACAAGACCCTTGATGAAGCTACTGAGTTGATTGAGAGCATGGCATCACACAACTTCTCCTGGACAAATGAAAGAGCTGTCCACCCCAACAATCAGCTGCAGATTCAGTCAAGTGGCCAGAACGCTTTGGAAGCCAAGTTGGAGAGTTTAACAACTCAGCTTGCCCAGCTCATGACAGAAAGAAACAGCCAAGCTTTGGTTCCTGTCAACCAAGTTACTTCTGCCTGTGCAATTTGTGGAAAAGAAGGCCATTCTCTCATGGAATGTACCTTGTCTGCACCTCCTGAAGCCATGATATCAGAGGTGAACTATGCCCAGAATCAAGGGCCATATTCCCAAAGTTACAACCCCTCTTGGAGAAACCACCCCAACCTTTCTTACAAGAGCAATAATCAGCAAAATTACCCAGCACCAGGGCAGCAGCACTATGCCCAAGCATCCTAGCAGAGTTACCATCAGCCTGGACAACAAAATTTCAGACCCCAAGGTCAAGTGCAACACCCACAACAACAACACCACCCAGTACATCAGCAAACTACTTCATCCAGCAGTAGCAGCCAATCTGAGCTTGGAGAAATGATGAAGCTACAGAAGGAAATGTTCAGTGGAATGCAAGAAACTATGAAAATGCAATCTGAACTTTTCTACAAGACTATGCAGCAACTCACTGCTGGAATCCAGACCAACAACATTGGAAAACAAGCTGAAGGAAAACTGCCAGCCCAAACAGAGAAAAACCCAAAACAGTGTGGTGCCCTTTCCACTACTGAAGTTATTG
Source organism: Dactylis glomerata (assembly GCA_007115705.1). Taxonomy (NCBI): domain Eukaryota; kingdom Viridiplantae; phylum Streptophyta; class Magnoliopsida; order Poales; family Poaceae; genus Dactylis; species Dactylis glomerata. The sequence continues at coordinate 5,273,043 of QXEO01000171.1, forward strand.
ATGCAGTCACCACTAGGAGTGGGGTGAACACTGAACCCTTACTCAAAACCCCACCAAATGTCACTTATGTTGCTCCACAGAGAAGACCCACCGTGCAGCAGCAAACACCTCCAGAAATTGTTCCGCCAAGGCAGGAAAAATCAACAGGACAGCCTGCCCAGACAGAAAACCCTGCCAAGGCACAGATCTCTGCCACAGAACCAACAGAGAAGCCTTTGTTGATGAAAGTGCCATTTCCAGAGAGATTGGACAAGACCAAGGAGGAGAAGCAATACTCTAAATTCCTTGAGACCATGAAGGAAGTGCAAATCACCATCCCCATCTTGGATGCAGTGTTGCACATTCCCCTATATGCAAAGTTTTTCAAAGATCTGATCACAAGGAAGAGGAGTTTGGACAGCCCTGAGTTAGTAGCCTTGACAGAAGATTGCAGTGTTGTGATCTTGAACCACATGCCCAAGAAACTACAAGACCCTGGAAGTTTCAGCATTCCCTGTGTAGTGGGAAGAAAAACCTTCACAGCCCTTTGTGACTTAGGTTCCTCTGTGAGTGTGTTACCCTCTGCTGCAAGCCAGATTCAGCAGCTGGGAACGTTGAAGCCTACCCCAATGACACTTCAACTTGCTGATAGAACCTTGAGAAAACCAGTAGGAGTCCTTGAAGATGTGCCAGTCCAAGTTGGCAACTTTGCATATCCTGTGGACTTTGTTGTGCTAGAGATGGAAGACAATGCTGAATCAATGATTCTAGGCAGGCCATTCTTGGCAACTGCTGGTGCCATCATTGATGTCAAAGGTGGAACCCTCAAATTACAATTTGGATCAGAGCAAGCTGAATTCAGCATGAAACATGCTACTCACTTACCCAATGTTCCTGAACATTGCCATTCCATTGATATTGTTGAAAGAAGTGTGCTAGAAACTTTGCCAGAACCTGAGCAAGAAGAGCCTGAAGCTCAAGTCTTTGTTACTGCTGAAACCACCAATGTACAGCAGCTCTGTGAAGTGAAAATTCGTGAAATTGTACCTGTGTCAAGTGCAAGAGAACCAGCTCATCTAGCTCACCATTCTGTTGTGGAGCTCAAAGAATTGCCTTCCCATCTGAAATACTCATTCTTGGAGAAGGAAAAGTTACACCCTGTGATTATTAGTTCTGCCCTTTCAAGTGAGCAAGAAGAAAGTCTTCTGTCTATTCTGAAGCTGTACAAGAATGTCATTGGATATTCCATTGATGACATCATTGGCATTAGTGAGAAAGTGTGTTCTCACAGGATCCACTTAGAAGAAGGCAGCAAGCCAACAAGAGAAGGACAGAGGAGACTAAACCCTGCTATGCAAGATGTAGTAAAGAAGGAAGTGCTGAAATTGTTAAAGGCTGGAATGATATACCCCATCTCTGACAGTGAGTGGGTGAGTCCTATCCACATTGTGCCCAAGAAAGGTGGCTACACTGTTGTTGAAAATGAAGAAGGAAGGCTCATGACCACAAGACCTGTTACAGGATGGAGGATGGTGAATGACTTCAGAAAATTGAACAAAGCTACAAGAAAAGATCACTTCCCTCTGCCATTCATGGACCAGATGCTAGAGAGACTTGCTGGCCAGAAGTACTACTGCTACCTTGATGGTTACTCTGGATTTCTGCAGATTCCAATCCACCCTTCTGACCAAGACAAGACCACATTCACCTGCCCTTATGGAACCTTTGCTTACAAAAGGCTACCATTTGGCCTTTGCAATGCTCCAGGCACCTTCCAGAGATGCATGATGTCCATATTTTCTGATTACATTGAGAAGATTATGGAAGTTTTCATGGATGATTTCACTGTGTATGGAAAAGACTTCGAAGCCTGCTTGAAGAACCTCACCTTAGTCCTTCACAGATGCTCTGAGCAAAATTTGATTCTGAACTGGGAAAAATGTCACTTCCTTGTCTCTGAAGGCATTGTGTTGGGCCACCTTGTGTCTGCTAGAGGAATTGAGGTGGACAAGGCAAAGGTAGATGTGATTGCCAAGCTACCCCCTCCTGAAAATGTGAAGGGAATTCAAAGCTTCCTGGGCCATGCTGGCTTCTACAGGAGGTTTATCAAGAACTTCTCCTATCTTGCCAAGCCACTCACCAATCTCCTGAATCATGAAGTGAAGTTTGTGTTTGATGACACTTGTTTGCAAGCATTCAACCAATTGAAAGACGCTCTCATCACAGCCCCTGTTGTTCAACCTCCTGACTGGACACTGCCATTTGAACTTATGTGTGATGCAAGTGACTTTGCTGTTGGAGCAGTCCTTGGCCAGAGGAAAGACAAAGCTGTGCATGTTATACATTATGCAAGCAAGACTTTGGATGATGCTCAGATCAATTACACCACCACAGAGAAGGAGCTACTTGCTGTTGTGTTCTCATTTGATAAGTTTAGACCATACCTGGTTGGACACAAGTGTATTGTCTACACAGACCATGCAGCAATCAGATATTTAGTGAGCAAAAAGGATGCTAAACCAAGGCTCATCAGATGGATCCTTCTGCTCCAAGAGTTTGACATAGAAATTAGAGACAAGAAAGGGTCAGAGAACTCAGTTGCTGATCACTTGTCCAGAATCAACATTGATGAAAACAGAGAGATTCAAGACTTGATGCCAGGAGAACAGCTCATGGCAGTCAGTGCCACTTCACCTTGGTATGCTGACTTTGTGAACTTCCTAGCTTGTGATATTGTGCCAGCAGATCTCTCCTACCAGCAAAAGAAAAAATTCCTCCATGATGTCAAGAGTTACTATTGGGATGAACCTTTTTTGTACAAACATTGTGCTGATGGCATTGTGAGAAGGTGTGTTCCCTCTGATGAAAAAAGTGATGTGATGTTCCAATGCCATTCAGGATTGTATGGAGGACATGCTGGAGTGTTCAAGACTCAAGCCAAGATTTTGCAAGCTGGTTTCTTTTGGCCAAGTATGTTCAGAGATGTTCATGAGTACATAATGAAGTGTGATCCTTGTCAAAGAGCAGGAAAGATGTCAAAGAGAAATGAAATGCCCCAAACAGGAATCTTAGAAGTGGAATTGTTTGATGTTTGGGGAGTTGATTTTGTTGGACCCTTGCCATCTTCTCAAGGCTACAAGCATATTTTAGTTGCTGTTGACTATGTGTCAAAATGGGTTGAAGCCATTCCCACTGTTAACGCTGATGCCAAGGCAGTTTGTAGAATGTTCAAGACTGTCATTTTCCCGAGATTTGGAGTGCCAAGAGTTGTAATCAGTGATGGTGGTGCTCACTTCAACAATGACCAGTTTGAGAAGATTCTGACCAAGTATGGAGTGAAGAATCACAGAGTGACAACCCCTTATCATCCGCAGGCCAATGGCCAAGTGGAGCTGTCAAACAGGGAAATCAAGCAAATCTTGGAGAAAGTTGTGTCCAAGACCAGAGGAGATTGGTCAATGAAATTGCCCGACACTTTGTGGGCTTACAGGACAGCATACAAGACACCCATTGGCATGTCACCTTTCAGAATTGTCTATGGCAAGGCTTTCCATCTGCCAGTCGAATTGGAGCACAGAGCGCATTGGGCAATCAGGAAGCTGAACTTGGACATTGGCAAAGCAGGAAACATGAGGAAACTGCAGTTGTGTGAGCTTGAAGAGCTCAGGAATGATTCCTATGAAAGTGCAAAGATTTACAAGGAGAAGACCAAGAAATGGCACGACTCCCACATTCTGAGAAGGGAATTCAAGGAAGGGCAGTCAGTGCTTGTGTATGATTCCAAGTTACACTTATTCTCTGGAAAGTTCAAGTCCAGATGGTTTGGCCCTTGTGTTATCAAGAAAGATCTAGGCCATGGTGCCTTTGAGGTTTATAGCTCAGCTGAGGGAACATTCAAAGTAAATGGCCAGAGGTTGAAGCACTACAGGATTGGAGATTTGATTGAAAACCAAGTTGAAGAAGATGATGAACCAGAGGATGGCTCCAATGCATCCTCTACCCATGCAAACTAGTGATGATGAAGCTATAGTCAAGCTAGTGACTTTAAACAAGCTCTCTTCCAGGAGGAAACCTGGTATCCCTTGTATCATATATTTCCCTTTCACCTTTTTATGTTTTTGCCTTGTGTGTTTGTTTCTTTTTGTTGTTTCAGTGAGAACTTGGATTTGGAGAAAGATTGCTGTTGATCGACAAGGCAGAGAAGCAGGAAAACCACCAGGTGAACACTTTCCATTTCCACACATTTGTTAAAATCTGAATCAGAATATCCTATACTGTTGGTTGATCTTGTGTGAAAGTACTTTGTTAAGGAATGAATCAATTTCGCTTGCTTGGACCTGAAAATATCACTTTGCATGCTATGAAGAACTTTGCTTTGAATCTGCTTATAACTCTCGCAAATGCTTTGTTCAGAGCCTAGTTCCACTTTAGAACTTTTGTATGGCTTTACTCAAAGAACCTGTGAAACATCAGTATATTTGTTAATTGCCCTAAGAATGAAGTTCATGATCCATTTCTTAGCCCCTAACCAATTGCATCTGTTGCATTTTTTGCATTAGCAAACATGATCTCTGGATTGTGATTTGTGAAGCGCTAACATACTAACATACTAACATATTAACAGAAAGGAAAAAGTTTAGCATTAGCAACCATGATCTCTGGATTGTGGTGTGTGAAGCACTAACCTGAAAATGCTAAGTAAAACTTGTTGTAAATACCCAAAGCACTAGCACCTATGATCCTGGGATTGTAGTGTGTGAAGCACTAACTAAGTTGACCCATCAAGCTAAGTTACTAACTGACTAACTTGTCTATGCATTAGCCTATTATGTTCCTGGGAACTGTAATAGGTGAAGCACTAATTTTGCATTACATATTGGGCTATGTACTGGATCTTGAGTTTTCAATCTCAGAGTCAATTACTTTATACTCATGTGTCCATGTTGTTTGATCTAGACATACTCAAATTCTCTTGTGAAACTCGTTTTTGAATTGGCAATTGCAAGACTTATCTGCATTGAGTCAGCAATGTCCCTCATCATGCTCTGTTACATTTTGTTTGGTACAATGCACCATTCTTTACTTGAGGACAAGTAAAGGTTTTGGTCTGGGGGTTTTGATCACTCTAAGATTTACACATATATCTGAACCTTGCAACCATAAAACTTGTCTGTTTTACCTCATTTCTACCAGTGTTGCACCAACATTTTACATCATTTGATCCTTTGTCACAGATCAGTGCGCCAAGGCACTTAAATCTACAAGTCAGAGTAATTCAAACATCAGACCAAGCCACCAGGAATGGAGGAGTACATCTTGAGGAGCAAGAAAGAAGCCATCGGCAGAAACAGGCTGCCACGGCACAAGAAGACAGAAAAATCGGCAAAAGCAGAAAAGCCGATGCCGCCACCAACTTCCCACTACTCCACTTCGCCGCAGCAAGAATGCTACAAAAAGCCTTTAAAAGGAGAGGTCTAGGTTCACTCCCACAATAATCCATCTCTCACCCCATCCATCCATCACCACCCATCCACTCCATCCATCCACCACTCCACCAAAACCTTCCTCCTCCATAGTCCAACACACCGAAATCTTCACCTTTTCCACCCACTTTTCCCTCTATTCCTCTGCTGCAACAAGAACAGATCAACGGCGCAAGCATGAACACCACCAAGAACACCTCCAAGAACGTCAAGATGGACAAGGCTCGAAGGATCTGAAGGCCAAGCTCTTCCTCATCCCTCTTCATCCTCTGCCACGACAGCAACATCTCTGCCTTCTTCTACTTTCTCTGCCACGACAAGCCTTCGGTGACCAACAACAACCTCTCTTCCTTTCCCTCATGCTCTGTGATCTGTTGTGTTGATCTCGCGTTGTAAAACAGTTTGAACCTTGTCCTGGATCTTTGCTATGGTTTGAGTGACACACTCCATTGTAAACTCCAAGATTACTGTGAATTCTGTGTTGCATCTGCCTGATCTGTTAGGTGCAAGACTAGCCTCTGCATCTAGTCCCAAAAATGCATCCCTGCCTCACTTGCTCGTTTGTCCTTTGTTTCCTTGCCTGACAAACAAGAAACATTGGATTTGTTATGTTAAAACTTCCCTGCCTCACTTGCTCGTTTGTCCTTTGTTTCCTTGCCTGACAAACAAGAAACATTGGATTTGTTATGTTAAAACTCCCCTGCCTCACTTGCTCGTTTGTCCTTTGTTTCCTTGCCTGACAAACAAGAAACATTGGATTTGTTATGTTAAAAACTTCCAACCTAAAACCTCCTGTTATTTTCCTGTTTACAACACCAAAAACCCCACTTTTCTGCTTAGCTTCTGGAAATTAGGAAATAGTCTCATTTGTGTTGATCCCTGTGGAGACGACTAGAAAAACCCCCCTATAATCTCACTCTGATCAGTATCATGGGCTCACACGAAATGACCCTAGAGTCATTTTTAAGAAGCACAACATTCTCAAGGAGTTTAGCATAAGTAACTACAAGCTCTTCATATTTAGTTTCAAAAACATTTGCCACCACAAGAGTTCTATCATAGGATTTCTTTATTTTAGATAACTCTAAAGTAAAGGTCTCCTCAAGAGATTCCTTGGTGGTTTGTTCTTCTTCTAGAGCTTCTTTTAGATCCGCGATCTCATCCGCGTAATCACGGGCATGACCTTGCATTTTAAAAATGGTATTCTCATGCTCCTCAATAATTTTATTGCTCTCGGTGGCAACAGCCAAAATCTTATAGAAGTAAGAGCAAGCAATTTTATTCTTATGAATAGCATGAAAAAACATTTCACTCTTATCAAATAAAGATGCAAGATCGTCATCCTCTTCTTCAGTATCCTTATTCTCATCATCACTAGATATATTGGGTTCCAAAGTAGGAGTTACCTTTGAAGCCCTAGCCATAAGGCAAATGTGGGAAGCAATAGATGATGATGAATAAATACTTGAAGCTCCAAGTGAGACCATGTCTTGGCCAATAGAATTTCCGGTTCCCTCTACATTGTTAGACACACAACAACTAGACGAACTAGAGGCATTTATATCATGGCAACAAGATGAAGTAAGCATATCATTATGAGATGTGTTCAAGGAGCATACACATGATATGCAAGGACTATCAACACAAGCATGTAAAGCATTTATGGTGCTAGAAGTGTTTAAGTCCAAAGATAAAGCATGGCAATGAGATAGAGATGAATGATCATCACAAGTAAGCTCACTATCAACATTGCAATTTCCATCACCACTCACCATAGAGTTACCTTGTATGTTGCTACACTTTGGTGAAGTGGAGGAGAGTTCATCACGACTGGAAGTGGAGGGAATACAATCATCCTCCATCTTGTTGGACATATCATATTTGTCTTGAATCTTTGTCCAAAACTCATGAGCGCTACGGAAAGGCATGATTGCAAGAATAACTGCATCGCTCACAAAATCAACAAGCACATTAGTAGCTCGAGAATTAAGATAACAGTTTCTCTTCCCCTCTAAAGATAGACTTTGGGAATCCTTAGGAGGAGAGAAACCCATATCTAAAATTCTCTCTATATTTGGGTCCATATCACAAAAATGATTAAGCATGCTAATTTTCCAAACATCATAGTTTGTGCCATCAAATATAAAAGTGTGATTGTGCACTAATCCCCTAGCCGACATCTTTGCTCTCAAGGCGGTGAAGCCTCAAATGAGAGACCCTGCTCTGATACCAATTGAAAGGATAAGGATGTCGCCTAGAGGGGGGGTGAATAGGCGATTTAAAACTTTTACTAGTGGCTTGACAAATGCGGAATAAAACTAACGTTTAATTTGCCAAGCATACAAAACCTACACAAACTAGGTTCACCTATGTGCACAAACAACTTATGCTAGACAAGATAAGCAACTATGTGATAGCAAGATATATAAACTTCAAGCACGAAGGCTATCACAAAGTAAATTGCATAAGTAAAGGAGCTCGGGTATAGAGATAACCGAGGCACGCGGAGACAACGATGTATCCCGAAGTTCACACCCTTGCGAGTGCTAATCTCCGTTGAAGCGGTGTGGAGGCACAAGGCTCCCCAAACGCCACAGAGGCTCACCGTAATCTCCTCGAGCCCTCCCACCAAGATGGAAGACCCGACCACTATGGGACACTTGAGGGCGGTCACCGAACCCGTACAAGCTTGGGGCAATCTCCACAACTCAATTGGAGGCTCCCAAGAAATTGCCACTGAGGCACCACAAAGCTTGGGAAGATCTCCACAACTTAATTGGAGGTCCCCAAGAAATCGCCACGGAGGCACCACAAAGCTTGGGAAGATCTCCACAACTCAATTGGAGGTCCCCAAGTAACCACTAAGCCACTAAGCCGTCTAGGGTTCCAAGAACCCAAGAGTAAAAAGCTCAACGAACTTTCACTACCGAATCTCCGAGGAGAACTCAAACCAATGCACCAAATACAATGGCAAGAACACACGAAGTGCTCAAATCCTTCTCTCCCAAATCCGACCTAAGCAACAAATGCTATGGAGGGATATGAGAGGAAGAACAAAGGAAGAAATCCACAAAGAACTCCAAGATCTAGATCCAATGGGTTCCCTCACAAAGAGGAGAAAGTGATTGGTGGAAATATAGATCTAGATCTCCTCTCTCTTTTCCGTCAAAGATATGCAAGAATCATGGGAGGAATTGAGAGATGGGCAAGCTTTCCAAGGTCAACAATGGAGGGAGAGAGAGGGGAAAACGAGCTAACCCAAGCTTAAAGAAGGGGAAGGGTATTTATATCCCTCCCAGGATTGTAGCCGTTGCTGAACTGCAGGGCCGGATATTCCGGTCCAAGTTTAGACCGGATATTTCGCCCCCACGAAAAATTGCTAAGGACTTCGCGCGCGTCATCCAGATTTGGGGCCGGATATTTCGGCCGGATATTTCAAAACTGGGCCGGATATTTTGGCCACCCCTGAAATCGGCTAAGGACCAAAAGAAGGCGAGGCACGCATCACTCAGATTTGGGGCCGGATATTTCGGCCGGATATTTCAAAACTGGGCCGGATATTCCGCCCAGGAAGAGCGATCAACATGAAAACAGCGATAACTTTGGCATTCAGACTCTATTTTCAATGATCTTGGGCTCATTGGAATCAGCACAATGAGCTCTACAACATCATCCATAGAAACATCATAGTCCAACAAAGGAGGATGAAACCAAATGATAAAAGGTTTGACTTAGCTATAAAGAAGAACCGATAAAACCTCCAAACACCAAAAACGCAATTAGAGTTCCATATGAAATCCTTTTTTGATGAGCTAGAGCTTGTCATGGAAATAACCACAAGCTGCCAAGTATGCAATGGTTTGAGCTCTCTCCGAACAATACGATTAAGTTACTCACTCGAGAGCCCCTCTTGATAGTACGGCTATCGAACCTAAAACCCGGTCTCCCAAACACTACGAGACCGGTAAGAAAGAGACCCTATCAAGATCATACCTTTGCCTTGCGCATTCCACTTGAGCTAGATGGTGATGATCTTGATCTTCTCAAGTTAGACTACCTTTCTTGATTGTGCTTTCTCGGTGAAGTCTTGCGGATTGCTCCCTCATACTTCACTATGGGAGAGACACTAGTAGAAATATCTTCACATGTCCATTACCAACAAATGGACACCGAGCTTCAAGCAAATGATATCTTCTAGATGCCTATCTTGAACTTGCGCATCAACTTGATCAACATTGCAATATCTTCTTCCTTCATAATGATGATGTCTTCTATAGGCTCAACTCCCTTAGACCAATCTTCAGATCACTCCTTGAATAACACCTTGGTCATTGAATAATCTTCTTTATCTTCATCTTCTTACAACCTTGAAACCAACATATGGCTCAAGCATTGTCTACGGACAAGTCCTATAAATATAACTCAATGCAAACGTTAGTCCATAGGGATTGTCATTAATTACCAAAACCACACATGGGGGCACATGCTCTTTCACGGTGGATATATAGATCACCGACCAGTTGGGAACCCCAAGCGGAAGGTATGATGAGCACAACAGCAGTTTTCCCTCAGTAAGAAACCAAGGTTTAATCGTCCAGTAGGAGAAAGCCAAACTTAAGAAGGTGATGCTTGCTAGCTTCATGACACTCCAACAAGGGCGCCGTTTATGATACTTGTTAGTGCGTCTTCAACTAGTAGCAACGCGGAACCTGCACACGACACAACCAAATACTATGCTCCCAACTTACGATGAGGTTGTCAATCTCACCGGTTTGCTGTAAACAAAGGTATGAGCGTACCAAGTGGAAAGCAATAGTAGTATGCGAGAAAGTAAACAATGCGAGTAATAGTAAACAGGTGATAGCAATGTAAAGGAAATTGGACCGGGGTCCACAGTTCACTAGTGGTGTCTCTCCATAAGATAAATAACAACATGCTGGGTAAACAAATTACAGTTGGGCAATTGATAGAATAAAGATAACGTGCATATGTCGCGAGGATCACTATGAGATTTACTCTGGGCATTGCAACAAAATACATAGACCGCCATCCAACTACATCTATGACTAATAATTCACCCACGGGGATATCGTCCGAACACCCCATGAGTATTAAGTTGCGAACAACAGATAACTGCATTAAGCAAAGTGTGTAATGTAAACAAAGCATATGCCCTTGGACATAAGAATGTTGTTTTCTCCCTAGTGGCAACAGCACATCTACAACCTTAGTGGTTTCTGTCACTCCCCCAGATTAAATAGAGGCATGAACCCAACTATCGAGCATAAATACCCCCTCTTGGAGTCACTAGTATCTACCTGGCCAAGATAGCTACTAACAACGGAGAGCATGTAAGATCATAAACAACATAGAGATAACATAAGATATAAGATTCGGCACATCAACTCAACATAACACCAATATTCACCGGATCCCAACAAACGCAACATGTAGAATTATATAACGGTGATCTCGATCATGTAAGGCAGCTCACGAGATCTAAATATGAAGCACATAGTGGAGAATACAACCATCTAGCTACTGCTATGGACCCATAGTCCAAGGTAGACTACTCACTCATCGCGCCGGAGGCAAGCATGGCGATGAAGAAGACTTCCGGTGACGATTCCCCTCTCCGGCAGGGTGCCGGGAAGAGCTTCTGGACCCTCCCGATCTCGGGTCGACGACGGCGGTGGATCACGATGTGTTTCTGGAAAATTAATCGGGTGTTTAGGTTTTTCCCGTCGGGGGGTCCTTATAGGCGAAGGGGCAGCGTCAGAAGTGGACCAGGGCGGTCACACACGTAGGGGGCACGGCCAGGGGCTGGGCCGCGCCGCCCTATTGTGTGGCCGGCCCGTGGCCCCTCTCCATCTCCTCTTCAGACTTCTGGAAGCTTCGGTAAATTTCTGGATGTTCGGCTTTTGTTTCATCCAATTCCGAGAATATTTCCTGTGTAACTTTTCTAAAACACAAAAATAGCAGAAAACAGGGAACTGGCACTGTGGCATCTTGTTAATAGGTTAGTTCCGGAAAATGCATAAAAACGCCACGAAGTGTAACGAAACACTAAGCAAATGGTGCAAAAACAAGCATGGAGCATCAAAAATTATAGATACGTTTGAGACGTATCAGCATCCCCAAGCTTAACTCCTGCTCGTCCTCGAGTAGGTAAGTGATAACAAAAGAAATAATTTTTGAGGTGACATGCACCTACACAATCTTGATCATCTATGTAAACATTGAGTGTTGGGATCAAAGAAACTTAAAACATGGGCATGAAAGATATAATCTTGATAGAAGAAACTTAGCAACCATGTTATAACATGAAAAAGAACACAAACAAAAGATCATGAAAATGAAACAATGAAAGTCAAACGTATGTTCAAATCATATGGAAAAACATACAAATGGTTTTCAGCTTGTCCTTCATGGAGAGCAAAACATAAATACATAGGACACCTTCAAGTTTAAGAGGGCGACTAGATACAAATAATTTAAGAACAAGTGAAACCAAAATCATGAATCAATCAATGAAAACTTTGGGACAATGCACATTATACTCAGAATGACAACTATGCTCTCTTAGATGGTGCATAAAGATATAAGGTGGTGACTCAACATAAAAGTAAAAGAAAGGCCCTTCGCAGAGGGAAGCAGGGATTAAAAATGTGCTAGAGCTTTTCATTTGTAAAACAAAGAGATAAAAATTGGGTTTTGAGAGGTGGTTGTCTTTGTCAACGACTGGCAATGGGGTTCTTACTATCTTCCATACAAAAATGAAGCAAGTTTTTGAGAGAGATTGGCACTTTTGTGCTCTTTTATAAAGCTTGGCACTCCTCCCCACCTTTTTCCTTTCTCAAACCATGGCTAACCGATTCTATCGGGTGCCCACCAACATTCACATACCATGGAGGAGTGCCTTTTTTCTTTTCTTTTCTTTTTCTTTTTTTCTTTTTGGAATAAACAATATGGAAGATAGCAAATCCGACCACTACGTCCCCATGAGCTGAAAATAGTGTCACAAAACGAGAAGTATTTTGAAGGTTTTTTCAAAGGTAGCACATGAAAATTTACTTGGAATGGCTTGCAAATACCATGCATAGGAATTTATAGTGGACACATTGGCATAACTTGGTTTTTGGGAGTTGGATGCACGAGTAGAGCTCATACTCAGTACAAAATGAGGGCTAGCAAAAGACTGGGAGCGACCAACTAAGAGAGCAATAACGGCCATAATCATGCAAAGCGACAAAGCAACATTAAAAGAAGTATAAGATGGCATCAAAAGTCAAAAACTAAATGAAAATAGAGGCTTATGGCAACTTTGTATGAGTCAAACATGTGTGAGCATGTGCCAAGTCAACCCAAATAAAGCATCAAAGGAGAAAACCAAATTAATGCTTCCAAATAATAAAAACAACACATGATTTTTTCAAAGGCTCATTAAGCAATCTTAGTCATTTGAGACAAGTCATGCTACAGCAAAAATCACTAAGCATACTATCAAAACGACATCAAGCACGACATGCAAAAGCCTAAGCCACAGTCTAAACAAGCTCCTTTTTGTACCACTTTTTTGCATGAATTTTTTTCTCTTTTCCAACACCATTCGAACCTTTTTGAAACAACTCTTTTGATGAAAACCAACATGTACCAGAGGTCAAAATACACCTTGATATAAAGATATGAGAAGATCTGAATAAAAATCAAGGTGAAAAACGAAAGCTAAACGCAGTTCTAGAAAAAGAGAACACTCATTGAACGATAAGAGTGAAAAACGGAGTGTTCTTGGCAAATGAAAAGCAAGACAACTTCTCCAAAAGAAATTTGTTGGGGTCCAACCATTTATTGCAGCAAACAAAACTAAAAAAAACTGAAAACTAAAGACAAGACGCTCCAAGAAAAACGCATAGTGCATGAAGCAATAAAAATATAGTGTGTTGAAAGGTGACCTAATTTTTGCCGATGAAGAAGGGGTGCCTCGGGGGCATCCCCAAACTTTGACGCTTGTACCTCTTGGATATTTATTGGGGTGACATGGGTATCCCCAAGCTTGAGCTTTTGTTCATTCTTCAACTCATCTCATCATTCTCCAATCCCTACACTTGAAAACTTCCTTCATACAAAACTAAACACAATTCTATTAGCAACATTAGTGTAAGCATAATAATGAATCAACCCCTTTTTGCTTCAGATTTCAACTCAAAACCACCACATATAAAGCATAAACTACTGTAGCAACTTCCTCAAAAGTTTCGTGATCAAAAGAACTAAAAAAGAAAGCGATAAAGAGGCAAACACAAATAGTGGCAGAAATCTGTCAAAACAGAATAGCTGACAAAGGTCGATTTTTTTGAGGGTTTTTGATACGTCTCAAACGTATCTATAATTTTTGATGCTCCATGCTTGTTTTTACACCATTTGCTTAGTGTTTCGTTACACTTCGTGGCATTTTTATGCATTTTCTGGAACTAACCTACTAACAAGATGCCACAGTGCTAGTTCCCTATTTTCTGCTATTTTTGTGTTTCAGAAAAGTTAGACAGGAAATATTCTCAGAATTGGACGGAACAAAAGCCGAACATCCAGAAATTTACCGAAGCTTCCAGAGAACCGAAAAGGAGACAGAACGGAGCCAGGGGTGGCCTCATCACCAGGGGGCGCGGCCTAGGGCCTGGCCGCGCCGCCCTGTGGTGAGCCCCACCTGGCCCACTTCTGACGCTGCCCCTTCGCCTATAAAGACCCCCCGACGGGAAAAACCTAAACACCCAATCACTTTTCCAGAAACACATCGCGATCCGCCGCTGTCGTCGACCCGAGATCGGGAGGGTCTAGAAGCTCTTCCCTGCACCCTGCCGGAGAGGGGAATCACCACCGGAGGTCTTCTTCATCGCCATGCTTGCCTCCGGCGCGATGAGTGAGTAGTCTACCTTGGACTATGGGTCCATAGCAGTAGCTAGATGGTTGTCTTCTCCACCATGTGCTTCATGTTTAGATCTCGTGAGCTACCTTACATGATCGAGATTACCGTTATGTAATTCTACATGTTGTGTTTGTTGGGATCCGATGAATATTGGTGTTATGATTGAGTTGATGTGCTGAATATTATCTTATGTTATCTCTATGTTGTTTATGATCTTGCATGCTCTCCGTTGTTAGTAGCTATCTTGGCCAAGTAGATACTAGTGACTCCAAGAGGGGGTATTTATGCTCGATAGTTGGGTTCATGCCTCTATTTAATCTGGGGGAGTGACAGAAACATCTAAGATGGTAGATGTGCTGTTGCCACTAGGGAGAAAACAACATTCTTATGCCCAAGGGCATATGCTTTGTTTACATTACACACTTTGCTTAATGCAGTTATCTGTTGTTCGCAACTTAATACTTGTGGGGTTCTCGGATTGATTCCCCTCAAGTGGATTATTAGTCATAGATGCAGTTGGATGGCGGTCTATGTATCTTGTTGTAATGCCCAGAGTAAATCTCATAGTGATCCTCTTGACATATCACGTTATCTTTATTCTATCAATTGCCCAACTATAATTTGTTTACCCAGCATGTGTTATTTTATCTTATGGAGAGACACCACTAGTGAACTGTGGACCCCGGTCCTATTTCCTTTATATTGCTATCACCTGTTTACTTTACTCGCACTGTTTACTTTACTCGCATATTACTTTTGCTTTCCACTCGATACGCTCATACCTTTGTTTACAACAAACCGGTGAGATTGACAACCTCATCGTAAGTTGGGAGCAAAGTATTTGGTTGTGTTGTGTGCAGGTTCCGCGTTGCAGCTGGCAAAGCAAAGCACTGGACGAGGAGCCTTATAAATTGTCCGGAGTTGTCGTGAAGCTAGCGAGCATCACCTTATTGAGTTTGGCTTTTTCCTGGATACGATAAACCTTGGTTTCTTACTGAGGGAAAAGCTTGCTGTTGTACTCATCATACCTTCCTCTTGGGGTTCCCAACTGGACGATGAAAAACCATCAACACTGTGCCGCATCAGTTTTCTATTGCTCAAATCAAAAAGTGTATAACTAATGAAAGTTTGGATATAACCTGGGGCATATGCACAAGAAATCGCAGGTCAAAAAGATATTCTGAGAATTTTCACAAATTTTTATGGTGCAGCACCGAAATCTGTTTCAGGACAGCAACATCCCCAAATCTTACCTCACTCAAATTAGAGGCTTCTCTTGGCACAAAAACGAAATAAAAAGGATAAGGAGCAGTTATTACAGTAGTAATAACTTCCAAGACTCAAATAAAAGAAAAAGTACTGAAAGTAAAACAATGGGTTATGTCCCAAGAGTGATTTTCTTTAACGCCTTTGAGCTAGGCACAGAAAGTGCGAATCAAGTAATATCAAGTGATGAAGCATCAAGTTCATAATTTGCTCTAAGAATAGAGTCAAAAATTAATTTCTTTCTCTTCCTAGGGAAGTGTTCCATACCTTTCTTGAGTGGGAATTGATATTTGATGGTGCCTTCCCTCATATCAATGATGGCACCTACAGTTCGAATAAAGGGTCTTCCCAAAATAATAGGACATGAAGCATTGCATTCAACGTCCATAACAAGAAAATCAACGGGAACAAGGTTATTGTTAACCATAATAAGAACATCATTAATCCTTCCCAAAGGTTTCTTCTTAGCAACATCAGCAATAGGAACATCATAATAACACTTTTCAAGCGGTGGTAAGTCAAGCATGTCATAAATTTTTCTAGGCATAATAGAAATACTAGCACCTAGATCACATAAAGCATGGCAATCAAAACCATTAACATGCATATCAATGATGGGTTCCCAACCATCTTCTAACTTCTTGGGAATAGAAGCTTTTTTGCTTTAACTTTTCATCCCTAATTTTCATGAGAGCATTGGTAATATGCTTAGTAAAAGCAACATTTATAGGACTAGCATTAGGAGTCAAAGCAAGCTTTTGCAAGAACAAAATAACTTCAGATATATTGCAGCCATCAACATCAAAATCATTAAAGGAAATAGAGCTATCATCTCCCACACTCCGAAAAATTTCAGCACTCTTTTGAGAAAAAGTTTTGGCAGTTTTAGGCTTTTTAACACAAGGAGTGGAAGTTTTCTCTACACCAATCAAAGTAAGAGGGTTGCTATCAGTAGGAGCAACATCATTAGAGGTAGTAATAGTACATACCTTCATCTCTCTAGCCATCTCATCTTCTCTTTCCCACCTGGCATGCAATTCCGCTAGCATCCTAACATTTTCATCAATTCTAAATTGGATAGCATTAGCAGTGGCAAAAGTATTGTTCTCCTTCACATCATTAGGCAACACTTTCAATTTCAGAAGTTCAGCATCAAGAGCAAGGCTATCAACTTTAGAAGCAAGAATATCAATTTTGCCTAACTTTTCCTCAACAGACTTATTAAAAGCAGTTTGCTTACCGATGAAGTTCTTGAGCATGACTTCAAGCTCAGAGGGCGCGGCCCTAGTGTTGTTGGAGGAATTACCATAAGAGTTACCATAACCATTACCATTGGTAGAAGGATACGGCCTATAATTGTTACTAGCAAAATTGTTCCTATAAGCATTGTTGTTAAAATTATTATTTCTAATGAAGTTTACATCAACATGCTCTTCTTGAGCAACCAAAGAGGCCAAAGGAACATTATTAGGATCAACATGCTGGGTAAACAAATTACAGTTGGGCAATTGATAGAATAAAGATAACGTACATATGTCGCGAGGATCACTATGAGATTTACTCTGGGCATTGCAACAAAATACATAGACCGCCATCCAACTGCATCTATGACTAATAATCCACCCATGGGGATATCGTCCGAACATCCCATGAGTATTAAGTTGCGAACAACAGATAACTGCATTAAGCAAAGTGTGTAATGTAAACAAAGCATATGCCCTTGGACATAAGAATGTTGTTTTCTCCCTAGTGGCAACTGCACATCTACAACCTTAGAGGTTTCTGTCACTCCCCCAGATTAAATAGAGGCATGAACCCAACTATCGAGCATAAATACCCCCTCTTGGAGTCACTAGTATCTACTTGGCCAAGATAGCTACTAACAACGGAGAGCATGCAAGATCATAAACAACATAGAGATAACATAAGATATAAGATTCAGCACATCAACTCAACATAACACCAATATTTATCGGATCCCAACAAACACAACATGTAGAATTACATAACGGTGATCTCGATCATGTAAGGCAGCTCACGAGATCTAAACATGAAGCACATGGTGGAGAAGACAACCATCTAGCTACTGCTATGGACCCATAGTCCAAGGTAGACTACTCACTCATCGCGCCGGAGGCAAGCATGGCGATGAAGAAGACCTCCGGTGGCGATTCCCCTCTCCGGCAGGGTGCCGGGAAGAGCTTCTGGACCCTCCCGATCTTGGGTCGACGACGGCGGCTGACAAGGGTATAGATAATAGAGCCCGTTAGTTGAGTACCCCTGAGGCCCGTTACGATAGGCCCAATTGTAATACTAGTCGAAATATGAGTTCATGTCGTATGTCGATGTTGTAATCTGTATCGGATCCCACCCGATCCTTGAGACCTGGCCACCTATATAAAGGGGCCAGGAGGGGACGGTGTGGGACAGATTGAAAGCAAGCCAGGTTCTACACCCACGTTTACTTTCATAGCCACCTTGTTTGACTGAGTTTACCTTCGAGTTCATCTGACGCCCTGTTTCCCCGATCCTAAGTCCTTCATCTAGGACATTTGTCGAGTTTAACCCTCGTCAATTGGCGCCGACCGTGGGGACTCCGGGCGTTGGCATCATGAACTCGATGGTTTTTTCGCTTTTAGCCAGTAACAACTCGCAAGTCGATGAAATTCTGATACCCTTCGAAACCATCGATTTTCAACCTCACTAGTCAAGTTTCACGCAAGTATTCGAGAGTATGGATCAAGATATGGATTTGACGATCGGAAGTCTAAACTTTCGCGTCGGATCACTAGGTTCGATTCGCCTTTCAGATCCGATGAAAACGGGTCTGTCGGCAAGTGAACCCGAGACAATAGCAATGTCGGAATCATCAGAAGGCTCTTCCAGCGAGGTAAACTCGCCGGTCAGCTTAGCATAAGCAAAAGAAGGAAAAATTGTAGGAGGCGACAAAACCATGGAGAATTTTGACTTAGAAGTGCAACTCGAAGATCTCACAATATACCACGATGACAACTCAGATCAATCAACAGACTCCTGGAAAATGGAACTAGAACTTTCTGAAGACGACAATTCGATCTTCTCAAGTCACAACAGCAAGCTCGACAATCGGTATCAGATACTCGCCATCATAGGAGATAACTCAGAAGAATTCGACGACAACAACAACCAAGTGCTTAATCCAGCAAATATAAACAGAGGGGCGAATCACTTAGCAGAAGGATAAACCATTGACTCCCTCGCAACAAGGGTAAAAGTTCGACTATCAGAAGAAGAGTGGAGAACAATCAATACAGCCGTGGAGCATGGCACACCAATACCAACAAACTCTAGCCAAAACATGCTTTTGGGATACCATTACGCCCTAAGGCAACAGGCGAAGCAATTAGCAAAGGAGAGGATTGAAATACAGAAAAGGAAGGACTCAGCCATTGCAGCAAGCGACGCTGCTCGCAGAGCACGTAGTGATGCATCATACACAAACAGAAGGCATCGACGACATGGATCAAGGTATGAGAATCTAGAGTACTCAGAAAGGCAAAGCATCTCGAAAAACCTCGGCTCGTCCTTCCTATCGGTCGACGAGCAAGGAAATATTATCCCAAAAACTCTGGAAGCAGCATTGGTGGCAGCTCAAGCGTACCTGCATACGACACGACCAAATCCAGGAGACCCGAGGGAACATATGCACCGAGCAGCGCTAAATGGATTGAAGATGGTAGGCAACAAATTATCAGCAAAAGAGGAGGAGGCATATCGCAACAAAGGAACCCATAAACCAAGATCACCACGCCGTCACAGCAGTCCTCGGCACAGAAGTGGAAGTCGCCGATCTAGGACGCCATCACCTGGACGATACAATAGTCCCAAGAACAAAGGAGCCCAATGATCCAGAACTCCCAACAGAACATATGACTACGAAGACGATGAAAAGGAGATGGGGGCGCCATGCTTTACCCGTAGGGTTCGCATCACGCCAGTACCCAAAGGTTTCAAACTACCCCATGATCAACAAAAGTATGATGGATCTCAGGAGCCACAGTCATGGCTTTCAGATTATCTACAAGCAGTAAAACTATTAGGAGGAACCAAAGAAACAGCAATGCAAAGTTTGCAATTACACCTCACCGGAGCAGCAAGGTCATGGCTAAGCAAATTAGAAAAGGAAACAATTGGAAGCTGGGAGGAGCTCACAAAACAATTTACAAGTAACTTCAAGTCGACATACAAGCGGCCAGCATCCATAGAAGAAGTCAAAGCCTGCGTACAGCAATGCGGGGAGACATTAAGAACATATATCCAAAGGTGGAGTATTATCAAAAATTTGGCAGTCGAAGTCTCGGACAAAAGAGCAATAGATGCATTCATAATCGGGCTACGACGAGGAGACCTAGTCGAAGAGATGGGCAGAATCAAGCCAAAAACAGTGTCAGATCTAATGGATGTGGCAAATAGATTCGTAGATGGGGAAGACGCGTGCAACAATAAACGCACGCGATCGCCAGAAGATGATAGAGGAAACAAATATGGAGGTCAAAGGAGAAGATCCCGTAACTACGACAATTATGGCTCCCACAGCCAAGTAGCCGCAGGATACAAAGATAACAGCTACCAACAATGATCGCAAAAGTTTGGGATACCGTAACTATGGCAGAGAAGAGTACAAAAAGTTTCCGCCAAGAGAATCCAGAGAGTACAACCCATCACCAGAAGATATGCTCAATGGACCATGTCATATCCACTCTGCGTTCGTCGATGGGAAACGAGTATCCAGACATGCAATGAAAGATTGCACTACGTTCTTGAAACTACAAGAAGCAGCACTTAACAAGCAAGCCGAGGCAAAACGCCAGGGATACGAGGGAAACACAAGCAACACGCCTGCAACCCAACAAGGAAACAGTGGAGCTCCCAAGGGTCAAGATCAATCAAACCAGGGACGTGACGATGAGGAAGGATATGTTCCATCTAAAGGGCACATCACAACAATGATACAACCAGTGCCCAAGTCGAACAAAGAGGAGAAAAGCATAACTCGACAAGTTAACCTCGCAATAACTTCACCTCCAGAACAACGGAATATCTACATTGGTCAGAGCAACCCATAGAATTCAGTAGAGATGATCACCCAATAACAGTACCTCGGCCAGGAAACGCGCCCTTGGTACTCAAAGCCCAAATAGGGACGTATGATGTCGACAGAATATTCATAGACGTAGGAAGTGGAATAAACCTGATCTACGCAAAAACCCTACGGGCAATGCACATTTCCTTAGAGTTCCTAAAGCCAACTGACTGCTCCTTTCACGGAATAGTCCCAGGGAGTGCTAACTATCCACTTGGTCGAATAGCACTCAATGTTTGCTTCGGAAATCGGCAAAATTACAGAAGGGAGAAACTCGACTTCGAAGTCATGGACTAGCCATCACAATATCATGCGATCCTCGGGCGACCCGCGTTTTCACGATTCATGGCAGTGCCTCACTACACTTATCTGGTACTAAAAATGCCAGATTCCAAAGGAATTATTACAGTCAAAGGAAGCTTCGAGTTATCAGACCTATGCGACAAAGAATTTCACAAGATGGCTCAAAACTTCGGCATGATGGCAAGCTACGGGAAACCCAACTACAAAACAAAAAGCACGACTACAGGAGTCACGCAACAACTTGAAGGAAACCCCAAGGAACCAGAAGTAAAGAAACCCCGGGTATAGCCACCAGAGCAAGAGAAGTCTACAGGAGGAGAAGAGAAGACTCAAGCGACATAGGTGAATAAATAGAGCAGGAAAATAAGGCTGTAAAAGCCACGAGTTATTCCAGGGCAATGCCCTCGAGATCCAGAACACAGGTCATTGGCCGGATCTCTTGGGTCATCCCATGTATCTTACATTATACGCATAAATAAAAGACAAAAGTTCCTCTTATTTGAGTTTACGTGTCTTCAAAAGTTGCGGCAAGCGCACCAACACACACACAAAGTGCAATGCTCTGAGTATAAAAATTCTGACATAGAAAGTTAGAAAACAGCGAACTCTCGCATTATACGCACACAAACATTACATCAATGGCTGATCAGAATCGTCTACGCCCAAAGGGTCTAAATAGTGATGCTCGCGGAAAAAACGCGGCATCCTCTCGAAGCAACCTAGCTATAAGCCTCCTAGCTGGTTGGAGAGTAGCATCCATATGAACTCATAGTTGAGCCCCTCCCGAAGGTAAGCTCAGTGACATGGAAATGAAATTGAGCCTCGGGTGCCACTTGCGCATCCAACCAAGTGCAAAATTGGCACCAGCCACTAAATTAAGTTCTATCAGGCGATGAATGCGCTGAGTAGACCTAAAAACAGCAAGCAGCTGAGGAAAAGTTCCAGGAAGAGGATTACGAGGAAGCATCACAGAATGCATGGTAGTCAGAGATTTTCGACAACCATCAACCGCCTCTCCAATGTGTTGAGCACGATCTTGGAGGAGCACAATGGCACTACGGCGCCGGGGATCAGACCAAAAAGTTTCGACTCCACCCGACGATCTCTCAAGAGCCGCGATCCGTTCAGAAACATGGCGAGCTTCACTGACGAAGTCCAGGCAAGTACCAACAATAGCAAAAATCATGGGTCAGCAGCATTGCAGCAGAAAAGCAAAAGAAGAAAATTGCAGGAAAACTTACATCACAGTAACTCGCAAGCAGACTCGATAATACCAACGAGGAAGGAGTCGCACTCCTCCAAATGTAAAATTTTAGCTGTCAGACTCGACACCTTATCCTCGAGTATGAATATCTGCTTCATAAAACCGCAAGATTTGCTGGCTTTATCCATAGCCATCTGCGCTTGGCGTTTAGACAAAGTCAAACAGCTTTCAAGATCTGCAATCCTTGAGGAATACTCATCGCATCGGCAAACAGGACGAGGAGGCGATGAAACTCCAGAGTCGAAAGCATCGGCGGAAAATGGAGCTTGACCGCGACCAAATAAATCACCTGCACACACAGGCTGGAAGGCAAAAGAAAAAAGAAGAGAGGAGCATCTCAGAAGCTAAACCAAACACGACATTTCGCAAAAGAGGATATATTTACAAAAGCATAAGCCCTCTGAATAAGGTTCTTGGGCTATACGCGACTAAAGAGTTTGCTACATCAGAATGAAACTTAAATTACAAGGGAGGCCAAGTCTACGCCACCTCGGCCTCACGATCCGCAGCAGAAGTAGGCGCAACAGAAGCAGCACCAGCGTCAGGAGGAGGCACAGACCCACTTGTCGCCGGAGTCGAAGAAATCGGCGTCATACCGGTCGCGGAAGCCACCGAAGGGGAAATCATCGACACGATGCCCGGCGCATACTTTTTCGCCTTCTCGAAGAAGGGCTTCAGTTCCAAATGAGGACGGCTGGGGGAAGAGCTAACCTTCTCCCAGTTCACCTCCTCACCATGTGCATAGGCAAATGCAATGGCCCCCTCGGCACCTCGCTTCAGGGAGACACCCTTCATAGTAAGTATGGGGTCATCATCGATGTCGAAGGCTTTGGCAAGATTCTTCAAGTCCGGTATATTGGCCTTCTTCTTGGGCCACAACCCGACAAAAATACGCGTAAGCACGCGGCTAACCAACTCGAAGATTTCCCGGACAGAAATCCAGTTCGCTTCCAGCAGGCTGACCGTGGCCAAGAAAGGATCTTCGTCAAGCTGCAAAGACAACGCAGACACTTCACTATATTCTGCAAAACCAAGGAAACAGCAAAACAGCAGAAAAGGAATACATCAGCAAGCATAAGAGAGCAAGAAAGCCGACAAAATGAAAGAAAGTATAGTATGTACCTCCAGCAGCAGCATACATCTGGTTTAGCCGCTCAGCCACGGCCTGCTCCCGCTGGAGGTGCTCCTTCTTAGCGGCACCCAGGTCCTTTTCTGCTTTCTTCGCCTTAGCCAATACTGACTTAGCAGACTTCTCAGCATTGACCTTGGCAGCAGTGGCGGCGTCAAAAGCTGTCCTGGAAGCTTTGAGTTCAGCTTCCAGCGACGCAATGCGAGCATTGGCTGCCTTTAGAGCACCTGAGTTAAACAAAGAGGAAAGAAACAGTCAAGCAAAGAAGCAGAGACATGCATGCAAAGATAAGTAAGTGTTAAAAACGAGACTTACCTTCAGAGGCCTTGGCAACTTTTAGGTACTCGACGCATTCATTGCCCAAGTCGACAAATCTCTTCATCAGGTCCTGTCCAGAAAATAGGATGTGAGCATCAACACATAAAAGTTGAAGTAAATATAACAGTATGTTTACGCACGTCGTCGGAGGAGCTTGTGGACTGATGGGCCTCAAGGGTAGCACCAGCGTCGGAAGCTTTCTGCAAGCACCTAGAGCTACGAACAGTGACTACCTTCTTGGTAGGCTTCTTCGAAGCTTTTTGAGGTTTCGCTGTTGGATCAACCTCTTGTGACGACGGCTCGTTGATGACAAGAGTATCAGTGATGGGGGCCTCAGCAGCAAATCTCTTCGGGTTCTCCTCGTCCCTGAGAAAAAGAGGAAAAGACAAAGTCATCTATCAAAGTTGACAATAAAAAGCTAAATATATGAAAACAAACAGATGAACACTCACGAGTCCATGTAGTCGAAGAGTTCTCCGCCGTCCTCTGGCTCGAAGGATTCCCCGGCCACAGTCTTAGGGGCGGAGGCACTGGAAGAAGTAAATTCTTCGACATGTTTCCTCTTCTTGTCCACGACAATGTCTTCAGAAAGTGCAGGAGGAGGTGACGTCGTTGAACTGGTCCTTTCCAGCGAATCCTCGCCTTCGTCTCCATCGTGGCTGTCCTCAGTCTCAGGGGCTTCGGAGGCCGCAGAAACAGGAACATGCAGAATGGCCCCTCCCTCTGGGAGAGGAGGGCGAGAAACAAGAAGTCGATGATCCTGAAAAGACAAAACAACCCGAAAGATATAAGGCAAAGAATAAAAAGAGAAAGACAAGGCAAAGTAAAGGCAGTAAAAATTACCGCAGGCAAGGGATGCTCAGAGTCGAAGTGGCTTGCGGCTAAGTCCGCAACTTCATGATCTTTGGTGAGAGTGGTAAAAGCTCTCACACGCCTGTCGAGATCCTTCTTCTCCATAAGATTTTTAGATACTCGAGAAGGATCCCCCAAGCCGGAAAAAGTCCACAACTTGGAAAGACGATGCTGCAGGGGTTGAACCCGACGTTGCAGGAAAAATGCCATGAGTTGCGTACCCAAAAGAGCACCTCCTCTACCACTTTTCAGCTCCTGGATGCGGGCCAGGAGTGGCTTGATCTCCTCCATCTCAGCTTCCGTGGGAGGCGAATCCCACGAGGCCAATTTCTTCAATTCTTGGGAGGCGTCAAATGGGGCAAGCCCGTACTTGTCGGAGGGGGAATTCTTTCGGTCCTTGATGTAAAACCACCTGGTCCTCCAACCTTGTACCGAGGCAGCCATTGAAAACTCCAAATACTGCGATTCAGAGCGAACAGAGATACAAGCTCCGCCCAGTTCGGGTTTCTTGGACAACGCAACACTGGGGTGGAGCCGAAAGAGGGCTCTCCAAAGAAGAAAGTGGGGATCAATCCCCAGAAACGACTCGCACAAAGTTATGAAGCAAGCAATGTGCAAGATGGAGTTTGGTGTGAGCTGGTGAAGCTGCACATCATAAACAAAAAGAAGCCCACGAAGGAATTTGTGGGCAGGAAGGGAAAGACCGCGCAAAAGATAGGCAAAGAACATCACCCGAAAACCATCTCTGGGCTTGGGGATCTGCTCAGCGCTGGGGAAGATAACCTCATCATCGTTGGAGATGAGGCCATCCGCTCGGGCCTTGTCCAGCTCCTTCTGCGTGAAGGCAGAAGGCACCCAGCTCGTCGCGGCATTCATCCCCTTGGTCATCTTGTGCTTCTGCGCCTGATGCTTCACGCCCATCTACAATCTGCGCACGGGGGCTCAGCAGGAGATCAAAGGAGAGCAGAGATTGCAACAATGGTGGCGGCGGCGGAAGCAATGAACTGGTAAATAGTAAATTTCCCCACTCTCCCCTTATATAGCTTCCAGGTAACGGAACATGGGCTGAGACATGGCGCAAGGAGCAGAAACGGTAGCCCACTAACGGGCAGAGGAATTGCGAAATTACCGCGCTGCCCATGGGTAACAGTCAAAATCTATAGATAATTACAAACAGATAAATGATGTCACAAACGTACGGGTAACGAGAATTGAAGACTATGATAAGCAGTGGACGCTAGTAAGATGAATATTCCACAGATGGTTCGAGTTGGCGAACTTGAAAAAAGGAAGATTAAGGAAGCCGACGAAAAATTGAACCTGGTAAAACAGGAGTCATTCTTTGAGTCTATACCCGAAAACATTCGACTATAGCCTCGGGGGCTACTACCATCGGGAGCGCTGGGCGCGCACCCGACGATATTATTGAGTCACATTATGATCTCACGATATGAAAGAAGGCACGCTGTCTTTGAGACTATACTCGAAAAAAGATTTTTTCGACTATAGCCTCGGGGGCTACTTACGTCGAGAACGCTGGGCGCGCTCCCGATGATGTTTTATAATGAACAGTGAAGGCGAAAAAGATTTTGGAAGTATCATTACTACCATCGGGAGGAAGGTTTGTATCGATCAAGGTTGAATAAACCCGAATATTTTGTATGTTGGAACAGTCAAACAAGGCTGCGACGTATGATTCTCGAGTTGCATCATCGCGACAAAACTTGAATGCCGTGGTTGAAATATATCACGACGGTAAGACCCCAGGATTCGTCCTGTGTGGCCCGGTATACGCACATGGATGCGCTCTACTGGTATGTATCCGTGTCTACGACGCGATGAAAAATCCCGGTGGACGCACTAGGTACCCTGAGAACCACTGGGACTCATTCTTTGTAAGTCCTAAATGCGGCAAAAGAATGGGTTTGACCGGTTTCCCGAATTCAAGTCCAAGGGGATTGAATTTGAAGTAGGTGGCAAGTGTCTGTTCTGGCAGTTAACTAACCTCTTGATCCGTCAGAGGTGTCAGGCTTGTTCATCAAAACCCCTTGCGAGATACTATAGAAAAAGATAAGTCGAAAGACCAAGTCGAAGATTTCAAGATTTGAAGAAGTCAAGTATTGATCAAGTCGAAGAATTGAAGATCTGAGATTCAACCTGAATCTGCAATTCTGGTAGAATCTCGGGGGCTACTGACAAGGGTATAGATAATAGAGCCCGTTAGTTGAGTATCCCTGAAGCCCGTTAAGATAGGCCCAATTGTAATACTAGTCGAAATACGAGTTCATGTCGTATGTCGATGTTGTAATCTGTATCGGATCCCACCCGATCCTTGAGACCTGGCCACCTATATAAAGGGGCCAGGAGGGACGGTGTGGGACAGATTGAAAGCAAGCCAGGTTCTATACCCACGTTTACTTTCATAGCCACCTTGTTTGACTAAGTTTACCTTCGAGTTCATCCGACGCCCTGTCTCCCCGATCCTAAGTCCTTCATCTAGGACATTTGTCGAGTTTAACCCTCGTCAGCGGTGGATTGCGATGTGTTTCTGGAAAATTAATTGGGTACTTAGGTTTTTCCCGTCGGGGGGGGAGGGTCTTTATAGGCGAAGGGGTAGCGTCAGAAGTGGACCAGGGCGGTCACACACGTAGGGGGCGCGGCCAGGGGCTGGGCCACGCCGCCCTATTGTGTGGCCGGCCCGTGGCCCCTCTCCGTCTCCTCTTCAGACTTCTGGAAGCTTCGGTAAATTTCTGGATGTTCGGCTTTTGTTTCGTCCAATTCCGAGAATATTTCCTGTGTAAATTTTCTGAAACACAAAAATAGCATAAAATAGGGAACTGGCACTGTGGCATCTTGTTAATAGGTTAGTTCTGGAAAATGCATAAAAACGCCATGAAGTGTAACGAAACACTAAGCAAATGGTGCAAAAACAAGCATGGAGCATCAAAAATTATAGATACGTTTGAGACGTATCAAGTATCAAGAGAGGGGTCGCTTGGAAGCTTTTTAAAAACATAAATAACTTCATGAAGAGAGCAGTCATCATAATTAATAGTAGGAGCTTTAAAAGTATCAGCTTTCAAGAGACTTTGTTTATAAGAACTAGAACTTTCCAGAGTTTCAAGAGCCTCATAGGTTCTATCAATGATATCTTGAAGGGATTTCAGAGTTTCTTCGGGGTCTCTCTTATTTTTCATAAATTATTAATATAAGAAACTTCTTTAGATAGAAACTTTACCTTTTTATGCATATCATCTGAAAGGATCAAAGAGGTCGACTAGACGTGGATGAATAGGACTGCCAATTTTACATTTTGTTTAGCAATTTAGGGATTAACAAGAATATGAGTTATCCGGATAATGCAACTAGGTGAGCAACCTATATGAAAAGATACAACAATATACAACTATCTGCACAAGATAACCATATAGCAAGCTAGTACAAGTAAAGATTTAGATATAACAACACAATGGAGATGACAATGTGTCCACAAGTTCACGCCATTGGGAGTGCTAACTCCATTGGAGCGGTGTGGTGACACAATGCCCACCAATATCCACAATTAATGACTAAATGTAATCTCATTTTCCCCTCACACAATGTGCAGTGCCACGATCCACAATATGGTGCCCTTGGAGTTGGTAATCGAACATTCATAAACAAGCTTGAGGCAATCTCTAGAATTCAATTGAAAGCTCCCCAAAACCCCATGAAGGTTAACACCCCCAAGTTTGAGCCACGTGAACTTTAACATCTTGGGTGCCCATCTAGATCTCCTCTACCAACACAACAAGATTGGAGCACTAGGGAGGAAGATCTAGGAGGCTATTGTTTTTAGCAACAACAGAGGAGATATATATATTCGGTAGCTCACCCTTGGGAATAGGGGGTATTTATATGCCCCAAAATCGAGCTGCTGGAGCAGATTTCACAAGCCTAAAATTCTAGGGTAAGGGTCGGAAGTTCTAGACCAAGCTCTGGCCCGAAATTCCAGGTCTATGCAGTGTGTTGGCATGAGTTAGCATGAGGTGCCAACCGGTGCCAATGCACTATATGTGTGAGAAGAGGATAATATTTTGCACTTCAACGAGCCATGCATGATGGATTTAGGAAGATTTGAAGGAAGAAATCTTAATCAATTTGCAGAAATCCAAGAATCACTCGTAAAGCTTTCCCATGATCGACCTATCTCTTCAAGCCCAGGCTGATCCTTCAAGATCAAATTCACAAAAAGGGGGAAACAACCATGATCAAGAAGCCCGTCATTGACATGAGGACCTTGATGATCCACCAAGGCATCACAACCACGAAGACCCTCCCTGATGAGAAGACCAAGACCAATTTCACCTCAACAAAGAAAATGATCATCCACCAGAACAAGAACAAATGAGGCTGGCAACCAAGAAAAGAGCATGACACATGTGGACATTCATCAAGGCGCGGTAATGGCAACTGATGACATCCTCCACCACTACCACCTCATCACGCACGAAGAGTGCCTGTGCAGGAACCGAAAGGAGAAACTAGTGGTGATGATGATGAATAGCAAGATCGTGAACATAGACACCATCTTCACCAAAATCAAGTGATGCAAGTGTTCACCAAAATAGCCAACGCCACAATGATGAAGAAAAAATTGGCAAGCTCAATTTCACCATGCCCAATTTCTCCGAAAGCAATGATCCCAAAGTGTACCTCTCATGTCATGGGCAATAAATGTGGAAAATATCTTCCATGTGCACAACTATCTGGAAGCAATGATCCCAAAGTGTACCTCTCATGTCATGGGCACTAAATGTGGAAAATATCTTCCATGTGCACAACTATCCGGAAGAAAAGATAATGGCCATGGCATCAATCCAAATTTGAAGACTATGCCAACCTATGGAATTGCCACAAATCTACAACTCCATCACTCAGGGCAGAGAGACAATTCCGAGAGGACATTCGCTACTATAAACCAAGAATTCATTTGCTACAAAAACTCCTACAACTCCATTGCCCTTCACAAGACCGTCTTCTACGAGCACTTCAAAACCTTCTACAGAGCCAATGACTTCCTTAAGTAGTCCTTCTTCAAGTGTTACATTTTCTATAGCATCACCCGAAAACATGTGACCGAGTGCTTCAAGTGCAAACGCAATTGGCACAAGTCACCAATAATATAGATTGATGGCAATGGTGAATATGATTCAGTGAGTGAAGGAGTGTATGAAGATTTGGAACAATTAGCTCATCTCAAAGATGAAGATAAATATCGAGATCACCTATATTGTGACGTCGACATTGTCACAAGTGTTTTTTAAGGAACATGGCGTTTCAGAGAGTTTACAAGAGTTTCTCTTATATTTCAGATTTAAGATGGTAGATATATTTTTCTATAGAAAAGAAGGTCGTCCCTCGCTGTCCGTGGCCTCTTTATCGATCGAAGCACATGGGGCTATAATTTAATTTTTCACACAATTATATAACAGGACAACATAGTACCGAAACACTGGTACAATATACTCCGTATATTTTTTTGCGGGGAAATATACTCCGTATATTGCACAATTGAAATTGATGAGTTGGTTTGGTCGGTTTAGTAATGCAGAGTTTAGACATGGACAGTGACGTATGTACTATATGAACGTGCTGCTGCTGCCCGTGGCTGTTCAGCAATTATGGATGGTACGCTGGCAGCAAACACTACTATTTTTGGTTGCAGAACATACGTTCAGTAAACAGCCACGACTTCAGGTTTACTTCCACACAAAACTGAATTAAAAGGATCACCACACTGCAGTACGGATCGACAGTTGTACACATAAACCTCCTAATCCATGGCGTCGGACCATGAGCGCCTCCGCGCACTCAAGGCCTTCGACGACACCAAGGCCGGCGTCAAAGGCCTCGTCGACGCAGGCGTCACCGCCGTCCCCTCGATCTTCCACCACCCGCCCGAACCCCTTCCCCTGGACGCGTCACGACCAAATCATCATGAACAGCACTTCACCATCCCGGTCATCGACCTGGCAGCCGGCGAACGAGCCGAGCTGGTCGCCCAGGTGAAGGCGGCCGCGGAAACCGTGGGCTTCTTCCAGGTGGTGAACCACGGCGTGCCGGAGACGGCCATGTCGGAGATGCTCGCGTGCGTGCGGCGCTTCCACGAGTCGCCGGCGGAGGCCAAGGCGCCGTACTACACCCGGGACCCCGGGCGGCGCGTGCGGTACCAGAGCAACTTCGACCTGTTCCAGTCGCCGGCGGCCAGCTGGCGCGACACCCTGTTCATGGAGACGGCACCGGCGCCGGAGGAGATCCCGCCGGCGTGCAGGGCTGTCGTGCCCGAGTACGCGACGCTGGTGCGTGAGCTCGGGCGCGCGCTCTTCGAGCTGCTGTCGGAGGCGCTGGGCCTGGATCCGAGGCACCTGGAGCAGGAGTGCATGGACGGGCTGAGCGTGGGGGCGCATTACTACCCGGCGTGCCCGGAGCCGCGGCTCACCATGGGCACCACCCGGCACTCCGACCCCAGCTTCCTCACCGTGCTCCTCCAGGACGCCGTCGGCGGCCTCCAGGTCCTTGTGGACCGCTTCGACGACGAGGGCAACAAGCAGCCTGCGGTGTGGGTGGATGTGCCGGCGGTGGCTGGGGCGCTGGTGGTGAACGTCGGCGACTACCTGCAGCTGGTGTCTGTTGGAGTTAACCTTGTTGTTCATGGCTTCATCATGTTTAAAGTTTATTTCATGCATATAGTTGGAGTAGGCTGCGGCAAGTACACAAAGAATAGAAGTGATATTTTGTGTACATGCAAGCTGATATAGAGTTCAGTAGCGATTAGTGCATGCAGATTAGAGAAGATACATGGAGAACGGCTGGACAGTCATGCCAAGGTGTGAGCGTCGCATGGCGCCGTGCGCGTGTAGTGGCACTGATATGTATGTGTGCTATTGCATTAGTTTGTAGCCTGATGATCTGGATGCAGGTTATGTTAGCAATACGCAGGAAGCTTCGTCGAGTCCAAGCGGCCGAGTCGTATGGATCAGCATGCAGCAAGGAATTAGACAGTTAGTTGAGTCGTGTGTTCGTGCCGTTGTGGGCTAGCTGCAGCTGATCAGTAAACTTGGAAGTGACTCAAACGCCTGCGTGCGTGTGTTAGTGGTGAGTAGAGATCGGATCAAGCCGGTATGAGGCTTGACCGCGCATGCATATTTCCCTTTAAAAAGGCTTGTAACCTGTTCGTTATTTGACAAGAGAAAAGGAAAGCACAAGTGCGGTGCTGCGAAAAGACTCTGTGTGTCCAGTGTGTTCGTGTGTGTCTTCTTCTACCTCTAGCCAAAACCAACAGTGTCCAACGACAGGTTCAAGAGTGTGGAGCACCGCGTGGTGGCCAGCGGCGTGGGTCCCAGGGTCTCCGTGGCCTGTTTCTTCCGGACAGACACGTCGACAAAGGTGCTCGCACCAATGATCACCGGCGGCCATGGCGAGCCGCGGTACAAGAGCACGACGGTGGCGGAGCTGGTGCGGTACTACAGGACAAAGGGCCTCGATGGCACCTCTACACTCCAACACCTCAGGATCTGAACGAATCTGAATGTGTAATCTTATGCCTCGTGTTTATGTATCCTAGCTTATGGTAGAATTGTCCGACATGGCCGACTCCGGCACGCCGTGGTTAACCTTCACCACCTGAAAGATGCAATCATATCCTTGGCCAATGGTGGAATTGTCGGCCAAAGTGCCAAACAGGCAAACACCAGGATACACATTCAGTAAGGCCCTCCACAGCGTGGTGTTTTTTCGGTTCCCAAACCAGTTTTGTGGCTTTGGGCACCGGTGCCCTCCGCTGCCCAGCCGGTGCTCAGAAAAAAATTTCAGGCATCGGAGCAAGTAGAAGCATCGATGCCCACTTCCATCAGCCAATAAAGTATTCATATCATCCTCTGGCAGCAGCAACTTCTCCTCCGCTGATCACATGAGCTAGCAAAGGGCGTTGGATCACTCAATATTTTTAATCTAGATGTGGGTTCCACATTTATTTACAGGCATCCACCACGCTGTGAGCTCGGTGCCCAGTTTTAATCTCACGGCATCGCTGCCCAGGTGGCAATGTTTTTCAGTCGTGGGCATCAACCACGCTGTGGAAGGCCTAACATATAGATATATATGAGAGAATTTCTTATTTGACACTCTCTTAAAATCTGCTACCCTTTTTGACCTTACAGAAAAATTTCTTACCAATTTGACTTCTTAATTTGGTTTCTTTCCTAATGGGACACTGACGTTCGTGGCGTTACGTTTTTCCGTTAGTTAATGTTGTTTGGGTCCAAAATACCCCTGAGTCAAAGCCTCTCGACGGACCAGACCTGATCTGGTCGAACCAGTCGGACCAAGCATCGAGCCCTCTCCCCGAGCCCAATCGAAACCCTCTCCTCGAACCCTAGTGGCGGCGCTAGCGGGTCACGACGGCGCGTTGGCTGGTCACGACAGTGCGATGTACGCAGGGGATCCACCGACGGGCGTCGCGGGCACAGCTCCGGTGGGCGAGGAGGTGGCGGGTGACGCAGGCACGGAGGCGGCGGGCGACGCAGGCACGGAGGCGGCGGGCGAAGCGGGCACCACGCCGGCGGCAGGCGACGCTGGCACCTCGCCGGCGGCCGGCACTGCTGCGGAGCTTCCATCGGCCAGCTCGGCGGCAGGGTCGGGTGATGGCACTACGACGGACGCGGCTCCCGGGTCGAGGATGAGAGCAAGGGTGAGAGCGAGGATGAGAGCAAGGATGAGAGCGAGGGTGAGAGCAAGGATGAGCCTGGAGTAGAGGAGGATGAGGAATTCCATGAGGCAGATCATGCGCCACATGTGGAGTACAATAAAGAAGACCCTCCTATGACCGAAGGTTCCACATATCCCAATATGGATGAGTTTAAGTTGGCCCTTTCTCAGCATGCAATCAAACATGAGTTTGAATATAACACCCAAAAGAGTGCACCTGATAGGTTTAGGGGCTATTGTAAAAGAAGAGACAAAGATAATTGCCAATGGAGGATACATGCTTCTACAACGGACGATTGTACCGTAGTGGTATTTTTCTAACTCTCATCATCCATTGTTCATTTCTGAACTATTTTTGCTGTTTTGGTAAATGTCTGAAATTAATTAACTATATTCATGTTTTGTAGGTGAAAAAGAACCCTTGTGATCATGATTGCTCAAGTACAAGAAGGAAAAAGAAGGTGAAGAATGTAACTAAGCGTTGGATATGTGAGAAGTTCAAGGATTGGCTTATTGAAGATGCAACTCTAGGAGCAAAGGCACTGCAGCATAAACTTAAAGAACACCACAAGGTCAAAATCCACTACAAGAGAGTGTATATGGGTAAGCTGCTAGCCTTGAAGCAACTCTATGGTGATTGGGATAGCAGCTTTAACAACCTATATAGGTTTAAGGCACAAGTTGAAAGTTGTTCTCCTGGTAGTATAGTGCAAATCGAGCATCATACAATAAACGATAAAATCAGATTTAAAAGAATGTGTGTTGCTTTGAAACCTTGCATAGAGGGGTTCCATTGTGGTTGTAGACCATATTTGGCAGTAGATAGCACGTCCTTACAGGCAGGTTTAAGAGGCAGCTAGCTAGTGCTACTGTCATTGATGGCCATAATTGGATGTATCTAGTTTGTTTAAGAGTCTTTGATTCTGAAACTAATGAGAATTGGATCTGGTTCATGCAATTGTTTCGGTAAGCCATAGGATCACCACCAGGTTTAGCCATATACACTGATGATGGCTAGGCAGTAATGACGGGAGTAAAAGAAGTGTTCCCAGAGGCTGAACATAGGGAATGTATGTTCCACCTGGTGAGCAAAGTTCCATGGCAAGGTGTTTGATGATCACTGTAACACCCCCGAATTTATAACAAATTCGAAGTGCCCATTATATAATCCATCACAATCCCAGAATCATTGTTGTGATTTACATAACGTAGTTGATATCACAGTCATAGCTATTAATAGTAAATAAAGGGGATTACATAGGTGGTCGCACAGACCAAACCTTACATTACATCAACATGCAGCGGAATAACACTTTGGGTCCATATTATCAAGCTTCAACCGCACAGGCAAAGCGGACAGTAGGAAACGAGCCTAATTTGCAAAGTCGTCAATGAGTCCTTCCCTCTTGATCTTGCTCCTTCAAGTCTGGCCAAGTTAATAGCCAGGGACACAGCCATGAGTACATTGGATGCACTCGCAAACCATCTCATAAATAAATGAAAAGGGAAATGCATGGCTCATATAGTGGACTATAGCTCTAAGTTTATTTGCAAAATGCTAGCTTTTTTTCCCAAGAGAGTTCATTAAAAGAGAAGAAAATTTAATTCTCTACATTGGAACTAAAGAGGAACTTCAAGTGTTGGTCACCTTCACCGTTCAAGTCAAATCATTCACCAAGTTCACCGTAAGTTATTATCATTCTTGACAAAAGTCAAGTACAGCTCGCCAACTGTCCATGACCGCGGACGCGGCTATTCGAATAGTTTTGAAACCTCTGCAGAGGGGTACACTTTACCCACAAGATTCGATACATCTGCCGGGAGAAATCCACGGATCGTCATACACCAAGTATGCGAGGTTCAGATAATCAAACAAACTCTTTCACTTGTTCACTCTAGTATAGGATCCTTTCCTAGAGCCCGAGACCCGGACATCTCCGTTTTCGGCGTCTCTAGTTTTGCCCGTTACAGGATGCTGCATGAATGGAAATTTCCACCCGGTTCGGAAGTACCCGCGCACGGTGCACTTCTATAAAGGATGATACAAGGTCTCCCATACTAGGGTAAACAAGCTACGGACTAAGCCCCTTCCCATTTAGGGGTAATGTGGTCATACGGTATGGTTGGCTCACATAGTACATCACTTATTATCATTTCAAAAATACATTCCATAGTCCTTAGTCAAGATTATTTTCTTTCGGAAAGCCATCAAGTATGAGTAGTCTCCCAATTCAAGCGTTCAAGTTCAAGTCACCATGTTCAAATAGGTTTCCCCTATAGATGACTTCAATTTTATTAGCGACTAAGCAACTACTATGAGTGATGCTACAACTAAGGGGATATTGGATAAACTTAGTTGATGCTCTTGTTAAGCAAGATATCACTACACAATTATTGTTCTACTCTAGCAATTCAATCATGCAATTTAATTTGGAAAGCAAGTAAATATGCAAGTTGAAATCTAGGTATTTGATTATGATTCCAAAGATGGCTTGCCTTGGTTGGCAAAGTCAAAATAGTCTTCATCTTCATCTTGGGTTGATTGATCTCCATCTCCATTTCTTGGTGGACTTCGGGATCCATTCTCCTTACTCTCTTTATCGTCTAATCGTTGAAAAATAAATACATACAATCACCAAACATTTCACAAACCACACACATTCAACAATCAAGGATACTAGGGTAAGGAAAGTTATCTAAGAATGCTATGGAGAGTGGCTTAAACTTAATTGAGTTCATATAGAGGGAATTATCACTTTGTTGAGTTAAGTGAGGATTGAATTTACTTTGAATCGTGAAATATCTCTTGGAAGTCCTTATAGACCATGGTCATAGCCCACAAGTAGATATTCAAGATTATGATTCAACCAAAGAGGATTCATAGGATTTAGAGTATTTTTCTTTTATTGAAGCCATTTCTAGTTTGCAAGTATTTAGTAATCAAGTTTGAATCTATAAGTACAATCTATTAATCCTAGTTGACTTGTATTAGGGGTTATGGATTAATATTTAGAAATGTGTTTGATTCACATTGGTTTCATATCATTTCTATTTATAGGTTTTATCTTATCATTTTCCTAAGTTAGCAATGCTTATTTAGCCAATAGTAAATAGCCGTTAATTTAAAAGGTTAAAAATTTAATTCTAATTTCATAAACAGATATATATTACTTTTTGGGAATTATGAGAGTTGGATTCATGGTAATTTGAATTTTCTTTGATTTGATATAATTTTTTTCTAGGATTGAAATACTCCTCTTTTGTAATTTTTGCTGGATTGAAAATATAATTATAAATGGGTTGAAAACACTTCAAGAGGCTAGATAGAGTTTATTGCTTTCCAAGGATATTTGATTTTCTAAATTCGGAGCCCTAAATCTCTAAGAATTTGCAATTGAAACTTGCAGTAATTGTACAAATATTAAAATGGTTCGCTATATAAAAAAAACTAAGTGGACCGGAATTAAAATGGTCTTGTGGGCCGACGTGGGAAAGAAACCGGCCGGCCCAGCTAGGGTTTTCTGGGCGCACAGGGGAGAAAAAAAATATACCCGACAGGTGGGGCCCGGCAGTCAGGACTAACCGAAGCGGTACGCATCGGGTCTTCTTCCTCGCTATAGGAACTATGCTCACCAAAGGGGGAGAGGAACGGTGATACGTCTCAAACGTATCTATAATTTTTGATGCTCCATGCTTGTTTTTACACCATTTGTATATTGTTTCGTTACACTTAGTGGCATTTTTATGCATTTTCCGGAACTAACCTATTAACGAAGTGCCACAGTGCCAGTTTCCTGTTTTCTGTTGTTTTTGTGTTTCAGAAGTGATACACAGGAAATATTCTCGGAATTGGACGAAACAAGTTCCTGAAGTCATATTTCACGGGGAAGCTTCCAGACATCCAAAGACCTGACGGAGTGGGGCCACGTGGGCCCCAGACACAGGGGCGGCGCGGCCACCCCCTGGCCGCGCCAGCCCCGTGTGAGGGGGCGTGGTCCCTCCTCTGACATCGCCCCTTCGCCTATATATACCCCCTGACGAGAAAAACCTAAGGGCCCGATCAGTTTTCCAGAATACATCGCGATCCGCCGCCGCCGTCGACCCGAAGATCGGGAGGGTCCAGAAGCTCTTCCCGGCACCCTGCCGGAGAGGGGAATCGCCACCGGAGGTCTTCTTCATCGCCATGCTTGCCTCCGGAGCGATGAGTGAGTAGTCTACCTTGGACTATGGGTCCATAGCAGTAGCTAGCTGGTTGTCTTCTCCACCATGTGCTTCATGTTTAGATCTCATGAGCTGCCCTACATGATTGAGATCACCGTTATGTAATTCTATGATGTTGGTTTGTTGGGATCCGATGAATATTGGTGTTTATGATTAAGTTGCTGTACTGAATTATATCTTTTGTTATCTCTATGTTGTTTATGATCTTGCATGCTCTCCGTTGTTAGTAGCTATCTTGGCCGAGTAGTTGCTAGTGACTCCAAGAGGGGGTATTTATGCTCGATAGTGGGTTCATGTCTCTATTTCACCTGGGGGAGTGACAGAAACCTCTAAGGTGGTAGATGTGCTGTTGCTACTAGGGAGAAAACAACATTCATATGCTTGAGGGCATATGCTTTGTTTACATTACACACTTTGCTTAATGCAATTATCTGTTGTTCGCAACTTAATACTTCTAGGGTATTCGGATGATATCCCCGGGGGTGGATTATTAGTCATAGATGCAGTTGGATGGCGGTCTATGTATTTTGTTGTAATGCCCAGAGTGAATCTCATAGTGATCTTCTTGACATATCACGTTATCTTTATTCTATCAATTGCCCAACTGTAATTTGTTTACCCAGCATGTTATTTATCTATGGAGAGACACCACTAGTGAACTGTGGACCCCGGTCCTATTTTAATCATATTGCAATCACCTGTTTACTTTTCCCGCACTGTTTACTTTACTCGCATATTACTACTGTTTTCCACTCGATACACTCATAACCTTTGTTTCAAGCAAACCGGTGAGATTGACAACCTCATCGCAAGTTGGGAACAAAGTATTTGTTTGTGTGTGTGCAGGTTCCACAAACACCTTCAGTCGTCATCGTCTCTCTTCTCCTGATCGATAAACCTTGGTTTCTTAACTGAGGGAAAACTAGCCGCTACACTCATCATACCTTCCTCTTGGGGTTCCCAACGGGCTGGTCATCACCACGCACAAGGACTTACTGCTCCCACGTCAACTAAACGCCACAGTCTTTTCTGGCGCCATCACACGAGTAGCAGCTTCTTTTCTGGCGCCGTTGCCGGGGAAGAGAGAAGACTTCTGCGAGGGGAGTTCTTCGCACACACATTCTTTACTTTGTTATTTGTTTTGCTTTACTTTATTTATTTTACCTGCATCGTTTTTATATCAAAAACCCAAAAAAAATTAGAATCCTTGGTAGCTGTTTTTACTTATTTACTTTCGTTTTGCTGAAATGGGTACTCCTGAAAACACCAAGTTGTGTGACTTCGCTAGCACGAACAATAGTGATTTTATCTGCACTCCTATTGCACCAACTGTTCCTGCTACCACTTTTTATGAGATTAAGCCTGCTTTATTGAACCTTGTTATGAAAGAGCAATTTTCTGGTGCTAGTACTGAAGATGCTGCAGCTCATCTCAACAATTTTGTTGAGCTATGTGAGATGCAGAAATATAAGGATGTTGATAGTGATATTATTAAGCTCAAGTTGTTTCCTTTTTCTTTGAGAGGAAAAGCTAAAGATTGGTTGCTGTCTTTGACTAAGAATAGTATTGATTCATGGGCTAAGTGTAAGGATGCTTTTATTGGTAGATACTATCCTCCAGCTAAGATTATAACTTTGCGTAGCAATATTATGAAGTTTACTCAGTTTGATAATGAACATGTTGCTCAAGCTTGGGAAAGAATGAAATCTATGGTAAAGAATTGCCCCACTCATGGACTGACTACTTGGATGATTATCCAAACTTTTTATGCAGGACTGAATTTTTCTTCAAGGAACCTACTTGATTCAGCTGCTGGAGGCACTTTTATGTCCCTCACATTGGGCGCCGCATCAAAGCTACTCAACAACATGATGGTAAATTATTCCGAATGGCACACCGAGAGAGCTCCACAAGGTAAGAAGGTAAATTCTGTTGAGGAAACCTCTTCCTTGAATGATAAGATTGATACCATTATGGCTATGCTTGCTAATGATAGGACTCATGTTGATCTTAATAATGTTCCTTTGGCCTCTTTGGTTGCTCAAGAAGAGCAAGTTGATGTGAATTTCATTAGAAATAACAATTTTAATAACAATGCTTATAGGAACAATTTTGCTAGTAACAATTATAGGCCATGTCCTTCTACCAATGGTAATGGTTATGGTAACTCTTATGGTAATTCCTACAACAACACTAGGGCCGCGCCCTCCGAGCTTGAGGTAATGCTCAAGGACTTCATCGGTAAGCAAACTGCTTTTAATAAGTCTGTTGAGGAAAAGTTAGGCAAAATTGATATTCTTGCTTCTAAAGTTGATAGCCTTGCTCATGATGTTGAACTTCTGAAATTAAAAGTGTTTCCTAATGATGTGAATGTGAGCAATGTTGTTGCTGCCGCTAATGCTACCCAAGTTAGAATTGATGAAAATATTAGATTGTTAGCGGAATTGCATGCCAGGTGGGAAAGAGAAGATGAGATGGCTAGAGAGATGAAGGTATGTACTATTACTACCTCTAATGATGTTATTCCTACTGATAGCAACCCTCTTACTTTGATTGGTGTAGAGAAAACTCCCACTCCTTGTGTTAAAAAGCCTAAAACTGCCAAAACTTTTTCTCAAAAGAGTGCTGAAATTTTTCGGAGTGTAGGAGATGATAGCTCTATTTCTTTTAATGATTTTGATGTTGATGGCTGCAATATATCTGAAGTAATTTTGTTCTTGCAAAAGCTTGCTTTGACTCCCAATGCTAGTTCTTTAAATATTGCTTTTACTAAGCATATCACCAATGCTCTCATAAAGATTAGGGATGAAAAGTTGAAGCAAAAAGCCTCTGTTCCCAAGAAGTTAGAAGATGGTTGGGAACCCATCATTGATATGCATGTTAATGGTTATGATTGCCATGCTTTATGTGATCTAGGTGCTAGTATTTCTATCATGCCTAGAAAGATTTATGACATGCTTGATTTACCACCGCTTGAAAAATGTTATTTTGATGTTCCTATTGCTGATGTTGCTAAGAAGAAACCTTTGGGAAGTATTAATGATGTTCTTATTGCGGTTAACAATAACCTTGTTCCCGTTGATTTTCTTGTTATGGACGTTGAATGCCATGCTTCATGTCCTATTATTTTGGGAAGACCTTTTCTTCGAACTGTAGGTGCTATTATTGATATGAGGGAAGGCACTATCAAGTATCAATTCCCACTAAAGAAAGGTATGGAACACTTTCCTAGGAAAAGAAAGAAATTACTTTTTGACTCTATTCTTAGAGCAAATTATGAGCTTGATGCTTCATCTATTGATATTACTTGATTCGCAATTTTCTGCGCCTAGCTCAAAGGCGTTAAAGAAAAGCACTCTTGGGAGATAACCCAATGTTTTCTTTTCAGTACTTTTTCTTTTATTTGAGTCTTGGAAGTCATTACTACTGTAATGACCGCTCCTTATCTTGTTTATTTCGTTTTTGTGCCAAGAGAAGCCTCTAATTTGAGTGAGGTAAAGATTTGGGGTTATTGCTGTCCTGAAACTGTTTTTGGTGCTGCACCGTAAAAATTCGTGAAAATTCTCTGTATATCTTTTGGACCTGCGATTTCTTGTGCATATGCCCCAGGTTATATCCAAACTTTTCTTAGTTGAACACTTTTTGATTTGAGAACAGAAAATCCCTCAAAAATTCGTCCTTTGTCAGCTGTCCAGTTTTGACAGATTTCTGCCAATATTTGTTTTTGCCACTTTATCGCTTTCTTTTGAGTTTTTTTTATCATGGAACTCTTGTGGAAGTTGCTACAGTAGTATATACTTTATATGTGGTGGTTTTGGGTTGAAACCTGAAGCTAAAAGAGGTTGAATATATTTTATGCTTACACTAATGTTGCTAATAGAATTGTGTTTAGTTTTGTATGAAGGAAGTTTTCAAGTGTAGGGATTGGAGAATGATGAGATGAGTTGAAGAATGGACAAAAGCTCAAGCTTGGGGATGCCCATGCATCACCCCAAGAAATATCCAAGAAGTACAAGCGTCCAAGCTTGGGGATGCCCCCGAGGCACCCCTTCTTCATCGGCAAAAATCAGGTCACCTTTCAAAACACTATATTTTTATTGCTTCATGCACTATGTGTTTTTCTTGGAGCGTCAGTTGTTTTAGTTTTCTTAGTTTGTTTTGTTTGTTTGCTGCAATAAATGGTTGGACCCCAACAAATTTCCCTTTGGAGGAGATGTACTCGTTTTCATTTGCAAAGAACGCTCTAGTTTTCACTCTTATTAAAAATCGAGTGTTCTACTTTTTCTGCTACTGCTTTTGGTTTTCGTTTTCGCCTTGATTTGCGTTCAGATCTTGTCATATCTTTTCATCAAGGTGTATTTTTGCCTCTGATCTTTATTGGTTTTCATCAAAAGAGGTGTTTATAAAAATTTCAAATGGTGTTGGAAAAGAGAAAAAGCTTTGTGCAAAATAGTGGTACAAGAAGGAGCTTGTGTAGACTGCGGCTTAGGCTTTTTCATGTCATGCTTGATGTCTTTTTGATAGTATGCTTAGTGGTTTTGCTGTAGCATGACTTGTCTCAAATAACTGAGATTGCTTAATGAGCCTTTGAAAAATCATGCGTTGTTTTTATTGTATGGAAGCATTATTTTGGTTTTCTCCTTGATGCTTTATTTGGGTTGACTTGGCGCATGCTCACACATGTTAGACTCTTACAAAGTCGCCAATAGCCTTCATGATCATTTAGTTTTTGACTTTTGATGCCATCGTATGCTTCTTTTAATGTCGCTTTGCATGATTATGGCCATTATTGCTCTCTTAGTTGGTC
The DNA here is from genome assembly GCA_007115705.1 of Dactylis glomerata. Classification (NCBI taxonomy): domain Eukaryota; kingdom Viridiplantae; phylum Streptophyta; class Magnoliopsida; order Poales; family Poaceae; genus Dactylis; species Dactylis glomerata. The sequence goes on from QXEO01000171.1 coordinate 5,315,458, forward strand.
GCTCCTAGTCTTTTGCTAGCCCTCGCCTTGTACTGAGTATGAGCTCTACTCGTGCATCCAACTCCTAAAAGCCAAAGTTTTCCAAAGTGTCCACCATACATACCTACTAGCAATTTGCTATTCCAAGTAAATTTGACTTGCTTTTATATTCTCTTCAAATTAAACTCTTACCAGTGTTATGCGAAATTCGGTCAGTAAAGCTCTCACGAACCGGAAGGCACACTTTACTTTTTCCTGTTCTTAAAAATTTGACATTGGGTCTCTTATGTTGAGTTGTTATGCTTGCAAGTTGTAAGTTGGATTCTAGCCCAGCCATGCTGTCATGGGGCAAGCTTTCAACATTGCACTTCTTTTTGAGTTGATATCGTGATCTTTTGTTTATGGATGCCCGCTGTGTGAAATGAATTGGGAATCTTGTGAGGATCATGGAGTTTTTATATGTGTTAGGGAAACGCCGGGCCGCCAATCTAAGCCATGCATAATTCATGGTGGAAATTTGCAGCATACCCATGGTGAACATTCGACGACGCATCTCACAATAAAAAGCTAAACAATATAGCAAATAAAAGAGATGTCGAGGTGTTCATTGTCTGCTTGTCCTGTCATTTTGGTGTGGGCTTGTTCCATGTCATCGGGCACGGAGGTACCCCATTGGCGGTTCTCAATGATATGCATATACTTACAATGACAAGAGCCTTGTTTGGGACTCTAAGTAAATTAGCATGGTTTGGGTACTCGTATTCACGGGACACGAGGTTTTCAACTTATGATTTGTCAAGCATATGCATCATAACTGTTCTCGCATTAACTTTAACCATTCAAGATGCTTATGATGGGGGCAATGAGAGCTCAAAGCCGGTAAGTACCATAATTTTTGAAGGTTATAAAACTTGCAATCACTGCTTCCCTCTGCGAAGGGCCTTTCTTTTACTTTTATGTTGAGTCACCACCTTCTTTCTTTATGCACCATTAAGAGAGCATAGTTGTCATTCTTAGTGTGATATGCATTGTCCCAAAGTTCATTGATTGACTCATATTGTTGGTTTCACTTGTTCTTAAATTATTTGTATCTAGTCGCCCTCTTAAACTTTGAGGTGTCCTATGCATTTATGTTTTGCTCTCTTTGAAGGACAAGCTGAAAACCATTTGTATGTTTTTCCTTATGATTTGAACACACGTTTGACTTTCATTGTTTCATTATCATGATCTTTTGTTTGTGTTCATTTGCATGTTTACAACATGGTTGCTAAGTTCTTATTGTCATGATTATATCTTTCATGCCCATGTTTTAAGTTCTATTGATCCCAGCTCACCAATGCTTACATATATGATCAAGATTGTGTAGGTGCATGTCACCTCAAAAATTATTCTTTGTTATCACTTACCTACTCGAGGACGAGCAGGAGTTAAGCTTGGGGATGCTTGATACGTCTCAAACGTATCTATAATTTTTGATGCTCCATGCTTGTTTTTACACCATTTGTATATTGTTTCGTTACACTTAGTGGCATTTTTATGCATTTTCCGGAACTAACCTATTAACGAAGTGCCACAGTGCCAGTTTCCTGTTTTCTGCAGTTTTTGTGTTTCAGAAGTGATACACAGGAAATATTCTCGGAATTGGACGAAACAAGTTCCTGAAGTCATATTTCACGGGGAAGCTTCCAGACATCCGAAGACCTGACGGAGTGGGGCCACGTGGGCCCCAGACACAGGGGCGGCGCGGCCACCCCCCTGGCCGCGCCAGCCCCGTGTGAGGGGGCGTGGTCCCTCCTCTGACATCGCCCCTTCGCCTATATATACCCCCTGACGAGAAAAACCTAAGGGCCCGATCAGTTTTCCAGAATACATCGCGATCCGCCGCCGCCGTCGACCCAAAGATCAGGAGGGTCCAGAAGCTCTTCCCGGCACCCTGCCGGAGAGGGGAATCGCCACCGGAGGTCTTCTTCATCGCCATGCTTGCCTCCGGAGCGATGAGTGAGTAGTCTACCTTGGACTATGGGTCCATAGCAGTAGCTAGCTGGTTGTCTTCTCCACCATGTGCTTCATGTTTAGATCTCATGAGCTGCCCTACATGATTGAGATCACCGTTATGTAATTCTATGATGTTGGTTTGTTGGGATCCGATGAATATTGGTGTTTATGATTAAGTTGCTGTACTGAATTATATCTTTTGTTATCTCTATGTTGTTTATGATCTTGCATGCTCTCCGTTGTTAGTAGCTATCTTGGCCGAGTAGTTGCTAGTGACTCCAAGAGGGGGTATTTATGCTCGATAGTGGGTTCATGTCTCTATTTCACCTGGGGGAGTGACAGAAACCTCTAAGGTGGTAGATGTGCTGTTGCTACTAGGGAGAAAACAACATTCATATGCTCGAGGGCATATGCTTTGTTTACATTACACACTTTGCTTAATGCAATTATCTGTTGTTCGCAACTTAATACTTCTAGGGTGTTCGGATGATATCCCCGGGGGTGGATTATTAGTCATAGATGCAGTTGGATGGCGGTCTATGTATTTTGTTGTAATGCCCAGAGTGAATCTCATAGTGATCTTCTTGACATATCACGTTATCTTTATTCTATCAATTGCCCAACTGTAATTTGTTTACCCAGCATGTTATTTATCTATGGAGAGACACCACTAGTGAACTGTGGACCCCGGTCCTATTTTAATCATATTGCAATCACCTGTTTACTTTTCCCGCACTGTTTACTTTACTCGCATATTACTACTGTTTTCCACTCGATACACTCATAACCTTTGTTTCAAGCAAACCGGTGAGATTGACAACCTCATCGCAAGTTGGGGACAAAGTATTTGTTTGTGTGTGTGCAGGTTCCACAAACACCTTCAGTCGTCATCGTCTCTCTTCTCCTGATCGATAAACCTTGGTTTCTTAACTGAGGGAAAACTAGCCGCTACACTCATCATACCTTCCTCTTGGGGTTCCCAACGGGCTGGTCATCACCACGCACAAGGACTTACTGCTCCCACGTCAACTAAACGCCACAGTCTTTTCTGGCGCCATCACACGAGTAGCAGCTTCTTTTCTGGCGCCGTTGCCGGGGAAGAGAGAAGACTTCTGCGAGGGGAGTTCTTCGCACACACATTCTTTACTTTGTTATTTGTTTTGCTTTACTTTATTTATTTTACCTGCATCGTTTTTATATCAAAAACCCAAAAAAAATTAGAATCCTTGGTAGCTGTTTTTACTTGTTTACTTTCGTTTTGCTGAAATGGGTACTCCTGAAAACACCAAGTTGTGTGACTTCGCTAGCACAAACAATAGTGATTTTATCTGCACTCCTATTGCACCAACTGTTCCTGCTACCACTTTTTATGAGATTAAGCCTGCTTTATTGAACCTTGTTATGAAAGAGCAATTTTCTGGTGCTAGTATTGAAGATGCTGCAGCTCATCTCAACAATTTTGTTGAGCTATGTGAGATGCAGAAATATAAGGATGTTGATAGTGATATTATTAAGCTCAAGTTGTTTCCTTTTTCTTTGAGAGGAAAAGCTAAAGATTGGTTGTTGTCTTTGACTAAGAATAGTATTGATTCATGGGCTAAGTGTAAGGATGCTTTTATTGGTAGATACTATCCTCCTGCTAAGATTATAGCTTTGCGTAGCAATATTATGAAGTTTACTCAGTTTGATAATGAACATGTTGCTCAAGCTTGGGAAAGAATGAAATCTATGGTAAAGAATTGCCCCACTCATGGACTGACTACTTGGATGATTATCCAAACTTTTTATGCAGGACTGAATTTTTCTTCAAGGAACCTACTTGATTCAGCTGCTGGAGGCACTTTTATGTCCCTCACATTGGACGCCGCATCAAAGCTACTCGACAACATGATGGTAAATTATTCCGAATGGCACACCGAGAGAGCTCCACAAGGTAAGAAGGTAAATTCTGTTGAGGAAACCTCTTCCTTGAATGATAAGATTGATACCATTATGGCTATGCTTGCTAATGATAGGACTCATGTTGATCCTAATAATGTTCCTTTGGCCTCTTTGGTTGCTCAAGAAGAGCAAGTTGATGTGAATTTCATTAGAAATAACAATTTTAATAACAATGCTTATAGGAACAATTTTGCTAGTAACAATTATAGGCCGTATCCTTCTACCAATGGTAATGGTTATGGTAACTCTTATGGTAATTCCTACAACAACACTAGGGCCGCGCCCTCCGAGCTTGAGGTAATGCTCAAGGACTTTATCGGTAAGCAAACTGCTTTTAATAAGTCTGTTGAGGAAAAGTTAGGCAAAATTGATATTCTTGCTTCTAAAGTTGATAGCCTTGCTCATGATGTTGAACTTCTGAAATTAAAAGTGTTTCCTAATGATGTGAATGTGAGCAATGTTGTTGCTGCCGCTAATGCTACCCAAGTTAGAATTGATGAAAATATTAGATTGTTAGCGGAATTGCATGCCAGGTGGGAAAGAGAAGATGAGATGGCTAGAGAGATGAAGGTATGTACTATTACTACCTCTAATGATGTTATTCCTACTAATAGCAACCCTCTTACTTTGATTGGTGTAGAGAAAACTCCCACTCCTTGTGTTAAAAAGCCTAAAACTGCCAAAACTTTTTCTCAAAAGAGTGCTGAAATTTTTCGGAGTGTAGGAGATGATAGCTCTATTTCTTTTAATGATTTTGATGTTGATGGCTGCAATATATCTGAAGTAATTTTGTTCTTGCAAAAGCTTGCTTTGACTCCCAATGCTAGTTCTTTAAATATTGCTTTTACTAAGCATATCACCAATGCTCTCATAAAGATTAGGGATGAAAAATTGAAGCAAAAAGCCTCTGTTCCCAAGAAGTTAGAAGATGGTTGGGAACCCATCATTGATATGCATGTTAATGGTTATGATTGCCATGCTTTATGTGATCTAGGTGCTAGTATTTCTATCATGCCTAGAAAGATTTATGACATGCTTGATTTACCACCGCTTGAAAAATGTTATTTTGATGTTCCTATTGCTGATGTTGCTAAGAAGAAACCTTTGGGAAGGATTAATGATGTTCTTATTGCGGTTAACAATAACCTTGTTCCCGTTGATTTTCTTGTTATGGACGTTGAATGCCATGCTTAATGTCCTATTATTTTGGGAAGACCTTTTCTTCGAACTGTAGGTGCTATTATTGATATGAGGGAAGGCACTATCAAGTATCAATTCCCACTAAAGAAAGGTATGGAACACTTTCCTAGGAAAAGAAAGAAATTACTTTTTGACTCTATTCTTAGAGCAAATTATGAGCTTGATGCTTCATCTATTGATATTACTTGATTCGCAATTTTCTGCGCCTAGCTCAAAGGCGTTAAAGAAAAGCACTCTTGGGAGATAACCCAATGTTTTCTTTTCAGTACTTTTTCTTTTATTTGAGTCTTGGAAGTCATTACTACTGTAATGACCGCTCCTTATCTTGTTTATTTCGTTTTTGTGCCAAGAGAAGCCTCTAATTTGAGTGAGGTAAAGATTTGGGGTTATTGCTGTCCTGAAACTGTTTTTGGTGCTGCACCGTAAAAATTCGTGAAAATTCTCTGTATATCTTTTGGACCTGCGATTTCTTGTGCATATGCCCCAGGTTATATCCAAACTTTTCTTAGTTGAACACTTTTTGATTTGAGCAACAGAAAATCCCTCAAAAATTCGTCCTTTGTCAGCTGTCCAGTTTTGACAGATTTCTGCCAATATTTGTTTTTGCCACTTTATCGCTTTCTTTTGAGTTTTTTTTATCATGGAACTCTTGTGGAAGTTGCTACAGTAGTATATACTTTATATGTGGTGGTTTTGGGTTGAAACCTGAAGCTAAAAGAGGTTGAATATATTTTATGCTTACACTAATGTTGCTAATAGAATTGTGTTTAGTTTTGTATGAAGGAAGTTTTCAAGTGTAGGGATTGGAGAATGATGAGATGAGTTGAAGAATGGACAAAAGCTCAAGCTTGGGGATGCCCATGCATCACCCCAAGAAATATCCAAGAAGTACAAGCGTCAAAGCTTGGGGATGCCCCCGAGGCACCCCTTCTTCATCGGCAAAAATCAGGTCACCTTTCAAAACACTATATTTTTATTGCTTCATGCACTATGTGTTTTTCTTGGAGCGTCAGTTGTTTTAGTTTTCTTAGTTTGTTTTGTTTGTTTGCTGCAATAAATGGTTGGACCCCAACAAATTTCCCTTTGGAGGAGATGTACTCGTTTTCATTTGCAAAGAACGCTCTAGTTTTCACTCTTATTAAAAATCGAGTGTTCTACTTTTTCTGCTACTGCTTTTGGTTTTCGTTTTCGCCTTGATTTGCGTTCAGATCTTGTCATATCTTTTCATCAAGGTGTATTTTTGCCTCTGATCTTTATTGGTTTTCATCAAAAGAGGTGTTTATAAAAATTTCAAATGGTGTTGGAAAAGAGAAAAAGCTTTGTGCAAAATAGTGGTACAAGAAGGAGCTTGTGTAGACTGCGGCTTAGGCTTTTTCATGTCATGCTTGATGTCTTTTTGATAGTATGCTTAGTGGTTTTGCTGTAGCATGACTTGTCTCAAATAACTGAGATTGCTTAATGAGCCTTTGAAAAATCATGCGTTGTTTTTATTGTATGGAAGCATTATTTTGGTTTTCTCCTTGATGCTTTATTTGGGTTGACTTGGCGCATGCTCACACATGTTAGACTCTTACAAAGTCGCCAATAGCCTTCATGATCATTTAGTTTTTGACTTTTGATGCCATCGTATGCTTCTTTTAATGTCGCTTTGCATGATTATGGCCATTATTGCTCTCTTAGTTGGTCGCTCCCAGTCTTTTGCTAGCCCTCGCCTTGTACTGAGTATGAGGTCTACTCGTGCATCCAACTCCTAAAAGCCAAAGTTTTCCAAAGTGTCCACCATACATACCTACTAGCAATTTGCTATTCCAAGTAAATTTGACTTGCTTTTATATTCTCTTCAAATTAAACTCTTACCAGTGTTATGCGAAATTCGGTCAGTAAAGCTCTCACGAACCGGAAGGCACACTTTACTTTTTCCTGTTCTTAAAAATTTGACATTGTGGTCTCTTATGTTGAGTTGTTATGCTTGCAAGTTGTAAGTTGGATTCTAGCCCAGCCATGCTGTCATGGGGCAAGCTTTCAACATTGCACTTCTTTTTGAGTTGATATCGTGATCTTTTGTTTATGGATGCCCGCTGTGTGAAATGAATTGGGAATCTTGTGAGGATCATGGAGTTTTTATATGTGTTAGGGAAACGCCGGGCCGCCAATCTAAGCCATGCATAATTCATGGTGGAAATTTGCAGCATACCCATGGTGAACATTCGACGACGCATCTCACAATAAAAAGCTAAACAATATAGCAAATAAAAGAGATGTCGAGGTGTTCATTGTCTGCTTGTCCTGTCATTTTGGTGTGGGCTTGTTCCATGTCATCGGGCACGGAGGTACCCCATTGGCGGTTCTCAATGATATGCATATACTTACAATGACAAGAGCCTTGTTTGGGACTCTAAGTAAATTAGCATGGTTTGGGTACTCGTATTCACGGGACACGAGGTTTTCAACTTATGATTTGTCAAGCATATGCATCATAACTGTTCTCGCATTAACTTTAACCATTCAAGATGCTTATGATGGGGGCAATGAGAGCTCAAAGCCGGTAAATACCATAATTTTTGAAGGTTATAAAACTTGCAATCACTGCTTCCCTCTGCGAAGGGCCTTTCTTTTACTTTTATGTTGAGTCACCACCTTCTTTCTTTATGCACCATTAAGAGAGCATAGTTGTCATTCTTAGTGTGATATGCATTGTCCCAAAGTTCATTGATTGACTCATATTGTTGGTTTCACTTGTTCTTAAATTATTTGTATCTAGTCACCCTCTTAAACTTTGAGGTGTCCTATGCATTTATGTTTTGCTCTCTTTGAAGGACAAGCTGAAAACCATTTGTATGTTTTTCCTTATGATTTGAACACACGTTTGACTTTCATTGTTTCATTATCATGATCTTTTGTTTGTGTTCATTTGCATGTTTACAACATGGTTGCTAAGTTCTTATTGTCATGATTATATCTTTCATGCCCATGTTTTAAGTTCTATTGATCCCAGCTCACCAATGCTTACATATATGATCAAGATTGTGTAGGTGCATGTCACCTCAAAAATTATTCTTTGTTATCACTTACCTACTCGAGGACGAGCAGGAGTTAAGCTTGGGGATGCTTGATACGTATCAAACGTATCTATAATTTTTGATGCTCCATGCTTGTTTTTACACCATTTGTATATTGTTTCGTTACACTTAGTGGCATTTTTATGCATTTTCCGGAACTAACCTATTAACGAAGTGCCACAGTGCCAGTTTCCTGTTTTCTGCTGTTTTTGTGTTTCAGAAGTGATACACAGGAAATATTCTCAGAATTGGACGAAACAAGTTCCTGAAGTCATATTTCACGGGGAAGCTTCCAGACATCCGAAGACCTGACGGAGTGGGGCCACGTGGGCCCCAGACACAGGGGTGGCGCGACCACCCCCCTGGCCGCGCCAGCCCCGTGTGAGGGGGCGTGGTCCCTCCTCTGACATCGCCCCTTCGCCTATATATACCCCTTGACGAGAAAAACCTAAGGGCCCGATCAGTTTTCCAGAATACATCGCGATCCGCCGCCGCCGTCGACCCGAAGATCGGGAGGGTCCAGAAGCTCTTCCCGGCACCCTGCCGGAGAGGGGAATCGCCACCGGAGGTCTTCTTCATCGCCATGCTTGCCTCCGGAGCGATGAGTGAGTAGTCTACCTTGGACTATGGGTCCATAGCAGTAGCTAGCTGGTTGTCTTCTCCACCATGTGCTTCATGTTTAGATCTCATGAGCTGCCCTACATGATTGAGATCACCGTTATGTAATTCTATGATGTTGGTTTGTTGGGATCCGATGAATATTGGTGTTTATGATTAAGTTGCTGTACTGAATTATATCTTTTGTTATCTCTATGTTGTTTATGATCTTGCATGCTCTCCGTTGTTAGTAGCTATCTTGGCCGAGTAGTTGCTAGTGACTCCAAGAGGGGGTATTTATGCTCGATAGTGGGTTCATGTCTCTATTTCACCTGGGGGTGTGACAAAAACCTCTAAGGTGGTAGATGTGCTGTTGCTACTAGGGAGAAAACAACATTCATATGCTCGAGGGCATATGCTTTGTTTACATTACACACTTTGCTTAATGCAATTATCTGTTGTTCGCAACTTAATACTTCTAGGGTGTTCGGATGATATCCCCGGGGGTGGATTATTAGTCATAGATGCAGTTGGATGGCGGTCTATGTATTTTGTTGTAATGCCCAGAGTGAATCTCATAGTGATCTTCTTGACATATCACGTTATCTTTATTCTATCAATTGCCCAACTGTAATTTGTTTACCCAGCATGTTATTTATCTATGGAGAGACACCACTAGTGAACTGTGGACCCCGGTCCTATTTTAATCATATTGCAATCACCTGTTTACTTTTCCCGCACTGTTTACTTTACTCGCATATTACTACTGTTTTCCACTCGATACACTCATAACCTTTGTTTCAAGCAAACCGGTGAGATTGACAACCTCATCGCAAGTTGGGGACAAAGTATTTGTTTGTGTGTGTGCAGGTTCCACAAACACCTTCAGTCGTCATCGTCTCTCTTCTCCTGATCGATAAACCTTGGTTTCTTAACTGAGGGAAAACTAGCCGCTACACTCATCATACCTTCCTCGTGGGGTTCCCAACGGGCTGGTCATCACCACGCACAAGGACTTACTGCTCCCACGTCAACTAAACGCCACAGTCTTTTCTGGCGCCATCACAAAGGTGAGTTTTGGTGTCATCTAAATTTTTGAATTTCAAATGGCATATGTAACAGATTCAAACTTTGGCAGAATATTAAATAGGGTTCCAAGTTGATTTTGGTTTCAAACCTTATTGTATTTGAGTCTTTGTAACTGGTTCTTGGTTGTGGTGGAGAGATGCATGAGGGTATAGTTCAAATATTGCTTAATATAGAAGGGCAAAGTGGTGTAGTCAATAATATTTTGAAGATAGCTTTTCTTATCTTTCCGATTCAGGGTTTTGTGTTTCTTCTTATTTTTTTAAGGTTTTAGGGCGGAGCTTGCGATTGATACTTCTTTTCTGTTTTCTTGCTCTTTGTTTGTGAGCACTTGACTTTACTTATTCTTAGAAAACTACTTAAATCATTTTAGCATACACTCATGCAAAGGTTTAAATAAATAGAAAACAAATTTTAGTCAAGTAATCATTTTTAAATAGAGGTTTATTTGGTCTTCATAAATTGTCTAAGAAATCCGGGGAGGTTTTAGAGATAGGTTTTCAAAGGGTTAATGTTTGGAAGCAAGTGGCAGTTTGAGAATATTGGAAAATCTTCATTTGAGGAAAAGAAAGATAATTTAAAAAATGGGATCTTTTTATTCTACTCCTTTAAGAACAAATCTAGGGGTCTTGACAAAGGGTTTCACTCTCTTTCCAAATATTTTCTTTTTGGATGGTTTAAATTGTTTGGCTCAAAGGATTTGTTTTAAAACCTTTCTCATATTCTCTCTTTTTTTTTTGAAGCATGGGAGCAAATGCTCAAATTCACCAGTTTTAAAAGACAAGAAATTAATCTTGTATTCAAAATAAAAGTTTTTGTTGGCTCCAAAATTTGGTATTTTAATAATTCCATTTATTTCTATTTCCCAAAATTTGGGTTGTTACAATCTTCCCCCCTTAACAGGAATCTCGTCCCGAGATTCACAAGTTAAGATTGAGACAGATTGAGAAATTGGATCACCAGATGAGAGATAGGTAAGTGGATATTTATTCCTATGGAAATAAGGATTGGGTACACCCAAAATGTGATAAGACCATACGGGCCAAAAACACATCGTCATCAATCACATAGCAATTTCAACAAACAATCACACTTTCAAAAACAAAAATCTTCTGGGTTTAAACCATAGTCTTTCATTAAAAAGGGTCTTGCGGTCTCGTTCTCATTTTACAAAGAGATCAACTAGACTACTTGTACCAAACTAAGCTGACTAAGGCTTCTTCTTTATGTGGCTCTAAAAGCTTGATCCAACTTGTTCATACTAACTTAGTAGCTAAGTGCAACTTCGGGGTACTTGTTGGGTGGTTCCTGATGGTTGATTTTTCTTCTGTTTGTGCCTTTGGGTTGGAAGAGTTGCTTGATGGCATTCTGGATAGGTTTCTTCCTTCTCTTGTGGATGTTGAGGCTGTAGAGTCCTTTGATACTACCTTTAAGAATGATGGGGTTTTGGGAACATGCACCAGGTGAGAGGGCAAATATTTTTAAAATGTTCTCATGCGGGGTTGACATTTTGCAGGGTTTATTTTGGGCTAGAAAGACCAAAACATTTTGAATAAACATGTTGTTGGGATGGCGGCTACATGTTGTCGGAGGGCATATGAGCAACACATCTTAAAACAAATCAATCATTCGAACACACAAGGAACTAAGTACACTTAGTAATCGTAAGGTAAGGGTAGCTCAATCAAAACGAGTAAGCCTTTCCTATAATTCTTATTGGTTTGGGTTGCTGAGTCTTCATCATTTCTGACCACCATGATTTGATCTTGAAGTCTTTATCTTGAAGAGTGGCCTCTTGTCAGAAGATTTCTGGGAAGTTTGAATATTTGTCTCTCTTTTGATGGGAGCAGTCATGGTTGACATCAGAGGTTGACGCCTTGAAAAATATTGAGTCCCTAGTCCTTCGGTCTTAGGTCGGTATGTCGTCCATAGTATATATTTGAATTAGATGAGGAATAGAGTAAAACAATTTTTTTTTTAAATGTAATCAAAGAGGTTCATAAAAAGAAAATTCTTTGCCAAGATATTTTGAGAGCATAAGTGGAGAGGATAAGATATTTCAAGTGAATAAGATGACGGCATAAGATTGGCTTTGGATACCAAAGCAAATAAGTTTCTTTTGTGGAAATAAGTGTTTTTCCAAAATATTACTTTCTTAGCTAACGACCATTCTAACTAAGGTCTCTTAAGGTCATGATAGTCCTGATACCAAACTTGTGATATCAAAGGTATCATTTTCTAATGACCATGCTAGCTAGGGTTTCCTAGAGTCAGCCTAGGCTCTGATACCAACTTGTAACACCCCCGAATTTATAACAAATTCGAAGTGCCCGTTATATAATCCATCACAATCCCAGAATCATTGTTGTGATTTACATAACGTAGTTGATATCACAGTCATAGCTATTAATAGTAAATAAAGGGGATTACATAGGTGGTCGCACAGACCAAACCTTACATTACATCAACATGCAGCGGAATAACACTTTGGGTCCATATTATCAAGCTTCAACCGCACAGGCAAAGCGGACAGTAGGAAACGAGCCTAATTCGCAAAGTCGTCAATGAGTCCTTCCCTCTTGATCTTGCTCCTTCAAGTCTGGCCAAGTTAATAGCCAGGGACACAGCCATGAGTACATTGGATGCACTCGCAAACCATCTCATAAATAAATGAAAAGGGAAATGCATGGCTCATATAGTGGACTATAGCTCTAAGTTTATTTGCAAAATGCTAGCTTTTTTTTCCCAAGAGAGTTCATTAAAAGAGAAGAAAATTTAATTCTCTACATTGGAACTAAAGAGGAACTTCAAGTGTTGGTCACCTTCACCGTTCAAGTCAAATCATTCACCAAGTTCACCGTAAGTTATTATCATTCTTGACAAAAGTCAAGTACAGCTCGCCAACTGTCCATGACCGCGGACGCGGCTATTCGAATAGTTTTGAAACCTCTGCAGAGGGGTACACTTTACCCACAAGATTCGATACATCTGCCGGGAGAAATCCACGGATCGTCATACACCAAGTATGCGAGGTTCAGATAATCAAACAAACTCTTTCACTTGTTCACTCTAGTATAGGATCCTTTCCTAGAGCCCGAGACCCGGACATCTCCGTTTTCGGCGTCTCTAGTTTTGCCCGTTACAGGATGCTGCATGAATGGAAATTTCCACCCGGTTCGGAAGTACCCGCGCACGGTGCACTTCTATAAAGGATGATACAAGGTCTCCCATACTAGGGTAAACAAGCTACGGACTAAGCCCCTTCCCATTTAGGGGTAATGTGGTCGTACGGTATGGTTGGCTCACATAGTACATAACTTATTATCATTTCAAAAATACATTCCATAGTCCTTAGTCAAGATTATTTTCTTTCGGAAAGCCATCAAGTATGAGTAGTCTCCCAATTCAAGCGTTCAAGTTCAAGTCACCATGTTCAAATAGGTTTCCCCTATAGATGACTTCAATTTTATTAGCGACTAAGCAACTACTATGAGTGATGCTACAACTAAGGGGATATTGGATAAACTTAGTTGATGCTCTTGTTAAGCAAGATATCACTACACAATTATTGTTCTACTCTAGCAATTCAATCATGCAATTTAATTTAGAAAGCAAGTAAATATGCAAGTTGAAATCTAGGTATTTGATTATGATTCCAAAGATGGCTTGCCTTGGTTGGCAAAGTCAAAATAGTCTTCATCTTCATCTTGGGTTGATTGATCTCCATCTCCATTTCTTGGTGGACTTCGGGATCCATTCTCCTTACTCTCTTTATCGTCTAATCGTTGAAAAATAAATACATACAATCACCAAACATTTCACAAACCACACACATTCAACAATCAAGGATACTAGGGTAAGGAAAGTTATCTAAGAATGCTATGGAGAGTGGCTTAAACTTAATTGAGTTCATATAGAGGGAATTATCACTTTGTTGAGTTAAGTGAGGATTGAATTTACTTTGAATCGTGAAATATCTCTTGGAAGTCCTTATTGACCATGGTCATAGCCCACAAGTAGATATTCAAGATTATGATTCAACCAAAGAGGATTCATAGGATTTAGAGTATTTTTCTTTTATTGAAGCCATTTCTAGTTTGCAAGTATTTAGTAATCAAGTTTGAATCTATAAGTACAATCTATTAATCCTAGTTGACTTGTATTAGGGGTTATGGATTAATATTTAGAAATGTGTTTGATTCACATTGGTTTCATATCATTTCTATTTATAGGTTTTATCTTATCATTTTCCTAAGTTAGCAATGCTTATTTAGCCAATAGTAAATAGCCGTTAATTTAAAAGGTTAAAAATTTAATTCTAATTTCATAAACATATATATATTACTTTTTGGGAATTATGAGAGTTGGATTCATGGTAATTTGAATTTTCTTTGATTTGATATAATTTTTTTCTAGGATTGAAATACTCCTCTTTTGTAATTTTTGCTGGATTGAAAATATAATTATAAATGGGTTGAAAACACTTCAAGAGGCTAGATAGAGTTTATTGCTTTCCAATGATATTTGATTTTCTAAATTCGGAGCCCTAAATCTCTAAGAATTTGCAATTGAAACTTGCAGTAATTGTACAAATATTAAAATGGTTCGCTATATAAAAAAAACTAAGTGGACCGGAATTAAAATGGTCTTGTGGGCCGACGTGGGAAAGAAACCGGCCGGCCCAGCTAGGGTTTTCTGGGCGCACAGGGGAGAAAAAAAACATACCCGACAGGTGGGGCCCGGCAGTCAGGACTAACCGAAGCGGTACGCATCGGGTCTTCTTCCTCGCTACAGGAACTATGCTCACCGGAGGGGGAGAGGAACGGCGCGGCCGGGATCTCGCAGTGGAGGAAGAGAGGGGCGACGGCGAAGGTCTTGATCGGTGGAGGTACACTTCGTCCATCGCTTGGCACCAGCGGCAGCTCGAGGGAAGCAGGGGTTCGCCGGGGCTCGCAGGTGGCCACGGCGACAGCACGGTGGCGGCGAGCTCGAGCAAGACAGAGCCGAGTCAAGGGATGTTGTCTAGGATGGAGATAGGATTGGAGCGCTTCTTTTCTCTTAAGAATGGCGGGATTTTATAGGGTGCATAGGGAGAACGGAAGATGGCCAGTAGGGTGGTGTGCGGGGAGAGCATCGCTGGGGAGCTCGAACTAGGAAGAGGGAGATCAAACAAGGATGTCTGAGAGGTTGCGGTGGATGGTGTGAGTCTCCTACGCAGGTCAGGTCGGGCTTAAATAGGCTCGGGAGGCTGGGCGCGGGGTGCGTCCAGTATGGGCTCGGCATGGTGGTCACCGGCGTGCTTCCGTGGGCACAGTGGCTCTGGCGCGGCGTGGGCGTGTCCGGCGGTGTTGTGGTGACGTTGGGGACGTGATGGCGCAACAGTATGACGAGGGAGAGAGAGGGGAGCAGTGGCCATGGTGAGGTGACCGGCGGTGCCTTTGTCCGTCCTTCTTCGTCGTGGCTCGGCTCAGAGAGGGCAGGGGATGGCGGGAGACGGGTGAGGGGACGCAGGGCACGGACTCGGGAGGGAGTGGGCGTGCAGGAAAGGGCCTGAACTCCCCTGTTGATCAACAGTTGCAGCAAGTGGACTGAACGCCTGCTAGGTGTTTGACGAAATACCCGTAAGAAACAAACTTTTGAATTTTGGAAAATTTCCAATTGATTGAGTCATAATGATGGATAAGGAGTCTGGGAATGTGTTTGTTTGGTCCAGAGGTGAGTTTTGGTTTCATCTAATTTTTTGAATTTCAAATGGCATATGTAACAGATTCAAACTTTGGCAGAATATTAAATAGGGTTCCAAGTTGATTTTGGTTTCAAACCTTATTGTATTTGAGTCTTTGTAACTGGTTCTTGGTTGTGGTGGAGAGATGCATGAGGGTATAGTTCAAATATTGCTTAATATAGAAGGGCAAAGTGGTGTAGTCAATAATATTTTGAAGATAGCTTTTCTTATCTTTCCGATTCAGGGTTTTGTGTTTCTTCTTATTTTTTTAAGGTTTTAGGGCGGAGCTTGCGATTGATACTTCTTTTCTGTTTTCTTGCTCTTTGTTTGTGAGCACTTGACTTTACTTGTTCTTAGAAAACTACTTAAATCGTTTTAGCATACACTCATGCAAAGGTTTAAATAAATAGAAAACAAATTTTAGTCAAGTAATCATTTTTAAATAGAGGTTTATTTGGTCTTCATAAATTGTCTAAGAAATCCGGGGAGGTTTTAGAGATAGGTTTTCAAAGGGTTAATGTTTGGAAGCAAGTGGCAGTTTGAGAATATTGGAAAATCTTCATTTAAGGAAAAGAAAGATAATTTAAAAAATGGGATCTTTTTATTCTACTCCTTTAAGAACAAATCTAGGGGTCTTGACAAAGGGTTTCATTCTCTTTCCAAATATTTTCTTTTTGGATGGTTTAAATTGTTTGGCTCAAAGGATTTGTTTTAAAACCTTTCTCATATTCTCTTTTTTTGAAGCATGGGAGCAAATGCTCAAATTCACCAGTTTTAAAAGACAAGAAATTAATCTTGTATTCAAAATAAAAGTTTTTGTTGGCTCCAAAATTTGGTATTTTAATAATTCCATTTATTTCTATTTCCCAAAATTTGGGTTGTTACAATCACCTTTGGGCTGCTGCTTACTCATGGAACCCATATTTGTTTGACAAAAATTGGGTTGCAATGGAGACATCAAAGCCAGCTGCAATTGCATTTGTAAGGAAGTGGCACAATAGGTTGTGGTCTAGGAGTCAGTTCTCGACCTTATGCGAGGTTGACTCTGTAACCAACAACTTGGCAGAGTGTTTTAACAATTGGATCAAGCACAATAAATCCTTAAACTTGGACGACTTCATGGACAAGGTGCGGCAGTTGCTTATGATCATGCGGAACTGAAGAAGAACCATGGCAAAGAAGTTGGATGTATTAATTCTGCCCCACATAATTAAGAGGCTGAATGCATTGACTAGATAATTGAACTTGGAGGTGGTACAAAGCTTAGGCTGCTTATAGTGGGGAGTAACATATACTAGTGACATGCAGATGTTACTAGTCTATGTTACTACCTTCATAGTGGAGAATAACATATGTGTAGTGTTATGGAAGATCTTATTTATTATGTTATAGACTCATTATGTATTGGGATGTATGATGTTACAGTAACATAATATGTTACCACACCACTCTCTTTCCTCATTTAATAGCATGCTATGCCATTAAAATACATTGGAATATGTGATGTTACTAGCTATGTTACTTCCACTATGAGTAGTCTTAGAGGAAGTGGCTGAAGTTACCGCATTAGGAGGCAGCGGCTTTAGGTTTGTTGTCAACTTGCAAGAGAGAACATGTTCTTGCAGACAATGGCAAGTTTCTAGCCTTCCTTGCAAGCATGCTCTTGCATCCATAACATCACTTAGCAGTGCACATATACAGAACTTTGTTGGCATGTATTACTCAGTTGACAAATTTAGAGCAGCTTATGCCCAACTAATCCCTGCTATGCCTGACAAGCCCAGTCGCCTGAATCTGACCATGGGTTCTTCATGCATCCACCACTGTTAAAATAAACAGCTGGTAGGCCTAAAACGTAGAGGTACAAAGGTACGAGTGAGAAGAAAAGAAAACCAGGCAAACACTTATGCCCTATTTGTAAGGACTATGGCCATCATTGGCACAATTGTAAGAAAGGTAACCCTGATGACATTGTTGCAATGATGGCAGTAAGGTAATGTGGATTTAGTGTTCTTGTATGATATCACTTTTTGTATTAGTTATTTTCTGCCTAACTATACATGTTAACTACATTTCTCGTTGCTCATGTAGAGAACCGCCAAAGAAGAGGACGAAGACCAGCAAAGCAAATGACTCAGCCATTGTGCCTTGTGTGGATGGACCACCCACAAGGATGAGTTTTCCACCCAAGTTAGCAACTTAGTCAACCATTTCTTTTCATGAATACATAAAACTGAATTTGAATTCTAAGTAGCTTGCTTTGTCATAGTCAAACGGTGGAAACTATAACTATGAAAGAGAAAAACGATGTAAACACTAGTGCTGGATCATATAAAAGGTAATTAGAACTAGTTCTGATTTTAGTGTAAATTAAATTGAAACTTGTTTTTTTTATCTAATTGCTCTCTTCTCATTATAGCCATAGCTTGGAAAATTCAAAGAGCAAAAAGAGAGAAAAAGGCAACTCCGGATCTGGAGGATCAAAGAGGTAGTGTTTCTACTGTTAGTTCACATGTTATATTCTCTTGTTTTTGTATTCATAATTGCTGCAATACATGCATGACTGAAGGTAAAAAGTGGCTCAAATCAACCTGAGCCTATTCCCATCGAGCTTGATATGCCCAGCGAGAAAACAGATGTTCTTGTCAAGGTATCAAAGAAGAAAAAGAAAGAGAGTATTGATAAGCTTCCTAAGGTACCACTTGACAGCCCATGAATGGGCACTAGAAGCAAAATGTTTAACCCTGCTAGCCCCACAATGAGCACAAGAAGCAAAAAGAGTCTCAGTTTGTGATTCGCATGCCTTATCTTGCTGTTTTGGTTACTTTTGGGAGATCTCTACTTTTGGAGCATGGCTGTGCCGATCATGCAATGTCTATATATGTGATGTATGTGAACCTGGACTATGTTGTAAATGGAGTACTACTGCTATGAGATCTCTAGTACTATATGTGGTGACTTTGAACCTAGACGTGTTCTATTTGGACTACTGGTGTTATATGTGGTGAATGTGAACCTTCCTGGATGATTATGGTACTTGTATATGCTATATGATGAATTATCTATGTATATTTGTGCAGAGATATGGTCAATTTATAGGGGAGGTTCTGCCCAATTTTTGAATTTTAGAAACAAAATCTGATTATGAAGTTTTCGAATAAACTGTTCAGTGATCTGCCCAATTATTGAAGTTAGATTTATCAAATAGGTTAGAATATTGTGTTCTTTTGTCCTGTAGAGTTTTTTTGGTCACATAATTCATCAGGGGCAATTGAGTCTTTTCATGTTTATACTTAACACCGTTAGTGCATACAATGAACTAGAGTGTCATTTTAGGAAACAAATTTAGACCAATGGTCAAATTGGTAAGAAATTTTTTTGTAGGATAAAAAAGGGAAGCAGATTTTAAGAGAGTGTAAAATAAGGAATTCTCTCCATATATATATATATATATATATATATATATATATATATATATATATGGGTTAAGGTACATATAGTCAATTGGTGTACCATCAACCATGTTTCCTAGATCAACAACTAAGAGTTAAATCAAACATACAATGGTAATGTTGAGTGAAGAAAGACTACATGCGCACAGGTGGAAAGCACCAGCACTGAAGAAAGAAGCACCGCCTGATGCACATCACAACACACAAGAAACAGAGTGTTGAATTGGTTTATATGATAATATATGGAGGACTGCTTGTTGGTGTAGCAAGAAGGAAGCTACCTCAACTTGTTAAGCTGGCAGTGTGATACCGATCGATGTGAAATTATTTCCTTTTGTTTATTGTTTTGGTGTGAGGAGGTAGTTCCTCACCCATTTTCCTTTGGTTTGTTTATTTATTTATCTAACAAAAAGTAATTCTATTGCTTTCTCAAAATCCAGGTAGAAATTTGATGTGAAGCTTAATGACATGAGAAATAGTACTCCAGACGTCTTTAACTACTTTACAAAAATTTCTGTCATTACTCATTAGGTTTTGAGGATTTTGTCATCACGTTCAAAGTTGTTTTAGTACGTCCAAATTCGTTGAATGAAGTAAGCTTGTCTGGCTTTCCTCACCCGGAGGCCCAGGCCCAATATCATATCGTAGTAAGTAGTAACGCAGCCCATTCGCACTGCTATGACTGCTCTCACTCTCGATTCAGCTCCCGTGTTTAGTCCCACCCCGCTCGCGGAGACGGAAGCGGTCGCCAGCAGCTCTATAAGAGGGCGCCCAGGCCGCACTAATGAAGGCACGCAGCTGCGTGGTGAGCACAAAGCGAACTATTCTTTCGCCTTTTACTAAAGAATACCGTGTGCACGCCATAATAAGCAGCATACGCTTATTTTTGAAGGGTTCCTTCCTTTATAGGAAGGGTCCCACAATTCAGTCCAAGAAAATTTACAATGATGACATTGGTTCCACCCGTGTTTGTTGAATTACAGTTCATCATAATATAACTGCTTTAAAACGCATAAAAGCTACTCTCAGTGACAGGCAATTCATTTCTGGCAAAGCAGTTATGAAGTTCTTCACCAAGCGCAACCGTAGAAGCATCAGTAACTGAAAGAGCAGAAATGAGTGGTTTCGTCTCGGATGCGTCTCTGGTCTACTCCGAGCGCTCCTTATGGTCACAACCAGACCTCTTGTGAACTGCATCACGGACAGATCACATTTGGCTGATTTAATCATGTAAATTGCAGTGGTGTAGACTACTTCCAGATACAAGTAATCGGGTGCTTCACACCCTGTACTTACCTTCCAAGAGTTTCCCAGGGCAATGCTAATGTAGGTAGGTACCAAACGGCATCAAAGGAGTGTACAGCTCAAATGCATTGGTATCCTGAATTATAGGATAGCGTTCCTCCTACTGGTTCAGTTATTCTTGCCCTGTGCAAGAAAGGAAAATATAGGAAATATGCATGTTATGAGACTTCACATTATGCAAATTTCGCAGGACCCTGTCAACAAAGCTTTGCCCTGTGCAAGGAAGGGAGCAAGATGACCTTTCAGTTTGTTCCTCACATACTGATAATGGTTGGCTGCTGACATGAAAGTAATACTGAGGGTACTTTGAGTGAGGTCTAGCTTTGCTAATTTTCCAAATATCATTTGTAAAATAATATCGAATTAAGTTGCAATCTTACATTGCTCTGCATAAACTCAGAGCTTGAACCAAGAAACTTGTCTCCATATGCTCCAAGTCCAGTATGGTGGGTCTAGCTCCAGCAGCAAACAAGAGACTCAAAAAGACACTCTCGAGAGGATTTGTTGTGTATTTGCAGGCCTACCTACCCAGATCGCTACTCCTTGCAGCAATCTGAACAGTAAGAGAAAAATGCATTCAGAACAAATTTTAAAAGGTAGTACCTTCCAACTGAGTTTTGATGAGGGTTTCTTCAGCGGAGAGCCTCCCTTGAAAGATGTGAGGTAAAATGTTCCCTTGATTCCGTAGTTTTTAGACATTTCGAAGTTAGATTTATGATAAAAGAAATATGGCAACCAATTAAACTGGAAAAGCTTTGGCCTTTGATCTAGATTGCTTATGAAAGCATGCCTAAAAAGCTTATGAAATTGTGGTCTGTAAACATTTTTCAATTTAGCAAGGTACAATATTTACACTCAAACATGAATGAATTCTAAATAGGAGCTTGCATCTTACCATGTGAAAAAAGATATAAATGAAAAAATAACTAAATATGTGACAAAGCAATTTTTATATCCTAGTTTATTATCCTCAAGAAACGCACAACATTGTCAAGAAAGGGCTAGACCGGTACACTAATTTCCCCCCCCCCCCCCAAATAATATGATAATCCAAAACATCAAACGCACACACCTCTTTATTTTTCCAATCACGAAAAATGAGTAGAATTTATACAATAATCACAACATGCCATCTATATTTGAATAGGAAACAGAATGAACTAAGAAAATGGGGCAGCGATGCTATCATAATCACAACACATGGTGTGTATGAACAGAAAAGTGTGCTTGTTTTCCATTTTTATCCCATCAAGCAGAACTTGCAGCTCACTTGTATTGTCCTTCAAATAGGCACGACGGTACAGCATATTGAAATAATTACATAATTCATTAATAAATGGTAATACTATTTTAGGAAGTTCAGCTGCAATGATAAATTCAAGAAAAAATAAGGACTCCCATGAAATTTTATAGTTACTCACAAAAACATGTCCAATGGAGTGTGCAACACTCATCAGCATCACCTGCAACGTGCCTCAGGTAGTACTTGATGCTATCGCTCATGATATCCTGCAACACAAGTTTGACATGCAATAGATAAGTGGTGTACTATGGTACGATATTGACAAAAGAACTCATGAACAATTTCCTGTTTTCAGTTGCTAGCAGTAACAGCCCTTCCCTGTTGTATAAAGAGGAAACTGCTTTGAAGAATAAGAATTGATTTCATATGGTACATTGTTCAATATCCTATTTTCATATGGTACATCTGTTGTTATCATCTGCAGTAAAGATCATATTACAATTAGTTCCAGTTTAACCTAGTTTTGAATTCTAATCTGTGGAGGCTTCGTGTATCGCCCAATGACAAAAGGTGTTTTGGTTTTCGATGGTCGAGGTCAGTCACTAACAAGGCGAGTGCGGGAAAAACACACATTTTAAACACACATTTTATTATCAGCTATATATATGTGAAGTTCAATCTTGCTGAGCTTATAAGTAACAACATGGAAAATGATCATGTACTACATACATACACTACCTACACTGCCTCCTCTGCTAATTCAAGAGCAATGAATTGCCGGTAACAATATCATCATATGCTATGCTATACAAGATCTTCTTCTATACAAGAACAATTCATATATATGTATGTAGTCTGTGAACAAAACTATGTATATATATGTATATATGCCAATGGATCGTTGAGAGCTTTTAGATTCAGTCAACTAGAAGAAGGATTTGGTCGCCACACGGTCTTCTGCGCAAACAGAAGGCCTTCCTTGTCCTGGGAGTACGACAATCGGACCTCCCAGTGCAACGACTTGACGATCGACTCCACCTCGCTTATTGTCTCCGTATCATCCCTAACAATCAGCCTCCCTCCTGGCCTCACTATCCGATCCACCTCCACAATCACACCCAACAGTTCACACCTACAACAGCAACATTTCTAGTCTTGTTATATCCACCAAGATAATAAAATGGTCCTCATGCATATATTTGCTAAGACATTTGCTCATTCATGACAGCTTTCATGTCGTGTCAGTTTATCTGTTGACAAGAACATTACCTCTTCTTAACCTTGGAGAAGAGATGGTTCGCGTGCACGAGATCGTAGCTTCTCGGGTAGGTGCTAAACGACTCGCACCAGTCATGGTACATTCCAAACAGCCCGCGCTCGAATATGATTGGGAGTGTGTCAGGCGACTCGATTGGAACTACATTCATGACCCACACCTTCATGTTTCGCAAAGCCGCTGCAAACCTGCATCAGGAAGCGGGTGCCAGGAACTCATGTCATGCACTCGTATGATGAGTTTTTCTGCACGTATACTTGCGAAGAACAGTTCAGGTAAATGCTGCTAACATAGACTAACTACAGACTGGATGGCAGAAGAATTTTCTTTCTTTTCGGTGCTGGAAAAGAATAATGATGATATGCAGTCTTACCCTCCGTATACAGCTTTCATGTCCATAACGTTTCTGACAGCAGACCAATCAATACCAAAGCCTTCCATATAAGAATTGCGTATGACCCGCTTCCAGTGCTCGTAGTCTGCTTCAAAATCCTCAGGAGCAGGCTTTCCATACACTCCAGCCTCTGAACTGTTCAGCCAGTAAGGTGGTCTTTCCACCCTCAGTGGCCAGTCTTCTGGCCACCGTGAACCACGGTTGGTGGGGTCTGTGGTCAATTTATGCATACAGGGCTGCAATGAAACATTCCTAGAAAGGGAATAAGAGAACACACGAACCTAACATTAGGTACAAGACCTGGGGATCAGCATCATAGAAAAAACCTGTTGAGAACGAGAACAACACTTACCAGGCAGCATCAGGATTGTCATATTCTCCACACAGTGGAGGGTTTGCAGCAGATCTTGCGTCATAGCAGTGGTTGTCCATTGGCTTTTGGAAAATTGCTACACCCTTTTTATTTATGCTCTCCTTCACTTTATTCACCAATTTCCAGCACATTGACCTTGTTAGAGCAGACATCGCTGGCAAAGTGCAAAACAAAATAGATATTAGACAGGTAATTTGCCATTCGGTTGCAACAGTGAGTTGATCTGGTCATGGAATTTACCTTCCCATATCTCGACATCTTCCGGCAGTTTCTGGTATACAGGAGTTGCAGACCACACAAAGTAACCACCAGGCCGTAACAGCCTGTTTAATTCTAGCAAGAGCTTACCACCTGCCAGCCAGATAACACTCAGTGTCGAAGATAAAAGCACCTAAGTTTATGGTATTGTACAAGAAGAGGCTGGATGTAACAGAAAGTACCTTCAATATGCCATGGTACCCTACAGCGTGCACAATGAACAACATCAAAGACCCCGCCAGGAAACGGGAGCCTTTTCGTGCCCATAACCGCTGATATGGCAGGGATTCCTCTCTCGAGAGCAAACTGCACCTGAGCCTCATGCTCATCTTTAGGTGCAAAGGACATAGTAAGCACATCTCTGTCGAACAGGTATCCTCCAAAGCTAGCAACTCCGCAGCCCACGTCTAAGATTACACGGGTTCGTTTTCCCCATGCCACATCTTTCTTTGCCTGTGTAGTAGCATCACACATATCAAACAAAGAACACCAATTTTTAACTACATTGAATTCCTAAATCCAGTGCATCATCCTTTTTCCTAGGGAAATTATTCTGCTCCATTACATCTGGTCTGGAACCTTAGACAACATGTAGGGAATCATAGTTATGCATAACTAAGTTATGAAGAAATTTGTGCACGGCACCTACTCAACTAATCATTAGCATTATCTGACCATGGCATGCCTATAGTAGCTTAATATGTACAAATTATTGCAAAAACCTTTTTCACAATGCACAGGCTCCGAACTTATCAACTTGCAGTAAAAATATGATGTTGAATGGTAACAGTTTGAATGTTACCTGCTGAATGAAATCTATGTAATGCAACGCACCCCGCTTGAACTGAGTCCCACCTCCCGGAAATATCAGATGCTCCCCAGAGACATTCACCCAGTTCTGGTGCCCCTTGAACTCCACCAACTGAGTATGGGGGACATTGTTGTACCATATCTGCACCAAGCGAAACCTCAAGTAAACCAACCATGTCTGTCTGCACATAACTGAACTCACTCACGCATTAACAGCAGAGAATTTCTGAACCTGATCTCGGCTCTTCGGCCACCTTATCGGGCTCCGGTACCCCTTGGGAAGAGGGACGAGGCAGACCGGAGGCTCCTCAGGGCAATGCCGCTCCCTGTGCTCATAGTGCTCGTCGTGCTTTAGCTTCCTGATGGCCTCCACGTTGTCGAGGCACGGGATGTAGTCGGCTCCAGCCTCGGTGGCACAGAGCTTCCAATTGTCGGTCATCGGGACACCCGACACCGCCGTGGCGGTCTGCTCCTTGTCCTTGGTCACCGTGTCGGACTTGGCGGCCTGCGTGTGCCATGGCGCCTGATCTGTGGCTGTCTGGTTGAGCAGCTCCGCCTGGCTTGCATCAGGGAACACCTCGGCATCCTTTTTCGACTCCTGCTCCTGATCATCCGGCTCCGCCTTCGGATCTGTCACATTCTGTTCGTCAGGATTGGTTTGCTCTTGATCCCCATCCGGCTTCTCCACCTTGGGATCTGTCACATTCTGTTCGTCAGGATTGGTTTGCTCCCCATCCGGCTTCTCCACTTCGGGATCTGTCACAATCTGTTCCTCAGGCGGCTGATTTGTTCTCTCTGTGGGCTCTGCGACGGCGTCCTGTCTCGCCGCAGGAGGCTCCTCCTGCTCATCGGCGCTGTCTTCTCTGACGACGGTGGTTGCGTTCCCACCCGCCGGGGCTGCGTCTGGTTCCGTTCCACCGGCAGAGGTGGGGCGGCGGGGCAATGGGAACGCCTGGAACGGGGAGAACTCGGCGGGGGAGACGAGCGTGGAGGAGACCATCCAGACGCCAACCAGGCAGAGCCCGACGAAGACGGCGACGCTGGTGGCGGAGCAGTATGAGGAGGAGGCGGCGGCGTGCTGCTGCGGCTGCCGCCGGACGACGTCGATGCGCGTCTGCCCGGGCGCCATTGATTCCTGGATCCGAACTCAAAGATTACCAAGAAATCGATTCAGAATTGCCAGGGAATCGAGCAACATGAGGGAGAAGGGGAAGAATCTGACAGAAAAAAAGGCTCCTGTCCTTGGTTGCGAGGAAAAAACATATTAGCATGGAGTACAATTATTTTGGACAAGCCTACAACTTCAATTATTGGATTATCTTCCCAACAATTATTGGAGGTTTGGCCTAGTGGTTCACATTGTATTACCTTCCCAATGACAATGTGGTGTAGGTGCCAAATCGCATCAAAGGGATGTACAGCTCAGGTGCATGTGCATTACATTGTATCCTAAACTGGAGGACAGCCTTCCTCCTACTGGTTCAGTTATTCACTGACCCTCAAGGAAAACAATAGAGGAAATGTATGTGAGAAACAGTACGCAAATCTTGCAGGAAAAATGTTAACTGTCAAGAACACACTTTGCAAGAAACGGAACAAGATGACCTTTAGTTCGTTCCTCACATACTGGCTGGCATAAAAGTTCGAAATGGAAATCATATAACGCAGAGGTGAATACTAAGGTAATGGTATAAAAATGTACCAACAAGTAGCAGCATGAAAACATATCTGGCATTTCGCAAGAACCAACACTCGGCCTTTATAGCTTCAGGAGAACAGTACAAACTATCTGTTACAATTTTCCGTTGTGGACATAAGGCAGTGTTTGATTTACATCTTACATAACAAATTCATACTCTCTTGTTATGGTCCCACCTCATGACCTTTTCTTGTTCAGACTACAGAACGGAATTTACACATTCTATAACCACAAATTGAACAAAACTGTCGATCGATATTACAACGATAGTTTCTGATAATATGGCAGGGAACACGGTTTAACTGGCACAAATTCAAACCTCGGGCAATTGAGCCGCTGATTTGCAGAAAACCATGTCAGTTGAACTAATATGGACAAAGTTATTCGCATTAGACTGTCAAGCGAAGTAGCTCCCATGTTTTCTCCAATCAAGAGTAGAAGCGGCACTTTCCAGTCCCGGCGCATACCATACACTCGTCAGTATCACCTGCAACGTGCCTCAGACAATACTTGATGCGATCGTTCATTATATCCTGCAGACCAAGTTTGCCATGCGATTGATAACTGATATACTATGGTATAGTATTGACAAAAGAGCTCATAAACTATTATGTTTTTAGTTCTAACAATGGTAAATGGAGAAGAGAAAACTGCTTTGGATAATACAAATCGATTTTCACATGGTGCATTGAGTCAATATCATATTTTCCCACAAAACCCGCCTTGGTAGGGTAAATACCAAATTACCTTGCAAAAGAGAGGTAAATCCCGCATCATTTCTATTTGTTATCTGTAAATACTATGCCAGCAAATAAAAAATTAACATGGCAACTACTGGCAGTCTGGCTCACTGTCATTCTTCTGAACTAACAATCTAACATATCAATTAAGTGACATCCTAGCAAAATGACATACCAGAGTGATCTACAAGTAAACTTTACAAGAACACGTTGCAATGCTTTAACTAGAAAGAAAATGGTAAGTAACTTAAAGCATGATGGCACTTTAAGGCAATAACATATTGATACGGTATATTCAATAACTTCTGAATTTACAGTTTGGTAAACAACTGTTGCACATATCAGCTATGGACAGAGAACAGATCCTGCTACATGTTGCACATAAACAAGAACTGAAAACAGAAAGCATTCACTGACTCTGAACTCTTCAATGGTAACAAACAAAAATCTACTCTCCCTTTTCAATAGAGAAATTCATCATTCTGTTCCAGAAAAAATGTAGCAAATCATCAAAAGGGTGGTCCTTCATGTGGAGCTACTCATAGTCAAATTCCACATTCCCCCATAAACATCTAATTTTATTTCTATTAACGATAAATTCTTGTAAATGAACGACTGTGCAACAAAATTTAGTTTGATAGAGAATTAATGAGCACACACCACCATAAGCTCATGCAATCCAAGAGGAGCAGTGATGATGTAGGGCACGTTTGAGTGCTCTTTGGAGGCTTCTGACGCTAAAGAAGGGATGTCCTGAGAAAAACAGTGCCAAATTGTATGAGAACTCATGCCTTACTGTAGCTATATAAGCTATAAAATAGAAGATAACGACCACCGCCATCTTCCCTATTAAACATTTTAGGAACTTCTAGCAATCTGAAAATAAATTCAAGAACACACTTGTTTCCAGTGTCGTCCAGGTGAAAGGAAATATGGGCTGACAATAATGCGAGATGCTCCCTGCTGCACACATTTTCCAAATGCTTCCTTAATACTAGGCTCAGCCAGCTCCTTCATTTTGTCAAAAGAACAAATTTAGCGACTTCATGCATCACACAGTGAAAATATATCCCCAAATGATAGAGATAAGAACTGAGAGTGATATGGTTCAGCACAAAAGCCTCCAGCCGATATAATTTAAAATTACAAAGATATAGCAATTGGAATGAAGAAACGAATCTCAAAGAAATTTTGGTGATGGTAATACATCTTTCCGAGGAATTCAAAGCAAAATAAGTGTACATGACAAGCTATAAAGATACACTGCAAAATTACCACTCATTAAAAAGCATAAAGGTTTCGTCTATAATGGAGGGGAGTCAACTATTCAACTGTACCACACCTATATGAAGTTAGTTTCCCTGGTTTATCTAAATTGTTTCTGTAAATATCATAATAAAATGGAAGATTGTAGTATTTATGTTACTCAACCCAGATGGCCAACTGAGAATATGTAATTAATTTATAACAAGATGTCCAAATAAACACATGTCTTATATATTGTCAGAACTAAACCCAAATGTACAAGCTAAGCAATTGTACATGGACTCTCCAAATAGATAATATTACAGAGAAAATAAAATGTTTGTCATCTCATGTGTTTCACTTCGTCTTCAACAGACAATGATAAGAACATTGTTTGTCTGTTCCTGCATGTTTCTGTTCAATTTTTTTTAAGAATGTACTGCTGAAACATGAAGATATCTTGTTTCTATTGGTTCGACAATGAGTTTATTGCTTAAGTAATTTTTTGTATCTCTTTTCAGTCCTTTCTCCATATCCAGAGCTATTCATTCACAAAATGATATTAGTTATGACATGGTATTTCTCGAAGTGAAATGAAAGCTAGCAACATCCAATGGTAGCACACGTGATGTGTAACAAATATATATTTCAAACAGAAACCTTTCAATACAAATGAAATGGACACATATGCTATAGCTACACGTGTATTGCCATGTGGCCTATGGGTAAACCAAGTGTAACAGTTGAACAATTTTTCATAGGTAGACACACAGGAACTCACTGGATATATAACTACTGTATAAACCATGTCAAGAGTTGTAAATGTGTGACACCTTGTGAGTTGACCAGTACAAGGTGCAATGCAATAGCTTAAAAATAGTCTCCACTCCATTTGAATTTAAACTTGAAAAGTTTGTGAAGTCATAAGTAAAATATATCCGCATTCTGAATAGTGAAATGCTCAAACAAGGACAAAATATTAAACCCAGAAATTAATATCTAACTTGAAACCCAAATTATAAGTTGGTACAATGATCGCCCTTTTTTCCACACACAAAATAGTGGACAGGCTATCTCATGATGATAAGGAGATTTCAAGGAAGCTGCAAGCTTTAAGCAAAGGGTAATGAATTCATAATTGCAGTTATGAGAACCGAGCAGTGGCCGGTTGGTTAGTGCACGCGCACGTGAGTTCACCCACCCGCGTTCGAGGTGCATCCTCATTTCTTTCTAATAAAATATAGTTCTGGGAGGGAACTTCCCCCTTTGACCATGTTTTTAAATTGCAATTATGTGCCTCTCAATTCAATAAATACAATTTCTGAAATATGCAATAAACAATACCATATGAGCAGCCTCGACAATACTGTAGCGAGTCCTTTCCCTGAACATGCTAACAAAATCATCTACAATTTTCAAGAGAAATTAATAAATATAGGCGCATTAGAAACAAAAGAAAACTCACAAAAAAATTTGATCCATTACTTAGCATGAGATTAGATTCCTGTCGACGTGACCCATGATCGACTATGATCACACCATCATTCTCTCCCACAATACAATCCTGTCCTCCAGTGGTGTCAGGCCTAGTTGCAGAATTTGGTTTGAAATTCGTGACCAGGTGTCCACTATTTCTTCCAATTGGCGACAACTTGACAAAATCACGAGAATGACTCACACTAGTGCTCCTAGTGCCAATAAATAAGAAATATAACAAAAAAAATGAAAATCAAGAGATACAAAATGACAAAGAAGCATTGGAAGACAATAAACTATATACATGTCCATGAGAAAACAAAATACCTTAAAGAATATCTGTTTGTTGAATTTGCAGTGAAGGGTTGTAAGGAGATCAACATAGGGACAATAGACTAGATACGAAATGCAGAAAACCGACTTAATAGGCACCTTCTGCATAAGAGAACTTCTCATTTAGGACAAACATATTCATGGTCAAAGCACTTCAGATATTGCAAAAGATAAAATCATATCTAGGAATATGAATAGAAGGTTCGGCAGTCCTTGCATTTCCATATGAGTATTGAGCATATCCACTTTCATTTGGAAAAAAAAGTAACTGTATTTAGTGTATTTTAATTTGAACTTGGCAGTAGTTGCTAGAGATCAGCTCAAAAAGGCAGTTGCTATAGCTAAACCAATGCACGGAAATGCAATCTTATTGACATTTAAATTAGAAAGAAAACTATCATCATAGTGAGGAACAAGAATCTAATTCTTACCGGTTAACAAGAAGGAAAACTGACACTTCACCGTGAAGTTAGGTGACCATGAATGAAACTCCTAAGTTAGGCTATTCTTACATGTGTGCAGCGCCGCCACTGAGCAGCGTCTTATTCATCGATTTGGCATGGCATCATTTTTACTAAGCTAGCAACTAGTCAAAATAGAAATGCCTAGCCATGTTAGAATACTAGACAGCATGAGCATCTACAGTTTTATGTCTGCAGCAGGAGCAGCAGGTAATCCGGCATTTGTTCATCGCACAGAATCGGTAGCAGCAACAACAAATAATATCCAACGCAGTAATCTCGGATTTTTCCACGAATATACGGCCGAAATTTACCAAAGCATCTCAGATTCGGCCGAGATAGGGGTAGAGCGGCAGGGGTCGGGAGAAGGGGACGAACGACAAGCTGCAGCTTGCCGGCGGACGGAAAAGATCGCGCAACCGCAGGGGAGGAGGAGACTGGGAGGAGCGGAGGAGGGGAGACATGAGCAGTACCTCCACAAGCGGCTGGGCGGCGCGCCGGGGAACGGGGACCGACTGCCGGAGATACGGGGCGGAGACGAAACGAGAGGAGCGAGAGAGTCGATGTCTTCGCAACCGGGTATTACATCGACTCTGACGGTCTGACCACCCATGCTACCGTCAGGTTCTGACCTGACCGATGCTAGTTTTGACATTCCTCGTTTTCAAGATCTCACTGATACCATCCATTGCTTCTTCTATTGCTCGTAATGTTGCCACCGTGCAGAAGTTTTTGGTGCATACAATATTACAATGTCAATCATACTTATTTGTTTCACCCTCAAATGTTCTCATGTAGACCATCACAACCGGCGATAGACAGGTCGATGGAAGCAAATTCACATTGCTTTCGCCAATTGGAAACAATTTTTAGCTGACATGGAACTATGGAAGCAATGAAAACATATTGTACAAACATTTTTCAAGCTATTATTGAGTTAACATCTAGTGAATTTCTGACATGTAATAACTTCAGGAATACAAGGATGCAGAAATAAACAACCAGATGACTAGAACAAGTTGCACATGCTAGGATTCAAAATGCATAGATGTAGCAATTCATCTCGTCCTATCCCAAGTGACCATAGTTCACATCTGACAGAAAACGAAAAAGGTAGTTACATGCACTTCCATCTTCTTATCCAGGTATCTCTAGCAGCCTCGCAATACCCTATATGGATTCTATTAAGCAGTTCACCAGGAAAAAGTTAGACCGAGAGTCTATCATGCACAGCAGCCTCCTAGAAACCGATTCTCGTTACCGAGCTCAACTACAAGACAGGAAGATCAACCACTGATGTTGCTAAGCCAGAACAGCATCGGGAACTGCACGACCGCTAGGAAGAGCAGAAAGTAGTGGTTTCGACTCGGGTGCCTCTCGTAGCTCCTTGCTCCACCCAGGAGAACCCTCTTCATGGTCTTCACAAGGAACACGCCAGTGCAGAGACAGAACCATGGCATGATGAAGTAGTATAAGTAGCTCCAGAAGATGCGGGCCAGCATTGCAAGAGATGTGCCAGCAAATCCATATCCAGCATACGCCACAATGTCTAGCAATGGCGCTTCACTGCTGCCCAGGGAGTACAGCAAACCTTTGATGAGGACGACTTGTAGAAACCAGCCAACTAGACCTCTTGTGAACTGCAGGGTCAGTGCCTCGGAGGTGAACCTGCATCACAGAACAAATCACATTGGGATGATTTAAGCCTTTAATCACTACTAGATACAAGACTTGCTGTGGTTCAAACTGTATTTACCTCCCAAGAACTCCCAAAGCATATCCAGCAATGACAATATAGGTGCCAAATGCCATCAAAGGGATGTACAGGTCTGGTGCATTGATATCCTGAATTGGAGGTTTGTAGGATAGCCTTCCTCCTACTGGCTCAGTTATTCTTGTCCAGTGACCCTTAAAGAAGACAATAAATCATATGCATATTATGAGAGTTCACAGTATGCAAATCTTGCAGTAAAAAAGTGCCAACAGCTCTTACCCTGTGAAAGAAAGGGAACAAGATGACCTTCAGTTTGTTCCTCACATACTGGCTGTTGACTTGAAAGTAGTATTGTGGGTCGGACAAATATTGAGTAATCTGAAACAGTCAAGTGAGGCTTAGTTTGTGTAATTTCAAAATATTATCAGTAAAAGAAACTTGAGTTAATATGAAACATACATTGCTCTGCATGAACTCAGAACTCGAACCAAGAAATTTCTCTCCATATGCTCCTAGTCCAGTACGTATCAATCCAGGTCCAGCACCATACATGGCACTTTCAAAAGGATTTGGCTGTGCATTTGGAGGCCTACCAGCGTAGCCACCCAGTTCACTATTCATTGCTGCCATGATAATAGCTGAATAGGCAGTTGGAGAACAACACATTAGAACAAAATAACTAGAGAGAACTGTACTCAAAAGTATTTTGCAAGTTGAAATCAAGAATCATAAGATGATACATTGATGATCTTGATGATCAGCATACTGTACTCAAATGTAAAAGGTATATAATACCAAGGGACAAAATAGCAGAAAGGAATCACAGCTCAATAAGAGTCATGACATGACACCAAATCCTTCCAAGATGAAGTGGTGGTGCTAACGAGAATGTCTCATAAAAACTTCTTCGACAGAGCAAAAGAAAGACAGGTGCTCTACATCATCACATATCATTCGGCTAGTGCAACCTTTTGCATTAGTTTAACAATTAATAGTCCGCAGTAATAACAGCCTGACAGGAAGTACACATTCAGAATTATATTGGCCAAAGAAAAGTACAGGCAATTAATATTGGACTGACTTGAGGTCATTTTATAATCTTTAAATGGAATAATAAATTTAGAAATGAACATAATCAGTATGGCAATCAAGTGTTTAGTGCTAATTTATAAATCCAACAAACTGCAAATTGTGTTAACAAAATTGTTGTTATGGTACGTGGTATATATTGGTCAGTAACACCAGGCTTACACAGTGTTCCATGCACCAATCCAGCTATGCCCAGATCTAGCACACACTAATCTACAACTTATTTCCTAGATAATCACACTGATCTGCAGTTCCCATTGAACTCCATAGCAGGGCCATCGTTGTAAACTACATTCTTCCTGATCTGATCCCTAGTGTCAGGCACGGACCCAATGTGGGGGCAATGGGCACTGGGGACAGTTGAAACCCCGACTTTATTTTTATTTTCCAAACAAACTTTTATTAGTAGTCAATGCAGCCACGGAATACAGGAAAGATCGGATTATCCATTACAGAAAGAAAGTTTTGTATTAGATCGCTCACAGCAATGCAAATACCAACACAAATCTCTCGGAACAATACAAAGCAAGTTAGGTTCCTGACCAACAGGGGTGGATCTAGTTGATGCTCCGGGCGTGCACCGGCACACCCAAAATTTGTGGAGGTTCAATTGGGATTTTACCTCTGACACAAATGCCAAATTTTGAAGTCAAGAATAAAAAATGGTACAATTGATGATCAGCAAACTATCCTCGAAAGTCAAATCTCAAATGTAATACACAATTTATGA
This sequence comes from Dactylis glomerata, assembly GCA_007115705.1. Lineage (NCBI taxonomy): Eukaryota > Viridiplantae > Streptophyta > Magnoliopsida > Poales > Poaceae > Dactylis > Dactylis glomerata. Next base: position 5,349,638 of record QXEO01000171.1, read on the forward strand.
TCCCAGGACCAGGAGAGGGGAAGAAGCAGTAGAATTGAATCATAGTTCAATAAGTTTCATGACATGACATTCAATCCTTCCAACAAGATGAAGTGGTAATGCTAACTAGAATGTGTCACAAAAACTAATTCCACAGAGCAAAAGACAGGTGGTTTACATCATCACATCTCAGTTTGGCAGGTTCAACCAATTGCTTTTAGTTTAACAATTAACATTCTGCAGTAACATGACAGCCTAACAGAGAGTACAGCTCCATTCAGACTTTCCTTTGCCAAACAAAAGTACATGACTTACTAGTGGACTGATTTGAGGTCATTCTATAATCTTTAACTGGATAAATAAAAGTTTTAAACAAAATCACCATGGCAATTGAGAGTCTTCTGGTCCTAAATGCAAGAAACTGCAAACTGACTTCTTAGAACCGGTTGTTATGGTACATACTGGTCAGTTTTATAGTTCCTATAATCTATTGTTCTGATGAACTACGAAGTAACATGAGCCAATGTTCCATGCACCAATCTAGTTATGGCCAGATCTACCACACACTAACCTAAAACTTCTTTCTCAAAAGATAATCACACTGATGCACAGTTCCCTCAGAACTCCATAGCAGGGCAGCCGCCGTAAGCTACATTCTTCCTGATCTGATCCCTAGTGTCAGGCGCGGACCTAACGGCCCGTTATTTTTACTTTCGGATCGAACTGCTATTAGTAGTCAACGCAGCAACGAAATACTGATTGAAATCGGAGTATCCGTTCTAGAAAAAGTTCCGCATCAGATCGCCCACAGCAATGCAACGACCAACCACAACGATACAGAGCGAGTTAGGGTTCCTGGCCAACAGGGATGGATCCAGATGGCACCGGCGCAACCCAAAATTCGTGGAGATTCAATTAGGATTTACCTCAGAAATCAATGTCCTCCAAGATCCAAGATCACGGACAGGGTGGAGCCAGCAGGGAGGTGATGATGAAGAACGGGAGCGGCGATGGCGGCGACGCGTGTGAGAGGCAGAGGGATTGGGAGGCGTGAGATGCGGCACGGCAGCAGCTCTAGGGCGCACCGGTGATAGTCGACTACTCTACTCCGGAGCCACCTTGGATCGGACTGCAGCTTTTGGCCAGACAAAGAGGAAGTGTGTAGAGAACGTGTTTGATTCAGTTCTGTAAACGTAAAACCGCATCGGAATCAATTCACGGGCGGGTAATATGCAACGGAACAGAAAATTTGCAATCTGCTTGTTCATACTAGGAGCAACTCTAGGCTCCCATGTGCATATGCTTTCGAAGTGTCAAACAATTTGAACAATTTTTTTTACATATATATCTCCATATCTATATGCGTTCGTAAAGTTTCACAAAAAAACGGTATTGCACATGGTCGATATAAAAAAGACAAAATATGTACCATAAAATATCTTGTTTTTAGCACTAAAATTTGTCTTTTTTATGTAGGCCAAACGACATGTCGATTTTTCGTGGAACGACTTTGTGCACTCACAACATGTGAAGACGTATGTGCAAATTTTTATTTGAATTTTTTGACATTTCAAAATATGTCAAATATTACATTTAAATAAAGAGAACATATGTACCTGGGAGCCAAATACCGTCCCCCAACTAGCATATCCTGAAAAACGGGTCACCCTAGATAAATTTATTTAGCTATTAAAACAGCTTGGATGGCCGCTATATCTGCGAGTCGGAGGGCGAAATAGGGTTTTATTACTCGAGCCCTCCCGTAATTTCAAACCCCTCCGCCGTGCAATCTCACTCCTCCAGCGAGTAATCCAGCAAGTCATAGCAAATAGGTCCATCCTCCTCGCCGCGGGTCGATCATTCGTTGCCCCCACGTAGCCTAACCTCCAACGACGCGTAGCGGGATATCGAGGATCTACTAGAGATGGCACCCCAATTGACATCCGCCAACATTGGATTGAGCGTATGGGGTGTCGACACACGTTAGTTAAAATCCAATGGTGTACTCCTCAAGTCGATGAAGCAAACATGACGTGGGCATCAGGCACCAAAAGAACGCAGGGTAGTAGATGAGGAGTACGAAAAATCAATCAAGCAGAAAACAGATACATTGATGTCATGTGCATGCCATGGAGGCTCGCGGTTGCGGCTTGCCAAGACCGGAGGTCACAGCGACTGCACCTCCGGTCTTGGCCATGTAGCAAGCGACCCCGACTTGGCGTCGGCCCGCTCCATCATAGGGGACGTCGCCCCGTGCTCCACTGCGCTTGCAACACCTGTGCTTGTGCTGCCTCCGCAAGGTACCCGACAACCAGCGTGAGCACGCCAACCGCACAAGATGCAGGGTATGGGGACGCCACCACCATCTCGAGGTTGCTCGTGATGTAGGGGATAGGGAGGGCACCGCCGGGGGACTGATCTAGGCCGAAGGAGGAGGAAGAAGGGAGGGATATGGTGGTTACCGGCGGTGGGGATGCCTCTAGGTCCTTGGCTAGAGGAGGGCGGCGGCTCCGTTGGTCGAAGATCGATGCGATGGTGCCGATGTGCAATAGGTTCTGTTCGGGAGGATTAGCTCTGTTCTTCTTTTTTGGAAACCAAGGCGCACACCATGAGCGGATGCAGTGTGTATGTCATGGGGGGCAGCTGCCCCCACTCAATGTTTTGTCCCTTTGTAATTTGCTTAACTAAAATACGATTTTCCTCCACTTAGCAACAAATTTTTCCTACTTAGTATATATTTGTCCTCCCTAATATTTTTTCCTGTGTCCGCCCATGGCGCACACTTTACTTCAATTGTCATCTGATGTAGACTTAGACTTCTCACAATAAGAAAGAAAACTAAAATCAAACGAATCCGAATATAACCAATCTATCGCCTTTGATGACTCATTGAGAGCCTCCTCAACCCAAGCTTCCATCTCCTGCTCCAGACATCGGTGCTTGCCTCATTATTCAACAAAGATACATTGTTCAAACAAATCTCTCAAAACAGTAGATGGCGAGTACCATCCCACAAAATAGATGAATCAAAATTACACCTAGCCAAATTATGTGTCGCCTTGTTTGTCTGTCTTGAACAATGATGCACCAATCTGTTGGGCTCAATGAAAGCAGTCTGCAAGAATTGCAGAGTAGGGAGACCATAATTCAGTAACTCCGGTGCAATATTAGCTCTGGTTCCTTTGGAGAGGGAGAGGAAAAGTAACGAAGGTGGAAAACGTTTCGGGTCCTTAAGCTCCTTAAGCTATAGCAAAGGAAACATATTTCCAGTTAAACAAAAACATATTTACCACCACCACGGACCAGTTTGATAGCAATTTAATTGTAAAGAAGATTAGCCATCTGGACCACAACTTCCACCACACGTATGTTATAGATCACCAAATCTATCACAAGCCTTCTCTACCGAGTTTAGGACTATGCCTATATAAATATAAGCGGCGACTGCATTTTAGTAAACCATTTTCTTTCTAAATAAGTACGAGTTTACAAGATATTTTTCATGTGACACTACTTTTCATGACAAACCTGACATCGCTGTTTTCACCTATTTAAGCAACACAGTACATTTTTGGACGCGGATTTTATGCCTATGGGGGTAGCTGTGCATAGCAAGAGATCCGTTGGATGTGGAGACCATATGAACTCTATATAATGGATTTAGTGATCCAAGAACTGAAGCATGCCAACGGCGGTAAGGAGGAAAAGACGGCTACAATAATGGCATAGACGAACCACAACTAAGCAGTTGAAGTAGAGCTTTCTGGACATGCACCTTGTGGCTATGATGAAGGGAGGATTTGGTGGCTAAGCAAGTGCGGCATTCATTACAATAACCAACAACTTCAGCTTGAGGGGGGAAAGAAGTGCTCCATGTTATGACAATGAACCACTATTCATATTTGCAAACGTTTCAAAAATAATTTTTTAGATTTTCTCTACTCTACTGTATTCATATTTTTACCAGAATTCTAAGTTGGTGGTTAAATGCAATCCTCGATTTATCTATAATTTTCTAAGTAGCATGTATATTCTATTCATCTCTTTGTTCGGCAAGCATCCCGTTTTAAGTGACGATTATTAGCCTCCCGAACACAACTAAAAAGAGATTTTTTTGGCATTTTTGTAACATTTAGGCAAACTCGATTGAAGTTTTGTTAATGTGCTGAAAATTGTGACAGACATAACTTTTCAATACTAAATTGCGCCAAAATTATCTTCCATCAAGATATCTCCCAAAACGAAGCGCTACTAGAAACACACACTACTATTCAGAAGAGGCGACCAGATTGGCACATATTCTGGCGCCGTGTCTAGTGACTCCCCCCATCCGAACGGCCTGTTCGTCGTCGACAGTGGGGGAGTCGCCAGAGCACACGTTCGGATCCGTTTAGCTGTAGACTAAAGTATTTTGCTTAGCTGTTTTTTCTGCCATCACCCCCCTCCGTATACGATAAGGTTTTTGGCTCTAGCGAATAAGGTTTCTTCGAGCGGCAGCGTCAAAGTGGTGGCGATGACCTTAGTCTAAGAACCTGTTTCTTCTCGCCCATCTACTTCTATGTCTGTGTGTTCTCCGGCGCGGTCAGAGTAAGTGAACAGGAGTCTTAGACGGCGGTTACCACTATTTTCGACGGAATTTTCAAAGGCGGCTAGAGGGTGGCGAGACTAATTTTTGGCCTCCGCGACATCGACGACAAGCGGCGTTTACGGGAATCGAGGATTATGTGGGTGTTCACCCGTGTCGACATGCCACAAAAGACATCGCCGGGCGGCAGACCTTTTCTTCAAATTCTATTAGGGGGTGATTCTGCTCCTATGCGGTTCAACAATGGCGTGCGGAGTCGATGGTAGTTGCAAAAATTTTAGGGACCTTTTTATCTCTGCAGTTTTATTTGTTTCTTTTTTTCTCATGGGTTCCACATGTCTGTAATTGGACTCGATGAATGGAAACGTGGAAATCCTACTAGAAAAACAATATATCTCCCATCTATAAGGCCACATAAAATTAACTTTCAAACAGAAATTGTGCTAAAAAAAGTATAAGCATTTGGTGCAAAAGAAAGACATTACTACACATCTAGCTTTTTTTTCCTTTACTATGGTGAAAAGCAATTAAATTCTAAAACTACCGAACTAGAAAGAAAAGACATATCTAGATAAATATAGGCTCGATTTCAACCTCCGAAAAATATCTTTGGTCGGTAGTAGTTAGTTAGGGAGCATCCAGGAATATATATTTTCGCCGAGTGATTCAACTCCTCTGGAACGAGGCGCGGTATCAAAAGCACAGCGTAGACCTTTGTAAAATTTAAAACAAGGAAACAAACATAACTTTTGCATCATCAGTATACTGTGTGTGACTCAAGATACAAAGGACGCAGTTGTTGCTTATATATGTCATCACACAACCCAGAACTACCAACTACCAGCTGCAAAACGCAGGCCGTCATATCCGTATACAAACTCATTTAGGTTCAGGGGGTGAAGTAAATGACCGAATCCAGCAATAAGTCCGGGACAGGCACGGCGGCGCGGGCAGAACAGTATTTACTGCCAGCGGGGAGGCGAAGAGACACGATTTAGATTTCCAATGTTCTTAGGAACGCTGTGATCTTCCCTTCCAGCATATGTCACACCCTCTCCCATGCATAAAAACGAGGCAAAATCAATTCGAACCTTTCCCTTTGCGCATTGAGAGAGGAGCCGGCGTGCTAGTTGTGTCTAACGGAAGGGCCGCAGCCAGCATCACTTCTCAGCCGTATGTATTCGATGTACTAGTCGGTGTGCATGCATACTATTCTTATAGACGGTAGCGAGCAACACACACGTCCCAAAACCAAGAAATATCGGCAAAAGGGAGGGCACAGCGGGAAGACGGAAACCATCCAAGAAAGAAAATACCGCCCACACCTCATAAGCCCTAAAGCTTATAAGCTCCCACAACCCCAAACCATACAACCTGCCGACACCGACACTTCAACCACGCCGCTCCATCTTTCATCATCCAGAGCTTGCTAACAGCAAGAACAACATGGAGGGCGCCACTGAGACAACAGTGAATGCGTCGTCCGAGCTGCTTTTCACCAATTGATTTTGCAATTGTACACTGTTCCCTTGTGAATTTAGAGAGGATCGAGTTGAGTTCGACTAGAAGTTCACTGCTTCCGTACGCCTTCGTCTTCTGCTCTATAGTTTTGCCAACTATACTTGAGGTAGTGTCCTTTATGCTCCGACTCCTGCGTCCCATCCAAGATCCGACTACGGTGTTCATGCTTCCTAATATACAAAACAAACCATGCATAAGAAAAAGGGGGAGGACTCATGAATCAAATAAAAGCAAAAAAGAAATGGGGTATGGGCGAAATATGAATCTTGCGAATTTGGTGTAGCAGACGGTCCTCTAACCTGATGATCCAGATTAATGCTTCAGCGGGAACACTATGCATTCATCGGATTTTTCGCAATGCTTCTCGGAATTGTTCTAGCAAGAACCTGGCTAGAAGGATACTTGCGTGTTATGCTGCCCATGCATACTAGCTAGTGACAAAGACCATCACTCTGAGAACGGGAAAAAGGTACCCGTTGCTTATTTGTCTACCACAAGTGCAGGTTGTTTGTAAGCAAGATGGTAACAACATGTTCTCATATGCAAAGCTGCCATAAATACAACTACAACTTGTGTGTAAACCATGTTGTTGAATGCGTAGTTGTTGGTTGTGGAAAACAACATCTATACTCTGGCATATGCCATGCATGAACGGAATATCAAAACGGCGTGCTGGTTACTTCCGTTAAACAAGAAGGTACTTGTGCTCTCTATATCATAAATAAATGGTAGGATGTGTATGCGCAGCTATCCATGTGAATAGCTGGCTATTTTGCTTTTTTATAATATGTTGGTTGCACAAGTTCTGATAAAACAAAGAGTTTTTCCACACACATATCGTCTACTCTAGTACTCTCTAGTACTCCCTCAGTTCGGAAATATAAGATGTTTTAGTTTTATGAAGTGAGTGTATCTAGACATCTTTTAGTGTATAAATTCGCGCGAATCTATACACTAAAAGATGTCTAAACACACTCACTTCACAAAGCTAAACCATCTTATATTTCTAAACAGAGGGAGTACTTAGGAACAGATGTAGCACTAATGTACAAGTTATAACTACGACTGTACCATACGATTGTAATGCACATCCTAGAGCGCGCTGATTACAAACACATATAGCATGTAGTCAAACTTGACAACGAACACCGTTTTCATTAGCTAGATTACAAGTTCTTCTAGGCACCATTAACACAACAGCATATGCAGCTACATACAAATAAAATACTACTCTAGAGCCAGCAGAAGAAGAAATGTGATTTAGTGTTCATAACAAGATTCTAGCAATATCTCCATTGTTGACAGAGGAACATGGCGTCAATTCTCACAGCACTCCCTTGCTTATCGATGAAGGTACATTCATTTTAACTCGTGACGACGACAGGTTTTGGTTTCTCTTCCTCCTTGTTCTCAGCAATAACAGGGTGCGGTCTGCGCTGATGCTGCACAACCGCAAGTTGATCAATGAAAAGCAATTCACGTAAATGATGGAGCTGCTGCCTCTCTCTCTCCATTAGAAGCTCCTTATGCTCAAAACGGTTTATCTTGTCTTGGATTTCCTTCATCTAAAAAGGATTTGAAACAGTAGATAACACGTCAATACAAATACCAATTGTTTTCCCAATATCATCTCAGAAGTCAGAACTCCAACAATGGTACCTGGACATCCACTATGTCAGATAAAGATTGCTCTATATCCTTCTGTTCCTTTTCAAGTTGCACTTGTGCATTTGCAGATGCCTCTTTGAGTAAATCGTTGGCTGAAAGCCCATTCGTGTAGGGAGATTCTGCAGAGGAAACTAATTAGGCCAAGAGAGCTCTTTTGAACAGTTGCAACAAATATTTGTAGGAGAAGGCGATGAAGCATGATATGCATTTCAGCATGTAGCAGCAATAATTTGAAGTAGAAGTTCAGCAAACTTTTACCTGCTCACAGGCCCAGTCATGCACACAAGGAACTTGGATACAAGTCCATATACTCTTATATGCATATAGACCAATTATGATTGAGCTTATTGCTACTAGCATATTACTTGAACACTGATGTCAACATGCTTGTGAATTATCATAGTTTATACATGACATGCAAAGCAGTATGTTTAGCAACAATGCAACATCAATATGACAGAAGCTGCCAAAGAACATGTCAGACTCCTATGGGCGAGAACAGCTGCTACCTTCTTCCTTGGTGCTGCTGATTGAAGAATCAACCAGGCTGTCATTCATATCAACCTGGGATTGTGCAGAGATAGCTGCTTGAGCTGCTGCTGCTGCAACGCCTGGGCCAACAATGGCAGACAAGAAGGCCACCTGGTAAAACAATGCAGTTCATCATCTTGCCCAGCGGCGGAGCTGTGTGTTAGCTGTGGGGTCAGCTGACCCCACAGTTTTTTTGGAAAATCCCTTCAATATATACATATTTGTGTATAGATCCTGCCTAAGTATGCACTCTGACCCCACATATGCACTCTGACCCCACAGGATTTTCCGGCTGGCTCCGCCACTGATCTTGCCCCATCAATAATCTAATATGTTCAAACTAGATGAATAAGGCAGCTATTAGGATATGGTGGAGACCCAGCGTGTACACTTAATATGTGTAAGCTACTAAGCTTATGTGCAAAAGTTCTATGAAGAACAAATTCAGTTTTCTTTTCTTTGTAAGAACCATTTTAAAGTTCTTAGTGTTTCATGTCTGAAGTAAGGAATATAACATACTACATCAGGACCTGAGGGTATTCAAGTGTTTTCCATCGATTCACATGAATAGCAAAGTATAAATACAGTGCTCCAGATTTGCAGCTCAAGTGACATTTCTTAGGCATGAAACAGGTCTTCCAGTTCCAATATGCAAACGGGATTTTCGTGGCCACTATGATCTGCAGCTTTTGCTATCAATTAGAAGCAGGTGGCATCCTCAATATATACAACTAAGATACTACTAAGACTAAGGTATACCAGGTATAAACCTCCAGGTGAGTTAGCAAGGTGTTACATCCACATATGTCTAGCTATACAAAACTGGAACAGATTACCATAGCATTCTTTTAACAAACTGGTCATTACATGTTAGTATTTCAAGTACAAACTGAAAGAGACGTGTTGTCAGTATAGGCACGGATTAGACGTACCATTACTAATCATTAGTTTTGAATACTTAACTACTGTACCAATCAAGTGAGTTAGCAACTAAGGTAAAGACAAAGATACAAACCTGAGCCATAATTGGATTGCTTGCATCTGCCAGTGGTGTGAGACGAAGCCGTTTTGAGTTCTCAGCTCTAGATTCATCAGTAACCTCATCATCAGTCTCAAACTGCAATTTCTGCTCCTTGGATCCCATGAACTGTTCTCCAAAAGGCAATCGGATGAGTCTAGCAATGCAGTCTTTCTCGGACCGACTACCAACATGTTCAGAAACCTTCTTCCAATTTTGTCCATAATGTAAGATAGCCTCAAGAAGGTGAAGAGTTTCCTTGTCTGTCCAATCTGATTTTGCATCTTCGCTAATTTCAACTTTCTTGAAGTCTCCTGGCGCAAGACCAGGCCGGTAGTTGGCACGCACATAGCATCTACAACAGATGCTTATATCCGCCTGATCATACACAAGAGTAAACATATTCTTCTGTAATTAAAATATACAACAAGCTAATGACACTTTCATCCAATACATGCATGAAATGGATGCAATTACTATATTGTTTGCATATATTTATTGCACGATTATTACATACTCTCCATCTCCAGTTCGTGACACATTTATGTGAACTGGAGGGAGTAGTTCAAAACGAATTATGAAGCAGCCTTGCTAATCCTTCTGCACTTGCAGCCATCCCAAGAGTGGCAACAAGCCACCACAATGCAAGTTGAAACCCTATTCCTCCTATCATCTTTTCACCCTCTGTTTCTTGCCTGAACCACATAACGGTTGCAAGGAACCACGGCGCTTCCGACAGTCCCCGTACAAATGGCCTAGTCCTTGCCGTTTTAGTTGGTTTTTTGTAGCACCACACGTTCTCCGTGCTAGTGTATATGACAGTTGCCAGTTACCAAAACAAAACGTACATCATTAACCTTATACCAACAAGCTTGTTTGAAGCGTTTCAAGTGGCTGCTCGGGATGACTTGCATGGTGGCCCGAGACTGTGAAGGAAAGAGTGGTGGTGTTGCGGTGTTCTGGAAGAAGGAGTTGAGGGTGGAGCTGCGAAATCTCTCGCGGTTCCATATTGATCTGGAGATCAAACAAGTGGATGGCTTTCGTTGGCGTTTTACCGGCATCTATGGGGAGCCCCGTGCGGAGAAAAAGTTCCTTACGTGGAAGTTGTTGAGAATCTTGCACAACCAGGCCTCTCTCCCATGGATTGTTGCGGGTGACTTCAATGAGGTTTTGTTTGCGCATGAGAAAGAGGGTGGGAGGCCAAAATCTCAAGCTTGCATGGATAGCTTCAGAGAGGCCCTGGATTTCTGTGGGTTGGAGGACCTGGGCTGTGAGGGGGATAGGTTCACCTGGCGCAACAATAATCACAGGTGGGAGAATTATATCCAGGAGAGGCTGGATAGAGCGGTGGCCAATGCAGCGTGGAGGACTCATTTCACCTCCTTTAGGGTGGTGAATGGCGAGCATAGACACTCTGATCACCGCCCGGTGATTATTTCTTTCGATGAGGAGGAGGATGGTGATGGGGGAGAGGGAGCGGGAGCGGGCAGGGGAAGCCCAAATTTTAAATTTGAAGCAAGGTGGTTGGAGGAGGAGCACTGTGACCAAGTGGTGAAGGAGGCGTGGAGAGAGGCAATGGGTGATGGTGTCTTTAACTCAGCCGAGGGGTTGAAGCAGGTGGCAGGGAAGCTTCAGTCCTGGAGCCACAGTTCTCTTGGCTGCCTAGAGAAGAGACTCAAGAAGGCTAAAAAGGAGGTGGAGAGATGGAGGAGACAACCTGTGAGCAAAGAGAAGGTGGCTGGTGAGGAGGTGGCAAGATACAGGGTGGAGCGATTGGAAGATCAGGTCAATATCTTTTGGAAGCAACGTGCCCATACCCACTGGCTGCAAAAGGGAGATAGGAACACTGCCTTCTTCCATGCCCGTGTCAAGGATAGAAGAAGAGTCAACAAAATCAACAAACTTAAGAAGGAGGATGGAGGGTGGGCGGTGAAGGAGGAGGAGAAGAAGGAGCTTATTACTAATTATTTTCTTGAGCTTTTCAGGTCCGGTGGGGCTGTAGATTACTCAACTATCCTTCAGTCCGTTGATTGCAAGGTGACAAGGGACATGAACTTAGGGTTGCTGGGAGAGTTCTCCCCTGCAGAAATTAAGGCTGCCCTTCAAGATATTGGGGATCTCAGAGCGCCAGGAGTGGATGGCATGCCAGCAATTTTTTACAAACATTATTGGGAAGATGTGGGTGAGAAGATCACGAAAGAAATCATGGACTTCTTGAATGGAGGAGAGATGCCCGAAGATTGGAACAACACGTCTATCACGCTGATTCCGAAGGTGAAGAACCCTGACTGCATCAAGAATCTGCGGCCTATCAGTCTGTGCAATGTGGTCTACAAAATCATCTCCAAGGTTCTGGCCAAGAGGCTCAAGTTGATCCTGCCAGATATCATCTCGCCCGCCCAAAGCGCTTTTGTCCCTGGTCGGCTCCTCACAGACAATGTCTTAATTGCCTATGAGATGATCCACTATATGCGCAATAAAAGGCGGGGAATGGAGGCTTATGCGGCAGTGAAACTGGACATGAGTAAGGCATATGACAGGGTCGAATGGCCTTTCTTGGAGGCTATGATGCTAAAGTTGGGATTCCACAGGAGGTTTGTTGCTATTATTATGAGGTGTGTGACCACGGTCAAGTACAGGATAAAGGTAAATGGCGATCTCACCGATGAAATCCTTCCCTCAAGGGGCCTGAGGCAAGGAGATCCACTGTCCCCGTATCTCTTCCTGTTGTGTGCTGAAGCTTTCTCTAGTTTGCTCAAGAAGGCTGAAGAGGATAACCTGATCCAGGGCGTGAGAATATGCCCAAATGCCCCAAGTGTGTCCCATCTGCTATTTGCTGATGACTCGCTGATTTTGTTCAGAGCTAATAAGGATAGTGCGGAGCAACTGATGCGTATCCTCCAAATTTTTGAAGCTTGCTCGGGTCAGACCATTAACAAGGATAAATCTGCTATTTTCTTTAGTAGTAATGTGAGGAGTGGGGACAAGGAGGAAGTGATGGAAAGTCTGGGAATCTCCAAGGAGGCCCTGAATGAGAGGTACCTGGGAATGCCTATTCATGTTGGCAAGTCAAGAACCAAGACATTCAGACACATAAAGGACAGAGTGTGGAAGTTGATCCAAGGCTGGATGGAGAAGCTCCTTTCCCGTGCTGGGAAGGAGATCCTAATCAAGGCGGTGGCCCAAGCGATCCCCACCTTCACGATGTCATGCTTTGACCTCACCAAGACAATCTGCGATGAGATTAGCACGTCTATTTGCAAATACTGGTGGAGCCAACAGGACAAGACCAATAAGATTCACTGGCTCAGTTGGGAGAAATTAACGAAGCCAAAGGCTGAGGGTGGCTTGGGGCTCAGAGAGATATATGCTTTCAACCTGGCCATGCTTGCTCGCCAAGGATGGAGAATTCTTCAAAATCCAGATTCCTTGTGCGCACAAGTGCTAGGGGCAAAATATTTCCCTGATGGGAACTGCTTGAACGCGACGGCATCGGCAGGTATGTCCTATACTTGGAGAAGCATCCTAAAGGGTCTGGAAGTCTTGAAAAAGGGATTGATCTGGCGGGTTGGAGATGGCAGCTCTATTAAAATCTGGGAGGACCCTTGGATCCCAAGAGGGATTTCTAGGCTGCCGGCGACTCCAAAGAACAACATGCTGAAAATGGTTAGTGATCTGATTAGCCCAATTACTGGACAATGGGATGAGGTCCTCATTAGGGACAATTTCAATGACGCTGACTCTGCATGTATTCTCGCTATACCCACGAACAACGACGTTGATGATCGGCCAGCCTGGCACTTTGACTCTAAAGGGTTGTTCTCAGTAAAATCTGCGTACTGGGTGGAAATTATGCATAGAAACCTAAATGGCCCTCGTGGTATTGCTTCTGTCTCTGATGCTGGTGCAAAGGGTTTCCCCTGGATGAAGATCTGGATGATGTCGGTGCCAAACAAAATCAAACATTTCATCTGGAGGCTGGCCCATAACACGACGCCTTTCTGTGTTAACCTTCGAAGGAAGGGGATGGATATCAGTCCCCTTTGCCCGGTGTGCCGTGCGCACCATGAAGACGGAGGTCACTCTTTGTTCAAGTGCAAACGGGTCAAGGAAATCTGGAGGCTGTGTGGGCTGGAGGAGGAAAGAATTATGCTAATGGGGAAGATCACTGCCTTGGAGACAGTTGAAGCGATGTTGAGCTTCAGTGCTGAAAAAAGCGCCACCATTGCCACTCTGCTTTGGTGTTGGTGGTGTGAGAGAAACAGCGTGAGAGAAGGGAAGTGTGGAAGGACTAGTGAGGATCTTGCCTGGACTGTCAAAATACAAGCAGACGAATTCTTAAAACTGAACGAAGTTGCGCCTAAAACTAACACTCAAGGTCTGTTGAAGAGATGGGTGGCGCCTGATGAGGACTGGATCAAGGTCAACATTGACGGCTCCTTCAAACCAAATGAGCTCTCGGGAGGCTGGGGTGCTGTGTTTCGGGATGCGGACGGAGACGTAATCGCCTGCTCGGCTGGGTTTATTCCCAATCTTCAAAACGCTCTGCAGGCAGAGGTGTTAGCGGCTGAACATGCTCTTAAAATTGCACAGGCTTTTGGCATGGGGAATGTGTGCCTGGAGACTGATGCCATGCTCCTGAAGAATGCACTGGAAGACAACAGAGTTGATCTGTCCTGCGTGGGAATTGTCATCGAGCGAATCAAGGCTTATGCCTGTTGTAATTTCTCTGCTGTTAAGATCTTGTATTGTCCTAGAACCTGTAATCAAGTTGCCCACGTCCTGGCAGCGAAAGGGGCTAAGATGGCTGGGGAAGCCGAGTTTGTAACTGACGGACTTGCTCCGTTTGTAACTGATCTAGTGGCAAGCGATCTTGCTTTGCCTACTGTTTAATGTATTTGCATTGATTCCAAAAAAAAAAAAACAAGCTTGTTTGCTCATCTGTCCGAACACCCTTTCTATGGAACATATCAAACGAGCTAAACCAAACCCAGTGACTCCCTAGGAATATCTCCAATCCAAGCGAACAAATTTCTCAACACGGGCAAACTCATAACTACAAAAAAATGGTCCCTGAGCTACATTGCACAATAAAGTATACAACCATGCTTTCTACAAGGCACCAAACCAAACAGAAACAGGTAGTTATAGCCAATTGGAAATAATCATATGGACGAGCTAAGATAGTTCCAACCAGATATAAACGAATTCAACATATAACCTAAATCTGTGAGCCAAGTTTCCACATACATACAAATCTTTACTGATAAATTAAAACAACAGCAAATTCACTGACCTTCTCACAGGTGAAATAGGCGGAGCCACAGACGCTGCGGCACCCTACACAAAGCTTCCTGGACACCGTCGCCCCCGCAGGCAACGAAGACTGAGCCGTCGCCACCTCCTCCCTCCTGTCTCTCCCCTGCTTCAGCCCCGGCGCCGAGGTGCCGTAGTTGATGAGCCCCCACTCCTCGAGGAAGTCGAAGACACGGCGCACGGAGCCGACGTCGCCGATGAGGCCCCGCCTGGCCTCGGTGAGCGTGAGCCGCCGCGCCGGCCTCGCCCGGAACCGCTTGACGAGGGTGTCGCGGTAGTACTTGTACGCCTCGGGGCCCCGGGACCCGGACGCCGCCGCGGCCTCCCCCTCGAAGAACTCCGGCATCAGGCGGCGCTCCGTGTCGCTGACGCTGTCGTAGGAGAACCACGCTGCAGGCGGAGCCCTCGGTCAGCTAGGGTTCTAGGTTTACAAGAGGCGATGTGCAGGTTCCCGCGGGGGTTGGGGGTGGGGGTGGGAGAGGGAGTCACCTGAGTAGCTAGGGACGTTGATGATGTATGCTGGGCTCTCGGTCGCGGCTCCCGCGGCGGCGGCGGCTCCGGCGGCGGGGGCGGGAGGGGCGGAGGCGGGAGGGATCTCCGCCTTGACGGTGCCGGCAGTGGAGGGGGGCTGGGAAAAGGGCGGCGCTTTGTACGGAGGCGCAGGCGCGGAGCTGGTGGTGGCCACCGGCGCGGCGCTGGTGGTGGTCGCCGGCATCGAAGCCGGTGGTGTGGCCATCGGAGTCGAGCTCTCGGCCTGTTTCGTCCGCTGGTACGCGTGCACTTTTCTCGGTGTCACGTTTTGGGCCTTAGGCTTTAGACTTGTTTGCGAGCCCAGCTACTAGCACGTCGGTATACTCGCGACACAGAGCGCGCAGCGAGTTTAGTCCCACCTCGCCCGCGGTGGGGGGCTCTAGCCGGGAGAGGTGTATAAAAGGAGGGGCACGGGGGAGGGAGAACTCATACCTTTCTCGGCCTTTTGGCTAAGATCAAGTGTAGTATCTGTTCTTATCAGTTTAATATCTGATATGTGGGCCATGTGCCCACAACGATATTAAATTTATTTTTTGTGGGGGAGGGCCCACCACAGTGGCTTGCCACTGGGGCCCTCAGGTGTTCCCCGGGCGTTGCAGCGCACCCCAACCAAAACAAGTTAAAACTTCACTGTGCTAAGATCAAATAGGTGCCTTTTTTTATGCAGCATCTTACATGGCAAAAACTCGGCGAACAATACCTGGTTGAAGTCAGAAAGAAATATACAGTGATATGTTGCAGCTTCATTTTACACCCAGCAAACAAACATGTTCAACGGTAGTGCTACTGGAGCTTGTCAGTGTTCGTTTACCAGCGTAACTCTGCCCAACATCTGAATTGAGAATCCGACCCGTGACAACAAAGATTAAACAGGGCAAAACTGAGTGCAAACAATACTGGTTGAATAAGTCAAGATCACAGTGAAAAATGGCATCACAATGTTATTCATACCACCTCAACTGATTAGAAGTACTCTCTTTCTCATTTCCGAGTTATTTAACTCTTCCCAATTTGGGATCTGCATCTCACTTTGAAGTGATGTCATCTGCAGCTTCCCTGGCAGCTCATAAGAAAGGAAGATGGTCAAAACATGCTGCAAGATGAAGCAACCAGTCAAGTTCACTTTTTAGCTCAGAAGCAAACAAGCACTTGGTATATAGTATTACTCCATCCCAAAATGTAAGCCTTTTTAGAGAGCTAACTACATTTCGGGACGGAGGTAGTAGTACTACTGGAGCTTTTGAGCGTTCATTTACCAGTTCACAACTTACAAGGTTTTATGCAAACATCTAAAATGAAACGAAAACATAACTCTGCCAAGATTAAATATGGCAAAAACAGAGTGAACAATACTGGTTTAAGCACACCAATAACTGGTTTATTCCACTTCAACTGATAACAAGTACAGACCAGAATCACATTGACAGATGCAGGTGACCAAGATTTACAATGTATTCGCACCACCACTTGACATGAGGGAGGCAGCAGCAGCGCCAGCAGTCGGGACGATCCCAGTTGAATTGCCTGGTTTAGAGAGATGCAGCAGCCTGCAGCACGTTTGTGGTCTCGCGTGAGTGGAAGTATTCTTTAATATAATAATTATGAGATTGCCTAACTGGAATATTCAAATTAAAGCTGAAGGGGTACTTACGGCGCTAGATACTCACAGAATGAGGTTACTGCTGAAACGACATCGGTGTAGTTGTTGGCGGCGCAGGGAGCTGTGATTTCCACTAGCTGTATTCCAGGAGTGACCTGCACGGCTTCGTCGGTCGCATGGAGTTTCGGCATCTTGTTAGTGGAAGTGACAGTCACGGTGAACTGGGCGCCTCGCTGGAACCGAAACGCGAAGCCCACCTTCAAGATCTCATGATCTAACTTGTAACCTATGGTGTAGAAGTAGCGCAGCACATTGTTGCTGGCTTTGCTTTCCACAATTGTACGCACGAGAATCGAGATCTGCTCTGCACCGGCACCTCTCATGGCACCACCAACATGTCTTATGGTCCTACATATAAATAGTACCGGTTACAGATTAGTGTAAACAATTACGAAGAAGAGTAAATATCAGCTGCTTAACACAAGTAATTACCAGGATGGCGTGGGCTGAGCTAAATCACACAGCAAACGAACCTCTGATGGGACAACACCTGTATGGTTGAAAGAGGTCAGTGGCACAACAATTGCTTATGACCCAAAGAACAGAGATACAATAACTAACCTAGATTTGGTCCACTTTTAAGACAGAGCTCATGCACCCTAACACGTTCTTTTGGGACACCAGAGAGGCCCTGGAGAAGAACCTCCAGAGCTTCAACATGCTGCATAGTGAAAGAATAACAAATGCTATAGTAATGGCATCCAAATAAAAATTAAATGAACTCTAAATGAATGTTGAGATGAATCAGATCTCCTTTTACTGTAAATAAACAACAAATAGTTATGTGATTCCTCCAGCCGTACAGCAATATTTTATACTATATCATAAGTAGTGCTCTCAAAGTGGAGCAATATGGTTGACATATCACATATGGTGGTCAGCATGATCTACCCACTATTGTTGTGGAATACCTTTTTGTTCTAAATTCATGTTATGTGACTACCAACTTGTCAAGGACTTGGAGACAATGAATCAATAAACAAATCTAGCATTAATTGTTACTCCTGGTGAATATAAATTCAGATATCACTTCACGCATAAGAAAGAAATAACAAGTTTGTTGTATTATTAAGTACAATCTCTGTTCCCATTAATAAGACGAGGAACGGAGGGAGTACATATTAGGATAAATCAGCCGAGCTTAGCAGGTGATAGATTTTAAACGCAATTCTAGTTCAACATGAGATGTACGGCTGACTGACCCAGGGATAGCATGGATTTTACCTATTTTTCAAGGGATAGCATAAATCTTACAGTTTTAGAGACCCTTTTCATGAGAAGGGAACTGGTAAAGTAGTGCAGGGATATATTTGTACTGAAAACTTTAACAACAAAATCACTAGCCTAAATGAATGAAGTCTATATATGTGGACTGAATTTCCCTTTACTGTAAACAAACATTATGTGATTCCTCCAACTGTACAGATGAATCTATTATATCATAATACCAGAAGTAGTGCACCCAAAGTGGAGAAATGGTCCACATATGGTGGTCAGCATGATCTAATATCAATTTTGTGACATTTTGATAGAGCAGACAATAATTGACTAGTGGCTACCAACTTGTCACGGAGAGCTGGAGATAATGAATCAATGAGAAACCCTAGGATGATTTATTATTCTCTATGGACATAAAGTTCAGATGCCACCTCGTGTTTATAGAAGAAATAACAAAGTTAAGTATCCTCTTAAGAACAGACTAAGGAGAGTTAATTAGGACCGAGCTTAGGAGTTGTTGGTTTTACAGGTAATTCAACATGATGTGTATAGAACCAGAGATAGCGTAAATCTGAACACAAGTACAGTCAAAGAGACCCCTTCTCATGGGAAGCCAATTGATTACTTAGTGTATTGAGATAGGTATGCTGACAACTCCAACACAAGATAAATATTCAAAATCAACTACAATTTTTTATTTGAACACTTAAAACAGTAAATCCTAGATACCACATCCTTGGGTACAGTCACTACGACCACCTGAAAGGCTAAAGGGACTGACTGTATGCCAAAATTCTTGTCAAATACATACACACAAGAGAGCTGAAAAGCTCATGTCCGAAGAACAAATTTGGTGCATGGCAACAGAGGCAACAAGAAAGATATGCCATTCTACAATGAAATACAGAAATAATATACATAAATCATAACTCTCATATAACATGTGATTTTCCAGGTCACTATTCAAATCAGTCATGCATAACAGCATCCTTGGCCATTGTTCAAATCATAACTACAATCTGCGTTATGACATGCGATTAACGGCCATTGTTCAAATCAGTCACACATAACAGCATCCTTGGCAAGTTTATTCCACAAGGAAGCTACTGCACAAGCTCATGCCCTATGAACAAAGCTCGTGCATGGCAACAAGCCAACAAGAAAAGCATGCCATCATAAGAAGAATCATAATACAGAAATATATGCATAAATTATCACTCTGACCTACGATACAACATGTGGTTTTCTAGGTCATTGTTCAAATCAGTCACGCATTACAGCACCCTTGACAAGTTGATTCCACAAGGAAGGTACTGGACAAGTGCACATATCAATCGCTACAGGAACACAAGGAAGCACAGTACCTGGGTCTCGATGATACCCTGCACCACGCACTCCATCAGCCAGGGGCGGATCTAGACGGCGCTGCAACCGGCACACCCAGAAATTGTGAAGCTCAGTGGGATTTAACTAAGGGTTAATCGCTGGATGAGAACAACCTCATATACCTCGAAACCCAATGGAGAAAGACTGGGGCGGGGTGAAAACGGCCTCAGAAACGCGATTACCCGGCCGGCGAGGAAGAACGGAGCGGCGACGGCGGCGACACGCGGGAGACGCTGGAGCGGCGGGAGGTGGGGGCGAGGTCAGGACTCCTATTGAGGCGAAGAGAATACTAAGAAGCGCAGGGAGCAAAGTGCTAAACTGCAGTTCGGTAACGCCCCCGATCAGGATAGTCGCGGTTTACCCCGTGGAAAGTTAAAATTCCAGTCCTACCCCTCCTCCTTCCTCTCTTCTTCCTTCCATCCCACGCGCACACGGAGACCCGTCACCTCCTCCGCATTCCCATTTTGTTCCGCCCCTCTTCCCTCCTCTCTCTCAGATCTCTCTGCCTCCAATGACCACGGCGGCGGCGACGACCAGCGCGTAGCGGCCTCTCCCGAACCCTCCAATGGCGTCCCCGACGTCCCCGCTCGGCGGCTCGACCCCGTCGGGCCGCGTGCTCGGCCCGGCGCTGGACCGCATCATAAAAAACGCGGCTTGGCGGAAGCACTCGGCGCTCGTCGCGGCGGCCAAGGCGGCGCTGGACCTCCTCTCCTCCTCGTCCTACCCGCCGCCCGACCCCACCTCGCCGCACCCCTCCGCGCTCCTCGGCCTGCCCGTCGCCGCCGCCGCCGCCTCGCTCCACGCGCTCATCCTCGCGCTCGAGTCCGCGTCCCCCAAGGTCGCCGACCCGGCCCTCGACTGCGTCGCCAAGCTCCTCTACCACCGCCTCCTCCTCGGCGACCTCGGCGCGGCCGCCGACGACTCCCCTGCCTCCAAGCTCCTCGCCGCGGTCCTCTCCTGCGGCGCCCTCGGCGACGACGCCATGGAGCTCTCCACCCTCCGCGTGCTCGTCGCCGCGGCGCGGTGCCCCTCCATCGCCATCCGCGGCGACGGCCTCGGCCAGATGCTCAAAACCTGCTACAACATATACCTCAGCAGCAGCAGCAGCGCCAACCAGCTCTGCGCGAAGCTGGCGCTCGCGCAGGTGCTCGTCATCGTGTTCGCGCGCGTGGAGGTCGACTCCATGGATGTGCGCGTGCAGACGGTGTCGATCAGTGACATGATGGATGTGTCTGATCGCAGCCTCAACGACTCCAGCATTGTGCTCGTAGCCCAGGGGTTTATAAACGAGGCGATGGAGGGGAGTGATGTCCCAGAGCCAGGGACTCCTGTGGCGACAACTGAGGTCGATGAGACGGAGGAGGGGGGAATGAGCAAGATCAGGGAGGATGGACTGGCATTGTTCAAGAATCTGTGCAAGCTGTCGATGAAGTTCTCAACACCAGATAACCCTGAGGACCAGGTGCTGCTGCGGGGGAAGGTGTTGTCTCTCGAGTTGCTCAAGATGGTTGTGGACAATGCTGGGCCATTCTGGAGAACAAATGAAAAGTATGATCATAGATGCTCTTGTTTCAGTTATTTGCATTTAACAATTCAACTTGTTGCATTTTCTGTGTATGCAAATATTGTTATTGGAGAAATATTTGTGGGTTGAACAAAACTTAGTTGTATAAGAATGAAACATGTAAAAACAAAAGAACTAGGCTAAGCAATAGCAATGATATAGATGCCATTAGTTACATATCAGAAAAAGGATGTATTCTTGATAAGTACCATTACTGTCAACCTTTTGAAATGTTCCAAATGATATCCCGATGATAGTCTGCATTCAAACATTCTTATTTTAGTCTGTGGAAGTCACTAGAAAACCTAAGAAAATACACCCTCCTTTCTGACTTATAAGAAGTGTCTGGCATTTTTTTTAAAATTGCATGTATATAGATGCGTTTTAATGTGTCTGTTCACTCATTTCAGTCTGTATGTAGTCCACATTGAAATATTCAAAACATGTTGTAATTCAGGAGGGAGGGTGTAAATAAGAAGTGAGTCTGTAGTATACACAAGAGGAAAAAATCATGTTAGTACTGTTTTTGCTGCATATGTGATAGGATTGACACAGGAGGGAGACATACAACTGCTATTTTATTCATATTATGAATGACTAGAACTTAGTACTATTCTGCTAAACTAGTTGAATGTCCTCACTTTGCGATGGAAACCATACGCCCCAACTCATCACACTCCATGGCCCCTGCTCTGTGGTGATACCTGGCTGATTTCCCGGCTTGTGTCACATCCCTGCCACTACTCATCCTACACAACATCCTCGGTTTTTCCACCGACAGTTGTGCTTTGTTCTGACCCACACCATGATATGTGTGAAGTATTTGTTTACCGGGAGGTATTTTTGCTTCCTTTTTCTGTAGAGATATTTAAGGGAGGTTGAAGGGGGGTGGGAGAAGTTAATGCAGCAAACCACCACAGCCGCTGCTTTCACCAACTTTCATGTTATTTTTCGTAGTAGTATTAATAGAAGTATTTCATCATTTATCAGAAGGTACAGATAGTAGTGGTGAAGATATGCTCTTTGTTCACCGAATTTGATGGAAGTGCATACGTGAAACTTTTGGCCTCTATGATTGTGTTTCCATGGAAACATAAAAGAATGGTTTGAACATAACAGTGGAGCACCCAAGTGGTTGTGGTTGTATCTGTACTTGCAGGATATGAAAACTCGCTAGTCACTCTGATTCTGGTCGATAGATTTTGTAGGAGAGATCATTAGGTATTTTAATGTGTGATCTTGATAGAGAGTAAAACATATACACTGAAGATTTTTTATTTTGCTGCAGATACCTTGGAGCAATCAAGCAGTATCTTTGTCTGTCATTGTTGAAAAACAGTGCCTTGTCAGCAATGAGTATTTTCCAGCTTCTTTGTTCCATATTTGTGGGTTTGCTGTCAAGGTTTAGATCTGGGCTAAAAGAGGAAATTGGAATATTTTTTCCCATGCTTGTCCTGAGGGTTCTTGAGAATGTCCATCAGCCTAGTTTTCTGCAGAAAATGACAGTTCTAAATTTGCTGGAGAAGATCTGTAAAGAATCTCAGGTTCTTATTGATATCTTTGTGAACTATGATTGTGATGTTGATGCACCAAATCTTTTCGAAAGGTATGTAAATCTCTTCCTGATGAATAATAAATTTCAGTTATGTTGCAAGTTGTAAAGAATGAAATGCGGTAGCCCGTAATCCGCTGGAGGTCCTCTAGTCAAGTATGGTGCATATAGTGATACATTGAGCTGAGAGCACACTTCTATGAATATTGTACCTCTCTTTCTTTCCACCATATATTAAAGCACTTCTAATTCCAGCAGATATTTGCAGGACTGTCAATGGCCTTCTAAAGACTGCTCTAGGGGTTCCTCCTGGAGCTACAACAACATTAACCCCAGCCCAAGACCAAACATTTCGGATTGAGTCTGTCAAGTGCCTTGCAACCATACTCAGATCAATGGGTTCATGGATGGACCAACAGTTGAGGATTGGTGATTTTTCACCCAAAATTTCTGAAGTTTCTTTAAATTCGATAGATAGTCCTAGCACCCTTATTGGAGAAGATGGGATGGGAATTGATTATGAACTGCAATCCGACTCTTATAGCCCAGACATGTCTGATGCTTCCTCACTTGAGCAACGCCGTGCTTATAAAATAGAACTTCAGGTATGTAATGTTTGTGTGATTGGATTATATTCTCTCCATTGTTAATGTGTTTTGAGGGAGGTCCACAGTTCCACACTTTAATTACTGAAGTCTACATTTTCTTCTGCAGAAAGGAATTTCCTTGTTTAACAGAAAACCTTCGAAGGGTATTGATTTCCTCACTAAAAGTCAGAAGATAGGTCAATCTCCAGAAGATGTCGCTTCTTTCTTGAGAAACACTGCTGGTTTAAATGCAACAATGATAGGGGACTATTTGGGTGAAAGAGATGAATTCCCTCTCAAAGTTATGCATGCGTATGTTGATGCACTAAATTTCGAAGGTATGGACTTTGGTGAAGCCATTAGGTATTACCTGCGAGGGTTCAGGTTGCCTGGGGAAGCACAGAAAATTGACAGGGTCATGGAAAAGTTTGCTGAACGATACTGCAAATGCAACCCAAATTCCTTTACTAGTGCAGATACTGCATATGTTCTTGCTTATTCTGTCATCATGCTCAATACTGATGCTCACAATATGATGGTCAAGGATAAGGTTAGTCAAATGATTACTTGCCTCTGTTGTCAGTAAAAGAAGACATACTCACTAATGAGATTTTCCTTGTGCAGATGTCTAAATCTGACTTTATTCGAAATAACCGAGGAATTGATGATGGGAAGGATTTGCCTGAAGCTTATCTGAGTACATTGTATGACCAAATTGTCAAAAATGAGATCAAAATGAGTGCTGATTCATCAGTTCCACAAAACAAGCAACCTAGTAGTGTAATGAAACTCTTAGGCTTAGACAATATTATAAACCTTGTCAACTGGAAACAAGCTGAAGACAAGGCACTTGGAGCAAATGACTTGCTCATCAAGAACATACATGAGAAATTCAAAGCAAAGAGTGGGAAATCAGAGTAAGACCATTTGGTACATGCAGATCTATATTTTATGAATTCACATATGTATAGTTAGACTTTTTGCATCTGCTGCTATATATGAATTCAACCTTGTGGTACATGCAGATCTATATTTTATGTTATTACCGAGACAACCATTTTGCGATTCATGATGGAGGTTTGTTGGGCCCCTATGATGGCTGCATTCAGCATGACACTTGACCAGTGTGATGATAAGGCTGCCACGTCACAGTGTTTGCAGGGATTCAGATCTGCAGTGCATGTCACCTCTGTAATGGGCATGCAGACGCAAAGAGATGCCTTTGTGACATCTGTAGCCAAGTTCACATATCTTCATTGTGTTGCGGACATGAAACAAAAGAATGTGGATGCAGTGAAGGTAGGAACTTGGAAGGCCAAACTGTACATTTATGTTCTTTTGCAAACTCCGACAAATGCATACCTTTGATTTAAACTTAAAAGGATCTTATTATGCAAGGCATTGCAGAAACGACTTCCAGTAATCAATTTAGCATGTTTTGAGATTGCACAAAGCTAAATGAGGTGGTTAGATATCTTAAGACACTATGAGAGAACATGGCCTACGCTGCTTTTGAGAGGTGAACTGGTAATGCATAAATAAGTTAAGATGCATTTGTGAGGAAGCTTTTACGTGTTTCACTGGAAGTAATGGCACAATACATCAGGAGTCTATATTAAAAAAATAATCTTGCACAAGCTTTTCCCTCCCATTCTTTGGTCTTTTTTCACTACTTTGTTCCTTGATTTTCCATATCTTTCACTATAATAACAATATTCCCAAGAACAAACTGCTTATGCCTATTTGGTCTCTTAATTTATTTATAGAAGCACACTTAGATGACTTCAGCAGTACTTGGGAGCTTGAATTTATACAAGCCTGTTGAAATTGCCGAGAACAAATTGCTTATGCCTATTTTCTTTACCAATTCTTTTTACAGGCTATAATATCCATCGCAATCGAAGATGGTGATTATTTGCAGGAAGCTTGGGAACATGTGCTAACCTGTCTTTCACGGTTTGAGCATTTACATCTTCTTGGAGAAGGGTCACCTACTGATGCTTCGTTTTTGACGGTACCTCTGGTTGAGTCAGAAGAAAAAACACAGAAATCAAGTACAACTACAGCTTCAAAGCGAACTAATGCTCTTCAGAATCCAGCTGTAATGGCCGCTGTTAGAGGCGGTTCTTATGACAGCATAACAGCAAAAAACAGTGCCTCGCCGTTAGTTACTCCTGATCAGATTAATAATTTTATATCAAACATAAATCTGTTAGACCAGATTGGCATTTTTGAGTTGAATCATATATTTGCTCATAGCCAAAGATTGAATAGTAATGCAATTGTTGCTTTTGTGGAAGCTCTTTGCAAGGTCTCAATCACAGAGCTACAGTCACCTACAGATCCTCGTATCTTCTGCCTAACAAAGATAGTGGAGATTGCGTAAGACCTCTGTGATATCTAGTTTATGAAAATATTTCCAGATGCAAATTATTGTCATAGCAAGCAGCTATGATCAAACAACTTTTGCAAATGGTCTAATTTAGAGCTTCCTTTGTGCAGGCATTACAATATGAATCGCATACGTTTGGTGTGGTCTCGTATTTGGAAAGTTCTATCAGACTTCTTTGTGTCAGTCGGATTGTCAGAAAATCTGTCTGTTGCAATATTTGTTATGGACTCTTTGAGGCAGCTAGCTATGAAATTTCTCGAAAGAGAGGAGCTGGCCAACTATAATTTCCAAAACGAATTCCTGCGACCTTTTGCGGTTGTTATGCAGAAGAGCAATGCTTCAGAAGTACGAGAACTTGTAGTTCGATGTGTCTCCCAAATGGTTTTAAGTCGTGTTAACAATATAAAATCTGGATGGAAAAGTGTTTTCACGGTATGTATGGTGTTCTATGGTTAGTTTGCCTTCAAAATTATAGCATAACTTTGTACAAAAGCTAGTTTTTGACAACCTAGTGGAACATTCCTACATTTCCACTCAATATTTACGACATTTCATCTTACAGGTTTTCACTGCAGCTGCTGCTGATGATCGGAAAAGTATTGTTCTGTTAGCATTTGAAACTATGGAAAAGATTGTTCGGGACTATTTTCCGTACATAACTGAGACTGAAACAACAACATTTACAGATTGTGTTAAATGTCTTATTACGTTCACAAGTAGTAAATTTAGCAGCGATGCTAGTCTCAATGCTATTGCATTTCTTCGGTTCTGTGCTGTGAAACTTGCCGAGGAAGGATTTGTTTGTCATGACAAGGATACCGACCCGCAATCAAATAATTTAGATTCTTCAGATGGGAACGCCGTAGCGCACAAGGATGATCATGTTTACTTCTGGGTTCCGTTGCTTGCTGGTAACTTACTTTTTCTTTCGCAGAGACTGTTGGATAAGTTTGGAAATGCATCACATCTGTAATATAGATCTTGTTTGAATTTTCCTCCTTTTCAGGTCTAGCTAGATTGACAGCTGACACACGTCCAACTATCCGAAAAGGTGCAGTAGAAGTACTCTTTGACATTTTGAAGGATCATGGGCAACTCTTCTCGCAGTCCTTCTGGACCAATATCTTTGAATCTGTTATTTATCCTCTGTTTAACGGTGAAATCAGTACACCCAATGGCCAGAGTAATAGCACCGAGGACAATTCTTGGAATTTTGAAACTAAAACAGTGGCTGTGAAATGTTTAGTGGACTTGTATGTTACATTTTTTGATGTGATGCGGCCAGAACTCACTAGAGTCACTTCTGTTGTTACCAGTTTTATCAGAAGCCCTTATAGACAATCTGCTAGCACAGGTATGTCTGTTTTTCAGCGTTTGACAGAAGGACTTGCAAGCAAACTCTCCAAGGACGAATGGAAAGAGATCTTGTTATGCTTTAAAGAATCAGCAGCAGAGACGTTTGTTGTTTTCGAGAAAATAGTTAAGATGATGCAAGATATCCAAATTCCAGAAAAAAATGAGTCTTACTCTGAAGCAGAGCAATATTCAGAGCATGACATATACAATGAGGATGAAGAGGAAGCTAATATGGAAACAGCATCTTATGCTATTGTCAAGATGAAGAATCATATGTCTCTGCAACTGCTAATTGTCCAGGTACTTCAAACTTTTTTCCTGTTAAATTTGGTGCTGGTCCCTTTTATAGAATGCCTTGATGTGTAGATTTAGTTCAAAACTCTGCTTTCCTTTGCACATTTTTCCTACTTAAAATAGGAATTAGCAAATAAATTACAACCAAGAAGTTTGCCTTCATGTTCGTCATGCCAACAATTATATTAAGACCACACTCATCATTTCTTGGCTTCTCTCCAGGGAATTGTTAAATTGTATGAGACACACAGGAGATCCTTTCGTGCTGAGCATATGGGCATAATGTTGGAGATGCTATCAGCCATTACGTCCCATGCCAGTGAAGTGAGCTCTGAATCTGTTTTGCACACCAAATTCCACAAAGCATGCTCCCTTCTGGAGGTATCTGAGCCTGCAGTCATCCATTTCGAGAATGAGTCTTACCAGAGCTACCTCAAACTCCTGCAAGCTTTGCTTCACGACAACCCATCTTTGTCACGGGACATGAACATCGAGTCACAAATTATGCTTGTTTCTGAGAAAATACTGCGGATGTATCTGAACTGTGCAGGTCATGAACCATCTAAGGATGCTTCTCGTAGAGATCCGGTTGTACATGGGGTGCTGCCTTTGGGTGCTGCTAAGAAAGAGGAACTGTCTGCTAGAACCTCGGTGGTCCTTCATGTAATGCGGTTGTTGGGTGGCCTAGAGAGGGAATGCTTTAGAAGAAATCTGCCCCTCCTTTTTCCCTTATTAGCTAATCTCATTCGCTGCGAGCATAGCTCTGGAGAGGTTCAAGTTGCACTGTTTGGTATCTTTCAGTCGTCGATAGGCCCTATAATATCAGGATAGTATATATTAATTGTTCATCAACTGCACAATTTTGTCGCTTCACCGTCGTAGGGTAGCTTGATTGGTGGTGGATACATAGAGATGAGATAAAGAAGAAATACAGCTTTGACACTGCTGTAAATGATTGAAACCTGTTTCTCCAGAATTCTGGTGTTGGAGGTAAAAACCTCTTTCTAGTTGTTGGCAACATATCTTCAACATAGAGGAGGATATTAATCCGCTTGTGTCAGTTTTGCAGCATCATGTAAACATCAACTCAGTTATCTGGAGGCAGGAGGCATTTTGAAGGACATTTGCTCCCCTTGACTAACATTATTTCGATTCATGGCGTATCGTCGACACCGCTGGCTCTGACGGCAGATGAATATCTGTGGAGGTCTACAAGGGAGTGGTCTGCTCACCGGTGACCAATATTTATGGGATGTAACCCTTTTTTACCCCTTGTGACAATAGCCTTGTATAGTGCTTTTATTTAAACCAATACTACAATAAAGTGGCATCTATCCTGCTATTCATTTCCCCTACCTTTCAGTTCTCTTGGAAATGAATATGGTTGTCTGATTCTTAATGGAAAAACAGTAGAGGAATAATAATGCGGTTTGGACTCGTAAGAGAATAGACATCTCTTCATGAAAAAAAGGAGGTTTTGATTCTTTAATAAAAATAGGCAAATAGTGTGGTCCTGACTGCTAAAAGAATAAACATCTCTGATAGGGTAGCAGTATGACACTAGCTGCCCTGATCCTCTTATTTGTTTGTGCTATGCAAGGCCAAGGGCCAACTGCTCTGGAAAACGAAGCTTGGATATATATACTTTGGATGTCACTATCCATGACTCAGGCTAACCGACTTCCATGTTGAAAACTACCGCCCATCAATGTATTAACACTTCAGTTCTTGACTGAGAAAATGACATTTCGGTGCCATACGGCAGTTTTTTTTCTAGGAATTCGACAAGAAGCGTTCTGGCAGGATTCAGGATTTTTTTTCTTTTGCTGCGTTCCAGACATGCATTGTTTTGCATTTTTTTCATTTGCTTTTGCGTGTTGGCGAAAAAAGAACATTGTCCCTTGAGAAGTTAAGATATAGAGCAAGCAAACATGAAACTGGCAGGAACTATCAAAACTGAGATACACAAAGTTACCAAGTACTCCACATGACAAGCATAACTAACTAGTATGTCTAGCAAGGAGAACTGCTAGTCCCATGGTCATGCTGCACAGGTTGCATGTAGGATCTCTTGATGAACTCCAGGCAGTCAGCAATGGCCTGGTCTGCATGGAAAGAAGCAGAACTCTCCCTGTGTGGCGCCGCCGTCACCCCTGCAGGCTGTCTACTGCGGCTCGTCTTCTGCGCCGATCTCGCGGTGGGCCGCCTCCTGGGGCAGCAGTTGAGCCCTTCTAGGCATCGGACGACAAGGCCGGCGAGGCGGAACAGCCGCATGCGCAGCCGGAGCAGCGAGCCCAGCCGGAAATGCCGCACGCGGCGGCGGCCTCGCCGGGCTTGCTTGCAACTGCTCGCCTGATGGATCATCATTGTCGCGGCAGAGAGACCAATGAGACAAAGACTCTCTTGGTATTGAGTATGGTCAGTACTAAAGACCTGAATGGAGTGTAAAGTCCACCATGTATGGCGTCTTATATAGGTGTGTGACACTGCTGTACAAGCACCTAGTGTTTGCCCGTAGCTTTTGGTTGAACTTGTCGTTAAACGAAACCCAATAACTAACACACAGGCTTAGCAGGTCAGGTCACACAGTAAGACATTATGTGTGATGCAAGGATATGGAAGATGTGGTCAAGTGTGTAGCCAGCCACGTTTTGAATACATTATCACCTGCATAGACTACTGACCATATATTATCTCACCTGGGAAATTCTCTTGGCTCCATCTTCTTTGCTGTCATCATGTCATGCTGCGTGCCCTTAATCCTAAATTTGCTGTCTTGGCCTGTGGTGGACTACACTGCTAATATACTATGCATTGCACTGCTATCCAAACCGATCAAAATCTATGTGCCCTCCACAGTTTCATACATTGTTAATTAAGCAAAATGAAGGATAATAAGGTTAAGCACTTGAGCTTAACCACAAAGTCATGTTCGAAACATGCCAATCTGGGAGTGGTAGCGCGTGTGAGTTGTGGCATGTCTTATCTCCCCTTTCTTCATCAAGATCCTTCAGGAAACGAGGCAGACATGGCAATGATCGCTCTTGGTTTCGTCGCGTTCTTCTGTACCCTGCGGTGGCAAGGGGCCTTGACAGGACCTGAGCAAAGTTTCCAGCAATGGAGATCCACGGAAGAAAAACCATGATTTTATTGCTCTGCGAGCAAACAAGTTGCCAATGGCAGCTTTGCTAGGACTAGAATATTCGATCCAATGTGTTATGGATCCACTTGCACCCTGGTTTTCAGTCACGTTTTGTTTGTATGGCATTTGCGTATTATTTGGAGAATCTATTAGTCTGGTCCTTTATTAGCTAGAAAATTATTCTAGACATTGATTTGACCTCACTGGAGATTCCTACAAAATTACGAGATATAGACTATAGTACCAAAAATATTTGCAAGATCAAATTACTGTTGAGACACTGTATGAAACGTACGGACATCCAAACAAAAGAACAATAATGTTACAATATAACAACAGTCGAACAAGCCGCAATGATTTGTGACAAAACCAAAGATTTATTCATTCCTCACCTCGATGAGGATTAATCAATCAGATTATAAGATTACAACACTCGGAGCCTACACAGGCTTGCTGCATCTGTAAGCTTTAGAGGCTAAAGCTTATTCCAGCATAAAGTCACAAATTCAACAAATGATCATCAACAATAGAAACACTGGAGAGAACCACATGTGTTGAATTATCTAAGGCTGCTCAGCGGGAAGTTGCGCAGTGGGTTCTCCTTAAGCAATTCAGTTTCCCTATTCAAAGTAAACAGGCAGGGTCAAACACTGACGAAGAATAATATGTGGAAAAAGAAGGTGCATCTGTAAACTATATTCTTACTTCTTAAGGTTTTTGCTTGTTGCTTGCCTAAGCTTCAGAACAGATGGTTTTGGACTCTTCAGCACTTGAGGTGGAGCTGGTTCCCTAAGATGATTGAAAGGAAATATTTATAAACTCTGTTTGTGTTTAATAAAAAAAATGGTAACATAAGGACCTCGTATAACATACTCGGTGCATTCTTCATCTACAAAGACCTCAATGGAACTGGCACGAGCTGACTGAACCGCTGGCCGTGCTGCTACCTTTGGTGGAATCTGTTCAGTGATATGTCATCATCAGTTTATAAGGACAGTCTTTGCAATTATCTAAAAATAAATTTACTGAATGGATAGTAGTCATCCTTGGGGAAGTATCACCAGGGTTGTCTTCAAAAAAATACCTTGTGCGAAGTCCATCTGGCAGGCATCATGTTATTTTCTTTATTTCTATCTGCTTGTGTTCCAAGGGTGTTCCAGGCCCTGTCTTTGCTCCTAGTTCTGTCAAGGCCCTGACTTGGCAATGGATTTTCTTTGTAAACCGAAATAGGTGCGTTGACATTGATTCTACAAATGCGCAATAACATCAGTAATAGTCAATAAAATCTCCATGCTTGGCTAGATACATTGTTGATTATTTTTTGAAGAAAATGCAAAAGCTTGCGTTTCATTGCATCAATACATTGTTTGATTATGATTACATGCATCAATACACTGTTTGATTATGATTACACGGTAAAGGTAACTGACCTCTGTAGTGCCTTAGGTTTTGCCAACAGGTGGGGATTCTCATTGTGCCGACCTCCTGCCACATCAAATTGGTGATTAGCTTGCACCCAGTCAATCACTTGAAATTGATGCTGAATCACAGTACTTACTGGGTTCACCACGGTTAACGTCACTACCGAACCTACGTACTGGCTGATCCTCGTTCGCGTTATCATCCTGCTAGAAAAGATGGATAAAAATCGTTTAGTGAAGCGTGGAGTCTGGATAGGAAAACTGCAATGAATTAAAATAGTGCACCTCGTGTTCCTTCTTTTTGGTTGATCTCCGAAGAAATGCCCTGTACGTAGTTTCCAACTTCTCCACAGGCTTTGCTTTTCTGAGGAAAAAGTTAAACAACCCGAAGATAAGAATCAAGTACATATACAAATGAATCATTAATGAAAGAAAGGAAGCAACAATTAGCCAATTCCTTCCAATGAATAGAAAAAGGACAACTGAAGACTCTGTGGGTATTTAGTGTGTAATGCTGCATAAGATTCTGTCATGACTAGATCCAAAGAAAAGTGGAATGCAGTTTGTTTCCTAGAAACAAAAAAATCCATTATTTATATTATCATTCACAGACTAACATATTAGTAGTTGGTCGTAGTAAACTAATGTATCCCGCAAAGATAATTTTCATCAGTTTATGAATCTTGTATAGGGGAAGGTTGCAAGGATAAAAAAACATGGTAAGCAGCCTATAAATTGCACTGCAGACAATTTGTAATCATTTCCGTATCTGATTATTAATGCCAATCATGTGCTGTAGTTTGAGCCGCACTGCAAACAATTTGTAATCTTTTCCGTATCTGATTATTAATGCCAATCATGTAGTGTAGTTTGAGCCGCACTGCAAACAATTTGTAATCTTTTCCGTATCTGACTATTAATGTCAATCATGTAGTGTAGTTTGAGCCGTACTGTAAACAATTTGTAATCTTTTCCGTATCTGATTATTAATGTCAATCATGTGGTGTAGTTGACCCATAATGATGCAGCAGTGGAATTTACAAATTCGGCGTTTAATTGTCATAAGTAAGCTCTACAAGATTATATCAAGTCCTATAACATCTAAAAATAGATATAAGTGGCAGTGTCTTCTAAGGATCTCACCTAGCTATTCCGAGGTTAAAAATCTCGTCAGCTTTCTTTAGCTTGTTCTTCGACTCCATCAGCGATGCATAACGAATGTAGAAAACAGCATGACCCTCACCAATCTGGTTGGCCTCCAGGAACCTGAATATCACCTCAGCATCAGCACAATTCCCAGCCTGCAGTGCAAACCAAGCTGCAAGTCAAACATACATTCCCACACACTGCAAAATCAGATAGATCAAGCTGCATTCATTCAGAAACTCACATATTCTAGCCAAACTTTGAGGTACCGGAGATCATCCTTGTACCGCTCGTCATGCCAGAAGGCACGCACACACTGCTCGTAGATCACCACGAGGCCCGAGAATTCCCCGCCGGCCGGGAACGACTCCTGAACCCATTTGATGCAGCTGCACACAGGCAAAGCGGAGAGCACGAGGTATGAGCACCTAGCTTGTGGAAATCGGTGAAAGGAACGGGAAAGTGGGGTCAAGACTCAGAAAGAACTTACTCCACCCACGGCTGGAGCGGGTCTTCGCCTTGGTACTCTTCGATTGCTTCGATCCTCCTCCTACATCAGCCAATTAATCAAACACTGAACATCGATCTGTCACATAGAAGAAGAGGCCGATGGCCGATACACAACGCCAAGAATGGCTACAAGCCTAAAACACACCGCTAATCCGAAGACTAGCCACCACGCACTACAACAACAACGATACAAGGGCCTCGCCCAAACTGAACCACAAGCCACGTCACGACCAACGCCAAGCAACTCCGAAGAAACGACCTCCTCCGAATCCTCCTTGTCAACGTACCAGCAACCCTTGAGCGCCTAAGAGTCGGCAGGTGGGTGGCAGGACTTGGCCAGCCCGAGAAAGGTGCCACCTTGGAGTCGCCGACGACGGCGTACATTGCGCCTTGGAAGCTCAACCTTGAGCAGTAGCAACACCAGAGCGACACCGCGCCAGAACCGTGTGCTCCACAAGTGCGTGTCTCCGAAAAACGATGCTTTCAAGAAAGAAACGACGTCGGAGACGCTGCCATTGCCGATCGGCCAACCCGATCTGGGTTTTCACCCCGTAGACACCACCTCGAGTAGGTGAAGGTGCGAGCACTCCTCAGTGACGCCTCCAAGGAGGGGAGCGACGCCCATAAGCGCCGTCATCACCGGCTTCGACCTAAGCCCGAGCAGATTTTCATCCAGAGTCTCGTGCACCTCACCCCAACTCACCAGGCCTTGGAGCAGCACACCGTCCTCGCTGGATTGC
This sequence comes from Dactylis glomerata, assembly GCA_007115705.1. NCBI lineage: Eukaryota > Viridiplantae > Streptophyta > Magnoliopsida > Poales > Poaceae > Dactylis > Dactylis glomerata. The sequence continues at coordinate 5,383,755 of QXEO01000171.1, forward strand.
CCTGACGCCGCCACAACACCTCGATGCCGAAATGCAGACCACCGGAGTGACCGCCATGAGCTCAGGGGAGGAAGCCCCCCATGCCGGCCGACCACCACGGCTGTGGCATCCACACAGCACGGCGGAGCCGGAGCCCACGTGCCGCCGCCACGCCCTGATGCCGCGGCCCGCAAAGGCCCAGATCGGGCCCTGCTGCCATGCGCCACCACGACACCGGAACCTCGCCGCCCGCCGCAGCCACGACCGCACCGCCGCCACCCGCCCTCCCTGCGCCGCCACACGCCGCCGCGCCACCAGGAGCCGCCGCCGCCCAGGCCACGGGCCCTCACGACGAGGCGCCGCGAGAGTGAGAGAGACCCCGCCCCCGTTGTCGGCGGCGCGAGCTTTGCCCAGCCGCGTCCTCCGACGGAGGTGGGGGGAGAGAGGGGAGGGAGGCCGGCCGCTGGCGGCGGCTAGGTTTGACCTCCTGTGCCGCCCGAGCGGGGGCGCCACTGGAGGGAGGGACGAGTTTGGGGATAAGAACTCGCGCCTTCCCGACAAAATTACAGTACTAGAATTCAAACACTGAACAGATCGGAGACTTTCCCCCGACCAAGAAATCCAACCAGAACAAGCCAAACCAAACCCCAGGAACAAGAAAGTCCTTGAGCGGGTGTCGCCGTACCTTCGTTCGGCGAGGAGCGCGGCGCGCTGGGCGGGGTCGGCGTGCGCCTTGAGGGCGCTGTTGAGGAGCCCGACGTTCCGTCCGCGCTTCAGCGGCCGCACGTTCTCCTTGAAGGTCTCCCACTCGCCGCACACGGCCACCGGCGCCGTCTCAGCTCCTATCCCCAACAGCGCCAGAGTCTCCACGTCGAGCGCCGCCAGTCCTCCCGCCGTCGCCGCCGCCGCCGCCGCCGCCATGTGAGGTGGGTCTGGATGCCGCTCCGAAGCTGACCGTTGGGTGAGGAGGATTCGAATTCGTAGTTTGGACCGTCTGCGTTGAGGAGCGGAAGCTGGTCTGGGTTAGGTTTTATACAATCGGTGGGCTCTTGTTAGTTTTGGGCTTGAAGATTTGTGTGTGGCCCAGATCCATAAGCCCACTCAATATGTACTTTTGTTGTTGCTGCAGCCCAAAACAAAAGCATACTCCTATATCAAAATTGTGTATTTTGAAAAAAACATTGGGAGGAAACTATAGAACTACTATACGCAGTGGCGGACCCAGGAATTGAGGTTTGCCGGGGCGAACATTTTAGGAGAATTTTTTTTACACAAAAATACAAATGTGCACGATAAAATGTGCGGTCTTTAGTATGGATTAAAATATATCTATGAAGAACATGGAAAAAAACACTTACTAGGTACTCTTTCTGCTTAAACCACTCACTGGCCTTTCACAATACTAGAAGGAAAGGCATGTATTATGGTGACCTTTTTTTTACTTATGCGAAAATTGTTTTCATGAATAAACATCAGCGATGTATTTCACATGGCACAACTAAAATTTTATTTCACTACAAAATCAGAAACAATATGTGGAGACTTCTCATTTTGCCCTCACCCACGAAAGGACGTGTCACGTACTCCCTTCGTTTAGAAATATAAGATGTTTTAGCTTTATGAAGTGAGTGTATCTAGACATGTTTTAGTGTATAGATTCACTTCACAAAGCTAAAACATCTTATATTTCCGAACGGAGGGAGTAGCATCTTGGCCATTACGATGGAGCCAGCCAGGTGCATGCCCGTTAAAGAAAAAGCCAGGTGCATGCCCGTTCAAAACAAAAAGCCAGGTGCATGCGTGGTTTTTGAACTGCTAAGAGAAGTGCGAACCGGCCTTTCACTTAGGCCCAATAATGTAGCCCAGTTTACCTGCACGTACTCCTACCCCTTCGACAGAAAAAGAACTGGAGCTTTCATCAATGGCGGCCGCCCTATATATGGAGCTGCTGATCTGGGGGCTGGGGTGCCCTGCTCCAGTGCTCCGCGCCGGGAGACCCGGGGCGGCCGCCCCTCCTCGCCCCCCCGGTAGGTCCGCCATACGTGATCCATTATATAGTTCAATGACAAGTGAATGTAAAAAGAATCCGCCATATCAGAGCAAACGACACTTTTCAGTGGCTGGTAATCAAATCTTAGTGCTGACAATTAGTACTATTAAGTTTTGAAATTTCAGGTTGCCACTCTAGTCTACAACTCTACATCAGCTTACCTAAATGGAAGCACAGATCTGAGATCGCTTACCTTTGGGGGTAAGTGGATAAGTAGCATGTGTTAATGTGAAATAACTAATAAACAATTCTGTATATGTGACTTGGTGTTGCCATTTTGAAGTACCAACATATGAAAACATAATTTTTTCGTATTGATAGTCTTGCTTTCTCAGCTTCACATACTGGCAGCGGCATTTCATTCAAACAATTTCTTAGAAAGGCACACACATGACTTTTGTCCAACCTACATATCTAGATTCTCTAGAATAATTAGCTTCCATAAAGCCTTGTTTTTACCCAAGCTTCCAAAAAACCTGATATCACAAGATTTTGCACTTTCACTATAATTGGCTACCAATAGCGGTCGCTGAAGTACATGAATAAACAACTTTGGCATTATTTTTGCCATATAGCCATTGACGAGGCTGCAACTTTGAGGTTCCACATTCGAGATAGAGTGTTGAACCTGTTGTCCTGCTTTCCTCCTCAAGAGTTTTGGTTTCCTCTTCTGCCATGTTTTGGACCATTGGTCTAGTGTGTACTATCTCTTCCGTCGGCAACAAGTACTTCCTCCTTGGTGTCCAATATCCATTGCTAGGACCTAGATCCCGCCCTAACCCCTGCCAAATCTCTTTGTGTCATGCTCTCCACCTCTTCAGGGACAGTAACATCTCATTCTTGGACAACATCACATGAAGGAATTCCCATTACCTTCCAAACCTATATCATCTACGATTAAGTTTCGGCGATCTCCTTATACATAATCCACTCTTCTTGTGTTCTAGTGTGAGACCTAAATCTATTGCACATTCTTTTTCACTCTATATCATTCTACCAGCACAGTGTGCTCTTATACTATAAAGGAGAAATGTTGACATCTTTAAATAATGAAGATGTGCGATCTTCAGAGGAGGTGGGGGAGGACATACTACGGACAAAATTGCATGCAACTATATGTAGAGGAGTTGAGTGGTTATAGATATTTGTCACTCTCATTAATTTCTCTTGCCACAATGCTCTACCACCCTTACAAGTATCCTGATATATTGAAGCCAAACCACTCAACTACCGGTAATTTATGGTCAAGTACCATATCCTAGGCTCATATGCAATTGCTTTGGTTATTGATGTAATTTTTTTTCATAATAACCAAATTGTGATTATGTATGAAAAGCATGATACAACAAGAAAAGGAAAACTAAGCTAGGAATTATCTAAAAACAAATTGAGTTGGTATGGTTTAATCTCTTTTTACCAATTGACCATAAACTGATTGATCTTCCCAACTGTATCCCAACATATCACAAACAAAGGATGTTCTTCGGCACAACCCTCCCCAAACTCATCAAGGGCAGTATGGTATTTTGTCACAAATTAGTAATTATCCTATTTTAATTAGACCGGGTCATCAAGATCCATATTCAGATCCAAACCTGCCGTATACCCAATCGTAGACCATCGTGTCTAGGATTCTAGTGCTGCCTTTTCATCGTGACTTCCTTATCCTACACTATCCCGCCTGACAAGGGTATAGTTAATAGATCCCGTTAGTTGAGTACCCCTTAGGCCCGTTAAGCTAGGCCCAATTGTAATGATAGTCGAATACGAGTTCTTACCGTATGTCGATATTGTAATCTGTATCGGACCCTACCCGATCCTCGAGACCTGGCCATCTATATATAGGGGCCAGGAGGGGATGGTGTGGGGCAGATTGAAAGAAAGCCAGGTTGAACACCCATGTTTACTTTCGATATACACTTATTTCGACTAACCTTTACCTTCGAGTTCATCCGACGCCCTCTTCCCCCGATCCTAAGTCCTTCATCTAGGACATTTGTCGAGTTAACCCTCGTCAATTGGCGCCGACCGTGGGGATCTGGGCATTGGAGTCATGAATTCGACGACTTTTTCGCTTTTAGCCAATAGCAATTCAGAACTCGACGGAAGTCAGGAGATGGAGTTAACAATTAGAAGTTTGAGCATCTACGTCGGACCATCGGGTTCATCCCGCCTCTCGGATTCGACAAAACCAGATCCGTCGGCGAGCAAGCTCAAAACAGAGGTAATACTGGAATCATCAGAAGGCTCTTCCAGCGAGGTAAACTCGCCGGTCAGCTTGGAAAAAGCACCAATCGCAGAAGACGACAAAATTCGGGAAAATTTCGACTCAGAAGAAAGGGTAAGTCAAACATACAACAGTGCAAGGGACTTCGCCGTTGGAAGCAGTGGCGTCTCCAAAGTGCATCAGCTATGCGTCATTATCACCGAAGCAGAAGAAGAGAACAACAATGAAGGAAGTAAAAAGGTCGACAGGCAAGTCGACAAAATAAAAGAACACAACAAAAAGGATAAGGAGAAAGTCCACGTTTTGGCTGGCGAATGGAGAATGATCAAGTCAGCTATCAATCATGGTACAGAAGTACCCGAAGGATCGAGAAGAGAAATTCTAATGGGATATCAGTATGCATTATACCAACATAGGAAGAAACTAAGGGAGGAAAGAGACACGGTTCTTCAAAACGATAACAGTGTATCAAGGGAGGAATACTGGGATGACTATAGTGAGGATTCCGAGTACAGTAGAGAAAGGCGCGGAGACCCAAAACACAACAGGGAGGCAACAACACGCAACAGAGAAGAAAGGTACTCGAGGAGCCCTACTCCACAGTTAGAAGAGGAGAAAGATGACTTCATGCAAGAAATGCCAGAAGCAGCGTTGATAGCAGCACATGCGTATTTACTAACTACAAGGCCAGAACCCGGGGATCCACGAGAAGATATGCACCGAGCCGCGATACGAAACCTCGGAATAGTGGAGAGCAAGATCAGGGAAAAAGGTCCAGACACAAAGTCGACAAGCTACAAGGAAAAGCAAAAGGAGAAGCTCAGATACAACTTCGCAGATAACGAGTATAGTGAGTCATCAGAAGAGGAAATGCGACAAAAGAGGAAGGAGGACGCAAGAAATATAATAGCACATGCTCGAGTAAATAAATCACGCCACGCCTGGAGGGAAGAAAATTATGAAGACGACGATAAAGAAATGGGCGCATTATGCTTTACCCGCAGAGTTCGCAAAACTCGGGTACCCAAAGGATTCAAACTACCACATGATCAACATAAATATGATGGGTCGCAAGAACCTACCCTGTGGTTATCAGACTATTTGCAGGCAGTGCAGATATTAGGAGGAACAAAAGCAACTGCAATGCAAAGTTTGCAGCTACACCTCACCGGCGCAGCACGGTCGTGGTTGAATACCCTACCCAACGAATCCATTGGAAGTTAGGGAGAACTCGAAAACCAATTCGCAAAAAATTTTCGTTCAACATACAAGCGCCCAGCATCACTGGAGGAAGTTAAGGCGTGTGTGCAGAGGAAAGGCGAAACTCTACGTTCTTATATACAACGATGGAGTATAATCAAAAACTCAGCAGAGGACGTCTCCGACGAACGAGCAATAGACGCTTTTTCGGCTGGACTTCGTCGCTCAGATCTCGTGGAAGAAATAGGAAGAACAAGACCTACAACAGTAGCCGAGCTAATGGAAGATGCCAACAAATTTGCTGATGGAGAAGACGCATATAATAACAAAAGGGGACGTTCACTAGAAGTCGACAGAATAAGCAGACAGAGGAGACGACACCGCAGCAGGGATGACCAAGGAAGGCGAAATCAGGTAGCCGCGGGCTACGCAGCAGAAGAAGAGGAAGGATATGTAAACAGGAGGTTTCAGGCAAAAGGAGTAGAAAAATCGAGATACTCCGGTCCTTCGGCCAATGATATGTTATACGGACCTTGTCGAATCCACTACGCATATCTTGATGGGAAAAGAGTTTCAAATCACCAGATGAAGGATTGTAGAACGTTCCTAAGGCTACAAAGCGCCATAGGTTCAAACCAAGGAGGATGGAAAGAAGAGAAGCACACAACTCAAGGATATCAAATGCAAAGGCTAGCAAGGCACCTAGAGTCAAAAGTTTACATATCAGCCATGATTCAACCGGTGCCTAAGTCAAAGAAAGAGCGAAAGAGCATATCCAGGCAAGTAAACCTGGCAATATCGTCACCACCAGCTACCACAGAGTACCTGCGGTGGTCAGATCAACCAGTTAAGTTCAGTAGAGCAGACCACCCAAGGAAAGTTCCCAGGCCAGGCCACTCGCCTATGGTTCTAAAGGCACAAATAGGAGGGTATGATATCGGAAGAGTATTTATGGACGCAGGAAGTGGCATCAACCTGATATATGCTAGAACACTGAAGGCAATATGTATCTCGCTGTCGAGTTTAAAGCCAACATGCTGCTCCTTCCATGGAATAGTACCAGGAGCCGCAAACTATCCTTTGGGAAGAATAGAACTCGACGTCTGCTTTGGCAGTAGCAGCAATTACCGCAGAGAGAAGCTGGAATTTGAAGTTATGGATTGGCCGTCACAATACCATGCAATCCTGGGGCGCCCAGCATTTGCAAAATTCATGGCAGTGCCTCATTACGCGTATCTTACGCTAAAAATCCTAGGACCCAAAGGAACAATTACAGTACAAGGGAGCTTTGAAGTAGCAAACACATGTGACAGAGAATTCAATAGGATGGCGCAAACCTTCGGCATGACAACAGAATATGAGAGGCTAAAAGGAGAAACAGATCATAATGTGCTACCCGACGTTGGACGATCCCTGCCAGATCAGGCTTTCGACACAACTCAGGACTCGAAGAAGATCCAGGTACACCCTACAGATCCAAACAAGACGACATCAATTGCGGTGAACTTGGATCCCGCATAGGAAAGCGCGCTCGTCGAGTTCCTCCGTGAGCGCTGGGAAATGTTCGCCTGGTGTCCATCAGACATGCCAGGGGTTCCCAGGGAACTCGTCGAGCACGCCTTAAATGTAGATCCCAAGGCAAAGCCAGTCAAGCAACCATTACGACGATTTGATGAACCTAAAAGGAAGGCGATAGCATCAGAATTGCACAGGCTGGAAAATGCCGGATTTATCAGAGAAATCAAAACTTCGAGTTGGGTATCGAACCCAGTTATCGTACCCAAAAAGAACACAGACGTACAAAGAGTATGTGTCGACTACACATCTCTCAACAAGCATTGTCCAAAGGATCCCTTCCCTCTACCCCGCATTGATCAGATAATTGATTCAACAACGGGATGCACGAGGCTTTCCTTTTTGGACGCATATTCTGGTTACAATCAGATCAAATTAAAGAAGGAAGACAAAGAAAAGACGGCCTTCATCACACCGTATGGAGTGTTTTGCTATCAAGTAATGCCGTTCGGCCTAAAAAATGCAGGAGCAACTTATCAACGGATGATGCAAAACTGCCTCGGGAGCCAAATAGGACGCAACATCCAAGTCTACATTGATGATGTAGTCATCACTACAAGAGAGGAGCAATCTTTAATTGGCGACTTGACAGAAACCTTCGACAACCTGAACAGGTATAAGCTTAAGCTTAACCCGATAAAATGTTCCTTCGGCGTATCAGCAGGACAACATTTGGGGTTCCTGGTATCAGCACGCGGAATAGAGGCAAACCCAGAGAAGATTCAAGCAATTTTAACAATGGGAAAACCCACGAAACTACACGACGTCCAGAAACTCGCAGGACGCGTCGCGGCACTAAGTCGTTTCGTTGCTCGATTGGGAGAAAAGGCGCTTCCTTTCTATGCACTTATGAAGAAATCAGATGATAAATTTGAATGGATAGAAGAAGCAGACGCAGCTTTTGCACAGTTGAAAAAAGTGCTTTCCACGCCACCAGTGCTGGTCGCACCAAAAGAAAAAGAACCACTATTACTCTACATCGCCGCAACCCATCAGGTGGTGAGTACAGTATTGGTAGTCGAAAGAAGTGAAGAAGGAAAAGCCCACGGCGTCCAGAGGCCGGTATATTTCATCAGTGAAGTGCTATCCCCGACAAAACAAAGGTACCCGCATTATCAAAAGCTTGCATATAGTGTCTTTACAACAGCACGAAAATTGCGATAGTACTTTGCGGTGCACCCAATTATAGTGGTCAATAAAGCGCCACTATCAAACATATTGAACAATCCTTCAGCAACAGGACGTGTCTCTTTGTGGGGAATCGAATTATCTCCCATGGACATCACGTATGAAAAAAGGAAGGCAATCAAGTCGCAAGTCTTACCAGATTTCACGGCAGAATGGTTGGAGCTGCAGAGCACGGGACCGCCAGATCTATCGAGTGTCTGGACAATGTACTTCGACGGTTCTAAAAGAGTACAAGGCGCAGGAGCGGGAGTAATCTTGATATCGCCGCATGGCGACAAACTAAGGTACGTCTTAAGGATGAGTTTTCCGCAGGCATCTAACAATGAAGCAGAATACGAGGCTCTGCTACATGGAATGAAGATGGCTAAAGCATGTGGAGCAACTCGACTAAAAATATTTGGGGATTCAAACCTTGTCGTCAAGTTATGAACAGATGCGACACAATCAATGACAACATGATGGCCTACAAGAACTTATATCACTACCTCGAAGGAACATTTGATGGATGCGAAGTCTCGCACATCAGCAGAAACAGCAATGAAGAAGCCGACACCTTGGCAAATATCGGGTCTCAGTGTTTACCCGTGCCATCGGGGGTATTCTGGGAGGAAATAGTAGAAAGGTCAATAAAAAGTATCAAAAGTTTGACTACTGCAGCAGGCTCGGGGGCTGCGCTGGAACCTGAGGAAGTCATGATGATAGAAGAAACCTGGATGCAGCCGTATCTCGCGTATATGATAAATAAACAGTTACCAGAAGATGCAGTAGAAGCCAAGAGGATAACTCGACGATCGAAAGCGTTTGTCGTGTTGTAGGGGAAATTATACAAGAAAAGTATTACTGGCGTTTGCAGCGTTGTGTAACGCCTCAGGAAGGACAAGTAATACTAAAAGATATACATGGCGGAGTGTGCGGCCATCATGCAAGCAGCAGGGCAATAGCTGCAAAAGCATTCCGTGCAGGATTCTATTGGTTAACAGCCATCGAAGACGCAAAAGATATAGTCCGGAAGTGTGAAGCATGTCAAAGATTCGCATCTCGACCACATGCACCAGCAGCAGAGCTACAGCCAATACCATTGTCCTGGCCCTTTGCACAATGGGGCCTCGATATGGTAGGAAAATTGCACAAGTCCTGGCCAGGAGGACATGTTTACATGCTAGTGGCAGTCGATAAATTTACCAAGTGGGTGGAAGCAGCCCCGGTAACAACTCAAGATTCAACAGCAGCGATCAACTTCATCAAGTCAATAGTGTTTCGTTTCGGCATACCATATAGCATCATCACGGACAATGGGACAAACTTCACTTCAAAGGAATTCAAGAGTTACTGCGAAGGACTAGGAATCAAACTCAAATTTGCATCTGTGGCGCATCCGAAGACAAATGGACAAGTCGAAAAAGCCAATGGCCTGATATGTAGTGGGATAAAAAAGAGGTTCTTAGCACCTCTCGAGAAAGCCAAGAGCGCTTGGGTAGATGAATTGCCCTCCGTTCTTTGGAGTCTAAGAACCACACCCAACGCAGCAACTCAAGAAACTCCTTTCTTCCTGGTCCATGGCGCAGAAGCCGTGCTTCCAGTCGAAGTTACGCACGAGGCTCCAAGGGTGACGGCATACGACGAAACAACGTCAACAGAAGCATTACAAGACGATGTCGATGCACTAGATGAAGCAAAAGATAAAGCATTAGAAAGGGCCACGCAGTATCAACAGAGTCTACAAAACTACCACAGTAGTCGAGTTCGACCACGATCCTTCGTGGTGGGAGATCTAGTTTTGCGACTCAGACAAGACAGCCACGGGAAACTAGAGTCCCCTTGGGTGGGACCTTACATCGTTACAGAAGTCATACCAGGAGGAGCTTATCGACTACAAGACAAGAAGACAGGAAAAGACGAAGGCAACCCGTGGAATGCGGAGCAGCTACGACGTTTTTACGCGTAGAATAAATCTAGTGGTATAATTAAACTCGAGTTAACCTTCTGAACCCAGAACATGAGGCCATAGGTCGGGTTCCTTGGGTTGAACTCGACAAAATTGTACAAGTATCTCTACTTCTCTGCTCGGGGGCTTCAACCCTCGGGTCGTACGAAAGAAATTTTTATCGCGACATGGAGATCTTTTTTCACTATAAGGTTGTGCAGACAACCCGATAATATTCAAACAAACTGGTTCACCAAGGAACCCGATATTCTTCATACCAATTGGTTCGCAAAGAACCCGATATATAGAAAGCATACCTCAGAACAATGATTTGTTTTCATGGTACTAATAAAAACATCAGAATGAAGTACGAGTATTCATTACATATGGCACGGTAGCAAGGATATTATCAAAAGAAATTACATATCCTAATGAAAGTGGACTTCAGCTTCATACTCCTTCTGGCACTGAGTACCGTCACAGATCTTCACGTCGAACTTTGACGTGCCGATATGGAAGTCGAAGGTCATGAAGAAGCCTTGATGGATGTCGTGGTCTTCTGCAAACCGCGACCAACCACCCTTAAAGTACTGTTCGCCGTTGCCATCATACCAAACTTCCACTTCGTATGGAGTCCCACTGCCAGATTGCTCGCGGAGAACCGCTTCTCGCAGTTCACGCCCATCCATGAACTAGGTGAAATTCAGCGGCAGACGCTGAATCTCACGGCACTGCACCATGGCAATGCAGAAGAAAGAAAAGATTCTGGGAGGAGCAGCAGAGGCAGAGGGCGCAGCAGGAGATGGAGCGCTTGGACCTGGGGCAGCGACAGTCACCTTAGGCTTGTTCTTGCTACCAGGTGCGCGGCCGGGACGACGCTTGACAGGAGCGGCCGATGACGATCCTGCGGCGGCCGGAGTTGTGTTGTTCTTGTTCTTGCTTCCACGAGGGCGACCCCGACCTCGCGGCGCCACCGGAGAGCCAAGGTTCAGACGGGAATCATCTGCGTCAGCCATGTGGACAAGGGAAAAGGCTAGAAAACCCTAGATGGAGAGAGAAGATGATACGGCGGAGGAGGAATCTGATTAGGGTTTTTACCCTTGCCAGAAGGTGCTTTATTTATAAGCACGTATTATCGGGCCCCCGTGATAAGCAAAGCCCATCAACGTATTCTCCAAAAGAGTTAAATTTTGCACGTAGCAGACGATAAATACCAAAGGAGAAAAAATAAGATGGGGAGAGTGTGGTTGCACGAAATAAAAGACCTCGCCTTGGGCTTGGGGGCTTGTGAACAGGAGATATTACAAGAAAGAAGACGAAGTGAATTTTGAGCCTATGCTTGACTACAAGTATTCAAACATAGCCTCGGGGGCTACTCCCATCGGGAGCGCTGAGCGCGCACCCGATAGAGGATGAGATAATCAGTATCGAGGATGAAGAAAGTATATCATACAAACTTCGGCTATATAGTCGACAAAATGCAAAGAGATTACTCCCATCGGGAGCGAGTTTTATGGTTGTTGAAACCCGGATATTTTCAGTCAAAATTTGACTGCGACATAAGATTCTCGAGTTATGTTATCGCAACGCAACTCAAATGCCGTGACCTGTCACGAAGGTAAGACCTCGGGATCCGTCCTGTGTGGCCTGGTATACGCACATAGATGCGCTCTGCTGGTATGTATCCATGTCTACGACACGAAGAAAATCCTGGTGGACGCACTGGGTACCCTGAGAATCACTGGGATTCATTCTTTGTAAGACCTAAATGCGGCAAAAGAATGGGTTTGACCGGTATCCCGAATTCAAATACAAGGGGATTGAATTTGAAGTAGGTGACAAGTATCTGTTCCGGCAGTTAACTGACCTCTTGATCCGTCAGAGTTGTCAGGCTTGTTCATCAAAACCCCTTGCGAAAAAATATCATGAAAGTAAGTCGAAAGACCAAGTCGAAGATTTGAAGATATGAAGAAATCAAAGAAATCGATCAAGTCGAAGATTTGAAGATTAGAGATTCAACCCGAATCTGCAATTCTGGTAGAATCTCAGGGGCTACTGACAAGGGTATAGTTAATAGATCCCGTTAATTGAGTACCCCTGAGGCCCGTTAAGCTAGGCCCAATTGTAATGATAGTCGAATACGAGTTCTTACCGTATGTCGATATTGTAATCTGTATCGGACCCTACCCGATCCTCGAGACCTGGCCATCTATATATAGGGGCCAGGAGGGGACGGTGTGGGGCAGATTGAAAGCAAGCCAGGTTGAACACCCACGTTTACTTTCGATATACACTTATTTTGACTAACCTTTACCTTCGAGTTTATCCGACTCCCTCTTCCCCCGATCCTAAGTCCTTCATCTAGGACATTTGTCGAGTTAACCCTCGTCACCGCCTATTCGCTCTAGCATAATTTCCTATGCATAATTGTACTATTCTCTCTCTGTTGTCATCTCCATGCGGCCTTCCTTGCCTGATTCTTTGTTCAAACTCACATCGAACGGCTCCGTCCGCATGGAAACAATGAAAAAAATGAATAATCGTTGCACTGGATTGGATGCAGGCGTGACAACTTCATTACACACCGCTCACCGAGGAGAGCGCCAAGGCCATCGAAGCCTGCCGGAGCAGGGCTACCACCATGCCATGCTCTACTCCTAGTCATACTAGCAGATGCAGCAACATCATATCATGTAGAAGGGGGTAGCAATGCAACTGCACTGCACCGACCTACAACGCCACCGTAGGGCTCCGCCACGTCGACGCTGACACCTAAGCAGCAACAACATCAACAGCTGCCAACGGCCGCCACACATCTCCCGATGACCTCCACATGATTTAATTTTTTTTTTTTAGAGAACACGCAGGAGATCTGCGCATTATTGTATTAAGAAGAAGGTTGGTTTGAATTACAAGCCTTGAAGGCGTTGTCCACGCCGGCCACGCAGGCAGCCAGCCAACATGAAAGTCTAGACTATATCTCCCGGAAACCCACCTCTACGTCTAGCGCTAGTCCAAAGAGACCACTCCTCTAGTATGCGAGACACCACTGAAGCGACAGTGGAGCGCGCATTGTCGAAGACACGAGCGTTCCGCTCAAGCCATAGTGAACGCGCAACCAGCATGATGAATGAGTTCACCGTCTTGGCGTCCTTCCTCGGCAAGTTGGCCACCGCCCTGGGCCACCACAGCTGCAAGGAGCTTTGCGAGGTGGGTGTGGCAAGCGTGATCCCGGCTTGCTGGCAGGAGGCCGCCCAGACATGGATGGCGAATGGGCACTGCAACGACAGATGATCCATCGTCTCGCCGACCGTAGCGCACAGAGGGCATAGGGCATGTGTTGGCAGCCCGCGCCGCGCTAATCGATCAGCAGTCCAGCAGCGATTCCGCAGCGCAAGCCACGCATGGAACTTGACCTTGAATGGGGCGAAGGCGTTCCACACTTGTGCTGCACCTGGGAGGGCGGTCCGTCCAAAGAAAAACGCTCTGTACGCAGTCTTGGAGGAGAAGCTGCCGTTGGAAGTCCACTTCCACCTGAAAATGTCCGGGCCGGTCCCCAGGGCCACATTCCTCAACTCGACCCACATTCGGAAGAACTGGACGACGGCATTCACCGAGAGCTCGCCTGCAATGTCCCGCACCCAAGATGCATCAAGCAAGCCATGCTGCACCGTGCGTGTCCTCCTGATGCCCGGCCTGACAAGCTGGATCAAGTCCGGCGCAATTGCACCAACAGTCAGCCCCTCGATCCACGGGTCCTCCCAGAAGAGGGTTCTGCCACCATCGCCAACGGACACACACACAGATGCGTTGAAGATCGCTGTGGCGTGTGGGGAAACCTCGAAGCCAATTCCGGACCATGGCTTGTCTGCATCGGCCTTTTGAAACCACAACCAGCGAGCCCGAAGCGCTGCGTTGAGCTTCTTGAGATCAAGGAGACCTAGGCCGCCGAGAGCTTTCGGCTGACACACGGATTCCCAGGCAACCAAGCAGCAGCCCCCTCTGGCATCGGGCTTGCCAGCCCAAAGAAATCCGCGACGCAACTTGTCCACCGCTTGGAGGAACCAAGGATCCACGTCGAGCGCCATCAAGTGATAGATCACAGACGATGTCATGACGGCTTGGACAAACATCACCCACATGATTTAATTAATCGTTAAAAATAATTTAACTATTTTTCAGTGACCATCATACCTTTAATTACAAGCAGATACAAAGTTATCTTAGCCATTGATGTGGGGTGGGTGTACGGAAGCAGAAGTCCACAAATAATGGATCGCCCCGACCTTTTTCAAGAACATGCAACCAAAGGTTGCCTCTTGTTCTTATTAAGATTTAGCAAAAGGGGTTTTACAAGTACAACACCACCCACTGCACACGCACGCGCTGGTAACAGGACTACCACTGATCGCCTGGCTTCAGTCCAACTGTAAAATTCCGCAATCGCTGCAGCAACTACATCACCCAGTTCCGAGTTTTTCCTATCAAGGTGAGGGCATTTCGCTCCATCCATAGGCGTCGCATGCCTGCTATGGCTAGCACCATCTTCTCTTTCCTTTCCTTTGTTGGCATGCTTGTGGCTAGAGAACACCACCATTGCTGCAAAATCTCGAATTGGAGGGGAGTCATGTCCGCCGTGCCTCTGGATAGGCAGAAACGGTACCAGAAATCCAGAATTCGCGTGCGAAGGGACATTGCACCAACAGGTGGTTGATATCTTCCATGGTCTAATCGCAAAAGATGTACTCCCTCCGTTTCAAAATATAAGATGTTTTAGTTTTGTGAAGCAAATATATTTAAACATCTTTTAGTGTGTAGGTTAACTCGAATGTACACACTAAAACATGTCTAGATACATTTACTTCACAAACCTAAAACATCTTATATTTTGAAACGGAGGGAGTAGTAGTCAGGTGTGGTGAGTCCTCTCCTCTGCAATCTCTCCGCTGTCCAACACCCGTTTCTGATCGCGAGCTAATAGAAAACCTTTTCTTTCAGAGGAGCCCAATTTTTCCATAGAGCCCTAGCGTAATCAGCTTCCACGGTGCCATTGAAGTAAGCTTGGTACGCAGAAGCGGGTGAGTACTTGCCATTCGCTAACAAGAGCCAAATGAATTTGTCCTCGGATGTGTTGAGGGGGGGCTGGTCTTGGATGAAAGTCCAGAGCATGATGAACTCAGAGATGGCTTGCAATTCGGTGTGCCCTCTGATGTCGGTGATCCAAGTGTTTTCATGGAGAGCCGCTGCCACGCGCAGTCACAAAGGTAAACAGGTTTGGGGCTATCTGTATTGGGCTTCTACCTTGCAACCATATGCCAGTGCAGAATTGGATTCTGTCACCTCGTCCTACTATGCATAGACAAGCAGCCTGAAACATGTCTCTAGCCTCAGGGGTTAACTTGAATTCTAAACCCTTCCACGCACGACCTCCGTCGCATACGGAGAGCATTATTCAGCAATTGCAAATTATGAATGCCCAGCCCTAAATAGCGAGACATAGTTGTATTTAGGAACTTATTTTCCAATAAATTATAGTCAGTAGTTCATCATATATGTACTTAGGAACTTCTTTTAGGATAAATATATTCAACTTTATTGCCCCCCAAATAACGATTTACTGAAGATGGCAACCTAGTTTGCTACGATAATTATTGGACGTGGACCGGCTCAAGCACATCTGGACATTGTTTTGACACAGTTATAAAACTTTAGACCTGGATCGATATTGATGGGATATAGGCTGGCTTAAAAATAAATAAAGATTGGATATAATATAGGTCGGCTGCAATTTCTCCCTTTTTAGCGGAATCTGCTGTAATTGTCCAAGCATGTGAAATAGCGAGCATGTCCACTGTCCATCTCAGCGGCCCATGTGCAGAGCGCATCCCACAAAATTGTTTTGAAGATTTTACTCTGGCAAAAAATCTTGGAGAGGGGTCGTACGCAACTCCTTCAACGTCGGCACGAAGGTGAGGATGCAACGCACCAACGAGCGCAACCAGAAGAGCCGGGTCCTCGAGAATTGGTCTGCGAGGTTTACCAAGCAACCAAGGGACCAATTGTTCTCGGAGAACCTCAAGTGAGATAATTCCTGTTGCCTCCCAAACCTATGCCATCTACAGCTGTGGCAATCTCGTTATTTGCCATCCGTTTTTTGTGTATGCTAATTTAGCTCTATGAAATTTTTCTGCAATCTAAGATCCTTGCTCTTATATGGCTTCCAAGTGCAAAAAGTGCAAATTATAGTGTAAGGTTGAACAAGAAAATAGTGAGCTTGAGGAATAATTTGCTATAGATTTTCCTGATGAAAGGGAAAATGTTTTATTGTGTCCACGTGCGCGTTCAAGGTGGGAGAGGCTATGAGTCTGAAGAATAGGTTGTGTGTAACTACTTATAGAGGAGTGGTTCATGGATCTCAATTGCTATAATTGCCCTACCGCCCTAGCTGGTAAATATAGATGCCAGTCGATATAATATCCACCACCAACCCCCCAAAAAAATGCCACCAACACCTTTGCGTGTATTCGAAAAGTAATACCGCAAGAAACATATAAATTGTGCCACCGTCAACACTTGGATACTTCAACAAATACCACCTTGGCAGTCGCATATATTGAATTAACCTCTTTGCCCAAATGCAATTCCGTAAGCCATACATTGCAAAGACATCTTCTGATACACAGAGTTGGCAGTGCTCTAGATCAAATTAACCCATTCTAGTACTTGAGTGCAAAGCACCTGACACTAGCAATCGATGCTGAAGTATTAATTGTACACATACCTTACTAACAACAAATGATGTTCGGTTAACATCCCCCACTTGGCGTGCAGAAATCTGGTACCTCCCCTGACGTGTAGATGCCGAGGGGTTTCTCCCTTTGCCGAGCGGTCCTGTCTGTCGGCAAACCGTGGCCATGTCGTCGGACGGACGGTACAACATGTTTACCTAGCATTCACTTTGCCAAGGGCCACACTGCACGCTTGGCATATATGTACTTCCCGAGTGTTTTTTTTGTATGCTGAGCGTAAAGTTTGACATACACATATGCCAAGCGGCTTTCTTTCTTTGCTGAGCATTCCAGGCCGTCGGCAAAAACTTCAATTCTTGTAATGTTAGTCTTCTGCGAGCAATTGTTGAACTTCTTTTTGAAAAAGAGGATGATTTTTGAAAATTCCTAATCACAAAAATGCATTTGGTAAGCAAGGTCCATAGTTCATATCCATGCCCTCATAATGGTACAACGGCGAAAAAGGAAGACAAGGCTACACATTCTAGAAAAACAAAAAAAGTCCGGCCTATGATCAGGTCGCCCCTCCTTTCTACAGTATTATTTGTTATTGTACCTTCACATATCACACTCTAATGAATCATATATCACTAATTAGTTCTCCTTGATTTATATGAATTATTCTGTTTAAGTGACAAATTAGTTATCTATGCCTTGATGAAGGTGACGCTCCTCTACCTCAGGCATCGCCACCACCGATATTTCTCTCAGGTGAAACTGGAAGGTGCAGGTTACCTTTGGGATGGTTGGCCTCCAGGGAACGATACCCGACGCAACTCCTTCAATGACGATAGAGAGGTGAGGACGCAACGCACCACCAGCGAGCACAACCAGAAGAGCCGCGTCTTCTAGAACTGGTCTACCAGGTTTACCAATCAACCAAGAGACCAATTATTCTCGGAGAACCTCACATGATAGAATTCCTGTTGCCTCCCAAACCTATGTCATCTAGGGTTCGTAGCAGCCTTGTTATTTGCCATCCAAGTTCCGCATATGCTAGTTTGGCTCTATGAAACTATTTCACAACCTAAGATCCTTGCTCTTATAAGGCTTCCAAGTGCAAAAAAAGCACAAATTATAGTGTCAAGTTGAATAAGAAAATTGTGTGATCTTAAGGAATAAATTGCTATTGATTTTCCCGATGAAAGAAAAAATGTTTTAATTATTGTGTTCACATGCGCGTTCAAGGTGGGAGGGGCTGTAAGTCTGAAGAAGAGGTGTGCAACTACTTAAGGAGTGGTTCATGGATCTCAATTGCTCTTATTATAACACGTTCCTCGGTGACCTACCGCCTTATCTGGTAAATATACAGGCCAGTCGATGTAATATATGCCACCAACCCGTAAATAAAATGCCACCAACAATTTTGCATATTGGAAATTGGAAAAGTAATACTGCAAGAAACATATAAAACGTGCCACCGTCAACACTTGGATACTTCAACAAATACCGGCTCGGCAGGCACATATATTGAATTAACCTCTTTGCGCAAAGGCAACTACATAAGCCATACATTGCGATGACACGTCTTCCGATACATGGAGTTGGCAGTGTTGTAGATCAAATTAACCCATTCTAGTACGTGCGTGCAAACAACCTGACACTAGCAATCGACGATGAGTATTATACACAAACCTTACTAACAACACATGATGTTTGGATGTTCATGGTTTCGGTCAATCGTGGTGACACGGCACGTGCAAAGTGTACCCGCTTCCGCTGAACAGTGAAGACTTGCCCCACCTTACTCGTGGACCTCTTTGACAAGAACCACGGCTGCTCAATCGCTGCCATCCCGTTCGCCCTTGAAATGTTACTTTGAAATGAAGTTTACGAAATAAAAAAACCAAAAGCCGATGCACGAAAAGCTCATTTTGCAATATTTGGATGCATACGCAACTAAAAGGAATGGAACAGCTACTCCCTCTATCCATAAAAGAGCGTACATTTGAGTTTTCTAATAAAATTAAGTTTTTATATTGGGAATGTGACATATATCTTTCTTCTCTTTAATTCTCCACCTCCAATGAGCTAAGTGCATGTAGAAAAATGAGAAAATGCTATTGTCTTTGATTTCGGTGTCATGAGAGAGAAACAATTTTTAGTACTTAAAAGTGCATTAAAAAGAGAAAAGTATGCCCTTTTGTGGATAAAATTTTGAGCTAGATATGTACTTATTCATAGACCGAAGGAGTACACAGAAGTAGTAATGCAACATGAAGGAGAGTGGGTATTAGTTCCCTAGCACCATGGCCACTTCGCCAAATAAATTCCAAGTTCAAAAGATTAATCAAAACATCATAAATTTAAATTGGCAAACGTTTCTACAACAACAAATTCAGAAAATTATACTTTTCTTTGAATCATGTACAGAAAAAACAAAAAAGGTGCGGTAAAAATGTGAGTTCAAATTTAAATAGCACGGCCAGATTTGTTATTTGTGCACTGATCACACAAGTTTTTGAGTGCAGTTGAACTAACGTGATGAGTTTTATTGACTCAAAAAACTAACATGTTGCTGAGACTATGTGTATGAACACATGGACATTTCTTCCATACAAACAATGTTTGTGATTCTGTTTTGGTGGCTGTGGGACCGTGGTGCTCGGATAGTCGGGAACAAAAGGGGGTTAGCGAGAAAGAAGCTACTTATGTAATTGTGAAATCATGTGATAGTTGGTCGAGATAAATAATGCTTGATTTTTGGCTGAACTGTAGGTTTCCCTAATATCTATATTTTTATGTGTATAAAATGTAATATATTGATAGCTTAAAGCCTAAAAGACAAGAAGCTAGTACAAGGCTCTAAGAGCTAAGAGGAAAATGCCGAAAGATATACTAATTTCTTCTGAACCTACATTCAGAGGCTGGGGGAATTGTTTGTTTCAGAGAGAGCATCAAAGTACAATTAGAAGTCTAAAACTAAGAACAGTAAGTTTCCACAAAAATAACTAAGATCTGATCCTCATGCCTGGGCACATGAAGTTATTCTACATTCTAATGTAATGAAAATGGAAGTGAAAAATAAAAAGATATCCATTCTCCGATCCGCACGGTCGTTTTCATGATCTGTGCCATGGAGAAAAACCGTGAGAGTATCACAGTGGCAGGTGGGAACTTTGACATTTCTGTCAGCTTGTTCAGCCCACGCCATGAAAAAGACATTCATTCCTGTGACCGATGATCCTAGGTTATACTGCTGGGTTTTTGGATTTTGCTGACGCGAGGATCACGAGCTCATTGGTTTGCAACATCAGAGGAAATGAACGTTTGTTGTTTCCACGGCTGGTCTCGAAATGAAGTACAATTAGGTAGGGTAGCACGGCTTGCCGCGCGCTTGCCCGCCTAACGGCGAGCAAGCAAGCATAAAAAGCGCAATTTTAAAAAGGAAGCAACAAAATAGAGTTTCATGATATTATAAAGGATTTGTAATGAGGGCGATGAGGAAGATTGTGAAAAAGATAAAGAAAGTGATGCGAAAGCAGCTATCTTGCATTTGGAGAACACGATGTCAATATGTGTGGTTGATCTGAATTACAATAAAAGGTCATGCTAATAGATGGTGCCATAACACAGTCTCCCTTGTGTTTGCCATTGACCATCTTCACCACCTTTTGTGCAAAGCTACCAAACAAGGGCGCATCCAAAAGCTTAAAGGAAGATGAACCATAATTCGCACATCTCTATATGCCGACGCCGCCGCCATTTTTATGGCACCGATCAAGCAAGACATGAACTTCTTGGCCTCCACCTTGCAACATTTTGGCGATGTTACCGGACTTGTTACAAATTGTACAAAAAGTCAATTGGTTCCTATTCGATGCGAGGGTATTGACCTTGACGATACTTTGTAAGCTTTCCCAGCCAACCAAACAACGTTTCCAATGAAGTACCTTGGCCTACCACTTTTGGTTAAGAGGCTAAAACGAATCCATTTCCAACTATTGGAAGATGAGGTTGCCATCAAACTATTGCCGTGGATTGGGAAACATGTCACCATGGCCGGCCGATCCTCTCTTGTCAAATCGGTTCTCACTAGCATTGCAATCTACTTTATCACCGTCCTAAACATTCCGGTTGAAGTGCTCTTGAAGATTGATAGCATAAGAAGGGCTTTCCTTTGGGCGGCGTGCGACAAGGTCACCTGTGGGAAATGCAAGGTCAATTTGGAAATGGTGTGCAAACTGAAAGATTATGGAGGTCTCAGTATCCTAAACCTCCAAAAATTTGCTTCCGCCCTTCGCATAAGATGGCTTTGGCATGAAAGGGATGAAGAGCCTAAACCATGGGTTGGCCTTGGCAACACCTGCACAACACAAGACAAGGAACTTTTTGCGGTGGCTACAAAAGTCACTATTGGCAACGGGAAAAAAACGATATTTTGGAGTCTACTTGGGTTCATGGGGCAAGCCTAAAAGACATTGCTCCACTCATTTTGATCTCTCTAAGCAGAAAACATGCACGGTGGCAAAAGCCTCAGAGGAAGATTTTTGGGTGACTCAAATCAATTATGATGGAGGGCTATCTCTTGAACACCTCCTCCAATTTGCCAAGCTATGGGAGATGGTGCAAGGAGTACATTTGTATCAAAATGGGTCGGACTCAATTCGTTGGAAGCTCACAAATGATGGATGTTACTCTTCCAAGTCGGCTTATAGCATGCACTTTCTTGGACACACAAAATCCTCAATGTCTTCTTTAGTTTGGAAACCTTGGGATCCTCCAAAGTGCAAGACTTTTGCATGGTTGATCATCCAAAACCATGTGTGGACGACGGATATGCTTGAAAGAAGAGGGTGGCCAAATTGTGGAAATTGTAAGCTTTGAAACCATGTGCAAGAATCTGCCTCACATATCCTCTTCAAGTGTAGATACACACTCCGTGTTTGGAATAAAATGAAGCAATGGCTAGATCTCCAAGATGTCGACCCTTCGAGTTGGAATTCATGGTGGAGCGTAAAGTAATGGTGGACGGAGGCGATCCACAAGCAAGGGCCGTCAAAAAAGGCCATGGCATATCTTGTCATGTTGATTTCGTGGGAGATTCGGAAGGAGAGAAACATGTGGGTCTTCCAGAACACATACACCACCTCAAGCTTTTAGTAGTCAAAATCAAGGAGGAACTTGCTTTATGGAGTCTAGCTGGTGCTAAGGCTGTTGGTAATGTAATGTCGCGAGAGTAGGCTTTTATTTGGCTTGACCTATGGTCAAGTTTGGTCTGTAAGACCTCTTAAAACTTCTTCTCCTTAATCAATGAAAATGGCAAATCTTTTGCCTTATTTCAAAAAAAGAAGATAACATGTGTGTTGTGAGAAGCAACTAGCATGCATGGTAGCCCTTGCAAATGTGATAGTAAGGCATGTAGTTTCATAAATGTGAAATAAATATAGTTTTGCAAATAAACATAGATGTATACAAGTCACTCTTAACTACAAAAATATTGACAAAACATACAAGGTATGTTTCATTCTAACAATCGGCTATCCTACGCAGATAAACATGATTAAAAAATATGAAAGTCATATGTTGTGTGAAAAATGTTACCACATGATCTTTTGTGTTTTTATCGAAGCATAGCATTGTATGGATATAACTGAAAAATTTCCAAGTGGGTCATTAGTTCACTATCAGTTTGCACATCTCTAAGAACATAATTTCGCATTATGATTAAGAAACCTATCACATCACCACACATTGCCAATTGTATGAATATGTGACATGATTGCACTATATAATAGCACATTCATGCAAAAGGTATATGAACACCAAGGCGTGATGTCTTGCTCATCTCAAAGCGTGCATAAAGAGCGGTTTATTATTCCATCCTCCGGAAATTTATTTCCTTTTATCAATTGGTACCGTCTCCAACATTCAACTTTGACCAAATCTACAAAATTACAATATTATTAAAATACTGGTCATGAAAGTTCTAATAATATCACATACAGAACCCAATTTAAATGCATGCATATTAGGAGGAAATGCATTAAAAAATGAGGTACTAGATATTACCAATGCTGAGATGACAATGGCGCAATGCAAAAGCATGCTCCTTGTTGTCACACACAGCTAATCTGGGCTATGTGTTGGGTCCAAACTTCAGCTATATCATCTCAGTACTAGACCAGCTGCCTGGTGGTGATGTCCACTGAGAATTAATCAACTCTTGGTTGAGTGTGCAATATAGTGCAGTTATAGGAGAGGCAGTACAAATTAAAGCTAGCTGACACCATCACCATGGGAAGGCATACACAATCATCTTAACTATTTCAGCATAACTCTTAATCCAGAGAGCATCAATACAGTCGAATTGATTGACATACTTAGTGAAGCATCATCTCGTTACTCTATCAAACCAGATGGTGATTCTACTTCTTGCATGGAGGAAAGAGGGGAGCACCGCAGAGGCACTTGTTGTGCTGGTAGTCGTAGAGATCAAACTCGGGCATCTTCCCGCCGGTGGGCAGTGCGCCGCAGAGCCGGTTGTAGCTGACGTTGAAGTAGTTCAGGTCGTTGACGTAGGCGACCTGCGCCGGGATGCATCCTCTAATGGCATTGTGGCTCAGGTCGACGAACTCCACGACCTCCGGGAACACGACGCCCGAGAGGTCAAAATCCAAAGCGTTGCGGGACAGGTCGAGGTAGTATGTCTCCTTCCCACTGCCGAAGAGGCCCGACGCGTCGCCAGTCAAGGCGTTGCGCGACATGTCGATGTGCGCGAAGTTCAGGGCGGCGAACTCGGCCGGGATGGGCCCCGTGAGGCTGTTGTGCGACAGATAGAGGTACACTGGGTACATCTGGTCCGCGGACTTGCTGATGAACGACGACATGGAGCCGGTGAGGCGGTTGCGGCTGAGGTTGATGCCGGACAGGTAGGAGATGGTCCCCAGCGAGGCCGGGATGGCGCCGGAGAGCGAGTTGAAGGAGAGGTCGAGAGAGGTGAGCTTTTTGAGCGCGCCCAGGAAGGACGGCACGGGGCCTGACACGCCCGTCCATGAGACGGTGAGCGACGAGAGGTTGGAGAGCCTGCCGATGGCCGGTGATATGGGGCCCGACAGCCCCGGAAGTTTGTGCAGGAAGAGCTCCTGCAGGTAGGGGAGGTCCCCGACGGCGTCGGGGATGGTGCCGGCGAGTTCGGGCTGCTGGAAGAGGGCGAGGGTGACGACGCGTCCGATGTCGTCGCAAGTGACATCGTACCAGTCGCAGCAGCGGTTGGGGCCGGGCCCGGGTGCGTCTGGCTGCCCGAGAGCGGCCGTGATGGCGAGCACCGTGGCCTTGTCACCGGGGTGACAGTCCTTGTAAGTAGGGTCGCGCCCGGGATCGGCATTGGCGGCTCTTGCAAGGAGTGAGGAGAGGAGGAGGACGAACAGAGCCTGCGAGTGCATCCTCATCCTGCGGCCTGTCCCTTTCATGTGAGTCCGCTCTGTGTGCTGCGTCCTCCATTTCCGTGTGCGTGTCCGCACTCTATATATGTACAGATTTTAGAGTGGCATATATCTAGTTCAGAGAGAGAAGAAGGGCCAACCATATATAGAGATGAGGATAAGATGCATATACCCTTCAAATACGATGTGCCGACTGGCCGGATGACTGGTCAAACATGCTGTATTTGCTGCCTCGCGATGACGAGTGCAATTGGATTTAATCTGGAATAATTCATGGCAACAGGAGTATCCACCCCACATGGCCTTAATAGCGACATGAACATCTTCATCAACAACTCCGCATGTTTGTATCCATGCGTTGATGTGTGATGTACTGTTGTGTGACGGCGGCTTAGGATTGTCGAGCATCCGCTAACGAACTATTGGCAAACATTTCTTTCTTTTACATAGAAAGTTTCCTGCACGACAGAAAACATCATGCACACCTGTTTTGCCCAGTGTCCCATGTTAGCATTTGGCAAACAAACCTGCATTTTACTACCAACATTTTCTGCACGAAACTTCCCTTCCCACATGAAAAAATGTTTCCTCCATACGTTTGTCGAGTGTCAAAACCTAGACACTCAGGCACACATGTAATATCCCAGGATTTTAGGTCACCAAAAAGAGAGGTAACCGATGTGTGCATTGCATTCATACATAAAAAATCTAGAAAATTTTCTCGCTTTTAAATAAAACTTGTCAAAGTGATTGAAGTTTCTCTTGAGTTGATGGAATTGAAGTAGCTCATCAACTGAGGCGCGATAAACTTCAATATGATCTTTGTTAAAACCTTATTTTGGGTAGAGGTAATTACATTAGTTAAAAGAGAGTAAAGGGAGGTAGAACTAAAATGTTAACACATCATTTCAGGATCCAATAATTTATTCTTACCATGATCATCAAGGTATTTCTTCTGACAATTCTTTGGGCTCAAGACAGAGGAATCAATACATACTAGATGGTCCTGACGCACTATGCTGCGTCCACCTCCGGTCATGCTGATGATTATTAACGACATATTTTATGTTCCATTTGTATGCTTGTGGTATTTTTATTGGGTCGCTAAGCATAAGGTTCCGTCGATGACATTTGCATGATCTAAGTGCAAAGCAGTTCTTAATTTGCTGTATCCTGAGAGGTCAACTAAAAATATTCGATACATTTAGTATTCGGAACTTTATAACACAAGGATCGCCATGATACTACTACCTAAATACAACGTTCTCATAAGGGTCCACTCCTCTATCATGCCTAAACCGCACATCGGGTGCACGAAACTCGATCTGTTCTTCACAATCTTGGTATGTGCCGCCTTCAAATCTGCCTTGGATGTTGGATGGCGGGACGACGCAGTGTGGGTTCTTGCCCGTGGCTCATGACAAGCATGTGCCCCATTATGGCCATCATCCTTGATTGCTAGATTGTTGGGGAACCCCAAGAGTAAGGTTATGATGAATATAGCAGCAAGATTTCTCTCAGTTAAGAAACCAAGGTTTAGTCGGTCAGGAGAAGAGCGAACAATACGACTGAAGGTGATTCTTGATAGCCTAGCGACACTCCAACAAGGGCGCCGTTTCACAACAAAACGAGTTAGCGCGTCTTAAGCTAGTAGCAACATGGAACCTGCACACAACACAACCAAATACTTTGTTCCCAACTTGCGATGAGGTTGTCAATCTCACCGGTTTGCTTGAAACAAAGGGTATGAGCGTATCGAGTGGAAAACAGTAGAAGTATGCGAGTAAAGTAAACAGTGCGAGTAAAGTAAACAGGTGATAGCAATATGATGGAAATAGAACCAGGGTCCACAGTTCACTACTGGTGTCTCTCCATAAGATAAATAACACATGCTGGGTAAACAAATTACAGTTGGGCAATTGATAGAATAAAGATAAACGTGATATGTCAAGAAGATCACTATGCGATTTACTCTGGGCATTACAACAAAATACATAGACCGCCATCCAACTGCATCTATGACTAATAATCCACTCACGGGGATATCATCTGAACACCCCATGAGTATTAAGTTGCGAACACCGGATAATTGCATTAAGCAAAGTGTGTAATGTAAACAAAGCATATGCCCTCGAGCATATGAATGTTGTGTTCTCCCTAGTAGCAACAGCACATCTACAACCTTAGAGGTTTCTGTCACTCCCCCAGGTTAAATAGAGGCATGAACCCACTATCGAGCATAAATACCCCCTCTTGGAGTCACTAGCAACTACTCGGCCAAGATAGCTACTAACAACGGAGAGCATGCAAGATCATAAACAACATAGAGATAACATAAGATAAATTTCAGTATAGCAACTCAATCATAACACCAATATTCATCGGATCCCAACAAACCAAACATGTAGAATTACATAACAGTGATCTCAATCATGTAGGGTAGCTCATGAGATCTAAACATGAAGCACATGGTGGAGGAGACAACCATCTAGCTACTGCTATGGACTCATAGTCCAAGGTAGACTACTCACTCATCGCTCTGGAGGCAAGCATGGCGATGAAGAAGACCTCCGGTGGTGATTCCCCTCTCCGGCAGGGTGCCGGGAAGAGCTTCTGGACCCTCCCGATCTTCGGGTCGACGGCGGCGGCGGATCGCGATGTGTTCTGGAAAATTGATCGGGTGTTTAAGTTTTTTTCCGTCGGGGGGTCTTTATAGGCGAAGGGGCATCGTCAGAAGTGGCCCGAGGCGCCCTCACACATAGGGGGCGCGGCCAGGGGCTGGGTCGCGCCGCCCTGGTGTGTGGGGTCCTCGTGGCCCCCCTCCAACTCCTCTTCGGATCTCATGGAGCATCAAAAATTATAGATACGTTGGAGACGTATCAATCATCCCCAAGCTTAACTCCTGCTCGTCCTCGAGTAGGTAAGTGATAACAAAAGAATAATTTTTGAGGTGACATGCACCTACACAATCTTGATCATATATGTAAGCATTTGTGAGCTGGGATCATCAGAACTTAAAACATGGGCATGAAATATATAATCTTGACAATAAGACCTTAGAACCATGTTATAACATGCAAATGAACACAAACAAAAGATCATGAAAATGAAACAATGAAAGTCAAATGTGTGTTTAAATCATAAGGAAAAACATACAAATGGTTTTCAGCTTGTCCTTCATGGAGAGCAAAACATAAATGCATAGGACACCTTCAAGTTTAAGAGGGCGACTAGATACAAATAATTTGAGAACAAGTGAAACCAACAATATGAATCAATCAATGAAAACTTTGAGACAATGCACATTATACTAAGAATGACAACTATGCTCTCTTAATGGTGCATAAAGATAGAAGGTGGTGACTCAACATAAAAGTAAAAGAAAGGCCCTTCGCGGAGGGAAGCAGTGATTGCAAGTTTTATAGACCTTCAAAAATTATGTTACTTACCGGCTTTGAGCTCTCATTGCCCCCATCATAAGCATCTTGAATGGTTAGAGTTAATGCGAGAACAATTATGATGCATATGCTTGACAAATCATAAGTCGAAAACCTCGTGCCCCGTGAATACGAGTACCCAAACCTTATGCTACTTTACTTAGAGTCCCAAGCAAGGCTCTTGTCATTGTAAGTATATATGTATCATCGAAAACCGCCAACGGGGTACCTCCGTGCCCGATGACATGGAACAAGCCCACATCAAAATGACAGGACAAGCAGACAATGAACACCTCGACATCTCTTTTATTTGCCATTTGTTTAGCTTTTTATTTTGAGATGCGTCGTCGAATGTCCACCATGGGTATGCTGCAAATTTCCACCATGAATTATGCATGGCTTAGATTGGCGGCCCAGGCGTTTCCCTAACACATATACAAACTCCATGATCCCCGCAAGATTCCCAATTCATTTCACAACACGGGCATCCATAAACATAAGATCACGATATCAACTCAAATAAGAAGTGCAATGTTGAAAGCTTGCCCCATGACAGCATGGATGGGCTAGAATCCAACTTACAACTTGCAAGCATAACAACTCAACATAAGAGACCACAATGTCAAATTTTTAAGAACAAGGAAAAAGTAAAGTGTGCCTTCCGGTTCGTGAGAGCTTTACTGACCAATTTTCGCATAACACTGGTAAGAGTTTAATTTGAAGAGAAGATAAAAGCAAGTCAAATTTACTTGGAATAGCAAATTGCTAGTAGGTATGTATGGTGGACACTTTGGAAAACTTTGGTTTTTAGGAGTTGGATGCACGAGTAGAGCTCATACTCAGTACAAGGCGAGGGCTAGCAAAAGACTGGGAGCGACCAACTAAGAGAGCAATAATGGCCATAATCATGCAAAGCGACAAAGCGACACTAAAAGAAGCATAAGATGGCATCAAAAGTAAAAAAAATGATCATAGAGGCTATTGGCGACTTTGTAAGAGTCTAACATGTGTGAGCATGCGCCAAGTCAACCCAAATAAAACATCAAGGAGAAAATCAAAATAATGCTTCCATACAATAAAAACAACGCATGATTTTTTCAAAGGCTTATTTAGCAATCTCAGTTATTTGAGACAAGTCATGCTACAGCAAAAACACTAAGCATACTATCAAAAAGACATCAAGCATGACATGAAAAAGCCTAAGCCGCAGTCTACACAAGCTCCTTCTTATACCACTTTTTTGCATAAAGCTTTTTCTCTTTTCCAACACCATTTGAATTTTTTTAAGACACCTCTTTTGATGAAAACCAATAAATATCAGAGGAAAAAATACACCTTGATGAAAAGATATGACAAGGTCTGAACGCAAATCAAGGCGAAAACGAAAACCAAAAGCAGTAGCAGAAAAAGAAGAACACTCGGTTTTTGATAAGAGTGAAAACTAGAGCGTTCTTGGCAAATGAAAAGCAAGGAAACTTCTCCAAAGGAAATTTGTTGGGGTCCAACCATTTATTGCAGCATACAAAACTAAACTAATAAAGAAAACTAAAACAACTGACGCTCCAAGAAAAACACATAGTGCATGAAGCAATAAAAATATAGTGTTTTGAAAGGTGACCTGATTTTTGCCGATGAAGAAGGGGTGCCTCGGGGGCATCCCCAAGCTTTGACGCTTGTACTTCTTGGATATTTCTTGGGGTGATGCATGGGAATCCCCAAGCTTGAGCTTTTGTCCATTCTTCAACTCATCTCATCATTCTCGAATCCCTACACTTGAAAACTTCCTTCATACAAAACTAAACACAAATCTATTATCAACATTAGTGTATCATAACTTATAATCAACCTCTTTTTGCTTCAGGTTTCAACCCAAAACCACCACATATAAAGTATATACTACTGTAGCAACTTCCCCAAAAGTTCCGTGATCAAAAGAACTAAAAAAGAAAGCGATAAAGCGGCAAAAACGAATAGTGGCAGAAATCTGTCAAAACAGAACAGCTGACAAAGGTCGAATTTTTGAGGGGTTTTCTGTTGCTAAAATAAAAAAGTGTTCAACTAACGAAAGTTTGGATATAACCTGGGGCATATGCACAAGAAATTTCAGGTCCAAAAGATATACATAGAATTTTCACGAATTTTTATGGTGCAGCACCGAAAACAGTTTCAGGACAGCAACATCCCCAAATCTTTACCTCACTCGAATTAGAGGCTTCTCTTGGCACAACAATAAAATAAAAAGGATAAGGAGAGGTCATTGCAGTAGTAATGACTTCCAAGAATCAAATAAAAGAAAAAGTACTGGAAATAAAATATTGGGTTATCTCCCAAGAGTGCTTTTCTTTAATGCCTTTGAGCTAGGCGCAGAAAATTGCGAATCAAGTAACATCAAGTGATGAAGCATCAAGCTCATAATTTGCTCTAAGAATAGAGCCAAAAAGCAATTTCTTTCTTTTCCCAGGGAAGTGTTCCATACCTTTCTTGAGTGGAAATTGATATTTTATGGTGCCTTCCCTCATATCAATGATGGCACCTACAGTTCAAAGAAAGGGTCTTCCCAAAATAATAGGACATGAAGCATGGCATTCAACGTCCATAACAAGAAAATCAACGGGAACAAGGTTATTGTTAACCACAATAAGAATATCATTAATCCTTCCCAAAGGTTTCTTCTTAGCAACATCAGCAATAGGAACATCATAATAGCATTTTTCAAGAGGTGGTAAATCAAGCATGTCATAAATCTTTCTAGGCATGATAGAAATACTAGCACCTAGATCACATAAAGCATGGCAATCAAAACCATTAACATGCATATCAATGATGGGTTCCCAACCATCTTCTAACTTCTTGGGAACAGAAGCTTTTTGCTGCAACTTTTCATCCCTAATTTTTATGAGAGCATTGGTAATATGCTTAGTAAAAGCAATATTTAAAGAACTAGCATTGGGAGTCAAAGCAAGATTTTGCAAGAAAAAAATAACTTTAGATATATTGCAACCATCAATATCAAAATCATTAAAATAAGTAGAGCTATCATCTCCTACACTCCGAAAAATTTCAGCACTCTTTTGAGAAAAAGTTTTGGCAGTTTTAGGCTTTTTAGCACAAGGAGTGGGAGTTTTCTCTACACCAATCAAAGTAAGAGGATTGCTAGCATTAGGAACAACATCATTAGAGGTAGTAATAGTACAAACTTTCATATTCCTAGCAATCTCATCCTCTCTTTCCCATCTAGCATGCAATTCTGCTAACAATCTAATATTTTCATCAATTCCAACTTGGATAGCATTAGCAGTAGCAAAAACATTGTTCTCTTTCACATCATTAGGCAACACTTTTAATTTCAGAAGTTCAACATCATGAGCAAGGCTATCAACTTTAGAAGCAAGAATATCAATTTTGCCTAACTTTTCCTCAACAGACTTGTTAAAAGCGGTTTGTTTTACCATGAAGTCTTTGAGCATGACTTCAAGTTCAGAGGGCGCGGCCCTAGTGTTGTTGTAGGAATTACCATAAGAATTACCATAACCATTACCATTGGTAGAAGGATACTGCCTATAATTGTTACTAGCAAAATTGTTCCTATAAGCATTGTTGTTAAAATTATTGTTTCTAATGAAGTTCACATCAACATGCTCTTCTTGAGCAACCAAAGAGGCTAAAGGAACATTATTAGGATCAACATGAGTCCTATCATTAGCAAGCATAACCATAATGGTATCAGTCTTATCACTCAAGGAAGAGGTTTCCTCAACAGAATTTACCTTCTTACCTTGTGGAGCTCTCTCGGTGTGCCATTCGGAATAATTTACCATCATATTGTCAAGTAGCTTTGTTGCGGCGCCCAAGGTAAGGGACATAAAAGTGCCTCCAGCAGCTGAATCAAGTAGGTTCCTCAAAGAAAAATTCAGTCCTGCATAAAAAGTTTGGACAATCATCCAAGTAGTCAGTCCATGAGTGGGGCAATTCTTTATCATAGATTTCATTCTTTCCCAAGCTTGAGCAACATGTTCATTATCAAATTGACTAAACTTCATAATATTGCTACGCAAAGATATGATTTTAGCAGGAGGATAATATCTACCAATAAAAGCATCCTTACACTTAGCCCATGGATCAATACTATTCTTAGTCAAAGACAGCAACCAATCTTTAGCTTTTCCTCTCAAAGAAAAAGGAAACAACTTGAGCTTAATAATATCACCATCAACATTCTCATACTTTTGCATCTCACATAGCTCAACAAAATTGTTGAGATGAGCTGCAGCATCATCAGTACTAGCACCAGAAAATTGCTCTTTCATAACAAGGTTCAATAAAGCAGGCTTAATCTCATAAAAGTTTGCAGCAGAAGCAGGTGGCGCAATAGGAGAGCAGATAAAATCACTATTGTTCGTGCTTGTAAAGTCACACAACTTGGTGTTTTCAGGAGTAGCCATTTCAGCAAAACTAAAAGTAGATAAGTAAAAAAAACTACCAAGGATTCTAATTTTTTTGGGTTTTTGATATAAAACGATGCAAGTAAAAATAAAGTAAAGCAAAACTTAAAATAAAGTAAAGGATGTGTGTGCGAAAAACTCCCCTTGCAGAGGTCTTCCACTTCTTCCCCGGCAACGGCGCCAGAAAGAGCTTGATTGCTAGATTGTTGGGGAACCCCAAGAGTAAGGTTATGATGAATATAGCAGCAAGATTTCCCTCAGTTAAGAAACCAAGGTTTAGTTGGTCAGGAGAAGAGCGGACAATACGACTGAAGGTGATGCTTGATAGCCTAGCGACACTCCAACAAGGGCGCCGTTTCACAACAAAACGAGTTAGCGCGTCTTCAGCTAGTAGCAACGTGGAACCTGCACACAACACAAC
Source organism: Dactylis glomerata (assembly GCA_007115705.1). NCBI lineage: Eukaryota > Viridiplantae > Streptophyta > Magnoliopsida > Poales > Poaceae > Dactylis > Dactylis glomerata. Next base: position 5,416,371 of record QXEO01000171.1, read on the forward strand.
CAAATACTTTGTTCCCAACTTGCGATGAGGTTGTCAATCTCACCGGTTTGCTTGAAACAAAGGGTATGAGCGTATCAAGTGGAAAACAGTAAAAGTATGCGAGTAAAGTAAACAGTGCGAGTAAAGTAAACAGGTGATAGCAATATGATGGAAATAGGACCGGGGTCCATAGTTCACTAGTGGTGTCTCTCCATAAGATAAATAACACATGCTGGGTAAACAAATTATAGTTGGGCAATTGATAGAATAAAGATAAATGTGATATGTCAAGAAGATCACTATGCGATTTACTCTGGGCATTACAACAAAATACATAGACCGCCATCCAACTGCATCTATGACTAATAATCCACTCACGGGGATATCATCTGAACACCCCATGAGTATTAAGTTGCGAACAACGGATAATTGCATTAAGCAAAGTGTGTAATGTAAACAAAGCATATGCCCTCGAGCATATGAATGTTGTTTTCTCCCTAGTAGCAACAGCACATCTACAACCTTAGAGGTTTCTGTCACTCCCTCAGGTTAAATAGAGGCATGAACCCACTATCGAGCATAAATACCCCCTCTTGGAGTCACTAGCAACTACTCGGCCAAGATAGCTACTAACAACGGAGAGCATGCAAGATCATAAACAACATAGAGATAACATAAGATAAATTTCAGTATAGCAACTCAATCATAACACCAATATTCATCAGATCCCAACAAACCAAACATGTAGAATTACATAACAGTGATCTCAATCATGTAGGGCAGCTCATGAGATCTAAACATGAAGCACATGGTGGAGGAGACAACCATCTAGCTACTGCTATGGACCCATAGTCCAAGGTAGACTACTCACTCATCGCTCCGGAGGCAAGCATGGCGATGAAGAAGACCTCCGGTGGCGATTCCCCTCTCCGGCAGGGTGTCGGGAAGAGCTTCTGGACCCTCCCGATCTTTGGGTCGATGGCGGCGGCGGATCGCGATGTGTGCTGGAAAATTGATCGGGTGTTTAGGTTTTTTCTGTCGGGGGGTCTTTATAGGCGAAGGGGCATCGTCAGAAGTGGCCCGAGGCGCCCTCACACATAGGGGGCGCGGCCAGGGGCTGGGCCGCGCCGCCCTGGTGTGTGGGGCCCTCGTGGCCCCCCTCCAACTCCTCTTCGGATCTCTGGAAGCTTCCGGGAAAAATAAGACTTCAGGAACTTGTTTCGTCCAATTCCGAGAATATTTCCTGTGTATCACTTCTGAAACACAAAAACAGTAGAAAACAGGGACTGACACTGTGGTGACTTGTTAGTAGGTTAGTTCCGGAAAATGCATAACAGTGCCACGAAGTGTAACGAAATAGTAGGCAAATGGTGTAAAAACAAGCATGGAGCATCAAAAATTATAGATACGTTGGAGACGTATCAATCCTCTCGCCACCATCTAGTTCACCGCGAGGCACCTTGTCTTCGCTTGCCCCTAACGCTGCTCCATGATCTGTCGGTGGCTACACTGCTCGAGGTACCAGATATCCTGTTGATCCTTATGCACTCCTCGATCGGTGTCTAGTCGGAAGGCAGCGCCATTGCGTGTCTGCTACCCGTTGATGTCCATGTCGATATCGAGGCAGTGGGTTTGATCAATCCAATCCCCTCTTGGCCACACACAGTTTGGCCCGACCGGGATACATAGCTAGCCACCACCTAAGAACTATTGGATCAATTTATAGTTTATTTTTTTTATCAAATTAAGTAATGTGCTGGTGTTCAACAATCTCGTTGAGGGTGCTAATTAATGGAAGAGAAAATTCCATATATTTTTTTGAGTAAAAGGCCCAAATATTAATTCCGTGGGATCAAAACAAGGTCTCGGTTTACAAAGTCTTGAACTGGGTCAGGCAGGGAGCCTGTCCAGATGCAGTAACCCGCAGATCTAGCCATGGACGCTAGTCTGTCAGCGACCCTGTTACAATCTCTCTTCGTTAGTTCCACACGATGGTTGTGGGACTTTTTTAGGCCATCCTTGATTGCGTCGTAGGTGAGCCAGTTTCTAGATCTGTCTGGTGCTGTGTTCTTGATAGCATTGACAGCAGCAGCGCAGTCCAGTTCTAGAATTATATGGGCTCGGTTGAGGTTCTCGAGCAGCCTGAGACCTAGAAGGGCACTCTTTGCTTCAGCGTCTTCAGTGTCGGAGCAGTGTGGTATTGGCGAGCAGGCAGCCATGATCACGTTACCTTTGTAGTCTCTGATAATGGCCCCTGCTCCTCCCGGCTTATCAGTCCCAATGAAGGAGCCATCTGTGTTCAGTTTTAGCCAATCCTTAGGCGGAGGACGCCAAACAGGGATGGCGCCAAGGTCTGCATTTGCGGTGGAGGGATTCACTGAGGCGTACAGTGGACTTTTTCCTTTGGTGTCTCCTGGGGCTATGGTGTCCTATCCGATTGCTCCATCATACGACTCCAGGAATGCCACTGAACGTTCAATGGATTCCTTGCCATCATGGTGAATTATGTCGTTCCTCAGGTGCCAAGCTCTCCAGAATAACATTAGGATTCTAGCTCTGGTGGTATCATCCACTTGGCCAAACAGTAACTGAACCCAGTCTTTCCCGGTGTATCTGAAGAGCCGTTCGTCCGGTAAAGGCCAGATTCTGCGCATCGCCTGGCGGAGGGCGACTGCTTTTGTGCAGGTTACAGTGGCATGGTGAGCGTCTTCAGTATTGTTGCCACAGACAAGGCAACGCTTGTCCGGGTCCAGAGTTCTCTTCCACTTGTTTTTTCTAGTTGGAAGACAATCAGACGTGACTCTCCACCCGAAAATTCTGATTTTTGGTTGGACCTTTGCCTTCCAGATGTAGTTCCATATTGATCTCTCGCCATGGGTCTTGGAGTTGGAGCTTTGGGTATCATTGCCTTGGTGCTTTAGGTTTAGAGCTAAACGGTAAGCACTCTTGACCGTAAAGATACCATTGCTTTCAAAGTGCCAGGCTATGCGGTCTTCGGATGGAGTTTTAGGAAGGTTGATCTGAAGAATAGCTTCCGTATCATGGTCATGGAATAATTCCTGGAGAATATCAATATCCCATTGGTTTGTCCCCGGGAGCATCAGTTGGTTCACCCATCTCCGGCGGGTGTTCTTTTTTATGGCTGTAATTTGCAGTCCGCTCTCTCTCGGGAGCCACTGATCTCTGAGGATCTGAGTTTTCCTTCCATCCCCAATGCGGTTGATTACTCCCCTTTTCAGTAATTCCACACCAAACTCGACACCTTTCCAGACCGGGGACGGGTCTGTTGTGAATACAGTATCAAGTAGATTTCCGTGGGGATAATATTTAGCTTTTAGCACTCTGGCAAACAAGCTTTCTGGGTTTTGGATTAGTCTCCACGCAAGCCTAGCAAGTAGAGCTTGATTGAATAAGTTCATATCCTTAAAACCAAGTCCTCCTTTTCCTTTCGGTTTGATAAGATTTTCCCAGGCGGTCCAGTGAACTTTTCTGTGGTTTTGGTCATCACCCCACCAGAAAGTGATACTATGTTAAAATGTGGCTTCTAATTGACACCGAAAACTTTTTCTTTCCTTTTTCACACTATGTCTAAAATTAATTCCTTATGACATTCCATCCATTTTTACTGACACATGAGTACTGCCTTGACGTATTGTGTAACAAAACTTGTTCAGCACCAAAAAAAAGAAACTGTTTAGACTTTCACAAACATCCGATCTTCATTCTTCCTAAAATATCAGAAATACAAATGTAATTGCACACATCATCACACAAGGGTACATGCTATCTTGTGCGTCCATAGCCTGCACGTCAATCCATGTTTGCTTCCAAAAAAAATATTGCAATCTACTCCTCCGGCGTGTGAGTCTCGGGTAGAGAGGAGAAAAGCCGAGATGCGCGCTGTGTGATCGTGAGACATCCACGTCCGATCGATCTGTGGAAAGATGTGAATCCCTAATTTCTGTGTTGTATTGATCTGACTCAGGTGGAGGTATATATGGAGTACAAGAGGGTAGGTAGAGACTTGGAGTACAAGGCAAGAAACCTAGAGTCCTAGTCTAATCTAACGAGTACATATAGTCTAACATTCCCCCTCAGTCGTAGCGGGAGTGAAGCGGACGATTGCGACTGGATTTGAAGTCATGTGTTTCCATTGTCTTCTCATCCTTGTCATCATCAACTGCGTCTCTGATGGGTCGGCACCTCTGGTGCCTTCCAGGTCTCTCCTTTCTTCCCTCCCGCAGTCACAGCGGGAGTGGCGTGGACGCAAGTGACGACGCGGATGCTGTTGACTGGAGTTCTTGAGTTGCTGTAAACGGTGTTCTTGATGTCGATGTCGAGGTAGCCGATCATGATGTAGCCGTGGTTGAGGTTGTCGTGGTCGTTGTAGCCGTAGAGCCGGAGGCCCAAAAAATTGCGCGTTTTTAGCGGCGGCGGCAGCGGATCTGCGGCGGTGGCGGGTTTTAGGCGGCAGCAGCAGGTGTTCTGCGGCGGCGATGGGGTTTTAGGCGGCGGCGGCAGGTATTCTGCGACGGCGGCGGGTTTTTAGGCGGCGGCGGCAGCGGTTCTGCGGCGGCGGTGGGTCTTGTCGTAGACGGCGGCGGCAATCAAAGATCACGGCGGCGGCAGGTTTTTAGGCGACAGTGGTAGCGGTTCTGCGGTGGCGGCGGGTCTTATCGTAGGCGGCGGCGGTGATCAAAGATCACGGCGGCGGCGGGTCTTGTCGTAGGCGGCGGCGGGGTTTTTGTCAGCGGCGGTGGAAGACCACGTTGATGTAGACCTTGGCGATGAATTTTGTTGGCGATGTAGGACTCGACGAAGACCTTGTTCATAGCTCAATGTAGTCGTACAGCTTGACGTCGCGTGTTCGGGTCGATGTAGTCCGGCTTGATAAAGTGCAGATCTCGATGTTGATGAAGTCCTTCGGTGGCTCAGTGTAGCTTGATATCTCGGTACAGCCGTTGTTGATGTTGACGTCATGTCGGCGCAAAGCCGCTGTTTGGAGTTGTAGCCGTAGACCTTGAGGCTGATCGATCAGCTATATGTCAATTAATCACAGACATGGTGTACCTGGGCGCATGTGTTGGGCAAGTGTAGCTGCACGTCCTTGTCCGCACGTGTGGGCTGCTCCTTGAAGATCGGATTGCCGCTTGGAGTCCTGCGCACTTCGTGAAGCCGACGTGCACGGCCAGGTGCGGGAGACGCCCTCCTGTGATCTGATCTGGCCGTCGTGCACGGCCGGGTGTGGTCGAACTAGCGCCGCCTGTACACGGCCGGGTGCGGTCGAAGTAGCGCCGCCTGTAACATCGAATTTTTGGATTTTCACCGGAGATTTGTGGGTTGTGGTAGGGATTTATTTAGCTAATTAGATCTAATCTATGAAATTTGGGGATTTCGAAAATTGAATCTAATCTAGGCTAAGAACCGGTCAGATCATTGATCTATACCGGGTGCCGCGCCCCCGAGGAAAGATCTCCCCGAGGGCGGCGCGATGCGGAAGTAGTTTAGGAACCTAGGATCGGCGTCGTGAGACAAACCGCTCTGATACCATGTGAAAAGATGTGAATCCCTAATTTCTGTGTTATATTGATTTGACCTAAGTGGGGGTATATATATGGAGTACAAGAGGGTAGGTAGAGACTTGGAATACAAGGCAAGAAACCTAGAGTCCTAGTCTAATCTAACCAGTACATATAGTCTAACACGACCGACCGACCGACCCACCCCACCCACCTTTGCTCGTTCCTCTCTCTCATCAACCGTCTCTTTCTTCTCTTCCATGCTCCACTTTTTTCCGTAGCTGCCTATCGACACTCCAGCGGCCTCGCTAGATCCCCACACCAGCGTGAGATCCGAAGGATCCTGGCACCCGCGAGCACGCCGCAGCAGCGCCCATGCCTCCTTGGCCACGTCTAGGTACATGGCTCGGCGAACAGCGGTCGTCGAGAAGCTAACGCAGCAGCGGCCGTCGGGTACATGGCTCCTGGACGGCAGTCGTCGACCTGCCGATGCAGTGGCGGCCCGCGAGCACGCGGCGTGCCCATCCTCGGTGCTGTCTGTGAGAAGGAGGCGGCAGCCCGCGAGCGCGTGGCGTGCCCGTCCTCAGCGCTGTCTGTGAGGAAGGAGGCGGCGGCCCGTGAGAACGCGGCCCTTCCTCGGACCTGTCAATGAGGAATGCGGTTGCGGCGCTGGGCCCGGAGCTGAACGCAGCGAGCACGAGGAGCTGCGGGGAGAGGCAAAACACCAGCAGCTGCACGGCGCATGCGCGGCAACCCACTCGGAGCGGATGGGATGATGGGTGGACGCGGCCACACCCTATCCCGCCGCTGCATCGAGCTCCGCGTTGGCCTGCTCCGTGCGGACGCCAACTGCACCTGGCCGCCGCCGGTGCTCCCTCCTCGTCTGCAAGGACGACGGCCGGGGCCGCAGCGCCCTCGTCCGCTCCCACACTGATCTTAGCCACACCCTCAGACACCGCTGCGTCGAGCTCCGACTCGGCCTCCTCCGTGTGGACATCAACCTGCACCGGCCGCTGTAACAAGTGCTCCTTGACGGCCGCAAGGACGACGGTAGACACGCATGCGCGCCCACTGGAGTCTGGTGCTGCAAGCGGGTGCCGACGTCCACCAATGGTGCGTTCCCCTCCACTACCGTGGTCTGAGCCAGGCCCCCTTCCTCCCCATCGCCTGTCATGCCCTGGTCCTCCCCCACGCGGCGCCCCAGCCTAGCTTCTCCCCGTCGCCAGATGCCTATTGCCAATCCATCCCCACGCGCCTCATCCCCCTTCGCCTCCGGGAGCACACCAACCAGCCATCGAGGTTATTTCTCTATCCATCCATTCACCACCGAAACGGCCGCTGGCTGGGCTTCCCCAATCCCCTTGATTCCCTACCCAATTTGGCTGCTCCCCTCACCATGAAACTGCCAAACCGACTACGCTGGAGTCTGCCCCCAATCCCCTTGATTCCCTACCCAATTTGGCCACTCCCCGCTCCATGAAACTGCCAACCCGACCACGCTGGAGTCTGTCGGCATCAGCAAGGGAGGGAGGAGGAACTCGCCCTAGACCCCTACCCTGGCTAGAAACCGACCGGATCTCGGCCTCCCCGGTGAGCCTTGCACCTCAACCGCCTGCTCCTTCCCTGACATGGCATGGCTTTCTCCTCGCATGTTTATGTAGGCCGCTAATCAGAGTCGGTCTAATCCAACTTGTAACCAACTACAAATTGGTGGACTCGACCGATAATCTAGAGTAAACTTTTCTGCAGGTAGGCCCGACGACAGTAACCTGCAGTCAACCACAAGCTTTCAAAACCAGGGAGCTTGGAGCTCCTTAGGGATGTTATCATCAACCTTGACCTATTATATTCTTTCCTATCCAAATCCATTTATACCAAAACTCAGCGAGATATCCATCTCTACTCCAAACCCATCACCACCTCTTGGTTAGAACCTTTGGCATAACCAATTAACTTAGGAAGTTATAGATAGAACTCAATACTAAGTTGTGTAGATGAGTTAACCTGACTAAAGTAGATATATGTACCACATGAACACTAACACCCATCTTATGAAATCCATATGGAACATCTTGGACTATATAGAGCATATGTCATATTAATTACTATCTTTCTAATGGCAGTGATACAATCTTAGCATATCCTATACCTTTCATCTATCCATTGAAACTCTATTGTATAGGTCCAGTTACAACTTATGCATCTCTTGGTGATCATAATAAACTTACCTTAATGTCATACCTTCAACCCAAGGATTGTTTCTAAGTAACAATCTGTCTAAATAGGAACCAAACCCATTGGATAGTAATCAACTCACACAGTAAAGTGTGCCTTGATTCTACTAGAAAATAGATAAATCATTCATATAAGATACCATGATATATCCTCAAATCATCAAAGCGATCAATCAAGAAATTATGTATAACCTTGCAATAGTTCCATAGGACATCTTTCATGTCAATAGGAAATTATAGGTGTTAAAATATCATATCCTTTGGAGATCCCCGTCCGTTGTTCCACTCGTTGCCGCCACAAAGCCAGAAGCCATCCTCGATCTCTGCCACTGGAGCTCTTACAAGCCATCAACTATAGGGACGGGGATCCCCTGACGTTTCCTACCCTTCCTTTTGAGTTGCTGACAGGTGGGGCACACCAAGAGTAGAGCCCACATATCAGTGGCGGAAAGTCAGGGCACGGCAGGGGTAGGAACGTCAGACGATCCTTGTCCTAATCATCCTTGCGGCTGCGCTTTCGTTCTATGTTATCTGATTATGCATGTTTCCAGCGGAAACACATTTGCATTACTTCCTCTGATCAGAAATAAGTGTTAAATAATTTGGTATAATCAAATAAATTTAGTATAATTTTATATTAAATTATCCGATATTTATTTCTGATTAGAAGAAGTAGACTCGTATTTAATACAATACAAGTTATCGGATAACGGAGCAACGGAAACAAACAAAATAAATGGGACCGGTAAACCGTGATATCAAGTTATGTGACAAAACAACGAAACAAACACATCCATGTGTTAAGAGTTAGTTTCACATGGTAGTTCTTTTGATCTCTTTAAAAATGGAAAATAAATATTTTTCCATAAAAAGTGAAAATGGAAAATATAGCATGACATTGCACAAAAGTCAAACATTTTAACTATTGTGCTAGTGGGTCGACCTCTTGGGGAGGATCAATCTTCACGGATGTGTGGGGATTTGTAGGAGAAATCAGAGGGGGAAGCAAAGAACATGAAGAACAAACACACTCCCCATGAAGAACGAAGAACGATGAACTCACACACACAAAATCCTATACAAGGCACGATTACTTCACCCGATGTGGCCACTAGTACAATATCATCCTGGCAGAGAGACCTTGGGCTTTGAGTGCTCACTCGAATCCCAATCGAAGAGGGAAGAGCTCCACGGGAGGGGTCTTAAGAAACTACTAACGGTCATGCCGATATAAACCTTGTACAACTCTCAAATCAATCAAGAGAGGCCATCAATCTACTAAGGGATCTAGGGTTTCCTCTTGCGGAAGAGATACATAGCAAGTAACTTAACTTATCATCATTGTCTAATCTCGGATGAAACATGCATAGGGTCTACTTATACTGCTAGGGACAAAATAGCAGGTAATTAAGTGGATGACATTAGATGGGAAAGGGCAAATTGGCACATAGCAAGGGAGTTGGTTATAAGCCGGTTTGAATGGCCGGGACCGGACAGTTAAGTTGACTGGCCAGCCCATCCGGTTGAGACTCGGTCTTCGTGCGATGTAGAATGGGTGGGCTGGTCGGTGCCAACACTGGTTGAACCGGCCCTATAGCTAGTTGGATGTTTGCTTCTCCAGCTGGATTGGTGTTTGTGGCGGTTAACTGGTTGGTAAGTCGGGTGCTTTGTGCCAGCGTTAGTTGACGACCAGGTCTTGCACCGGCTACAATTCTGCAACTTATCCGTGTTCTCTCCTTAGGTGGGAGTGGCTACCCACGGCGTCCACTACCCAAGCCCACATAATATATTAAAGGGGATAAGTGGGCTATCCCACATCACACATCACCCCACATATCTTCGGCCAGATCATGATAGGGCGTGAACTGCGGAGCGCCGACGGCTATGTTCGTCATAACATTTGATAAATTACAACGACGTATTTACAGACATATGTGGACATATGTGGGTTAGTGGGCACCCGCGTAAATTTAGTGAGCTCCCACAAAACACCCACTTAACATATGCAGGACTGTGCGGGCATAAGCGGTCCTCCCCTCCACCCTTAGGGCATCTCCAGCGGGCCGACCCAAACGGACACCACGGGTCCGTATCTGTCCTACCGGACAAACAGGACGAAAAACCAGCACCCAGCAGGCCGACCCAACCGGACCCCGGACCGCGGGGCCGTCCGCGCGCACCCATCCGTTACCCAGTTTTGGGTCGAAGATGGGAGCGCGCGGACACCGCGCGGACGCGCTCTTGTCCTCCCCTGGCCCAACTGTCAGCTGCCCAGTTAGCCATTTCCGCGCCCTTCCCCAAATTCCTTCCTCCCTCTCCGCCGGCGCCGCCGTAGTCGCCGACCGTAGATAGCGTCGGTGTCGCCGGACACGTCGGACCCCAATCCTAGCCGTCGTTCGCCCGCCGACGCGTCAAAGGCAAGACCGGAGGGCCGCCGTAGAAGCTACCAGATCTCCACCGCCGCCGCCACCACCTTCCGGCCTACGCCTCGGCAGCAGTGACTCCCCGCCCTGTTGCCCTCTACCTGTGGAAGCTCTACGCCGCCGCCTCCGCCACAGCTCCGCCGCCAGGAGGCTGTTTGACGCCGGCACGCTCCGCCGCTCCGAAGGTGCTCGACCTTTTGCCCACACGATTTGAGGGAGCCCAATATGGAGGACACTGCCCGACTCCTCTCCATCAATGAGAAGAGGGGCTTTCCTGGCATGCTTGGCAGCATAGACTGCATGCACTGGCAGTGGAAGAACTGCCCCTTTGCATGGCAAGGGCAGTACAAAGGACATTCTGAGGGGTGCACGGTGATACTAGAGGCCATTGCATCACATGATCTTTGGATTTGGCATTCATTCTTTGGCATGGCCGGCAGCCACAATGACCTCAATGTGCTGCAGCGATCTCCAGTCTTTGCTAGACTGGCCGAAGGCAATGCCCCTTCGGTTAACTATGAGATCATGGGCCATTCATACACGAAGGGGTACTATTTGGCTGACGGCATCTATCCCGAGTGGTCGACTTTTGTGAAGACTATCCGTGATCCTCGGCACCCCAAAAACAGTAGATTTGCAAAGGAACAAGAGGCTGCAAGAAAGGATGTGGAGCGTGCATTTGGTGTCCTCCAATCTCGCTTTGCTGCAGTCAGGTATCCTGCAAAGACATGGAGCCAAGAGCGCATGTGGGAGGTGATGACATGTTGTGTGATCATGCACAACATGATAGTGGATGATGAGCGCGACGATAGCATCTATGATCAGGGGTAGCAGTTTCAGGGTGAATTGGTTGCACCAATTCCGGGGCCTGCATCATTTCAGGATTTCCTACATTGCCATCACGAGATTCGTGATTGTGAAGTCCATCAGCAGCTGCAAAAGGATTTGGTTGACCACATGTGGCTACATGTGGGAAATATGCCAAAAGCCGATGAGGAAGACAACTAGTGCACCCACTTTTATATTTGCTTTCGTTTTATTTCAAACTATGTTTAATTGTAAACATTTTATTTAGATTATGAACTATGTTGTGTACTATTTATATTGAATTTATGTATGAACTATGTGTCTCGGTGGCTTCGCCTAGAAAATGGCAGTGCCGCCCAGAAAATCGGTCTCACTGGCTTCGCCCAGAAAATGGGTAGCGCCGCTGGGTGCACCGCCCGACCCAAACGGACCGAGGCCGGACGGGAGGCCTTTTCTGTCCGGGGCCCGACCCAAACGGACCGATTCGGACGTTTTGGCTATCCGAAATGGGTCGGCCCGCTGGAGATGCCCTTACTCTCCTTGCTCTTCCTTCTCAGCTCCGATTCCGTGTCCCGTGCTTCCTTGTAGTGGTTCTTACCTTCCTATGGATAACATATTGGAATGAGGTAGCAAGTCAGTCAGTGAGTCAGTGGGGACTGAAAGTCACAAACAAAGCTTCACCGTCCTACCATGCAGCCTCTACGCTACGAGTAGGATACGAATTAATTTGTTTTATCGCAGAAAATTTATAAATAAAAATTCCTAAATTCTTGCCATCGCACGCGCAATAAAACGACGCGCTCGTCGGCCGCCTGTGGACCACACGATGACAAGCCATCGATGCTCCCACGCAATGGGCCAGGTCCCTTTTTCCTTTGCCTAGGAGAAATAATTGTCCAGGAAAAGTTCCACAGCGTGTGTTGACCTGCCATCCAATCCTTCCCCACCGGCACACCTCCCTGCCGGCGCTCAACCCTCCACCATCCCCGTCCGACGCAAAGATGGAGGCAGTGACGCTCTTCCGAATGCGGAGCACGAGGTTCACCAGCACGGGGGCACAGGCCACAAAGTAGCGGTAGATGAGTACCCCGTGCTCCAGCTCCTGCCGCTGGATAAACGTCAGCGCCAACGGTGGCGTCACCGCCCTAGTCGCGGATGCCTCTGCGTTGCTGCGGCTGCCGCCTACGCAGAGACCCAGCCCAAGAACCAGCGGCTCCACCGCCACGGACGGCGGTCTGAGCCAGGCGGAGGAGTGCAGGGGGCAGAGCTTGCTCTGCGGTCCGAACCAGGCGGAGGAGCTCAGGAGGTAGATGGCGGGAGGCACGGGGAGGGGTTGGCCGGATGCCGGCAGACCCTGCTTCTCGTTTCTTTTCGATGGACATCTGTAGGAGCGCGGCATCTGAAGACTAGCCGCCCTAGCCTAGGTACTGCAGCGGCGCGTCGTACGCCTGTGCGGCAGTGCTCTTTTCTCCTCCGCTGCTCCGCACTCTGCTCCTCTTGTCCTGATTTGGCAGCTCCTCAGCGACTCCACCAAGCTTCGATCCAGGAACGAAAGAATGGTGGTTGAGAAATTGTTGAGGGGGAAGGAAGGACGGAAAATGGGGAATTGCTCGAGGAGGGAGAAAACGGCAACCGACATGAAAAAAAGAACACCACGATTCTTGACCTTCTGGCCCGACCTATCTCCCCTCGTCGGTGCTTCAACATTTTTGGTGTAGCCCTTCGAGTTCAACATTGTTAGTGCACGAGACGAAATCTCCAAACTCATCCGACGGTCCATGCTAGGCTGCTCGGGAAGATATAGCACCCACTTGTTTTTATCGAATTGTTGCCTAGAAGCACATAATAGTAGTTCAAATCTGTAAGTTTGTTGCCTCATATCCTGTAGTAGTTTCTCAATGCTTCTTGATCATAGTTGCATCATTATATCAATTTGTTGCCTAACAATATAATTAGGTTGTAATGTGTCAGTGAAATTTCTACCGTTGAACTAAAGTTGTTTATCGATATAGTAAGTTGTCTATCGCTGTAGTGAAGTTGTCTATCGATGTTTTCAAGTTGCTTACCACTGTAATGAAGATGGCTAGACCTGCACTAAAGATGATTAGTGGTGATACAAAGTTCCCTAACATTCATGAAATTGACTACCACTTTATCGAAGTTGCCCCTCCCTCCAATTCACTATGGACGTATCTAGACATTAATGTGTCTAGATACATTCATATTAGCGACAAGTAATGTAGATCATGTGGAGTTGGATTGTTGCGAAGTTGTCCATTGTTGTTATGGAGTTGTCTATAAATGCATTGGAGTTTCCTAGATCTGTTGTAAAATTTTCTACCACTGCAGTAAAATTTCCCACCACCGCGGTGAAGTTGCCTACCATTGCTTGCGGTAAAGGGCTAGAACGGCATCTTGCTCGTTGGTGAACAACGACACGAGAGGAGGTCGATGCGGCGGGAATCAATGGCCAGGGTAGTTTTTACGGGAGGATAGAGTGAGAAATTCGGAGGATGAGAGAGACATCAAATGAGGGAGATAAGGGTGAAAGAGTGGAGACATAATCGATGGGCCCCACGTTTAAGGAAGACGCTGGTTTATTTGTTTATATTCTTGCCTAATAGCACATAGTAGTTGCTCAATACTGCGCATTTGTTGCCTACAATCTTATATCACTTTCGCGGATTCGTGTAGCGATAGGCAACTTTGCTAGTGAGGTAGGGAACTTCGACAAAGCTGCCTTGCTAGCACGTGTTCGATTACACAATATGTACCATTGCTGATACATCTAGGGACATTGTCGTGCAGCTCATAAGATGGCCCTGATGCCGATGTCATGGTCGTCGCGACCTTCCCCACCATGCCGATCACCTCGTCGTCCCTTGGTGATAACTCATTTTTTTGCACACTTGATTACAATATTGATTATTTGTTCGGCGTGTAGCGAAGTTGCATGTTATTGTTATCAAGTTGCCTATATATATTGTGAATTTTCCTACCGCTCTGGTGAAGTTGTATAATATCAAAAAGATGAATCGTCATGCACAAATGTTGCCTAATAGTGTTGTAATGGTGCTAAGTTGCTTTTAGGTGATATGAAGTTGCCAACTGATATTGTAAAGTCACCAACTGTTATGAGAAGTTGGCTACTGTTGTTATGAATTTGTCTACTACTATAGCGAAGTTGCCTCCCATTGAAACAAAGTCGCCCATTGATGTTGTGAAGTAACCTAACCAACCCAATTATGTGCCACCCTACCAAATATAAACACCAGAGTTCCTGAGTGAATTCTCGGCGAGTGTTGCACTGCAATTCCCCGAGCTCCTTTGTGGACTTCCTCGAGGGGCGCTATGAACTTGCCATCGCAATAGTGAAGTTGTATACTGTTGTTTTGAAGTTGTATATTGATATGTCTCAAACGTATCTATAATTTTTGATGCTCCATGCTTGTTCTTACACCATTTGCTTAGTGTTTTGTTACACTTCGTGGCGTTTTTATGCATTTTCCAGAACTAACCTATTAACAAGATGCCACAGTGCCAGTTCCCTGTTTTCTGTTGTTTTTGTGTTTCAGAAAAGTTAGACAGGAAATGTTCTCGGAATTGGACGAAACAAAAGCCGAACATCCTAATATTTACCGAAGCTTCCAGAAGTCCAAAGAAGAGACGGAGGGGAGCCACGGGCTGGCCACACCATAGGGCGGCGCGGCCAGCCCTTGGCCCGCATCCCCTATGGGTGAGGCCACCCTGGCCCACCTCTGACGCCGCCCCTTCGCCTATAAAGACCCCCCGACGGGAAAAACCTACACACCCGATCAATTTTCCAGAAACACATCGTGATCCGCCGCCGTCGTCGACCCGAGATCGGGAGGGTCCAGAAGCTCTTCCTGGCACCCTGCCAGAGAGGGGAATCGCCACCGGAGATCTTCTTCATCGCCATGCTTGCCTCCGGCGCGATGAGTGAGTAGTCTACCTTGGACTATGGGTCCATAGCAGTAGCTAGATGGTTGTCTTCTCCACCATGTGCTTCATGTTTAGATCTCGTGAGCTGCCTTACATGATCGAGATCATCTTTGTGTAATTCTACATGTTGTGTTTGTTGG
This sequence comes from Dactylis glomerata, assembly GCA_007115705.1. NCBI lineage: Eukaryota > Viridiplantae > Streptophyta > Magnoliopsida > Poales > Poaceae > Dactylis > Dactylis glomerata. The sequence goes on from QXEO01000171.1 coordinate 5,431,436, forward strand.
GATCCGATGAATATTGGTGTTATGATTGAGTTTCTATACTGAAATAAATCTTATGTTATCTCTATGTTGTTTATGATCTTGCATGCTCTCCGTTGTTAGTAGCTATCTTGGCCGAGTAGTTGCTAGTGACTCCAAGAGGGGGTATTTATGCTCGATAGTGGGTTCATGCCTCTATTTAATCTGGGGGAGTGATAGAAACCTCTAAGGTTGTAGATGTGCTGTTGCTACTAGGGAGAAAACAACATTCATATGCTCGAGGGCATATGCTTTGTTTACATTACACACTTTGCTTAATGCAATTATCTGTTGTTTGCAACTTAATAATCATGGGGTGTTCGGATGATATCCCCGTGGGTGGATTATTAGTCATAGATGCAGGTGGATGGCGGTCTATGTATTTTGTTGTAATGCCCAGAGTAAATCTCATAGTGATCCTCGTGACATATGCACGTTATCTTTATTCTATCAATTGTCCAACTGTAATTTGTTTACCCAGCATGTTGTTATTTATCTTATGGAGAGACACCACTAGTGAACTGTGGACCCCGGTCCAATTTCTTTTACATTGCTATTACTGTTTACTTTTACTCGCACTGTTTACTTTCTTGCATACTACTACTGTTTTCCACTCGATACGCTCAATCCTTTGTTTACAGCAAACCGGTGAGATTGACAACCTCATCGTAAGTTGGGAGCAAAGTTCTTGGTTGTGTTGTGTGCAGGTTCCACGTTGTTGCTGGTGCAAAGCAAAGCCCTGGACGAGGCGCCTTATAAATTGTCCGGAGCTATCGCAAAGCTAGCAGACATCAGCTTTTGAAGTTTGGCCTTTTTCCTACTGGTTCGATAAACCTTGGCTTCTTACTGAGGGAAAACTTGCTGCTGTGCTCATCATACCTTCCTCTTGGGGTTCCCAACTGGGCGGTCATCTCCATCAACACCGCACCGCAATCAAGCTATTTTCTGGCACCGTTGCCGGGGAGGAAAAAGAAGACTTCTGCAAGGGGAGTTTCGCACGCACATCATTTACTTTGTTTTTTGTTTTGCTTTACTTTATTTTTGCTTGCATCGTTTTTATCAAAAGTACAAAAAAATTAGTTTTCTTTGTAGTTGATTTTATTTACTTTCTTTTAGTTTTGTTAGAATGAGTAATCCTGAAGTTGAAGTTCATACTTTTAAGCAACAAGGGGGAGAGAGCTTGAAAGATGCTTGGTACCGTATTAGCAATTCTCATCATAGGTGTACGAAAAAGCATTCTACCATGATCCTCCTTAGAAATTTTTATGTTGGTATATCTAGTTGGAATAGGTACGTTCTTGATACTCTTGTAGGAGGTAATTTTCTGGGTACTCCCGCTCTTGAAGCATGCACTTTAATAGAAAGTTTAGTGGGAGTACCACCTATCCATGTTGTTAAAACTGAGATCACTTTGGACGAAGTTATAGAAACACTAGGCTCTTTAGAAAAAAGTTTGCCAAATATCATTGATAACGCTAGCCGAATTAATGAAGCGATAGAAAGTATCGGTAAGAGAATCACCGTTTTAGAAGCTAGCACTACTCTTGATAGTCAAAACCTTAAGATTGGGAAACTAGAGGAATCTATGTAAACTTTAAGTTCAATTTTATCTTCTCTTAAGTTTAAGAAGGAGAAAGCTTTTGTTGGAAAAGAGCAAAAAATTATGTATGTTCCCAAGGTGTCTGTACCTAAACCTCAACATGTTTTTAAGATTGGTAAGACTTTTAGTTCAACTAAGAGTGACTTGCAGGTTGAATCATCTTCGGGAACTTCTAAAGTGCGTAGTGTGGTAAGTGATGCTCTTGATGAAACCGTTGATCTTAATGTCTCTTTCAAAAATACTTGATTTCCACCTTTCTGCGCCTAGCTCAAAGGCGTTAAAGAAAAGCACTCTTGGGAGATAACCCATTGTTTTATTTTCAGTAATTTTTTTATTTGATTCTTGGAAGTTATTACTACTGTAATAACCGCTCCTTATCCTTTTTATTTCGTTGTTGTGCCAAGAGAAACCTCTAATTTGAGTGAGGTAAGATTTAGGGGTGTTGCTGTCCTGAAATAGATTTCGGTGCTGCACCGTAAAAATTCGTGAAAATTCTCAGAATATCTTTTTGACCTGCGATTTCTTGTGCATATGCCCCAGGTTATATCCAAACTTTCATTAGTTTTACACTTTTTGATTTGAGCAACAAAAACCCTTGAAAAAATCGACCTTTGTCAGCTGTTCTGTTTTGACAGATTTCTGCCACTATTTATGTTTGCCTCTCGATCGCTTTCTTTTTGAGTTTTTTTTATCACGGAACTTTTGGGGAAGTTGCTACAGTAGTATATGCTTTATATGTGGTGGTTTTGAGTTAAAATCTGAACCAAAAAAGGGGTTGATTTATTATTATGCTTACACTAATATTGCTAATAGAATTGTGTTGAGTTTTGTATGAAGGAAGTTTTCAAGTGTAGGGATTAGAGAATGATGAGATGAGTTGAAGAATGGACAAAAGCTCAAGCTTGGGGATGCCCACACACCCGAAGAAATATCCAAGAGGTACACGCGTCAAAGCTTGGGGATGCCCCCGAGGCACCCCTTCTTCATCGGCAAAAATCAGGTCACTTTTCAACATACTATATTTTTATTGCTTCATGCACTATGTGTTTTTCTTGGAGCGTCTTTACTTTAGTTTTCAGTTTTATTTGCTGCAATAAATGTTTGGATCCCAACAAATTTCTTTTGGAGAAGTTGCCTTGCTTTTCATTTGCCAAGAACACTCCGTTTTTCACTCTTATCGTTCAACGAGTGTTCTCTTTTTCTAGAACTGCGTTTAGCTTTCATTTTTCACCTTGATTTTTGTTCAGATCTTGTTACATCTTTATATCAAGGTGTATTTTACCTCTAGTCTATGTTGGTATTCATCAAAAGAGTTGTTTCAAAAAGGTTTGAATGGTGTTGGAAAAGATAAAAAAAATATGCAAAAAAGTGGTACAAAAAGGAGCTTGTTTAGACTGCGGCTTAGACTTTTGCATGTCGTGCTTGATGTTGTTTTGATAGTATGCTTAGTGGTTTTTGCTGTAGTATGACTTGTCTCAAATGACTGAGATTGCTTAATGAGCCTTTGAAAAAAATCATGCGTTGTTTTTATTATTTGGAAGCATTAATTTGGTTTTCTCCTTGATGCTTTATTTGGGTTGACTTGGCGCATGCTTACAATATGTTTGACTCATACAAAGTCGTCATAAGCCTCTATGATCATTTATTTTTTGACTTTTGATGTCATTTTATGCTTCTCTTAATGATGTTTTATCGCTATGCATGATTATGGCTGTTATTGCTCTCTTAGTTGGTCGCTCCCAGTCTTTTGCTAGCCCTCCTTTTGTACTGAGTGTGAGCTCTACGCGTGCATCCAACTCCCAAAAACCATGTTATTCCAATGAGTCCACTATAAATTTCTATGCATGGTATTTGCAAGCCATTCCAAGTAAATTTTCATGTGCTACCTTTCAAAAAACCTTCAAAATACTTCTTGTTTTGTGACACTGTTTTCAGCTCATGGGGACGTAATGGTCGGATTTGCTATCTTCCATATTGTTTCATTCCAAAAAAAAGGCACTCCTCCATGGTATGTGAATGTTGGTGGGCACCCGATGGAATCGGTTAGCCATGGTTTGTGAAAGGAAAAAGGTGGGGAGGAGTGCCAAACTTTATAAAAGAGCACAAAAGTGCCAATCTCTCTCTCAAAAACTTGCTCATTTTTGTATGGAAGATAGTAAGAACCCCATTGCCAGTCGTTGACAAAGACAACCACCTCTCAAAACCAAATTTTTATCTCTCTGTTTTACAAATGAAAAGCTCTAGCACATGTTTAATCACTACTTCCCTCTGCGAAGGGCCTTTCTTTTACTTTTATATTGAGTCTCCACCTTCTACCTTTATGCACCATCTAAGAGAGCATAGTTGTCATTCTGAGTTTAATGTGCATAGTCCCAAAGTTTATCATTGATTGATTCATTATTTTGGTTTCACTTGTTCTTAAATTATTTATATCTAGTCACCCTCTTAAACTTGAAGGTGTCCTATGCATTTATGTTTTGCTATTCCAAGAAGGACAAGCTGAAAACCATTTGCTATGTTTTTCCATATGATTTGAACACACGTTTGACTTTCATTGTTTTATTTTTATGATCTTTCGTTTGTGTTCTTTTTCATGTTATAACATGGTGCTAAGTTTCTTCTGTCAAGATTATGTCTTTCATGCCCATGTTTTAAGTTCTTTTGATCCCAACACTCAATGCTTACATAGATGATCAAGATTGTGTTGGTGCATGTCACCTCAAAAATTATTTCTTTGTTATCACTTACCTACTAGAGGACGAGCAGGAGTTAATCTTGGGGATGCTGATACGTCTCAAACATATCTATAATTTTTTATGCTCTATGCTTGTTCTTACACCATTTGCTTAGTGTTTTGTTACACTTCGTGGCGTTTTTATGCATTTTCCGGAACTAACCTATTAACAAGATGCCATAATGCCAGTTCCCTATTTTCTGCTGTTTTTGTTTTTCAAAAAAGTTACACGGGAAATGTTCTCGGAATTGGACAAAACAAAAGCCAAATATCCTAATATTTACCAAAGCTTCCAGAAGTCCGAAGAAGAGACGGAGGGGAGCCACGGGCTGGCCACACCATAGGGCGGCACGGCCAGCCCTTGCCCCGCGCCCCCTATGGGTGAGGCCACCCTGGCCCACCTCTGACGCCACCCCTTCGCCTATAAAGACCCCCCGACGGGAAATACCTAAACACCCAATCAATTTTCCAGGAACACATCGCGATCCACCGCCGTCGTCGACCCGAGATCGGGAGGGTCCAGAAGCTCTTCCCGGCACCCTGCCGGAGAGGGGAATCGCCATCGGAGGTCTTCTTCATCGCCATGCTTGCCTCCGGCGTGATGAGTGAGTAGTCTACCTTGGACTATGGGTCCATAGCAGTAGCTAGATGGTTGTCTTCTCCACCATGTGCTTCATGTTTAGATCTCGTGAGCTGCCTTACATGACCGAGATCATCTTTGTGTAATTCTACATGTTGTGTTTGTTGGGATCCGATGAATATTGGTGTTATGTTAAGTTGATGTGCTGAATTTTATCTTATGTTATCTCTATGTTGTTTATGATCTTGCATGCTCTTCGTTGTTAGTAGCTATCTTGGCCAAGTAGATACTAGTGACTCCAAGAGGGGGTATTTATGCTCGATAGTTGGGTTCATGCCTCTATTTAATCTGGGGGAGTGACAGAAACCTCTAAGGTTGGAGATGTGTTGTTGCCACTAGGGAGAAAACAATATTCTTGTGTCCAAGGACAATCATTTTGTTTACATTAAACACTTTGCTTAATGCAGTTATCTGTTGTTCGTAACTTAATACTCGAGGGGTGTTCGGACGATATCCCCGCGAGTGGATTATTAGTCATAGATGTAGTTGGATGGCGGTCTATGTATTTTGTTGTAATGCCCAGAGTAAATCTCATAGTGATCCTCGTGACATATGCACGTTATCTTTATTCTATCAATTGCCCAACTGTAATTTGTTTATCCAGCATGTTGTTATTTATCTTATGGAGAGACACCACTAGTGAACTATGGACCCCGGTCCAATTTCCTTTACGTTGCTATTACTGTTTACTTTTACTCGCACTGTTTACTTTCTTGCATACTACTACTGTTTTCCACTCGATACGCTGAATCCTTTGTTTACAGCAAACCGGTGAGATTGACAACCTCATCGTAAGTTGGAAGCAAAGTTTTGGTTGTGTTGTGTACAGGTTCCACGTTGTTGCTGGTGCAAAGCAAAGCCCTGGACGAGGCGCCTTATAAATTGTCCGGAGCTGTCGCGAAGCTAGCAGGCATCACCTTCTGAAGTTTGGCTTTTTCCTACTGGTTCGATAAACCTTGGTTTCTTACTGAGGGAAAACTTGCTGCTGTGCTCATCATACCTTCCTCTTGGGGTTCCCAACTGGGCGGTCATCTACATCAACGCCGCACCGCAATCATATATCACAATAGTGAAGTTTCCTACCGTAGCAGTGAGAACCACACTTAAATTACTGAGCACCTCTCCGAACTTTCTGAGGGCTGCTTAGACTTGTGGTAAAACGTTCACTTTCATTGTTACGGGCGGCGATACCCATTTCCGAACATCCATGGGCAATATCATAGCATAAGCGGTCACTACATTATTTTTGGGACATATTACAAACAAATTTTACTTTTAGGCAACAACTAGTAATTTTAAGCAATTAGTATGTGATTTTAGGCTACAAAATGACACCATTCGGCAAATTCCATATTTCTTACATGCGGGTCCCACATCTCCTGATCTTCTCTCTCTTCCATGTTATCTTCTTCCTCCCAAATGTCTTCTCCCCATCCTGTCAACAATCCCGCCGCCGCCGCCGATTCTAACCGCCGCCGCCGATTCTCCTGCTTCCCTTCACGAACGCGGCCCCAACGGAATCTTCACCCCCGATTCCCCACCGGAGAGGCGCCGTCCCACCATCACCCGAGCCTCATCCTGTCAGTAAGGAGAGGAGGGGATGCACCACTTCAACGGCAACGCAGATACCGCTGAATTCCCTGTGCTCCGCCTCCCGTCCCAGGCCGCCGCGCGAGCTTTGCCTCCTGTCCCAAGCCGCCGCGCGAGCTCCGCCTCTTCCGCGCGGCCAGCCGGCCCCCTCTGCGTGTGGCCCGCGCCGCTGGAACCTCGGACGTCGGCACAGATGCGCGTGTGGAAACGGGTGCCGAGAGGGCGCGATGGAGGTGCGGCTCTCCCAGTGGCGCGGTGTGCTGGGTGGAGGCAGGGAGCGGTGGAAGGGGACGGGCCGAGACCAGATATTGCCTTTTCGACTGTGCGATGGAAGCGATGAGATATCGCACGCGCGATAACTAGACATGTCCATAAAAATTTTGTTTAAATTAACTCGGATGGTATGTTGGTGAGAATTCTGATATCTCGCACTAGCTGGAAATTCCGGTGTCCCCGGGTATGCTCGAGAAAAAAACATAGTTGCCTGCATTCGTGATGTGCAATTGTGTTGCATGTGGTGAATTTTTTAACGAAGGGACCATGCAATTCAACATGTATGTGCATTAGTTTTGAAATTTGCAATGAACCAACCAGTTCATTCATCTCGCATGCTGAGCAATAATTAAGGCCACACAAAAACCAGCAAAAATATTTAATCAAGTAAAATGAAGTAATCTAACAATCTGGTCACAAGGACCTCAGTACCTCACACGGCCGGTTGTAGAAAGTAATCAAGCCCATATATATTTTCTGCGATAAAACAAATTAATTCCTCACATGGATCATATGCTAGCTAAAAAATGTCCAAAAATCCGCATATTATTTCCTTCGTACTTACTCATGTAATCTTAAAAGAGCTCTAAGCTCCCTATATTGTAAGGCCCTGTCGTTGATCGGGACGTGTCGCTAGGTGGGGTCTACGTCGTGGTGCGTTACCTTTTCGCTGCCCGTCGGTTGGAGCGTGTCGTTGCCTGGTCGCCTCCTGAACTTCGTCGGTGCGGGCCGACCAACATCGTCAAAGCCAACCGCCCAGTCGCCCGCGCCTCCGAGGCCCTCTGACCCGCCCCCGTCTGGAGATGTTGGAACTAGGAGGACGAGCGCAAGGTCACCGTCGCGCACCTGCCCGCTGCCGCCCGGCCGGATCCCGGCCGAAACCGGCCGCAATGAGAAGAGATGGTGGGGGCAAGAAGGGGCCGCGTTGGAGCAGCATAGGGAGACGGGGCGCGTGGTGGTGGGCTGCCGGCGGCGCATCTGAGGAGGGATGTGGGGGAAAAAGAGGCAGGCGACCGGTGGTGGAGAAGGGAAATCATTGTGGTGGACTGTGTTGCTCTTGGAGCAGATGGAGGCGGAGCTCGGGTGGGGTGGGAAGAGAGGGATGTCGATGGTGTAGCAGATGGAGGTGGAGCTCGGGGTGGAGGTGGGGGCAGAGGGTGGTGGCACTGGGTAGGAGTTCATACCATCTCCAATCTACTGCCTCTGAATCCCTCGCCCTTGCCTGGGAGGCTCGGACGAGCTGCAGGTCATCCCTTCCTGGCTTCTGGAGTCTGGACCTCCTCCGGCTACATCCCTTCAAGGCGCGCAGGCTAGGCACTGTCCAAGCCTTCGCTGGTCTCTTATTTCCCTGCTCCGACGGATTCCGGTAAATACTTATTCTTTAGCTGATTGATTCGATGAACCTCACATACAGATTTAGGTGTTGCTCTGCCACGCCAACGACAACGAGACCATCAATAGCGCGGTGACACGGATGGCGGAGTTGGAGTGGGCGACGCGGAGGATGGTCATGGAAGGGCCGGAGACTCTGCCACCCCACATATTACTCACGTCTCAGCCTTCTTGCATATATGGTTCGGCTTTCACTTTCATTAGATTTAATTCCAAACTTCCAATGCATCATCGCCGTGCTATCATATCATGTCCCATGAATTATCCCTCCCATGTCCTCTTTGGTATCATCAGATTACTGCCTGGGCTTGTGAATATTGCTATACCAGATTTTGAGTTTGATGCATACGCACTGATGTCAAAATGGGTAAACTCACAGTTCTCATATCCCCAAACAAGCTATGTTTTGCCAATTTATTCTTATTAGCTGGACTTTTGCAATCAAACTTGGCGCTTCATACTGCAGCAATGGAAACCAAAAAGATCGATTTTTTTTTAAAAAAATATCTATGCACTGCACCACGAATTGTCAACAGCAGAACACTGAGTTATGTACTTCCCCTGGTGATTTTTTTCAACAACAGAAAACTGAGTTATGTCCTCTCAGGGAAGCTATGATGATTTCTTGGCAAATATTTCTCTATGACTCTTGAGCATAGAGATTCATTGACGCCTCCAATTTTGTAAAAAATATACTAGATGGTATAGGTCATTTATATTACCCCTCTCTGAATTTTTGGGAAGGTTCTAACTGTTGATGGTAGGTTCTTTTTATTCTCTTCTCTGAATTTTGGGCAAGATTCTTTTTAAGAGATCTTGGAAGGGACTTTGTTGCCTTCAAGAGTTAGCCATTGCTGGTTAGATTGCTTAGTTAACATGAACAATTAACCTTCTTCCACCTTACTTGCAGCCTATATTGCCAACTTGCAGATCATTAAAGCTGATGGAATTTGAAGAATTATGCTGCTTACGTCTTCCCTGAGATATTCAGTGAGAAAACATGTCGAAATGCTAATCATAAATTACAGTTTTTGTATTTAACTTTGTCGCCCATGGGTAACTAAAGTACATGTTGGATATTTCTACACACTGGCTATTACTGGAACCTAGATGTGCTAGAGTGATGTAGAACATGTACTCATAGTTGATAGTCACAACAAACTCAAAGTTACATATAGGATCGTTTGGCAATGATAGCATATTTTACATTCAGTTTCATTATAATTTTTTTGAAGCATGCTGGTAGTTTCACAAGGCAACTTTTATCCAGCGACGACATTGTTGTTGTTGATGCATTGAATCATAGAAAGAAGGAAACCGTTATAGTAGATTGGCATATTCTTTCCATTGGCAATTATTGCCTCCCATATAGTATGGTCTAAGTGTATAGCATAAAAAAATTCTGGTTATGTGTTGCCATACGCCGTAGGACTTACCAATGCGAGAACTGAGAGTTTTTTGGTAACTTCAACACAAATGGTATTAACCTCACTAACTAATGAATGTTTTCTCTTTCTCGCCCATATAACCATTAAGTTTAAAAGTAGATCTATTTTTTTGTGTACTCTAGGACCTAGGTGTTTGTTTATGTTTACTCATTTCATAGCATTTCATAAAATCTGGTTTTTAGTGTGATAACTTACTTCCATGCCGTGAACTCAGTTTCTAACTGTCATAGCAAGGATCTGCAGATGGTTTGTGATGTCTTATATGCTAGCCTTCAGTCAAATGACACAAGCGGCCACCCTGCTAGATCTTGCAATGACGTTCACCTAGCTAACAAGAGAATCAAGCAGCCGGTAAGCCTATAACCTTTTCACCTTATGGATTTTGCCATGAAATAGATCGTGCTAATCGGGTGCTTCCAAGTTTCTGATTTTCATTCAGTTTAATTAGTTGTATTATGACCGTGTGCTATTCCTAAATGAAAGTCACTAGACAAACTATTTTTCTAGACTTGATAGTATGGCCCTCTAAATTTATTGTATGAGATGTTCATGGAGTACAATGTACTTTTTGCTTACATATGCAACTGGTTTTTGTGTATAATGCGTTTTCTTATATAGAGATATGTATTCTCCTTTCTACATAGCGGAAATAAAATGATTTGGTCAGCTGCCAACAAATCTAAAAAGGTTGAAGCACAAGTTAATTACGATTCTCAGTATTTTATATTTTGTTTGGAACTACTGAGTCTGTTCAAACAGGTCCACAGTAATGTAGGAGTATAAGGTCACATCTGAGGTTATAATTTTGAGCAAGGTTGTGATTTCTGTTTCTCTTTTTTCATTGATAAGTGCATGTTTCTCTTTTCATCCTTTGGTTTAGTAATCCTAATTAAGAAGATTGGAGTTATGTATCACTATGCATATGCCACTTGCATCAACTCTTTTCTATGCATTGCAAAAAATATGTGATTGGCCCTTTTAGCTTTGGGTGATTTCATACCCTTTGATTTGATTCTGCACGTGTAAATAGGAAACAATATCTAGCTTGACTATTGATAACTTAAAAACTGCAACGTATGGCCCCCATGCCGTATATGCAGATGCCAATCACACCAATACATTGAAGAAGTACACGCCAAGCATGGAAATTTTGATGTCGTCTTAAAATTAAATTATAAGTCATTAGTTTCATGGAGTATTTTCCTTGCAATAATCATGGATTCCAGATTTAATTTTCTACATGATTTTTCATGTCAAGCTGCTGGTTAGTTTCCTTTAGAAGAGACGAATATCGGCGTGTCTTTCTTGCAAAAAATCTGTCAAGATGGCAGAAATGTTGTTGCTTCTGACTTCTTCTGGGGCTTCAGTAAGGCATGATATTTCTTATGGGGAATTAGTCGACTCCTATGAATTTTTCCTATTCTAAAAATCACTTTTGTGTTAGCGGGAAAAGGGCGCTTCCTTTCCTGAGAAAGTGAGAAGTGACAGGTTCAAAAAGTGATTCCCAATGTGTTCTCTTTATTTCTCCTTTGAGATTAACATCATCTATTTCAATCATAAGTTAGATTTTCACAACATAATAGGCTGTCTATTTTGTTTGCATAAATTTGGTTTTCCATTAAATTACCTATAATTGTATTAACTGTTGTTCATTATAGTTTTTATAATATAGAGACGAACTAGCTTATTGGTGATAAGTAAAACCATTTTTTTTCCAGCCTTGCTTAACCACTATAACATTCGATTTATCTAGGTAAAAAATGACAGTTCATGCAACTAATGCTAACAAATAACATGACTCCAATTCCAGAACTGGAGAGCTCATCTAGCCCCACATCGAGGCTTATTATTTATTTATTTTCTTTGTTCTTTCAGCAATGCTAAGTTTATCTATCAGCCATGTTTCTAGGATATGCATTAATATGGAAAACCCAGATGTATCTTCTTTTGGTGATAGGTCTATGCTTTTTCCCTTTTCTGGGAAGTGATTCGCTTTCTCTTTTCTGAATAACCGATAGGACCACTGCCTTCTCATTTTGCACAATGATTCACTTCGGATTAAATTAGAACTGGTTTTCATTTTGATGTGTTATTGTATTCTTCATCACATCAAATGGATAATCATGTACAAAATTTTGGTTTGACCGAAATTGAAGTTGTGACTTAGTGCACTATTTGACATCCATGGTAATTCTTATCTGGTATGTATTATCACCTGAATGTTTCTTTTTCTGTATATGTACTATCTGCAGAGCAAAGTATTTAGGTGCAAAATAAATAAGATCAATGTTTAGAGCATAGTGTAGGATCAAAGTTTCGTGATTTAGCTTTGCTAAATCGTCTTACATTGATGAACGGAGGAAGTACATGTTTAGAGCATAGCGCAGAAGCAAGGTTTGGTGGATTCTTTCTTCTACGTCTGTTGAAGATGGTGATGTATAGAAATGTTCAAATGATAATTGCACCAACAAGGGCCTAAGGTTTTGTATATGCTACAGAGATTACATTGATGTGATATTCACACATAGATTATCTGTGTTCAGTAATATAGGTTAACAACTTACTTGAGGTAGAAACTTGCTATTATGGGAGCTGAAACTGTCTAATGTTTTAGTTACTGAAGTTTTTGCAAGTGCAGGCAGCATATCGATGTGGATTTTCAATTTTTTGTAGTGATAATATGTGGATTGCAAGCATTCTAAACATCTGTACAATGTGCTTCAAGTAAAAAATAAATAAAGATGCATCAAACAACAAAAGGAATTAAACATCATGATGAGAACTGCCTTTTGTTCTGTTTTAAGCACGCCGATAGAAAAAAACGGCGCAGCAACGCGCGCTAGGTCCTTCTAGTATTATTCTAATCTAAGCGCTCCTCCAGCTTCTCCAATATCTTTTTAGAATCTTCCACCATGCTATCCACCGAGTTATACTTGTGATCCAAGGCATCTGAGACGGTCTCTTCCAACTTTTCCATCGACTCCTCCACTGTACCCATCGACGTCTCTACACTCTCTATTGTCTCTTTCATGGACTCCATACTCTCTTTCAGCTTTTCTATCACATTCTCTTCTAGCGTCTCTTCTATGGTCTCTTTGACTGCCTCTTCCATACTTCCCAGGGCCTCTCTCATCGATTCATCCACACTCTCTTTCACCGACTCTTCCATACCCTCTTTCACTGATCCAATGCGCTCGCCCATTTCCTCGAAACGCTCTCTTACCGTGTCGTCAAGCCTATCCACAGAGCTATCTAGGTTATCAAACGACTCCTTCAGTTCCTTCAGCTCCTCCACAAAGCTCTCCAACATCACTTTGTTATCTACCACAGTCATCTTTAAGGTGTCCAGCGTTTCGAGGATAATTCCGTTGTCTGCCAGCACCCTCGCCAGAAGCGCTCTACTATCAGCTGCCGCTGGCTCCTCGAACACCGACTTCCCCTTGCCCTCCATCATCTTCTTCAAATGTCTTTTGATATCTGCAACGTCCTCCTCGAGCTTCGGTGCGTCCCTGCATTAACAACGCACACATGCATCTGTGACTGTGAGCACGTACAATGCAGGAAATTAACTTGACCAAAATTCGTAACATGGTGGTAAAGCTATAGACTATGGATGTGCAGACTGACATATCTTATTCAGTTGATCTTGTTTTTCTCGTTTGCAAAGAAACGCAAATAACACTTTTGAGAGATAAAAATTGTCTAGTACTAAATATGTATTTTTAACCTAAGTGTCTACTGATACTAAATATCAGGTTGACTGCCTTCCATATATTATACTATCTCTGTTTCGGTTTACAAGTCCTTCCTGTATCTCTAGATTGTAAATTTTATAAATTTAATATTTAATATATATCACAAAAAATATACTATAAAAACTTTAATTAATATACTTTCTAATAGTATAATTTTTATATTATTTTTGGCCCAACAGGTCTTCCCCGTCGATTTTCATTCAAGAAACCGCTATAATTTTTATATTATATAGTTTATATTATATAGATCAAATTGACTACTTATGTACACGCGTCATACTAGTAAACCGAAACAGAGATAGTATGTACATATAGTGTTTTTAACCTAAGTGCCTACTAATACTAAATATCAGGTTGACTGCCTTCCATATATTATACTACCTCCGTTTCGGTTTACAAGTCCTTCCCGTACTCTAGATTATAAATTTTACCAACTTAATATGTAATATATATTACAAAAAATATACTATAAATTTTTTAATTGATATACTTTCTAATGTTATAATTTTATATTTTTGTATTATATTTTTGGCCCAACAGGTCTTCTACGTAGATTTTTATTAAAGAAACCGCTATAATTTTTTTATTATATGGTTAAAATTATATAGATGAAACTGACTACCTAGATACACGTGCTAAACTTGTAAACCGAACGGAGGGAGTACGTAGTTGGATCCAGGCAAACATGCAAGATGAAGAACATTGAGATGAAGAGGCGTGTACCTGCGCTGGCCATGGAGCTGATACTGTCCTGATACAGCATCCCGGAGCAAGCGACCTGCGGCTACAAGCTCTGCCATCTTCTCCTTCTCCTGCTCTGCGTCCCCACTGAGCAGCGCTATCAGCAGCGCGTTCTTCTTTTTCTCAAAGAGGCTCCGTCGCTCCTGCAGTTCGCTGCAACATACATACACGAGATCGACATGAATTAACGAAAAAGTCAGTCGAGGGCATTCACCATATATGTATAAAACGTGGTTTATAGTTAATCAAGTACGTTAGCTCGTTGTGGCTGTACTCATTTGCAGGGTCAAGCAGGGAGAACAGCTCGTTGATACTCCTCATCTCTGACTCTCGGTCGTCGGTGCAATGGGCCTTCATCAGCATCATCGCGGCCTTCCTCCGCCTGTTCTTCTTCTCCTCCTCAGACTCCTATATATGCAGATCTAGTGTTTTAGTCTAGTCATATGACCCGGAATCACAACAGAGATCGAACTTGCAGGTTATGAAAGTTGATTCTTGGGGTTGATCGTGGGATCTATATATCAATGGAGATTTATGCAGATCTAGTGGATGCAAAACCTTGCTGCAGCCATTAGGCTCGGATGACGCGATGTCGACTTGAGTACTGGCGGTCGAGAACGTCGCTCTGGCGGCTCCGGGTCGGTGGAGGCCTCGCGGGTACTGCTGCAGCGAGCGAAGAGCTTGCCGTTGCCCACCGACGGCTGCTCTCAAGAGACTAGCCGCCGGAAGACGGCGGAGGAGTTTACCGCCAGCGTGCCGGATAGCCGCCATGGATGAACACGATCGGTAGTAGCGTATGTTCCTGGTCTATTAGCTAATGTTGACGGCTTTTGCTTGCCCTAATTAATCCATTTACCTCGGTCCTCTGACAACAAATATATAAGGCATGCACATGTACGTCGTGTAGATGTAGAACTCTTTATATATCTACTAGATGATTGCCCGTGCGTTGCTACGGATTCATAATTTTTTTCTCGCTATCAATATGCTTTTTAGTCATCTGACTCTAATAATGTGTTTATTGTGTTTTGTAATTTTCATGCTCCAACAACTTGTCACTTGCTCCCATGTGCCGATGTTTTCTCTAACTTTGGCCCATGACTTTGAAGTTGCCACACGAAACACCAAGAAAAATCGAAACATCGATCACAATATACATTATGGCGTATGCTTTCTCTAACACGTAATCTTCTTTTCCTCCTTCCAACCCACCTCGCGGCCATCTTACTAATACATCATCTCTTCAAATGAAATAAAATGTGATAAAAATGGACAAGAAACCATTTGCTCGGCTATTTTTCTTCTACAATACATTTGGATTCTGCCAAGTCACTTAGTGACATGTAGAACCTGGCTTCATTACAATAAGTCTCTTAGAATAGATTCAACCCCTCCCATTACCAACTTATTTGAAAACTTTACATTGAAAAAATAAAAGAAGTGCCTCCATGGAGCCTCATCTTATGTAGGTCGCCATTTGCGCTGGCCCTAGCCACGAGACCTCTCTCCATCTACGGGAACCATCCGAAAGTGCAAGCTTTGCTGTCCGTATGTGGAGTGCTGCTTCGGCAGCTCAGACACGACGACACTGCTCTTCATGCGACGGCAAACCCCGTGTCCAACGGCAATGCCCTCAGGCGATGAGACCTAGCAATGCGGAGCACTGTCACTTCCCCAAGCCGCAGAATCTCGATGGCCGGACTGATGCCTCGCCTGGCAAAACTTGGCGGCCCTAGTTACTGTCGGTGTGTTGCATATTGTATCCGTGTAACTGATGCAATAATGTGGACCTTTAATTGAAGTTTTTGTAATGCCACATAAGAATGATGTCATGGAAAACTCATTGTACTTACTATGATGTGATGAAATTTATGGATGATTGATTATGTGAAAAAAATGATCCTTGATTTCAATCGGTTGTGATTTTCACTTTCACAAAGTGTAGTATGAATCTATTGAAAATTCAAGGAATCGAAGACACAAAGTACATTCCCTGATAATCGAGGCTCCATTACGCAAGCAAAGTGGGGGCTCCAAGACGAATCGTTTTTGACTTATTAGTGGCAGTGGTGGGTAATTTAGTGTCCTGTCTGTGAGCAAAATCGGAATCTGAAAGTGTGACACGGGACACCGCTTTTCGCTTTAATAGTAAAGACTATGGCATCAGAGAGCCCAGAAGGTATAATAGATTCAGGCTATACCTTGTTACTGAAATTGAGTGTGCCGTCGTTTCTTCGATCTTGTGAGACGGCGCCACTTCGAGAGAGAGGCAAGAGTTCAAGAAAGGAGGGTGCCCCCCCCCCTCAATCTTCTCGGTCGCCTCTGGCCGACTCCTTCCCACCTCACCATCAGGACCCCTT
Organism: Dactylis glomerata; assembly: GCA_007115705.1. Lineage (NCBI taxonomy): Eukaryota > Viridiplantae > Streptophyta > Magnoliopsida > Poales > Poaceae > Dactylis > Dactylis glomerata. Next base: position 5,447,984 of record QXEO01000171.1, read on the forward strand.
CCAGTTCTTGCTATCTCCTGCGGATGTGCCTCGCTCTGGTGGCCGCCGCGGTTGGCCGTGTCGCCGTTCTCGTGAGTCCCCGAACCCAACAAGTGTTCTGACTATGATTAATTATTATAAGTTCAGCCATCCTAGAAATTGATTTTACGCAATTAGAAATTTTAAAAGCATGCTGAAAGTATAGGCACAATTCCAAAACAGGTGAGGCCATACTCATATTTTCTGGGAACTCATGGATTAACATTGTACATAGAATAGCCACTAAACTGACTGCAACTATGACGTTCGTTCATTTAGCAACCTTTTTTTTACATGGTGCATTTAGCGATCTAGCAAGCATAGGACAAATCAAATTTTGTTCTTGTCATCAACTGTACACATGGTTCCTCTCCGTTATGTGCAACAGAAATCAGCACAGACCAAATAAAAATCTACACCCGATCGAAACATTATGAACGAGGAGCTGAACTATTCTTTGTTCTTTGGCTCAGCGGAATCTTCTTTTTGCAGCTTACCATCCTGGGGTTCAAGGTGTCCACGCAGGATGCCGTCCTGCTCGACCACGACTTCCCTCCGCCCGACGACGCGTCGTTGCCGGTGGTCGTGGAGTTCCTGCTGGACGTGGCGTACGACAGGCTGATCGTCACGTCCGTGCCTCTGGCTGACGGGGGCGTTGCCTTCGTCAACGCCATCGAGGTCGTCTTCGTCCCCACGACCTCCTCACCAAAGCTAGCGCGGTTCCGTTGCAGTTGGCGCACCGCGTCAACATGGGCGGCCCGGCGGTCGCTCCTCACGACGATGCCCTCTGGCAAGAGTGGACCATCGACCGAGGATCCCTCCTCCATTCTGGGGTCTTCGATGCCGTGACGCGGGAGGTGAGTTACAATGGGGCGCTGAACCGCCTGCCCGGGAAGGCAACCCTGATACATGCGCCGGACACCATGTATGCCATGGCGAGGAAGAGACATCATGAAGCATATGGCATGGCAGTTCGACATCGACGCGTCCTCCACCTACTTTATCAGGTTCCACTTGTGCTACATCGTCGGCAAGGCTCCCCACCAGCTCAGCATGAACGCCTACATCGACGGCGCCACCGTGCCGCAAGACCACGACCTCGCCGCTGATGTTGGTGGCCCGCTCGCATACCCGTGCAAAAGGACTTCGTGCTGCCAGCTATGTCCGGGAAACTCGCCATGTACGTCGGCCTGTGGGTAAATGAGATCGTGATTCCCGCTGCCGTTCTCAACGTGATTGAGATCATGATGATATTTACCAGAGTGCCGGTTCCGTCGCCGAGCCGGCTGCGCGGGAGTCGGCGTCTGGCCATCGTTGTCAGCTCGGTGTGCGAAGCCTGCGCCAGGGGTGAGCTTACGGCCAAGGTCGCCGACTTCGGCCTGTCCTGGGGCCCGTGGTTCCTCTCCGGCCAGGCGGCGCTGCCACAGCGACGAGCGGCTATCGCAAGTTTCCTTGGAGCTGCCGGCATGCGTTCACGTGTGGCCTGCTGGGGCGTTTAGGAATTGGATGCACCTAGATCGCGGCATGCGATGATCACGACGGAACCAATTTGTTAGCGAGAAGAGAGATATTATAGGAGAGGATTAGTTTCCGATAAATACGTCAGTTGGGGCGAGGGGGGAAATCAATCGGGGCGATAAGCACGACATACCGGATAGATTAATGGCATTGGTGGGTAATTTGGTGTTTTGTGTGAGGGCAAAATCGGAAACTAAAAGTGTGACACCAGACACCGCTTTTCGCTTTAATAGTAAAGATCTCTACTCTCCGGGCGGGTAAAAATCTATGCATTGAATCTATCCCTTATTTACTACAAAATATCAAATGAATGAAATATTAAAAATCACCAAAGTGCCCTGGCTTGGTTTCTTGGAAAAAAATACATATTGTATGAAGTAATTATCGATATGTTACTCGGCTACTTTTTGGATTCAAAAATATGAAATTGGACTATATATACACATGAACAATGTCGTATACAGACTAAGGCCTACTGTGAGATGACAACTCCTTGCCAAGGCGACTGACTTGGAGTGCACGATAAGTTGTCGGCTCCTCAAGTCTTTACATGGTCTCAAGCTAAACCATTGAGTGTGGTTTCAGCGGTTTGCCTCGTTTCCTCAATCTATAGGGTTTGTTGAATCAAAATTTGATGCCCTCTTTTCATTTTTCAGGAAAGGCGCCACCATGACCCATCTTCTCCTCTATGTTGATGACATCTCTCTCAGTTCCTTCTCTCCGCCTGCTCTCCCAGATATCACCCGCGCCATGGCACATGAATTTTCCATGAAGGATCTAGCCCTCTAAACTATTTTATTGGCATTTCAGTCATATATACTCATATGTATATGTAGTAGCATTCACATTTCTCAACATTAATACATCCTTAACATGTTGACTCGTGTTGGCATGGACGACAGTCATCCTGTAGCCACACCATTTGACACCAAAGCCAAGCTCCCCTCCTCTACTAGCACTTGAGTTGATGATCCCTCTAAAGTATCGTAGCTTAGCAGGTAGTCTTTTGTATGCTACCCTCACTCACTCTTACATTTCCTATGTCGTTTAACAAGTCTATCTACACATGCAAGATCCATGTGAACCACATTTTTTCACTTATCATGCAATCCTTCAATATCTCAATGGTACTCTAGACCATGGTCGCCGATGGTTCATTTCCACGCTCTTGACCTTCATTATCTTTCTTGCCAATAGATCAACAACCACATGGGTGCGGTATAGTTCTGGGATAGAGTGTATATGTACCCACACACTGCTAAATGATCTAGGCTAACCTCTGTTGAATGCATTGTACCATCATATTTCACAATCAGCATAGCTAGCTTGCAAAATAAGCAAGGTCCTTAAGTCATCACTTCATTCCAGCCTCCCAAATAAAAGAATATGAATGTGAATATATTATCATCAACCTCTTGGAGTTCCGGATTGTTAGCTAGTCCCCATACATAGCATACAGTTTGGAAGAGAGCTTCCGATGACGTTTTTGTCATGTTCACTCGTGCTACCGTAAGACAATGGGCTTTATTTTTCATCTCCACTAGATCATGCTCATGTATGAACACGTTGTCAGAGATCTCCATTGCACAACTCAAGGTTCTAGGGTAGCCTTGCCAAAGCCTCACTATCGTTGCCCTACTTCCTTCTCGTCGTGGAGCTATCGCTAGACGTCGACATCTAAAGTGTGATCACTTCCTCTCAACGAGATCCAATCACATAGAAACCTCAACCTAACCCTAGACCAAAAACGTTGTCAAGGCTTGGATAGCCCAAGCAGACGCTTCGACACACACTAGTAGGAAATTGCTCATAGGTAGCACTACGCCTCTTGTGTGGCCACTTTCCAACACGCCACATGTAATACCAGTGGTGTAGCACTTCTGCCTATGCCACTAGTAATTCACTACCAATGGCGTGATGAGCATAAGTCGCATGCTAGAGGATGTGATCCCCACCAGTCAACGAGGGGAAAAACTAGTGGTGTGTCATTTTGCGAACATGCCACTAATATATAATATTTCCATACAAGTGGCATGTTCAACGACACAACACTTGTATTTTTTACCGGTGGAGTGGGCTAACTGTGCAGACGCGTCACTATTTTTCAACAATAAAAGAGACCGGCCCACCAGGCCCAAGCCCACCAGGCTGGCCGTGCACGGAGAGCGGCGTGTGCTCTCCCTCTCCCCAACCTGCCTCCTCCCTCCTCCTTTGCACCTGACACAACTGTTGCAATCCCTCTCCCTTGATCTGCTCCTTGCCCTCTCTCATGACCTTCCACCATCACCCCGTGCGCCTCTTTGATGGCAGCAACTCTATTCTTTGAAATGCCATTTGTTGGGACTCCAAGCACAGAGTGATGCGACAAGAAAAGTTTTCCCCACAAGGATGACTAGGGGTAATTATCGAACTCTCGGGGAAGCCTGAGGTTGGTTTCTTTTCCTCGCCCTTCAAACAACCTAGAACAACAAACAACCATTTTTGCGTCTCCAACTAACTGTGGTGGTTGTCAGGCACCAACAGCTTGCAAGTTTTAAAAACCAAAGTAAACAAAGGTAAGTAACAAGGTTTTTTCTCATGATTTTTGGGTTTAAAGAACTGAAAGTAAAACAGTGCAACGGTAACTAGAGAACTTTTTATGATTAAAAACTAGACCAGAGATCATGGTTTCACTTGATCTTCCTCTCTCATAAACATGGTGGTAATAAAGCACAAACGACAAATTAAGAGCACGCAAACACACATGATGTCTTTGATAAGCATAAATATGGGAATCACATCCAAACATAGAACTGAGACAAATCAACTCACTAAAATTCCTTTAACAAGGTACTCCACCTCAAATCAAGTTTAAGACTTAACAGAGTATTGCATAAAGAACTCTAACATGATGTTGAAAACATATGCATCCTTGCAAGCAAGGAGTCCTTTCTGTCACTTGACTTATATGCACAGTATCCCATATTCTCCCTAGTGAGGCAACCATAGAAAGGTAAAAACAATAGCAGTTCAGAGATTTCTGTCACTTTCCCAAACTAACTACAAGACTGCTCCAACTAATGCACACATCCCCCACACACACCCTATGCATACTAGTTTGATCAGAACAAGCACACAAGAATGGGGTAACATATACATCTACTCATATATCAAGAACATAAACATCTTTGCATCTCATAAATCATCTCACAAACATAAGATCCACCACATGGGTAATACACATATGGTCATAATCATGATAGGTAGCTCATGTGACTCTAATCTATGAAGCACGAGAGAGATTTTGATACAAGTAACTTTCAGAATCCCCACAGTATAGGGCATGAACTACTCCCTCTTCATCATGTTGTTGAAGGAGATCGTGTCGATGGGGTGAAGGGGCAACCGGGAGTGGCTCCATCGGCATCTCCCTCCTATCCTTACATTCTTCAGATCAGTTTTGTGTATTTTGTGTTTCTCCGCTGCCCCATCGCGAAATCGCCAGAGGGGGGGGGGGTATATAGTCAGTTTTATGTCAAGACGAGTCCGTGGAGTCCAAGTGACAAGGGTATAGCTAATAAAGCTTGTTATCTTTGTACCCCTAAGGCCCGCAAAGTTAGGCCCAAGCATAGATGAAGTCGAAATACGAGATGATATTGTATACAGACAATGTAATTTGTATTGAACCCGACCGGATCCTTGAGACCTGGCCAACTATATATAGGGGCCAGGAGAGGCCTGCGAGGGACAGATTGAGATTGAGCCAATTGAATACCACGCTTATTCTCAACACCCACGAAACATTGCCTTGTTTGACTGATCTTTACCTTCGAGTTCATCCGACGCCCTCTTCCCTCGATCCTAAGTCCTTAATCTAGGACATTTTCCGAGTTAACCCTCATCACAGACGCCCTCTTCCCCGGATCCTACAACAACCCAGTATTAAACCCAGCAAACGTAAATAGAGGAGCAAATCACCTGGCGAAAGGGGATACCGCAGACTCCTTGACAAACAGAGCAAAAATTCGTCTATCAGCTGAAGATTGGAATACAATCAAAGCAGCCATTGAGCACGGCGCGGCCATACTAGTAGATGCAAGTAAAGAGGTACTTATGGGGTACCACTATGCCCTTCGGCGACAATCAAGACAACTGGCGAAGGAAAGAACTGAAATACAAAAAAGAAGAGACTCAGCAATTGCAGCAAGCGCAGCCTTCCATGCAGTAACGCATCACATACGAACAGTAGAAGACACAACAGGAACGGGTCAAGAGTCAACAACCTCGAGCATTCAGATAGGCAAAACCTCTCCAGAAACCTCGACTCATCTTTCCTATCGGTCGACGAGCAAGGTAATATCATGCCAAAAACACCCAAAGCAGCGCTTGTGGTGGCACAAATATATCTGTACACTACGCAGCCGAATCCAAGGGACCCAAGAGAGCACATGCATCGAGCAGCACTACAGGGGCTAAGAATGGTAGGAAACAAGTTAACAGCCAAGGAAGAAGAGGCATACCACAACAAAGGTACACACAAACCAAGATCACCACACCGGCCCAACAGTCCTCGGCATAGGAGTAGTAGTCGACGATCTAGGTCAGCATCGCCAAGATACCACAAAATCCTAAGACACGGAGGAACCCGCTGATACGTTGCAAACGTATCTATAATTTTTGATGCTCCATGCTTGTTTTACACCAATTGCTTAATGTTTTGTTTACACTTCGTGGCATTTTTATGCATTTTCTAGAACTAGCCTATTAACAAGATGCCACAGTGCCAGTTCCTGTTTTCTGCTATTTTTGTATTTCAGAAAAGTTACACAGGAAATATTCTCGGAATTGGACGAAACGAAAGCCAAACTTCTTATTTTTCCCGACACAGAGATGAAGTCCAAAGCAGAGACGGAGGTGGGCCAGGGGCTGGCCACACCATAGGGTGGCGCGGGTCCCCCTGGCCACGCCACCAGGTGGTGTGGGCCCCTGGCCCACCCTCTGACATCGCCCTTCCGCCTATATATTCTCTCTGAGGCGAAAACCCTAAATCGTCCGGTCTCCATCCACGAAAAGTTCCGCAGCACCGCCGCCATCGAAGACCAATTTCGGGGGATAGAAGTGTCTGCTCCGGCACCCTGCCGGGAAGGGGAATTTCCCCCAGAGCCATCTCCATCGACTCCACCTCCATCTCCATCGCCGTTGCTGTCTCCCATGATGAGGAGGGAGTAGTTCTCCCCCGAGGCTGAGGGCTCTACCGGTAGCTATGTGTTCATCTCTCTCTCCCATGGTGTGATCTATATGTGATCATGAGCTTTGTATCTAGTTGAATTAGTAGATGTTACTCTTCATCTATTATGCTACTCAAGTGGTTTTATTCTTGTAATCTTTGGAGACACCTTGTCCCATGATGTGAAGGTGACAGTGTGCGCATTATGTGTGTCTCTTAGGCTAAATTTTACAGTAATACTTATCATGAGTTATGATTTGAGTTGGATGTCTCTATGAATTGTTGGTGTTTGTCTGGAACCGTCTAGTGCACTCAAGGTGACAGTGTGGGGTAATCTAGATTGAGGAATGCGGACTTTAAGGAGTGCTTTGTAGCCCTACACATTATTAGTGTTTGTTATCCAACCAGAGAGTAGTTCAGTGTAGCATAGTGAAGATTGATATTTATGTATTCAATTATGTTATCTTTGTTGAGAGTGTCACTAGTGAAAGTATGATCCCTAGGCCTTGTTTCTAAGCATTGAAACACTGTTTATAACCAGTTCTGCTACATGTTTGCTTGCAGCAATTTTTATTTCAGATTGCAATTACCACTTATAATCATCCATATTACTTGTATTTCACTATCTCTTCGCCGAACTAGTGCACCTATACATCTGACAAGTGTATTGGGTGTGTTGGGGACACAAGAAACTTCTTGTATCTTAATTGCAGGGTTGCTTGAGAGGGATATCTTTGATCTCTTCCATCCCTGAGTTCGATAAACCTTGGGTGATCCACTTAAGGGAAACTTGCTGGTGTTCTACAAACCTCTACACTTGGAGGCCCAACATTGTCTACAAGAATAGACGCGTGCGTAGACATCAAGCTCTTTTCTGGCGCTATTGCCGGGGAGGTAAGTGTTAAATACATAATTTGGCTATTAGGTATTCATGGGCCAAATTATTATAATTATTGATTAAGCTAATCAAATGCTATGTTGCTAGAGAATTACCAACCGGGCTGACCCCCTTTCCATTAATTGCTTAACGGAAATACAAAGTTCCTTACACACACAAGCAAGGGATTAGGAAACAGAGGATTGTCTCACACAGCAAAGGAAGCTGGGGGGGGGGGGGAGGGGGAAAGCTAGTTGAGCACCAATGGGAAACCCGCTGTGAATGCTCGCCATCGAAACATTCACTACGGGGCAAAAACCCATTGCCACTAAACTACCCTATAAATCGACAACATGACGAGTTCAACAAACAGCAGGTACAAAAGCAAAGACCAACACCACTAGTCACCAGGCTACCCGCAGACTAACACAGCATCAACACTCCAAAGACACCAGAAAGGCCACCGACCACAGCTTCGATCAGATCAAGCACCTGATCCGATCGCACCAGAGAAAGGCACGATCATTCATGTTGCTAGAGAATTGCAGCAGGTATTTTGCATATTGAAAGAGCTACGTCGGATACTGACCAAACTCAGAGGCGTTCCGAAGCTACAATTGTTACATTGGACAAAGTCTTGGTGGCGAGCTAAAGTTGCAAGCACGTAAGGAAAAGTGCAACAGGAAATATCATATACGCATTGGTGGATGATGCGATCTTGTGGTAATTAGCATCATGGTCAGATATTTTAATATTTCTCCTGTTGAGCCAAAACCTGTACGTGACTTTGTTTTAAGTTGTTACGTGTTGCTAAGCGGATAGAATAGGCAAGTCTGGCTAGATGGAAATTGAATCGAGCGAGGAATCGTGCGCCGTTTCAGCTTTGGAGTCCTGTAACAGAACGCAAAGTCCCGCACCTTATAAAAAGGTCCTGGCTGATCGAAGAGAAGATAACAATCGATTTATCTACAAATACGAATCTACTTTTATTTACGTTCATCGCTTTTATCATTTACTTCTACCATGTCCTAGCAGCTCTAGGGCTTGGTTCAATCTTTACCGTTTTGCGCTGAAAAGCGGTCGTTCTTCTCCACGAAAGCGAGGGATCTTTGTTGCTTTGCTCGAAAAGCAATCGTCCGTCGTCACGAAAGCACGACAATTATCCTAGTGTTGCGCGGCAATTTTTCATGCCAACACAATTGGCGACTTCACTGGGGACGAAGCATCAACCGGTCTCCGGCCCGTTCCTGCTATGTAAAGAGCGTCATCAAGAAGCTGTAGTCTACAAGGGTTACATGAATTCTCAATCTTCTTTTGTAGATGCAAATAGTTCTTATGCTGAAGTTGCTAGATTCTTTAATATGAGTACTGTATCGACTAGCCATAATTCTTGCTATGTGCAAACGCCGATTTAAAATAATCCGCATCCTTCAACTTGTTATAATTTTGACAATTTGCAGCACGTATATTCAAATTCTCATACATCGGCAGCCCCAGAAGTTCATATGCCGATGAACAACGTGTTGAATTCAGTGAACCAATATGAAACGCCCAATGTTATAAATTTCAATAGCGTGCAAAATAATTTTTCATCCTTTTATTCAAAGGCAAATAATTTGCAATATTTTGGTTCACCTTTTCACATGCCGATGGATAGAGCAATTGGCGATTCTACTACTAGCTATTTGGCCAATTATTCTCAACCATCATATACTCCTTATGTTACTAACTTTTTGGGACCATATGCAACTTCAGATATTCATAATTCGACTACACACCTTCATACTGCTTGCAGCCGAATAAGTGAGAATTCAGTAGGACCTCATGTGGTTTCATCTGATACTGTAGCATGTGGTACACCCCCTAAACAACTGCAGAATTTCGGTAACACCCAATTGTCATTGCTGAAAAATACTGAAAGATTCGAGGGGAGAACATCAGAGGAGTGTGCTGATTTATATCTAAAATCTTATGAAAATCTTGCAAAAAAGCTTGTCGAAGTCAGAGCTATGGGAGCCAACCATCAGAAAAAGGTTGACTCGGTCAGTACGGCTAATTTGGTTAAGGCTGGGTTGGAAAATACACATGCTGATTCAAATCAACAAAAGATGGCTGACATGTTAGCCATGACCGACTTAGTTCGAGCTGAATTAAATTTGGGTAAAGCTAAGTCGGACACACACGCCGAGTTTGTCAACCAGGTAGACACAAGCTTTGTTGAGCAAGAATATGGTGAATGTGAAACAGCGGTGCTTGATTTTTCTGGATGTAAGGGATCTTACATGTTGCCCTATGAATTCTGTGCCAAAGAAATTGATGAGTATCCACAAAATAAAAATATAGCCGAACTATCTTCGGTTGAAAAAGAGCATCAAAGTGAAGAATCACAAAATCCAGAAAATAAGGAAGACAAAAGGATGGAAAATCATCAAGTGGCGCGGCAAGATATTGTTCAGGTCGTCCAACGATGGTACTCATGATTGATTTTAACAACAAGAAAATCCTTATTCGGTTAGATCACACCGAATCTACCAAAGGAAAAAATATTGTCATTGATATTAGTGCTGCACCGAGGATGATCAAACCAAAAAATTCAGAAGTAGGAGTGCAGAAAGTCGATGAAAGAAAGGGAAAATCAGGTCCAAGGCCAAAGCCGACTGTTAAACAAATGTTGGACAAATATACTTTGCGCAAGGCCAACAGTGTGTTTAGTCGGCTTGGAGATACTAAGCGTCTTAGGTCCTCTTCTCGACCCGGGGGCATGCATGCTGGCTACAAAATTTGTATATGAAACGACCTTATTTTCCAATGGACCCGACAAATTGGGGTTATGCAACTCATATGTATCCTCGGTCTACTTCGCCTGGTTTTAATCATTGGATGCCATATTCTACATGGCCAGCATGTTATTTTCGACCAGAGTGGATTCCACCGAGAGCTATATACAGAGGATCATTGCATGAGAAAAGAGCTCGGTACAACCAGGAAGCTAGGCCGCGAGATGCATTTGTTGTTCAAGGAAGCAGATCACTGGTACAAACTGCAGAAAGTAAAGATACACTACAAGAAATGTGTTGACTAGCGACCCTTCACTTTGGTCACTAGATGGTCACGGTTGTTCAACTTATGACCCTCTTGTGACCAAAAACACTTGGTTGGCAGTTGAGCGTCACTGACCGCCTACGATGACCAATTTTTCTAATTGGTCATAAGTGATTATGACCAAAATAGATGGTCATAAACATTATGACCAAAAAATTGGTCACTAGCAATTTAGCCAGGCCACGTCGGATCCTACGTGGCCAATCCTACGTGGCAGCATTGTGACCAAACCAAATGGTCGTAATTCGAATTTAGCCCAGTCCAGTTGTGTGCTCTAGATGGGCCAAGCCCAACAATTCTGCCTTTTTATGTTTTTCCTATATCAATTTTTGTCAACTATTTGGGCCAAAGCCCAACATTCAACCTTTTTAGTTCTGGGCCATGGCCTTTTTGTATCAGTAGTTTTAGTTATTTTTTAAACAAGGGGTCCACTAGTCAGTAAACAGTCACAGATTTAATATTTTTAATTAATGGGTCCCAATTGTCAGGACCACCATCTTCATATTTCAATTTGCCAGCAAATACATAATATATATTCAAATCAGAAAAGTGAGAAAACAAAAGTACTTCAAATAACATAACCAGAACCAGTCAGTTACATCAAAAAACACGGATACAATGGCCAGAATCAATCTGTTACATCAAAGAACACAGATACAATGGCCAGAATCGATGCAATGGCAATCACTGTATAACTAGGTCTAAAAGTGTAACAGCTAGATACTTCTTCAAACAAAACAGCAATCTGAACTAACTATCATACAGCCTTCAGCGGTCACCAAGAATCAGAAAGGGCATAGCCCAGAACTACCATACAGATGCGGAGGCTGCAGATCTTGCAGCTACTCTCAGGGCTGCCAGCAAGTACATAGCCCGTTCAGTGATATTTCTAGCAAGAATACAGCCCCAGGGAACCAGGCAGAACCTGCAGTATACAGCAAGTAGAAAGAATTGTAGTTATGTTTGAAGTATTACCTACTGCAATCAAGAAATATCAGGAGTCATATACTGAGAATAAATAGCACAAGCTGTAGTATTTACATGCACAAATAAAAAAGCACAAATATAACACTGGACGCATGCTGCTCACAGGAAATACCATCAAAAAGGGAATATAATGGATGGATACAGAAGAACTTGTTGTTCCTGAGAAGCGCGAATGCGCCAACTCGAATGGCTAGTACCTACTTCATCATCATTCAAGATAAATAATATGCATGATTGTGATGGCAAGTAAGATTCAGTGCTTACCACGTAAGATTCAGAACATAACTTGATCAAAACAAGATCGAAATGTGATAGGTAAAGGCGTAAAGCATACACAGCCCAACTATCATGTTATATTTAATTCAGTTCTACATATACAAAATAAGATATGGCAGCACAGAATTCAGCTCTGCATATACCAAATAAGAAATAGCGGATAACAATAGAGAACTTTTATATTCCCTATGCACTCCAGCTAAGATGATCAGGAGTAGTACCTGGAAAAGAAGACCGATGGGTGCTGAAGGCACATGCATTGTTGCTGGATCAACATCCACGGCAAGAACCGGACACAGCATATCTTGTTGCTATGGATAAACAAATAATAGTAAAAACATAAGCTGGGTCACATACTCTATTATATTTGTATCTAATGCATAAACATTTAACATAATGAATGGGTACCAAAATAAACAAGCAAAGTAACATTCTGGGATCATACAAACAGTGATCAAGTGATGAGACTAATAGCAAGCTCATATATGCCAGCAAGCACAGTATTAAGTGTTAATAAATAAGGTATATTTTTACTAGGCACATATGTTAATAAATAAAGATCTTGCCATTAAGTGTTGTGGAAATAGCTATGATTAAGCAATTAAGCACATGAACAGAACACAATGCATATCATAAGCATTACCACAAATAGGTTGTATGCAAGAAAATTTTCATCAAAATATACATCGCAAACTTGCAGAAAACCGGTAGAAACTGTGCATCCTACAGATAGTGCTCCTATAAGTCGAGTGCCCAGCTCAGAAACAACTTGGAACGGGAGAGGGGAGTCGGTCGTACCTCACAGCGAGACTCAAAGGAATTGTCCTTGAAGAGGTCAACAGTGGCGAGCTCGTCGGCCAGAAGCTTCCGCGGTTTGGCGACGAACAAGGACACGCATCTGGAGTATAATAGGCTAAGTGTATATTTACCACAGGAAATCACTTAAGAGTGAAAGAATAATAAGGTATACTAATTCCTGAGATCAGCACAAGAATAAGCATAGGAATTAAAGCTTTCATTACTTCAGTGGAGTGTAACTACTCATTTAACACAAGCATATAAAGTCACAGCAGCTGCTTGCATCAAGAATTTACCCAACAGTGGCTGTCTCCATCAATTACTGGCGATTCGATACAAACCTACAACATGAAGATGTGCGCAATACTATGAACCTGGGTACTCCAACAACCTGGAGTACTTGACATGAAGATGCAAGCCATACATGTGATCGAACAAGTTTGGCATGGGATTTGGATGAATAAGTAATGAATTTCCTTGCTGAAAGAATTCTAAATCATGAATATCTTTTATATTTATAAGTTTGTATGCCGCATAAGTCATAATCATCGCAGTATCAACATGTACTCCTAGTTACTCCAGGCTACGACTGTTTTCAGTGGATAGACAGTCCAGAAAAAATTACTGCAATAGACTACAAGATGGGTTGAGAAACAAACACTTCTAGAGCAAGATGGACTTACAGTACTCATTCATGGTAGGCATCGTCAGCATGCTGGTCAGAGAAGAAGTCGAAGTTGACTGTGGCAACTGTGCAGGGGGCATCTTCCCCTACTCCGGCGATGATGAGCTTCTCCACGCTTATTATAGGGGAAAATGAAGACTAAATGAGAACATGCAGAAGCTATACAATTGCAACTAAAGAATTGAGTATCCAATTATATTTAGCATACTCCAGATACTATACAATTGCACAACCTTAAAAATGACAGTGAGTGAAACTCTGAAATTGACAGTTCGTGAAATACTAATCTACTTCATGATCCTAAAACAAGCGCAAGCAGCTACCCATCAGAGACAATAGAATATGCTAGTAGTTGATATAATCACAGACAATAGAAATAAATTTTCGTTTAAATAGATGATATAAGCTGGAGGACTAAACAACACTCATCAAAACGAGGCCCTGCAAGTTATTATTGATGGATTATTGAGTGAGTTGGCACAGATTAAAACAAAATGAGCTAGCAACTAGGTTAGCCCAAGAATAAACACGCAATGGCTCATGGGAATAAGCACGTACAGTTCAACAGATCGAGAGACAATGGAACCAGACAAAACATCCACACAGAAAAGCAACGCTAAGCTTGACGCATCGACTGAGAACTAACTAGGTCTCACGCGACTGAGCGCTAGACGAATACTATCACATAACATCATAATATACTCAAACATGCCAGAAAAATCGGATACTACTCAAATTACACAAGTCAACTCATGATTAAACAGGAATAGAGAGATGGCAGGGAGGGGGTTCCGGGGAGACCTCGCTGGGCATCCACATGGGCTTGTTGGGGTCGATGGCGGCGATGGAGGTCGCCTGGGCAGCAGATCTAGCGTCTTCGGGCATGGCCTTGGCGTCCACAAGGTCCCCTGTCCCGCGTACGGGAGACGAGCAGCAGCAAGGGAGCCGGATCCAGCGGAGGACGGTGCCGTTCGTGGCGCCCGGACGCGGCGTTGGCAGTCCTGCAGACCCGCGCATCGGTGAAGGCCGGGGATTGCAGGCCGGCTGGCCGCATCTACCATCGCATGTGAACCCAGTCGCCGAAGCTGGTAACCACCACCCGCTACTGGGGCGCCGCCGTCGCCATGGAAATCTCGCTGCTCTCTATACAGTGGTGGTACCTGCTAGGGTTTCTAGGCTAGGGTTTCTGTTGGAGGAGAGCGATTTCGTGGTTTCATTGGGTGGAATAGATAGAGGGCTATGAGGGGGTTCGGGGGAGATGATCGGCGGGCCAAGAAGTGGCCGGAGCTCGCCAGGATCTGGCCGGCGGTGGAGGTGGAGGAAAGAGGAGGAGGAGGCGCTGTGAGGAGGAGGAGGCGCTGTGAGGAGGGAGGAGGAGACCGGGGCTAGGGTTCCGAGATGGTTTTGTTCGACCCTAGGGGTGTTCGGGCTAGCAGGAGACGTATTTCGGCCGTTGGATGGAGGCCATCTGGATGGCTCAGACATGCTTTCGTGGAGTGATCCGTGGGTAGTATGGCTCTGTCTTCTGATTGGCTGGAAACAAGTGTTCATGATTTATTCTTTCGTATGGCAACAAAAATACACGAAAAATAGAGCGCTCGTGGCTGATGAAAGGATACTATATTGTGAAAAAGTGTGTGACTTGAAACTACGAACAATATTGCCGAAGGAAGTTTTCATTTTCTTTGCACAAAAAGGTCATTTTTCATTTTCTGAGTGCCATAAATCGATGTTTTTGTGAAAGAGCTACCAAAATTCAATTTGACAATTGGACCAAAATAATCTCCAAAAATATTATACCACTTAGAGTTTACAATTCAACACTTGGTTGAGCAATAACCTATCTGTAGGTATTTTTAATTTTTTGACAACTTTCTGCCGATTTAGCTGGAAGCGGTCCCAATTTAAACTACAAGTGCTTCATATCTTGCTCATGATTTTTTGCAAAAAATATTTTTAGGTGCACAAGTTGCTATTTCATCATAGATCTACAAAAAGTTTCAAAAGATTCCACACCTATCTAGGAACTGTCAAGCCCGCCGTTTTGACCGTCTTTTAAAACTGACATAAGAAATTCAAAAAAAAATCAAAAATATATATAACCTTCGCATTGCATCATTTTATGTGACCTAGTTGCAAGGAAAAATAACAAACTTGGAATATTATAATTTTTTTTAAAAATGTTCCCAAAACAGAGCTATCATGTATGAAGATTCATGACTTTTAAATCAAACTACCAATGTTATGGCCACAATCATGACATATTTTGTTCAAATGATCCTATATTGTGCAAAAGTGTTCGACTCGGAATGGCAAACAATGTTGCAGAAGGAAGTTTTCATTTTTTTTGCACGAAAAACTCATTTTTCATTTTCTGAGTGGCGCAAATCGATGTTTTAGTGAAGGAGCTACCAAAAATCAATTTGAAATTTGGGCCAAAACAATCTCAAAAAATATTAGAACACTTAGGGTTTAAAATTCAGCACTTGGTTGAACAATAAACCATTTATAGGTATTTTTTAATTTTCTGACAACTTTCTGCCGATTCAGCAGGAAGCGGGCCTAATTTAAACTACAAGTGCTTCATAGTTTGCTCATGATTTTTTTTAAATATATTTTTAGATGCACAAGTTGCTATTTTATCAGATATCTACAAAAAGTTTCGCAAGATTCCACCCATATCTACAAAACAGCTACCATGTATGAAGATTATTGAGTTTTAAGCTAAACTACCGATGTCATAGCCACAATCATGGT
This sequence comes from Dactylis glomerata, assembly GCA_007115705.1. Classification (NCBI taxonomy): domain Eukaryota; kingdom Viridiplantae; phylum Streptophyta; class Magnoliopsida; order Poales; family Poaceae; genus Dactylis; species Dactylis glomerata. The sequence continues at coordinate 5,464,208 of QXEO01000171.1, forward strand.
ATAGTTTGTTCAAATGATCCTATATTGTGCAAAAGTGTTCGACTCGGAATGACAAACAATATTGCAGAAGGAAGTTTTCATTTTCTTTGCACGAAAAACTCATTTTTCATTTTTCTAAGTGGCGCAAATCGATGTTTTAGTGAAGGAGCTACCAAAATTCAATTTGAAAATTGGACCAAAACAATCTCAAAAAATATTAGAATACTTAGGGCTTAAAATTCAGCACTTGGTTGAACAATAAACCATTTATAGGTTTTTTTTAATTTTCTGACAACTTTCTGCCGATTTAGTAGGAAGCGGGCTCAATTTGAACTACAGGTGCTTCATAGTTTGCTCATGATTTTTTGCAAAAAATATTTTTAGGTGCACTATGTGCCATTTAATCATAGATCTACAATTTTTTTTGCAAGATTCCACCCAAATCTACAAAAGAGCTACCATGTATGAAGAATCTTGACTTTTAAGCTAAACGACCGATGTCATGGCCACAGTCATGGCATAGTTTGTTAAAACGATCCTATATTGTGCAAAACTATTTGACTGGGAATAAAAAAAATTGCTGAAGAAAGTTTTCATTTTCTTTGCACAAAAAACTCATTTTTTTCATTTTCTGAGTGCCACAAATCGAAGTTTTTGTGAAGGACCTACCAAAATTCAATTTGACAATTGGAAAAAAACAATCTCCAAAATTATTAGAACATTTAGGGTTCACAATTCAGCACTTGTTTGAACAATAAACCATTTGTAGATATTTTTTATTTTTAGACAACTTTCTGCTGATTCAGCAGGAAGCGGGCCCAATTTAAACTACAAGTACTTCATAGATTGCTCATATTTTTTTCTAAAAATGATTTTTAGGTCCAAAATGTGTTATTTCATGATAGATGCACAAAAAGTTTTAGAATATTCCACTATATCTACGAACGGTTGCGCTCGTTGTTTTGACTGCCTTTAAAAATCGAATAATAAAATCAATATAAAAATATTCAAATAAATATAAAAAATGAAAAATCTTCATAGTATTATGCATCTCTTAGATATGAATCAAATTGATTTTTGGTTCATCTCGATCCGAGATCATATGCAATTTTTGATGATGAAATTACATATTTAGATTTCTTAAAAAAATCTTATATCTATATTGGGCTAAATTTCTAACAAAGCCCATATTTTCCTTCTTATACACTCCCTATTAGCCTTTGGGCCGTTGGCCCATTTCGGTGCAGCCATACGTAAAAAAAGAGTAAAAATGATGTAGTAAAGCCCAGCCCAACAGTCTTTGGTCGTGAATATAAAGGGCCAAACCCATATATCATCATATAACTTGCGAGTTTGAATCCCCTGGTTGCATCTTTTGCCATGTATTTCTCTTGCACTGTTGGAGGCGGGACCCACCTGTCAGGTAGGGTAGGTGGGGCGGGTGGGACCCACCTGTTAGGTGGGGTAGGGTAGGCGGGTGGGACCCACCTGTTAGGTGGGGTAGGGGGTAGGATACGTGGGTAGGACCCACCAGTCAGGTGGGGTAGGGGGTAGGGTAGGTGGCATCTTTTGCCATGTATTTCTCTTGCACTGTTGGAGGCGGGACCCACCTGTCAGGTAGGGTAGGTGGGGCGGGTGGGACCCACCTATTAGGTGGGGTAGGGTAGGCGGGTGGGACCCACCTATTAGGTGGGGTAGGGGGTAGGATACGTGGGTAGGACCCACTTGTCAGGTGGGGTAGGGGTAGGTTAGGTGGGTGGGACCCACCTGTCAGGTGGGGTAGGGGGTGTTGGCGGGTGGGACCCACCTGTCAGTTGGGGTGGGGACGGGTGGGACCCACCTGTCATATTAGTCAATAAGTCAATATTATAATGGATCCCAGTCGTCAGAGCATTGCCACATAGGCATCAATGCCACCTAGATGTTGACACGTAGGCATTGATGACACCTAGATGTTGACACGTAGGCAGAATTGCTGAGGTGAACGTCTAGTCACACTAGTTATAGTGGTATGACCATTTAAATTGGTCGTCTGGTTGCATCTTTTGCCATGTATTTCTCTTGCACTGTTGGAGGCGGGACCCACCTATCAGGTAGGGTAGGTGGGGCGGGTGGGACCCACCTGTTAGGTGGGGTAGGGTAGGTGGGTGGGACCCACCTGTTAGGTGGGGTAGGGGGTAGGATACGTGGGTGGGACCCACCTGTCAGGTGGGGTAGGTGGGGCGGGTGGGACCCACCTGTCAGGTGGGGTAGGGTAGGTGGGTAGGACCCACCTGTCAGGTGGGGTAGGGGTAGGGTAGGTGGGTAGGACCCACCTGTCAGGTGGGGTAGGGGGTAGGGTAGGTGGGTGGGACCCACCTGTCAGGTGGGGTAGGGGTAGGGTAGGTGGGTGGGACCCACTTGTCAGGTGGGGTAGGGGGTAGGGTTGGTGGGTAGGACCCACCTGTCAGGTGGGGTAGGGGGTAGGGTAGGTGGGTGGGACCCACCTGTCAGGTGGGGTAGGGGGTAGGATAGGTGGGTGGGACCCACCTGTCAGGTGGGGTAGGGGGTGTTGGCGGGTGGGACCCAGCTGTCAGTTGGGGTGGGGATGGGTGGGACCCACCTGTCATATTAGTCAATAAGTCAATATTATAGGGATTTCTATTCTCGTGCCCCTGGGTCGTTAGTTGTACTCAGTTTTCCCCAGCCGCTTAACTTTTCCTCAGTTTTCCCCTCGCTCCAGTTTGAAACCCCTCGCAGATGCTCGGACGGGAGGGTTGCCGTCTGGTCAGAGGCCTTGACCATTACCGGTGACAGCTAGGGAGCCGCGGTGGTTGTGAATTGACCGATGTTTTTGAATGGTGCTGACGGGTAGGGTCAGGAGACACGTCGGAGCAGCAATCCATCTATCGCTGACGTGTGGGCCGTTTTATTTCCTGATTGTATACGCGGTGCTGCCAATGACAAATGGGGCCGCTCTATAGGGCTGCCGCAGCCAATGACCAGTGGGGTCGTGTATTTTTCAGGAAAAGACATATATTGCCGCTCTGTGGGGCCTCCGCAGCCAATGACCAATGGGGCCGCTCTGTGGGGCTGCCGCAGCCAATGACCAGTGGGGTCGTCTATTTATTTAGAGAAAATCATATATTGCCGCTCTGTGGGGCCTCCGCAGCCAATGACCGCTGGGGTCGTCTATTTATTTAGAGAAAATCATATAGAGCCGCTCTGTGGGGCCGCCTCAGCCAATGACCGCTGGGGTCGCCCTTTTTCTTAAGCTAGACCCAGCAGGTGACTATTTTCGCTAGAGAGAAGCAACAAGTTCGCTAATTAATTTTTCTTAAGCTAGACCCAGCAGGTGACTATTTTTGCAGCTTAATCTAAAGTGAATCTTATGCTAAACATGGCTGGAACCTAGTGTTGTGTATCTCATTAGTCATCGGAGAACCGCTGGCAGCTCGTTCCCCACCCTCGGACGGAGCAGCCATCGTCGGCGCCTCATCGCGCCGCTGGCTCTGTCCCCCGGCGGCGTCGGACGGACTGCGGCGCTGCACGTCAACCACGGCTCCAGCACTTGTTTCATCCGCACGCATTGTACCCACCACAGGAAAGTCCGCCGCAAGCAGATCTGCCGCCCACGACGACCGGGATTTGTTCGGCGCACCAATTGGTAGTATAGCTTGGTAAGACCTCCGCTTCCGCCTCCCCCGCCCCCTAATCGATTCGGTTCCCGTAATTTATTAGAGTTTGTAGGTGCGAAATAGTCCTCAATATCTGGTCGTAGCGGGTACACCAGCGAGGGTGGGGATTCGATCATGTCATGGCCACGTTCTACTTCTCCTACCTCGTCGGAAGTGCAGGTATCTAGCTTCTGCTCTCTGTACTACCGTTGAATTTAAGTGCCGCCATGGCCTGTTGGAGTGATTTCAGTTGTTCTTTTTTCCATTATTGTTACAGTTCGCCAGGCAAGCCGATGATCCATGGTACATTGCATACCAAGATGAATCAACCCAGTGGTGTAGCCAGAGGATGGATTTGGAGGAGAAGGTGGCCAATTTAGGTGATGAATTGGCCCGTAAAAACCTGATGATATTCGAGCTGAAGCGTACTGTGGAGGAAGAAAAGAAGAATTCAGAGCTTATTCGCAAGGAGAAGTTGACACTTGAGACAGATCTTGCCGTATCTGATCAAGTGGTAGAAAATCTAGAACATGAACTTCAAGTGATGGGAGAGGGGAAAAGTAGATTCATCTGGGCAGTTTTATTAGGTGGCATCCCTGTCCTAGCAGTTATGTGGCTGTGGTAGATGATTTAGATAGTATAGAATTGTTATTCAGTAGATGGCTCTAACCACTGTATTTTGGTGTGGCTCTAACCACTGTATTTTAGTGTGGCTCTAACCACTGTATTTTGGTGTGGCTCTAACCACTGTATTTTGGCGTACAATTTCCTAGTTGTGCTAAGTAATGCGCGCGATAATTTTAGCATGCATGAACATCTTATAAAAGTGAAGGGATCCCAAAAGTGAATTTGGATGAGTTCCAAAAGTGAAGGGATCCTAAAAGTGAAAGCATGTACCAGCCTCTCGGATCAAATACATATCAATCTTCCCAATCAAGTTGGGATAGAATTCAAATCATACATTCGGATGTACAGGGACACATCGAGAAAGTGGAGAAGCTTTTTTTGAGACGGAGGTAGTAGTTCGAACAATTTTATCCCAAATTGAAATTGAAAAATACAAATTTATCATAATTTATCCCAATTTGCGGCGTTGAACATGGCCGCGCACCGATGGGCTAGAAGGGCCTGGACGACGGGCGGCTGAGGGTTGGTCATCTGCGCCATCCGCAAACTCGGACATGGAGGAGGGCTGGATCTACGGCTTCGCAACCACTCTTGGCACCACCGCCGTCTTGGTGGCTGGATCTGCGCCGTCGCAGCGATGTTGTAGGCGATGGCTTCAATCGTCTTGGCATCGATGACCACTGTCGACACGGCCGCCGTCTTGGTGTCCATCAGCAATAGATCTGAGGAGGGCAACGGAAGTGAGACATCGGCAGGCTCCGACATTAAAGGCTAGATCTACGCCGTCGCAGCAATGTTGTAGGTCGCAGCGATGTTGTAGGCGATGGCTTCAATCGTCTTGGCATCGATGACCACTATCGACACGGCCGCCGTGTTGGTGTCCATCAGCAACAGATCTGAGGAGGGCAACGGAAGTGAGGCATCGGCAGGCTCTGACATTGAAGGCTTAATCTGCGCCGTCGCAGCGATGTTGTAGGTCGCAGCGATGTTGTAGGCGATGGCTTCAAGACGATCGATGAGCAATGTGGACACGGCCGCCGTCTTGGTGTCCATCAGCAACAGATTTGACGAGGGTAACGAAAGTGAGACAGAGAGAGACATTTCAACTATTTCTGAGGGTTAGATCCTCACCGGCACTCTTAGATCCTCACCGGCACTCTTAGATCCACGCCGCTGTACGGTTAGATCCGCGCTGCCGCACGCACGGTTAGATCCGCGCCGCCGCACGCTGCAGTTCCGCGCGGCCGCACGCACGGTTAGATCCATGCCGCCGCACACACGGTTAGATCCGCGCCGCCGCACGCACGCTGCAGATCCGTGCCGCCGCGACCGCCAGAGTAAGAGAGGAAGATGCGACTGCTAGGGTTGGTAGGTATGTGCTCTGCTCTTCTCTCCGTATGCGTCCATCGAGGTAGAGAGAGATATACAGGCCGTCCGATCATAAATGATCTAACGGTGCAAGCGTACGTTGAGCTATCAACCAACCAAGATCCGTGTGACATACATCTCGACCAATCAGAGATCAGCCAATGAGTACAAGTGAGGAAAACTGAGTAGAACTAAGAGGGGGAAAAGTGAGGAAATATTTATCGGAAGGGCAAAACTGAGTAGGACTGAGTAAAACAAGTGGACCCGGAGGGGGAAAACTGAGTAAAACTAAGTAAAACAGGGGCACCCAAATAATAAAGGGAGTAAGGGAAATTGTAGCTTTTGGCATTAAAATTGTTAGATTGTGTTATTTAAACAATATAGTACATTTTGGTCGACGTGATATTGTTTGCAATTCAAAGATACACAAGTGTGACGAATTTGGACTCATTTGGACAAAGTTTGTAAGCATAGTGGGTATTTGGGAGGTGTGTTGAGTAGAAAGCCCTGCATCTTCATAGCTAGTAGCTCATGGACTAGGAAGTGGTTTTGGGAAAAACTTCGTATCTCTATATTTCCTTTTCCATTATTATTTCTCTAGGTTGTAGGTAACATAACAAGACTCCATGGGAAGGTTCCACCATGTTTTGAATTAAACTAAACCCAAAACTATATTTTTTGAGTTTAGTCACTTAGAAAATGATAAATTTCCTTTTCCATTATTATTTCTCTAGGTTGTAGGTAACATAACAAGACTCCATGGGAAGGTTCCACCATGTTTTGAATTATTTTGATTTTTTTTGAATTAAACTAAACCCAAAACTATATTTTTTGAGTTTAGTCACTTAGAAAATGATAAATTTCCTTTTCCATTATTATTTCTCTAGGTTGTAGGTAACATAACAAGACTCCATGGGAAGGTTCCACCATGTTTTGAATTATTTTGATTTTTTTTGAATTAAACTAAACCCAAAACTATATTTTTTGAGTTTAGTCACTTAGAAAATGATAAATGTGGCTTAAGCGATGAACTTATTCGAGGTGCACGACCATAGAAAACTTGCAATAACACATACATTCAAATTAATTTTTCAAACTAAAATCTTTCTCTTGCTCCTGGTGTGACTCGCTGGGTCCACCACCTTACTCTGGGTAACCCTACCAGGGATATTACCGGTGTCTACCTTCCTTTTGCCATCTTTCTTGTTCCTCTTCTTCTTCTTCTTCTCTTCGGGTTGTGCCAAGACCAAGACAACCATATCATACGAAGCTTGTGCTCTTTCTTCTAATGCATTTTCTTCAAATGCTTCAAGCAGCTCTCGATCCATTGCTTCAAAGGCCTCTCGATCCATCTGTTCCCTCTGCTCTCGATCCATCGGTTCAAGCAGCTCTCGATCCATCTGTTCCCTCTGCTCTCGATCCATCAGTTCAAGCAGCTCTTGATCCATCGGTTCAAGCAGCTCTCGATCCATCGGTTCAATCTGCTCTGGATCCATCGGTTCAAGCAGCTCATGATCCATTGCTTCAATCTTCTCATGTTGAATTGCTGCTTCATTCTCCTCTGCATTTGCTGCTCCCGCCTGATCTTCCATTCCAAAAGTTGGGTCAACTGGATTTTTACAAAGCCTAGCAATGTGTCCAGGGGTTCCACAACGTTTGCACTTACGTCATCGAATCGGTGCACCACCCTCTGCACTAGCTCTGATCCTATTCTTCCTCGGCCTACCTGCCGGTCTAGTCAAAACTGGAGAGTACAGTTTGAAGCCTGGATCGACTTTCATCCATTGGTCTTTTCCCAAAAAGGTAGGAACATTCATAGCATATGCAGCCCTAAATTTGGCAACAGGGAAATACTCTGACACATACTGATCAACTTCACCTTCTGCACCCGCTATAACACTCATGAAAAACAATGCGTGTATGCAGGGTATCCCACGGATCTGCCATCGCCTACAATGGCATGTCCTATCAACCAAACTCACTAGATACCTCCACTGCCTGTTTTTACTGTCAGTGTAGGTTACCTCAGCCTCCATTCCTTTTTTGATGCATTTCATCTTCAATTGTTTTGCCCTGGAATGCAAAGACTTAATCAAAGATGGGAGCATGAGATGGCCAACATATTTTGTGGTTGCAATTCTTTGACGCAGATCGATCTTTATCATGATCATCTGCCTAATCTTATCAAATATTTGCCACAGCATAAGCCCTTTCAATGACTTGACCTTTGCATTGAAACGCTCCGCAAGGTTACTTGCTACATAGTCTACCTTGCAAATTTCATTGAATTGGCTTCTTGGCCACACCCTACCATGATGTTCATTCAAGTACTCCTTCACCCCAGGTTTTTGTTTATACAACACTTCCAAATGAAATAGATGCTTCCTAATGCTGCATGTGTATGCAGCTGGCCATAGGTTGTCAGTATAAACTTTACCCTTGAATTTCTTTGTAAAATTCTGTAGCAAGTGTCGCATACATTCCCTATGCTCCACTCCAGGGAATACTGCTTCTACTGCACTCTCCAAACCTTTGCAAGCGTCTGTGTGGATAGCAAGTCCTGGTGGATGACCTATAAGGTCGCGCAAATTCTGCAGAAACCAAGTCCAACTTTCCTCTGACTCAACCTCCAAAACTCCATAAGCAACAGGGAACATCCAATTGTGTCCATCAACTGCAGTAGCAGCAACTAGCTGTCCTTTAAACCTGCCATGAAGAGCTGTTGCATCCACGGCCAAATAAGGCCTGCAACCGTCCAGAAAGCCTTTCCAGCAAGCTTTGAAACAAACAAAAGCCCTTCTAAAACATTCCTTCTGCATTATTCTCCCGCTTTTCAATTTGTAGGGAACTGTATGCTTGTCTATCGCTACAACACTGCCTGGACTAGCCATCTCCACTTCAGCTTTGAAAGTGTAAAGCAACTGAAAGCTTTCATTCCATGGACCATTGATCCTGTCAAGAGCCATTTCCTTTGCATAGAACATCCTCATGTAAGGTATTTTTATAGTAAACTTATCAGATATCAATTTTATGAGTGCTATTGGACCGAGTGATGGAGTTTCTCTCAGCCAATCTATGATTGCATCTGCCAACCACCTAGTCTTCGCTAGCTTTGATTTCTCCTCTGGCGCTCCCGCTCGTGGTGGACAAGTATGGTCGATCGAGTTCTTCTTTATCTGAAACATAATTATAAGGGATGTCAGTAACAGTTAACAAATTTTACACTGTGATCTAAAATACACAACTGGTTGGCGTAGTACCTGAACCACGGTGCTTCTGAGCATTGTGGATGCATGTAGCCTCCACTTACACCTCTTGTATGGGGACTTAACTGTGAACCTACTTGGCTCACTTTTAATAACCTCATAATCATTCTTGGTGAGAATGCAATATGTAGTAATTGCATTACGGCAGTCCATCATCGTTTGAAATACGGTGCCTTCTGCAAGCTGAGGATCCTCCCTGTTCCACTCAATTGTTGGCAAGTCATCAACTTCGTAATCGGCTAAAACGAGGTTGTCATTGTTCTCATCCTTCTCTTCATCATCAATGTCATCAAATCTGGCAGCTTGTGCAATATCTTCCATGTATTGATCCTCCATTGCCTGCTTACTGCATCGATCTACCAATTCAGGAAACATCAACTCATCATCTTGAGGAGGCGGATCCTCAATCTCTGCATCGTCCTCCACATCGACCGCAGGAACGATCTGGCTACCACTACCACTAGCACTGGGGACAGATGGTGCTGCTGTGGACCTACAAGGAGCGGGGCGGCGCACACGATTAGCAGAGGTAGCAACACTATAGAGACATGATGCCCGACCACCTGATGATGCCCCAACACCAGATGATGCCTGGACCCTGTCCACATGGATTTGAATTTTACCGACACGGCAAGAATCATTTAAAGCAAAAAGAATTCCCAGATCGTCGTCAGAAATTAGTGGAACATATCTTCCCTCCATGCTGTTGAAATATTGGAAATCAACTGAATCGCCAGTGCCCCAGGGGTACTGAGCGCAGATGTTATCTTTTAAATCCCTCAACGAGATGGTAGTTGCAACCACCGCTGGGATGTAAAATCTGCTCACATTGCGTTCAGAATCATGTAAAAAGCTAGTATCCAGCCTAACCACCAGCCGAAAAGCCAGTGCTGGATCAATCCTATTCGAAAAGCAACGCAGTTAGTTGAGCAACAACGATTCGTGCTCAAAAACTGCCTACTATTAATTCGCATAGGCAGACAATGCTTACCCAGATGGAATCCATGCGTTAGATCCCTCCGATTCCCAATCTTCTCCGCCGTTGAGGGGCATAATCGGCACACCAGATGGATGTACAAACTCTACCGCGATAGGGGTAGATCTAGTGGAGGCGGAGCCCTCTCCGCCTCCCGGGGGTGGTGGTGGGGGCGGGGCGGCTCGGGGGCGGACGACGCCATAAGGTAGGAGGGCAGGACGGCGTGGCGGCGGAGGGGCGGTGAGCTCTTCCAGTCTCGGGCGGAGGGGAAAGCTTTGGGTGAGTGACCGCCAGTCCGACGTGTCTCATTGGGTCAACAGTCAACACCATTCAAAAGCAACGGTCTATTCACAACCACCACGGCTCCCTAGCCGCCACCGGTAACGGTCTAAGGCCTCTGACCAGACGGCAACCCTCCCGTCCGAGCGTCTGCGAGGGGTTTCAAACTGGAGCGAGGGGAAAACTGAGGAAAAGTTAAGCGGCTGGGGAAAACTGAGTACAACTAACGACCCAGGGGCACGAAAATAGAAATCCCAATATTATAATGGATCCTAGTCGTCAGAGCATTACCACATAGGCATCAACGCCACCTAGATGTTGACACGTAGACATTGATGACACCTAGACGTTGACACGTAGGCAGAATTGCTGAGGTGAACGTCTAGTCACACTAGTTATAGTGGTATGACCATTTAAATTGGTCGTAAGCGGCATAAAATCAATTAAAAATAATATGCTAAATTCGATTATATCGGTTATGACTATTTTGTGTATGCGCATTATGACCTTTTAGACTAAATTGGTCATAAGGATTAAGACCTTGAACCATCCAAAACGGCTTACGACCATTTGATACGAGTTGGTCGTAAATCTATGACCAGTTTTTCTATGGTCACTATGAGATGGTCACTAGTCAACACATTTCTTGTAGTGATAACAAGGGTGGCCGCAAGCTTGTGTGGATGCCGGTGAAGCGTGCTGAACCTAAGTCAATAACAATTTCAGATAATACAGATGTTGCTCATGCTCCGAAACGTGAAGCATATCTGACAAGGGTATAGTTATAGAGCCCATTACTTGTGTACCCCTGAGGCCTGTTAAGCTAGGCCCAAGGATATTCGTAGTCAAAATACAAGTCCATGTCGTATACAGACATTGTAATATGTATCGGACCTGACCGGTTCCTTGAGATCTAGCCACCTATATATAGAGGCCAGGAGAGGCCGGTCAGGGACAGATTGAGAGTAAGCTAAGTTAATCGCCACGTTTATTCTCGATACATGCCTTGTTTGACTGATCCTTACCTTCGAGTTCATCTGACGCCCTATTCTCCCGATCCTAAGTCCTTCATCTAGGACATTTGTCGAGTTAACCCTCTTCAATTGGCGCCGACCGTGGGGACTGGGCGTTAGAATCATGAATTTGACGGCTTTTTCGCTTTTAGCCAATAGTAGTCCAGAAGCCGACGGAAACCAGATATCCTTTGGAACCATCGATTTTCAGCCTCATCCACCAAGCTTTACTCCAATATTCGAAAGTCTGAATCAAGAGATGGACCTGACAATCGGAAGCCTAAACTTTCGCATTGGATCTTTGGGTTCGATTCGCCTTTCAGATCCGGCAAAACCGGATCCGTCGGCAAGCGAAACCAAGACAATCGCAATGGCCGAATCATCGGTGGGCTCTTCCAGCGAGGCAAACTCGCCGGTCAGTTTGCAACAGCAAAAATTGTAGGAGAAAAAATCGAAGAACTCGACGAAGCCATGGAGAATCTCGACCTAGGGGATCAACTCGAAGACCTCATGATCTGCTACGATGAAGCTTCAGACAAATCAATAGACACATGGAAGACATGACTAGAGCTTCATGAGGATGATGAAACTATCTTCTCAAGCTCCAACAGCAAGTTTGACAACCGGTACCAAGTACTCACAATTGTAGGCAACAACTCCGAAGAATTCGATGACAACAACAACCCAATACTCAACCTAGCAAACATAAACAGATGAGCAAATCACCTAGCAAAAGGCGAAACCGCAGACTCTCTGGCAAGCCGGGAAAAAGTTCGACTATCAGTCGAGGAGTGCAACACAATCAAAGAAGTCATAGAACACGGCATACCTATACCAACAGATGCGAACAAGAATATGCTTTTAGGGTATCATTATGCCTTACGACAGCAGTCAAAGCAACTAGCAAAGGAAAGAAGTGAAATACAAAAAAGGAAAGATTCAGCCATAGCAGCAAGCATAGCTCTTCACAAAGCACACAGTGACGCATCATATACAAATAGCAAAAGGCATCGTAGGCATGGATCCAGAGTTGAAAACCTCGAGCACTCAGAAAGGCGAAGTCTCTCCAAAAACCTTGACTCGTCCTTCCTATCGGTCGACGAGCAAGGCAATATCATACCAAAGACACCAGAAGCAGTGCTTGTGGCCGCGCAAACCTACTTATATACCACAAGGCCAAGTCCAAGTGACCCAAGAGAACATATGCACCAGGCAGCACTGCAAGGATTAAGAATGGTAGGCAACAAATTAACAGCCAAAGACGAGGAGGCATATCACAATAAAGGAACGCACAAACCCAGATCACCACGCCGTCACAATAGTCCTCGACGTCGAAGCAGTAGCCGACGATCTAGGTCATCATCGTCAAGGCACCACAAAAGCCCAAAGCATGGAAGAACCCGAAGGTCCAGAACTCCCACCAAGGCATACGACTACGAAGACGATGAAAAAGAGATGGGAGCGTCGTGCTTTACTCATAGAGTTCGCACCACACCAGTACCCAAAGCTTTCAAACTACCTCACGATCAGTAAAAATACGATGGATCCCAGGAGCCGCAATCATGGCTCTCAGATTACTTGCAGGCAGTCAAAATATTAGGGGGGACGAAGGAAACAACAATGCAAAGTCTACAATTACACCTCACCGGCGCAGCCAGGTCATGGTTAAGCAAATTGGAAAGAGGAACCATCGGAAGCTGGGAAGAACTTACGAAGCAATTCACGAGTAACTTCAAGTCAACATACAAGAGGCCAGCATCGATAGAAGAAGTCAAAGCCTATGTACAACAACGCAATGAGACAGTCAGGTCATATATTCAAAGGTGGAGCATCATCAAGAACTCCGCAGTCAAAGTTTCAGAGGAGAGGGCAATTGATGCCTTCACACTTGGGTTACGACAAGGAGACCTAGTCGAAGAAATGGGCAGAATTAAGCCAAAGACTGTGTCAAAGCTAATGGACATAGCAAACAGATTTGCAGATGGAGAAGATGCATGCAATAACAAATGGACGCGATCACCAGAAGATGACAGGGGAAACATATATAGTGGCCAAAGGAGAAGATCCCGCAACTATGACAACTATGGTTCTCACAGTCAAGTAGCTGCGGGATACAAAGACAATAATTATCAAGGAGACGACCACGGAAACTCAGGATACCGTAGCTACGAAAGAGAAGACTTTAGCAATAGCAAAAGGTTCCAGTTAAGAAAACCTCGAGAATACAACCCGTCACCAGAAGATATGCTAAATGAACCATGCCATATACACTCTGCTTTCATTGATGGGAAAAGGGTGTCGAGACACGCAATGAAAGATTGCAAAACGTTCCTGAAGCTTCAGGAGGCAACAGTCAACAAGCAAGCCGAAGCAAAAGGCAAGGTTATGAAGGAAACACTAGCAGTGGACCTGCAACGATTCAACGGGCAAACAATGGAACTTCACAAGGTCAAAACCAGCCAAGCCAAGGAAAGGACAATGATGGAGGATATATCCCGTCCAAAGGGCACATCACAGCAATGATACAACCAGTACCAAAGTCGAACAAAGAGGAAACGAGTATAACTCGACAAGTGAACCTAGCAGTAACATTGCCTCCAGCAACCACGGAATATCTACACTGGTCCGAACAAACCATAGAATTCAGTAGGGAAGACCACCCTATAACAGTGCCTCGGCCAGGAAATGCGCCTTTGGTACACAAAGCTCAGATCGAGACATATGATGTTGATAGAGTGTTCATGGACGCAGGGAGCGGAATAAACCGGATATACGCAAAGACACTCCGAGCAATGCACATATCACTAGAATTCCTGAAGCCAACATATTGCTCCTTCCACGGGATCGTACCAGGAAGTGTGATACGTCTCAAATGTATCTATAATTTTTGATGCTCCATGCTTGTTTTTACATCATTTGCTTAGTGTTTCGTTACACTTCATAGCATTTTTATGCATTTTCTGGAACTAACCTATTAACGAGATGCCACAGTGCCAGTTCCCTATTTTCTGCTATTTTTGTGTTTCAGAAAAGTTACACAGGAAATATTCTCGGAATTGGACGAAACAAAAGCCAAACGTCCAGAAATTTACCGAAGCTTCTAGAGAACCGGAGAGGAGACGGAGGGGGGCCACAGGGCGCCCACACCACAGGGCGACGCGGCCTGCCCCTGGCCCGTGCCCCCTGGTGGTGAGGCCACCCTGGCCCACCTCTGGCGCCGCCCCTTCGCCTATAAAGACCCCCCGACAGGAAAAACCTAAATACCCGATCACTTTTCCAGAAACACATCGCGATCCGCCGCCGTTGTCGACCCGAGATTGGGAGGGTCCAGAAGCTCTTCCCGGCACCCTACCGGAGAGGGGAATCGCCACCGAAGGTCTTCTTCATCGCCATGCTTGCCTCCGGCGCGATTAGTGAGTAGTCTACCTTGGACTATGGGTCCATAGCAGTAGCTAGATGGTTGTCTTCTCCACCATGTGCTTCATGTTTAGATCTCGTAAGCTACCTTACATGATCGAGATCACCGTTATGTAATTCTACATGTTGTGTTTGTTGGGATCTGATGAATATTGGTGTTATGATTGAGTTGATGTGCTAAATATTATCTTATGTTATCTCTATGTTGTTTATGATCTTGCATGCTCTCTGTTGTTAGTAGCTATCTTGGCCGAGTAGATACTAGTGACTCCAAGAGGGGGTATTTATGCTCGATAGTTGGGTTCATGCCTCTATTTAATCTGGGGGAGTGACAGAAACCTCTAAGGTTGTAGATGTGCTATTGCCACTAGGGAGAAAACAACATTCATATGCTCAAGGGCATATGCTTTGTTTACATTACACACTTTTCTTAATGCAGTTATCTGTTGTTCGCAACTTAATACTTGTGGAGTTCTCGGATTGATTCGCCACAAGTGGATTATTAGTCATAGATACAGTTGGATGGCGGTCTATGTATTTTGCTGTAATGCCCAGAGTAAATCTCATAGTGATCCTCTCGACGTATGCACGTTATCTTTATTCTATCAATTGCCCAACTGTAATTTGTTTACCTAGCATGTGCTATTTTATCTTTTGGAGAGACACCACTAGTGAACTATGGACCTCGGTCCTATTTCCTTTATATTGCTATCCCCTGTTTACTTTACTCGCATATTACTATTATTTTCCACTCAATACGCTCATACCCTTTGTTTCAAGCAAACCGGTGAGATTGACAACCTCATCGTAAGTTGGGAACAAAGTATTTGGTTGTGTTGTGTGCAGGTTCCGCGTTGCAGCTGGCAAAGCAAAGCACTGGACGAGGCGCCCTATAAATTGTCCGGAGCTGACGCGAAGCTAGCAAGCATCACCTTCTGGAGTATTGTCTTTTTCCTACTGGACGATTAAACCTTGGTTTCATAACTGAGGAAAAACTTGCTGCTATATTCATCAAACCTTCTCTTGGGGTTTCCAATTGGCCGGTCATTTACTTCATCAACTACACACCAACAAGTTTTCTGGCACCATCATCACCGCGCCATCAACAAGTTTTATGGCGCCGTTGCCGGGAAAAAAGAAGACTTCTGCAAGGGGAGTTTTGCACGCACATCCTTTACTTTGTTTTGAGTTTTGCTTTTACTTTATTTTTACTTGCATCGTTTTATCAAAAACACAAAAAAAATTAGTATCCTTTATAGTTGTTTATTATGTCTAGTTCAGTTGCTACTACTATGTCGCCCGAGGATATGATTTTCACTTTCAAACAAAAGGATGAGGAAAGTTTTAAAGAAGCTTGGTCTAGAATTTATGATGGGCATGGAAAAACTAAACCGAAAATGACTTTGAGTTTGCTTCTTAGTTGCTTTTACTTTGGACTTGCTCTTCGTTATAGATATGCTTTGGATGCTACTGCAGAAGGAGATTTCCTTTATTGTGATGGAGATCAAGCTTTAAATATTATAAAAAAGTTGATTACAATTTATAGCATGCCAACTTATTTTGATTCCTCTCTTGTGAGCATTTTTTAATAGACTTAATACTCTTGAGACTCGCACTGCTACTTTGAATACTTGCTATAATACTTTGCGCCATCATTTTGATTATGTGCCAGCAAATTCTGAACCTTCGAGTTGGTACCCTACGGTAAAAATCACCATTAATGGTGAAACTTTTCATGCTCGTTGTGATATTATGTCTGAATTTTTTCTTATGCCAAACGATGTTTATGAATCTTTGAGTCTTTGGAAACTTTCTGAGGGGGGAGAAGAAATTTCTCTTACTAATAATGCCACTATATTTCCTGTTGGAGTAGCTAAAGGAATTTATACAAAAGTCCTAGGAAGAATGGTATCTACTGATTATCTTGTTATTGAATGTGTAGGAAAATGACAAATCACACTTGGAAGATCTCTACTGAAGCTCCTGGGCGCCGTTATAGATGTGGGAAAAGGCAATATAAGATTCATCTCTCCACCTTGCAATAGTCACGTCTTTCCTAGAGTTAAGAGCAAAGGTAAGAAAGGAAGACGTAAGGCACCCGTTGACCCTAGCACTTCATCACTTGATATTACTGGATTCGCACTTTCTGCGCCTAGCTCAAAGGCGTTAAAAAAAGCACTCTTGGAAGATAACCCAATGTTTTTACTTTCAGTACTTTTTCTTTTATTTGAGTCTTGGAAGTTATTACTACTGTAATAACCTCTCCTTATCCTTTTTATTTCGTTTTTGTGCCAAGAGAAGCCTCTAATTTGAGTGAGGTAAGATTTGGGGATGTTGCTGTCCTGAAACAGTTTTCGGTGCTGCACCGTAAAAATTCGTGAAAATTCTCTGTATATATTTTGGACCTACGATTTCTTGTGCATATGCCCCAGGTTATATTCAAACTTTAATTACTTGAACACTTTTTGATTTGAGCAACATAAAACCCTCTAAAAATTCGACCTTTGTCAGCTGTTCTGTTTTGATAGATTTCTGCCAATATTTGTGTTTGCCGCTTTATCGCTTTCTTTTTTAGTTCTTTTGGTCACGGAACTTTTGGGGAAGTTGCTACAGTAGTATATGCTTTATATGTGGTGGTTTTGAGTTGAAACCTGAAGCAAAAAGGGTTGATTCAATGTTATGCTTACACTAATGTTGCTAATAGAATTGTGTTTAGTTTTGTATGAAGGAAGTTTTCAAGTGTAGGGATTGGAGAATGATGAGATGAGTTGAAGAATGGACAAAAGCTCAAGCTTGGGGATGCCCATGTCACCCCAAGAAATATCCAATAAGTACAAGCGTCAAAGCTTGAGGATGCCCCTAAGGCACCCCTTTTTCATCGGCAAAAATCAGGTCACCTTTCAACACACTATATTTTTATTGCTTCATGCATTATGCGTTTTACTTGGAGCGTCAGTTGTTTTTAGTTTTCAGTTTTGTTTATTTTTGTTTGCTGCAATAAATGGTTGGACCC
Organism: Dactylis glomerata; assembly: GCA_007115705.1. Lineage (NCBI taxonomy): Eukaryota > Viridiplantae > Streptophyta > Magnoliopsida > Poales > Poaceae > Dactylis > Dactylis glomerata. The sequence continues at coordinate 5,481,802 of QXEO01000171.1, forward strand.
CAACAAATTCCTTTTGGAGAAGTTGCCTTGCTTTTCATTTGCCAAGAACACTCAGTTTTTCACTCTTATCGTTCAACGAGTGTTCTTCTTTTTCTAGAACTGCGTTTAGCTTTCGTTTTTCACCTTGATTTGTGTTCAGATCTTGTTATATCTTTATATCAAGGTGTATTTTGACCTCTGATCCATGTTGGTTTTCATCAAAAGAGTTGTTTATAAAAAGTTTGAATGGTGTTGGAAAAGAGAAAAAGCTTTATGCAAAAAAGTGGTACAAGAAGGAGCTTGTGTAGACTGCGGCCTAGGCTTTTGCATGTCATGCTTGATGTCTTTTTGATAGTATGCTTAGTGGTTTTGCTTTAGCATGACTTGTCTCAAATGACTGAGATTGCTTAATGAGCCTTTGAAAAAATCATGTGTTGTTTTAGTTATTTGGAAGCATTATTTTGGTTTTCTCCTTTGATGCTTTATTTGGCTTGACTTGGCGCATGCTCACACATGTTAGACTCATACAAAGTCGCCATTGCCTCTATGATCATTTCGTTTTTGACTTTTGATACCATCTTATGCTTCTTTTAATGTCGCTTTGCATGATTATGGCCGTTATTGCTCTCTTAGTTGGTCGCTCCTAGTCTTTTGCTAGCCCTCATTTTGTACTGAGTATGAGCTGTACTCGTGCATCCAACTCCTAAAAACTAAGTTGTTCCAATGGGTCCACCATACATACCTATTAGCAATTTGCTATTCCAGAGTACATTTGACTTGCTTTTATCTATCCTTCAAATTAAACTCTTTTTGGTGTTATGCGAAAATTGGTCAGTAAAGCTCTCACGAACCTGATGGCACACTTTACTTTTCTCGTTTTAAAATTTTGACATTGTGGTTCTCTTATGTTGAGTTATTATGCTTGCAAGTTGTAAGTTGGAAACTAACCCAGCAATGCCGTCATGGGGCAAGCTTTCAACATTGCACTATCTTTCATTTGAGTTGATATCGTGATCTTTTGTTTATGGAAACTCGCGATGTGAAATGAATTGGGAATCTTGCGGGATCATGGAGTTTGTATACGTGTTAGAGAAACGCCTGGGCCGCTAATCTAAGATATGCATAATTCATGGTGGAAATTTACAGCATGCCCATAGTGAACATTCGACGACGCATCTCACAATAAAAAGCTATACCAATGGTAAATAAAAGAGATGTCGAGGTGTTCATTGTCTGTTTGTCCTGTCATTTTGATGTGGACTTGTTCCATGTCATCAGGCACGGAGGTACCCCGTTGGCGGTTCTCGATGATACGTGTATACTTACAATGACAAGAGCTTGCTTGGGACTCTAAGTAAAGTAGCATGAGGTTTGGGTATTCGTACTTCACGGGACACGAGGTTTTCAACTTATGATTTGTCAAGCATATGCATCATAAGTGTATTTGCATTAACTTTAACCATTCAAGATGCCTATGATGGGGGCAATGAGAGCTCAAAGCCGGTAAGTACCATAATTTTTGAAGGTTTATAAAACTTGCAATCACTGCTTCCCTCCGCGAAGGGCCTTTCTTTTACTTTTATGTTGAGTCACCACCTTCTACCTTTATGCACCGTCTAAGAGAGCATAGTTGTCATTCTGAGTATAATGTGCATTGTCCCAAAGTTTTCATTGATTGATTCATGATGTTGGTTTCACTTGTTCTTAAATTATTTGTATCTAGTCGCCCTCTTAAACTTGAAGGTGTCCTATGCATTTATGTTTTGCTACTCCATGAGGGACAAGCTGAAAACCATTTGGATGTTTTTCCATATGATTTGAACACACGTTTGACTTTCATTGTTTCATTTTCATGATCTTTCATTTGTGTTCTTTTTCATATTATAACATGGTTGCTAAGTTTCTTCTATCAAGATTATATCTTTCATGCCCATGTTTTAAGTTCTTTTGATCCCAGCGCACAATGCTTACATAGATGATCAAGATTGTGTACGTGCATGTCACCTCAAAAATTATTTCTTTGTTATCACTTACCTACTCGAGGACGAGCAGGAGTTAAGCTTGGGGATGCTGATACGTCTCAAACGTATCTATAATTTTTGATGCTCCATGCTTGTTTTTACACCATTTGCTTAGTGTTTCGTTACACTTCATGGCATTTTTATGCATTTTCCGGAACTAACCTATTAACGAGATGCCACAGTGCCAGTTCCTTATTTTCTACTATTTTTGTCTTTCAGAAAAGTTACACAGAAAATATTCTCGGAATTGGACGAAACAAAAACCAAACGTCCAGAAATTTACCGATGCTTCCAGAGAACCAAAGAGGAGACGGAGGGGGGCCACAGGGCGCCCACACCACAGGGCAGCGCGGCCTGCCCCTGGCCCGCACCCCTGGTGGTGAGGCCACCCTGGCCCACCTCTGGCGACGCCCCTTCGCCTATAAAGACCCCCCGACGGGAAAAACCTAAATACCCGATCACTTTTCTAGAAACACATCGCGATCCGCCACCTTCATCGACCCGAGATCGGGAGGGTCCAGAAGCTCTTCCCGGCACCCTGCCGGAGAGGGGAATCGCCACCGGAGGTCTTCTTCATCGCCATGCTTGCCTCCAGCGCGATGAATGAGTAGTCTACCTTGGACTATGGGTCCATAGCAGTAGCTAGATGGTTGTCTTCTCAACCATGTGCTTCATGGTTAGATCTCGTGAGCTGCCTTACATGATCGAGATCACCGTTATGTAATTCTACATGTTGTGTTTATTGGGATCCGATGAATATTGGTGTTATGATTGAGTTGATGTGCTGAATATTATCTTATGTTATCTCTATGTTGTTTATGATCTTGCATGCTCTCCGTTGTTAGTAGCTATCTTGGCCGAGTAGATACTAGTGACTCCAAGAGGGGGTATTTATGCTCGATAGTTGGGTTCATGCCTCTATTTAATCTGGGGGAGTGACAGAAACCTCTAAGGTTGTAGATGTGTTGTTGCCACTAGGGAGAAAACAACATTCATATGCTCAAGGGCACATGCTTTGTTTACATTACACACTTTGCTTAATGCAGTTATCTGTTGTTCGCAACTTAATACTTGTGGAGTTCTCGTATTGATTTGCCACAAGTGGATTATTAGTCATAGATGCAGTTGGATGGCGGTCTATGTATTTTGTTGTAATGCCCAGAGTAAATCTCATAGTGATCCTCTCGACGTATGCACGTTATCTTTATTCTATCAATTGCCCAACTATAATTTGTTTACCCAGGATGTGTTATTTTATCTTTTGGAGAGACACCACTAGTGAACTATGGACCCCGGTCCTATTTCCTTTATATTGCTATCACTTGTTTACTTTACTGGCATATTACCATTACTTTCCACTCGATACGCTCATACCCTTTGTTTCAAGCAAACCGGTGAGATTGACAACCTCATCGTAAGTTGGAAACAAAGTATTTGGTTGTGTTGTGTGCAGGTTCTGCGTTGCAGCTGGCAAAGCAAAGCACTGGACGAGGCGCCCTATAAATTGTCCGGAGCTGACGCGAAGCTAGCAAGCATCACCTTCTGGAGTATTGTCTTTTTCCTACTGGACGATTAAACCTTGGTTTCATAACTGAGGGAAAACTTGCTGCTATATTCATCAAACCTTCTCCTAGGGTTTCCAACTGGCCGGTCATTTACTTCATCAACTACACGCCAACAATTTTTCTGGCACCATCATCACCGCGCCATCAAAGTGCCAACTATCCATTGGGTCGAATAGCACTCAACATTTGTTTCGGTAATCGCCAAAACTACAGAAGAGAAAAGCTCAACTTTGAAGTCATGGACTGGCCCTCTCAATGTCACGCGATCCTCGGGCGACCCTCGTTTTCACAATTCATGGCAGTACCTCACTATACGTACCTGGTACTCAAGATGCCAGGACCGAACGGGATTATCACAGTAAAGGGAAGCTTCGAACTCTCAGATCTATGCGACAAAGAATTCCACAAAATGGCGCAAAACTTTGGCATGATAGCCAGCTATGGAGAACCTAAGGGCAAAGCAGCAAGCACGACTACAGGCATCACAAAACAACTAGAAGGACATCCAGTGGAGCCAGAAGCGAAAAAACTGCGGGTGCAGTCATCAGACCCAAAAGAAGCTACAGGAGAAGAGGAAAAGATGTCGGCGGTATAGACAGCAAACATACGAGAGTAGAGTAGGAAAAATAAGGCTATTAAGCCACGAGTTATCCCAGGGCAATGCCCTCTAAACCCAGAACACAGGTCATTGGCCGGGTCTCTTGGGACATCCCATGTATCTTATATTCAAGCATAATAAAAAGACAAAGTTCCTCCTTTTTGAGTTTACAAGTCTTAGCGGAACAAGTCTCAAGCTCCATACTATGAAATTGCGGCAAACGCACGAGCAAATACAAACGCCTTGAGCACAAAGTTTGTGGCAAAAAGCCCCAGAACACGGAAACTCTCGCGCCTCATAGAAAACACATACACAACAATAGAACATCACAACATTGGTTGATCTGAGTCATCGACCAGGAGAGGGTTCAAATAATGATGCTCGCGGAAAAACATAGCATCTTCTTGAAGCAACCTAGCAATGATTCTCCTCGCCGGCTGAAGCATCGCATCCATATGGACCCGTAGCGTCGCGCGCCCTGTAGGCAAACTCAGAGACATGGAACTAAAGTTTAGCCTTTGATGCCACTTTCATATCCATCTGAGGGAAAAGTTAGCACTAGCTACTAAGTTTAGCTCTATCAAACGATGAATTCGCTGGCTCGATCTAAAAGCGTCGAGCAGCTGCTTAAAACTTTATGGCAGAGGATTGCGAGGAAGCATAACAGAGTACATGGTTGTTAATGATCTTCGACAACCATCGACCGCTTCCCGATATGCTGAGCGCGATCCTGCAGAAGAACAACGGCACTGCGACGCCGCGTATCGACCCACAAAGTATCGGTATCCCTCGACGCCCTTTCTAGAGCCACAATCCGCTCAGAAACCTGATGATCCTCATCAGTGGGATGCAAGCAAGTACCTGGAAGGCGCAAACCTATCAGAGTACGAAGTCAAGAAAATCAGCGGGAAACTCAAAAAAGGTCTCAAGGAAACTCACATTTCAGCTGCTCACATGCTGACTCGATAATCTCAACAAGATAAGCATCACATTCCTTGAGGTGCATAACCTGGGCCACCAAACCAGACACTTTATCTTCAAGCGCAGATACCTGCCTCATCAAACTATAAGACTTCCCAGCCTGGTCCAAGGCAGACTTTGCTTGACGCTTCAGGAATGACAATCGACCTTCGAGGTCCGAAATCCTCGACAAGTACTCAGTACATCGACAAGGAGAACGAGGAGGAGACGAAACCCCAGAGTTGGACATATTGGCAGGTGGCAAGACGCGATCACGATTCGATGATCCACCAGCATACATAGGCTGGAAGGCAAAAGAATGAAAGGAAAAACAACTCAGAAACACATCGAGTGACCAAACGCAACACTTCATAAAACAAAAATATTTACAGGAAATACAGAGTTCCCTGATAGATTATCAGGCAAAGGATGGAAAGGTCTACTACATCAACTCAAAAGAAAAGAAATTACAAGAGAAGGCTCAATTATATGCCACCTCAGTAGGAGGCTCCGTGGCGGTGGAAGGCGCAGAAGAATCAGCAGCTGCGCTTGGTGGAGGCATCGAGGAACTTGGCGCAGGAGTCGAAGAGCTGGGCGCAGGAGTCGAAGAAGCAGCCGAAGGAGTAATAATACACACAATGCCTGGCGTGTACTCCTTTGCCTTCTTGAAGAACCCAAGCAGCTCTGATAGAGGACGAGCACGCGAAGAGCTAATCTTCTCCCAATCCACTTGTTCGCCATATGATTGAGCAAGTGCGATTGCCCCTTCGACACCCCGTTTTACCGACCTCCCCTTCATGGCAAGCATAGGATCTTCACAGGTGTCGAAGGCTTCGGCAAGCTTCTTGAGGTTGTCAACCGACATCTCCTCTTTCTTCTTTGGCCATAAACTGACAAACATCCGCATCAGCACGCGGCAAGTTAGCTGAAGAACTTCCTGGACCAATTTCCAGTTTGATTCCAGCAAATCCACCGCAGCTAGCAAAGGGTCTTCAGTGTCTGGCTACCGAAGTTTCCAAGATACTCCAATTTTCTCTGCTGCACCACAGAGAAACAAGCCAAAGAAAGCAAACTAAATGTCAGTAATACGAATCTGAGCAAGGAGCCAAAAGAAGAACAACACGACACTTACTGCCAACAAGAACTGAAATCTTGTCAAGATGCTCGGCTATAGCCCGCTCTCGTTGGACTCGCTTCTGATCAGCGTCGGAAAGTGCTTTCTCAGCCTTTTTCGCCTTGGTCTCTGTTGACTTAGCAATCTTCTTAGTAGCAACCTTCGCGGCATTCGCACCTTCCCAAGCTTCTCTAGCAGCATTAAGTTCGTCTTCCAGAGCCGATATGCGAGCATTGGCCCCGGCCAAAGCGACTATAATTCTGAAAAAGGAAAAGGAGAGATAGTAAGAAATCATGGGAAGGCACAAAGAACAAAAAGGATCCGCAAGCACAAAAACAAGCATACCTTGAGAGGCTCGAGCAGTCTCCTGAAACCCGACGCACTCAGTGCCCAGGGGGAGAAATTTTTTCATCAAAGCCTGCAGAACAAAAGTATGTCAGGGAAAAGTCAAGCAACGAAAAAAGTGAGTACACGAAGCACTACTCACATTATCCGAAGAAGATGCGGGTCGAGGAACCTCAAGAGAAGTACTCATTGTCCCCGCATTTTTCAGACGCTTGGAGGCACGAACAGAGGTACTCTTTTGAGGAGGGAGTTCTGGTGACTTAACCACCACAGCCTCCTCTTAAGAGGGATCCTTGGTGACAGTCAACGTATCCAAAAGAGGAGCAGCTGCAGCATCCCTCCTCGGATCATCATCGTCACTGAAAAGGGAAAGAACTTGGCATCAACAAAAAGAGAAAGAACTAAGGATATAAAGATTTGAGTTAGCAAAACTCACGAGTCTAAAGCATCAAAAATTTCAACTTATGATGTGTTGGGAGCAGAGGGCTCCCCTGGTGCATCCTTTGGAGCAGAGGTACTCGAAGAAAGCAGTTCGTCGAGGCGCTTCCTTTTCTTATCTAGGCTTGGCTCTCCAAAAGTAGCAGGGGGAGGCGACGAAGTAGAGCCACTCTCTTCTCGAGAAACTTCAGCATCATCTCTGTCCTAGCCTTCCCCAGCCTCGGGGGCTTCAGAAGCAGCAGAAGCAGGATCAGCCTGAAGTGGCCCTTCCTCTGGAAGAGGAGGACGAGAAACCAAAAATTGGTGGCCCTAACAAAAGAATCATTCGCAAAACTATCAGCAAAACAAAAACAAAAACACAAGAAGGTGAAGAACAAAGAAGTCGACACTGGCAAGTTACAAAGCACATACCTCGGGTAAAGGATGAGTGGAGTCAAAGAAATCAGCTGTCAAAGCTGGTATCTCTTTCTCCTTTGTGAGGGTAGTCAACGACCTCACTCGTTTGTCGAGACCCTTTTTCTCTAGGTCCTGCTTGGACACTCGAGAAGGATCTTCCGAGCCAGAATATGACCACAATTTAGAGGCGCGAGCTTGGAGAGGCTGGATGCGCCTCTGCAGGAAAAACGCCATGAGCTGCGTCCCAGTTAGTGTGCCTCAAGTTGCGCTCTTTAGACTCTGAATGCGAGTCAGCAAGGGCTTGATGTCCTCAATTTCAGCTTCTGTGGGAGGAGAGTCCCACGATGTTAGCTTCGTCAGACTCTAGTTAGCATCAAAAGGGGCAATACCAAATTTGTCAGAGGAAGCAGTCTTTTGGTCCTTGATGTAGAACCACTTTTTCCTCCAACCTTGGACTGAGACAGCTATATTGAACTCGAGGTAGTGCGACTCAGCGCGCACCAATACGATAGCCCCGCCCAGCTCAGGGTTTTTATCTAACGAAACACTAGGGCAATGGTGGAAAAGAAATTTCCAGAGGATCTAGTGGGGATCGATCCCAAGGAAGGATTCGCAGAGAGTGATAAAACAAGCAATGTGTAAAATGAAGGTTGGCGTGAGCTGGTGAAGCTGCACGCCATAAACAAAGAGGAGCCCACGAAGGAATTTGTGGGCAGGAAGGGAAAGATCGCGGAGAAGGAAGGCAAGAAACATCACCCGCAAACCGCTCGGGGGCTTGGGGATGCGTTCGATACTGGGGAAGACGACCTGCTCCCCTCCGACGAGGAACCCCTCCCTTTGAGCCTTGGTCAGATCAGATTCTTCGAATTCAGTGGGAACCCAGCTGGTCGCCATGTTCCCACTCTTCTTCTTTGCCATCTTTTCCTTGTGCGCAACTCTCTTAACGGGAATTCGGAGGAGGTGCGCTCGGGGGCTGCGAGGAAGCTGAGGAGAGCAAGGAAGGTGCATCAATGGTGGCGGCGGAAGAACAAAGAACAGGTAAAAAGTAAAAACCGAGGTCTCCCCCTTATAAAGCTTCCTGTGAAAGGAACGTGGGCTGAGACATGGCGCGCGAAGGGGAAGCGGTAAGCCCACTAACGGGCAGAAAACAGTAAAATTACTGCACTGCCCACATGCAACGGTCAGCGTCCAGTCAAATCATACAGAGAGTGACTCTCTCAATGACGTCACAAGCGTTAAGTAGCCGAAAAATAAGAAACCAGGATACAATTCGAAGATCATGGCTCAGGTGCTACTCTAATCATCGGTGCTGATCAAAGTACTCGATGAATATTCAACAAATAATACAAGGCAGCAGTGAAGGAACACTTATCTTTGAGTCTATACCCAAAAAACTTTCGACTATAGCCTCGGGGGCTACTACCATCGGGAGCGCTAGGCGCGCACCCGATGATATTATTACGCAAAACAAGCAGCTACATAAAGGATGCAAGGAATAAGCTTACTTGAGCCTATACCCGAAAAACTTTCGATTATAGCATCGGGGGCTACTACCATCGGGAGCGATGGTCGCGCACCCGATGAAATTTTAGTTTTTCAAGAATAATAACGAAGGTGAAAGAAGATTTGTTTATTGATGTTTCTCCCATCGGGAGGGAATTCATATTAGTCAAAAGTTGGACAACCCAAAGATTTTCAGTATTGAAACAGTCAAACAAGGCCGAAATGATTGCAAGATATGATTCTCGAGTTGCGTCATCGCGACAAAACTCGAATGCCATGATTGAAACAGATCGTGAAGGTAAGACCCCAGGATCCGTCCTGTGTGGCCTAGTATACGCACCTGGATGCGCTCTGCTAGTAACTTTCCGTGTCTACGACGCGAAGAAAATCCCGGTGGACGCACTGCGTACCCTGAGAACTACTTGAATTCTTTCTTTGTAAGTCCTAAATGCGGCAAACGATTGGGTTAGACCAGGTCCCAGACTCAAGTCCAAGGGGATTGAGTTTGAAGTAGGTAACAAGTATCTGCTCTGGCAGTTAACTGGCCTCTTGATCTGTCAGAGTTGTCAGGCTTGTTAACCAAAGACCCCTTGCGAAATAATATAATGAAAGTTGTTTAATTGAGTACAGGGAAAAGAAGAAGTCGAAGATTGATCAAGTCGAAGATATGAGGATTTGAGATTCAACCCAAATCTACAATTCTGGTAGAATCTCGGGGGCTACTAACGAGGGTATATTTAATAGAGCCCGTTACTTGTGTACCCCTAAGTCCTGTTAAGCTAGGCCCAAGGATATACGTAGTCAAAATACGAGTCCATATCATATACAGAAATTGTAATATGTATCGAACCCGACCGATTCCTTGAGACCTGGCCACCTATATATAGGGGCCAGGAGAGGCCGGTCAGGGACAGATTGAGAGTAAGCTAAGTTAATCGCCACGTTTATTCTCGATACACACCTTATTTGACTGATCCTTACCTTCGAGTTCATCTGACGCCCTATTCCCCCGATCCTATGTCCTTCATCTAGGACATTTGTCGAGTTAACCCTCGTCAATATCAATCGGCTGAAGGTGTTGTGAATAGTACAAAAACAAGCAACGATGTTGGACTAGGTTCAGTTCAAAAGGAAGTTATTTGTGTAGAAGGGGATGGTAGTGTCCTATAGCTGCCACAAATAGGATCTATACAATTTTAAAAGGAGATCAGTTCTAGGCTTAACATGAAGAACGGTGGAGAAAAAGCCCTCGTTATGTCTTGTAGTACTAGTGGTAAGAAAATTGATTCAGTTAACAGATGTACCAATGCAGCCATGAGATGCATTAGCTCAGGAACGTCCAAGAGTTTGCCTCCGGTGGGTTTCAAGTATCCACCACAAGAATGAAAAAACTAGAATGTGGGACAGGGCTCTAAATGCGCTTGGTGAAAAGGTTTGTGCCCTCTATCCTTTTATTTGTGAACTTTGATATAAAGTGGGTCATTTAAATTTTCAATGCTTAGGCTATGATAATAGCCTTTCTAATCCAATGAGTACTGCATGTTTGTATTGTGATGACATGATCACTCCTAATTAGCATGATGAACTTACTTTATTTTTGGGGTGTGAAGAGTTATCAAGAAAAACTTATTTGGTAGATATGAGTACTTTTTATATGAATAGCGTCCTGCATGGTTGTCATCTTTATTGTGTTGATAATTGCCATGCAAATACTTACATATATACAAAATGTTATAAGAGATGAGATTTTACCAAAATATGACCGGACTAATATGTGTTTTATTCTTATTAATGAAAAGGAGGAATCCTTCAAAGTTTGTTCTATTGTTTTTTTACAATAAACCAGGGTATGTGGAGAAGCTTCATTTCAAGCCTCTCCCTCATAAAGAGGGGAAGAGGAAGAAGAGAAGGAGGAGTAAAAGGAGAGAGTAAATGGTATCTTCCCCTAAGCATGTTGCTCCTATTATAGTTTTTGCTGATGAGTCTGAACTCGATGATGTTCCTATGCCTGTTACCTATAGTAGTGATCATGATTGGGAAAAGCACACTACTTTTGATATTGAAAATCTCTTGGGTACCAATTCTGAAAATGATGAAGTTAATAATTGTTGTACATTAGTGATATCCATGTTCCTTCCAATGATGATATGTTTACAAATGAACACACTTTGGAAAATAGCTATTCTATTGCTTATGATGATATTATACCTCCAGTTTATGATGATTACAATGATGAGTATGATATTTTTAGTCCACCTACTATTAAGGAGAAAATTAGTTATGATTACAATATGCCTCCTATATTTGATGACTATGGTGATGAGAATAATGATAGCTATTTTGTTGAATTTGCTCCCACTATGATTAATAAGAATGACTATGTTTATGTGGAGAGTATTAATTCTTGTATGCATGTGGCTCATGATAAGAATGTTTTATGTGATAGTTATATTGTTAATTTTATTCATGATGCTACTGAAGGTTATTATGAGAGAGGGAAGCATGGTTTTATCCATCTCAACAATATTAAGTTTCACCTCTTTATGTTGAAAATCTTGAAGCACTTGTTTTGTTTTCCTATGCTTGTTGCTTTGTGCTTTCATGACTTGTTTCTTTACAAGATTCTTTTCCATAGGAAGTGGTTTAGACTTAAAAGTGTTTCATATTTGCTTTTTGATGCACTCTTTTGCTTTAAGCTCTTTTCTGGCGCTTATGTGAGCATCTTTTAAAATCACTGCGCTTAGCTCAAAGGCATTAAAGAAAAGCACTCTTGGGAGATAACCCAATGTTTTCTTCTTAGTAATTTTTATTTTTGTTGAGTATTGGAAGTCTTTACTACTGTAATTACCTCTCCTTATCATTTTTATTTCGTTTTTGTGCTAAGAGTAACCTCTAATTGGAAGAAGGTAAGATTTGGGGAAGTTGCTGTCTCGAAACAGATTTCTGCGCTTCACCGTAAAAATTCGTGAAACTTCCCAGAACGTCATTTTGATCTGCGATTTCTTGTGCACATGCCCCAGGTTATTATCTAACTTTCATTAGTTTTGCACTTTTCGATTTGAGCAACAGAAGATTTTCGAAAAAATTGGTCTTTACCAGCTGTTCTGTTTTGACAGATTTCTGCCACTATTTGCATTTGCCTCTTGATCTCTTTCTTTTTGAGTTCTTTTGATCACAGAACTTTTGTGAGAAGTTGCTACAGTATCTAATGTGTTAATTGGTGTTGTACTTGAGTTGAAACTGAATCAAAAGTGGATTTACTATCTTGCATAAACTAATGTTGCTAATGAGAATTGTGTGAAGTTTTGTATGAAGGAAGTTTTCAAGTGTAGGGAAAGGAGAATGATGAGATGAGATGAAGTATGGACAAAAGCTCAAGCTTGGGGATGCCAATGTCACCCCAAGAAATATCAAAGAAGTACAAGCGTCAAATCTTGGGGATGCCCCAAGGCACCCTCTTCTTCATCAACAAAAATATCAGGTCATCTTTCTAGACACTATATTTTTATTGCTTCATATGCTATGTGTTTTTCTTGGAGTGTATTTATTTTTGCTTTCAGTTTTCTTTTGTTTTGTTTGCTGCAATAAATGTTTGGATCACACCATATTTGTTTTGGAGAGAGACACGCTCCGTTTTCATTTCCTAGAACACTCTAGTTTTCACTCTTATCGTTCTACGAGTGTTCTCTTTTGCTAGTATTGCGTTTAGCCTTTGTTTTTTGCCTTTATTTTTGTTCAGAACTTGTTAGTTATTTGTAGTTAGGTGTGTTTACACCTCTGGTATTTGTTGCTTTTCATCCTTGAGAGTTATTTCAAATAGGTTGATTGGTGTTGGAAAGAGTAAAATGTTTCATGCTTATAGTGGTGCAAAAAGGGAGCTTGTTTAGATTGTTGCTTAGCCTTTAGCATGTCATGCTTGATATTATTTTGATTATATGCTTAGTAATTATTGTTGTAGCATGTATTGTCTCAAATAACTGAGAGTGCTTAATGTGTCTTTGAAAGAATCATGCGTTGTTTTTATCTTATAGAAGCATAATATTGTGGTATTCTTCTTTGATGCTTTATTTGGGTTGACTTGGCGCATGCTTACACCATGTTATGACTTTAAACCAGTCTCCTCAAGCCTCTATGATCATTTGGTTTTTGACTTGTGATATCACTTTATGCTTTGGTTAATAATGTTTTGTCGCTATGCATGATTATGGCCGTTATTGCTCTCTTAGTTGGTCGCTCCCAGTATTTTGCTAGCCTTCACCTGTACTGAGTATGAGCTCTACTCGTGCATCCAACTCCCAAAAACCAAAGTTATTCCAATGTGTCCACCATATCTACCTTTTAGCAATTTGCTATTCCAAGTATATTCATCATGCTTTTATCTATCTTCCAAATTAAATTTTTGTTATGATAAAATTAGTTTGTAAAGCTCTCACGAACTTGATGGCACATTTACTTTCTTCACTTAATAAACTTGACCAGTGTGGCTCTCTTATGACGATTATATGCTTGCAAGTTGTAAGTTGGGAGTTAGCTCAGCCATGCTGTCATGGGGCACGCTTTCAGCATTGCACTTATTCCTATTTAGTTGATATCATGATCTTTTGTTTATCGATGCTTATCTGTGTGAAAGGAGTTGGAAACTTGTGAGTTCATGGAGTTTGTATATGTGTTAGAGAAACGCCTGGGCCACTAATCTAAACCATGCATCATTCATGGTGGAAATTTATAGCATAACCATAGTGGGCATTCGACGACGCATCTCAAAATAAAAAGCTATACCCAATGGTAAATAAAAGAGATGTCGAGGTGTTGATTGTCTGTTTGTCTTGTCATTTTGATGTGGGACAGTTTCCATATCATCGGGTAGGAGGTACCCCATTGGCGTTCTCAATGATACATGTATCTTACAATGACAAGAACTTACTTGGGACCTAAGTCGATTCGCATGGTTTAAGGGTGTGTTCGGTTCAGGAACGAAGTGGAATGGAATGTAATGGTTCCATTCCACTAGAATGGGTTGGTTCCATTCTCGTGTTTAGTTGAGTCAAAAAAGTGGAATGGAACGGTTCCGTCCGGTGTTCAGTTGAGACAAATATGTGGAATGGAATGGCTAGATTTTACGGTTTAGAAAGTTAATTTACGCTAATCACTTTCAGTTGAGACTAATTTTTTGCCAAAATATTGCCAAAATTTATTGTTTATATAGCTATATTGCAAAAAAAAAATCAATCTAAGACTAATTTTTTCCTATTTTTTTCTCTCAATGCAGATGTTCTCTTCTTCACTGCAGTTGACGCCATGCTTGCCCATCCGCTGTCGCTCGATTTCCCTTGTCGTTGTCCGATTCCCGTTGCCGCAGACCAATTCATGTCGTCGTCGATCCATTCCGGTCCATCGTTGACCGATTCCTAGCCGTCTCAGGCCCATCGTCTTGGTAGCCGTCGCCTGCCAGCTTCCTCCACCGTCGCCTGCCCGCTTTCTCCGCCGTGGCCCGCCGTCGGAAAGCTTGCCCGCCGCCGCCGCTTCCCTGGTCGCCGCCGCCCGTATGCTTGCCCGGATGCCGCCGCTTCCCTGGTCGCTCGCCTGCCCGCTTCCTCCGCCGCCGCCCGTCCGCTTGCCCGGAACCGCCGCCCGCTCGCTCGTCTGACCGCCGTCTGCTCGCTTGCCTGACCGCCGCCCGCTCGCTTGCCTGAACGCCGCGGGGACGACGAGCGAGGACCACGGGGCTGATTGGATAGGGTTGGAGCAGGGGCTTTTTCTTTCCTTTTTTCACAGTGATGAAGAGATTAGTGGAGAGGGAACGGCGACGTTCCACCGATTCGGTGGAACCGCCTGGTTCCGAATCTGGGCAGAATATTCGGTTCTGGGAACCGTTCCATTCCTCTTCGTTTGTCTAACCGAACACAGGAATGACTTCTAGGTGTGGAATGGTTCCATTACATTCAACTCCATGCCACCAACCGAACACACCCTAAGTACTCGTATTCAAGGGACATGAGATTTTCAACTTATGACTTGTCAAGCATATATCTCATATTTTTACTCGCATTAACCTTAACCACTCAAGATGCCAATGATAGGGGCAATGAGAGCTCAAAGTTAATAAGTACCATAATTTTTGGAAGGTTTATAAAACTTGCAATCAATACTTCCCTCTGTGAAGGGCCTTTCTTTTACTTTTATGTTGAGTCTTTATCTTCTACCTTTATGCACCGATTAAGAGAGCATAGTTGTCATTATGAGTATAATGTGCATAGTCCCAAAATTTATTATTGATTGATTAATGATTATGGTATTGCTTGTTCTCAAATTATTTGTATCTAGTCACCCTCTTGAACTTTGAAGGTTATGCATTTATGTTTTGCTACTCCATGAGGGACAAGCTGAATACCACTTTGCTATGTTTTCTATATGCTCAAAACAAACAATTGACTTTCAATGCATTATTACTCATGATCTTTTGTTTGTGTTACATTTCATGTTCTAACATGGTTGCTAAGTTCTATTGTTAAAATTATATCTCTTATGCCCATGTTTAGAGTACTTTGATCTCAGCTTGCAATGCTTTACATTGACTTGATCAAGATTGTGTTGGCTGCATGTCACCTCAAAAATTATTATTTTTGTTATCACTTACCCACTCGAGGACGAGCAGGAGTTAAGCTTGGGGATGCTTGATACGTTCCCGACATATCTATAATTTTTGATGCTCCATGCTTGTTTTACATCAATTGCTTTATGTTTTGTTTACACTTCGTGGCATTTTTATGCATTTTCCGGAACTAACCTATTAACAAGATGCCACAGTGCCAGTTCCTGTTTTCTGCTGTTTTTGTATTTCCGAAAAGTAACACAGGAAATATTTTCAGAATTGGACGAAACAAAAGCCAAACTTTCTATTTTTCCCGACACGAAGACAAAGTCCAAAGCAGAGACGGAGGAGGGCCAGGGGCTGGCCACACCATAGGGAGGTGCGGGTCACCCCTGGCCGGGCCACGAGGTGGTGTGGGCCCCTGGTCCACCCTCCGACATCGCCCTTCTGCCTATATATTCTCTCCGAGGTGAAAACCCTAAATTGCCCAGTCTCCGTCCACGAAACGTTCCACAGCGCCGCCGCCATCGAAGACCAATTTCAGGGGACAGAAATCTCTGTTCCGGCACCCTGCTGGGATGGGGAATTGCCTCGGAGCCATCTCTATCGACTCCACCGCCATCTCCATCGCCGTTGCTATCTCCCATGATGAGGAGGGAGTAGTTCTCCCCCGAGGCCGAGGGCTTGATGCGGGTAGGATAACCACCCAGTTGGGAACCCCAAGAGGAAGGTATGATGAGCACAGTAGCAAGTTTTCCCTCAGTGAGAAACCGAGGTTTATCGATCCAGTAGGAAAAAGCCAAACTTGAGAAGGTGATGCTTGCTAGCTTTGTGACACTCCAGCAAGGGCACCATTTACGACACTTGTTGATGCATCTTCAACTAGTAGCAACGCGGAACCTGCACACAACACAACCAAGTACTTTGCTCCCAACTTACGTTGAGGTTGTCAATCTCACCGGTTTGCTATAAACAAAGGTATGAGCGTATCGAGTGGAAAGCAATAGTAGTATGCGAGAAAGTAAACAGTGCGAGTAAAAGTAAAACGGTGTAACAATGTAAAGGAAATTGGACCGGGGTCCATAGTTCACTAGTGGTGTTTCTCCATAAGATAAATAACAACATGCTGGGTAAACAAATTACAGTTGGGCAATTGATAGAATAAAGATAACATGCATATGTCATGAGGATCACTATGAGATTTACTCTGGGCATTACAACAAAATACATAGACCGCCATCCAACTGCATCTATGACTAATAATCCACCCACGGGGATATCGTCCAAACACCCCACAAGTATTAAGTTGCGAACAACAGATAACTGCATTAAGCAAAGTGTGTAATGTAAAGAAAACGAATGTCCTTGGACACAAGAATGTTGTTTTCTCCCTAGTAGCAATAGCACATCTACAACCTTAGAGGTTTTTGTCACTCCCCCAGATTAAATAGAGGCATGAACCCAACTATCGAGCATAAATACCCCCTCTTGGAGTCAATAGTATCTACTTGGCCAAGATAGCTACTAACAACGGAGAGCATGCAAGATGATAAACAACATAGATATAACATAAGATAATATTCAGCACATCAACTTAACATAACACCAATATTCATCGGATCCCAACAAACACAACATGTAGAATTACACAAAGATGATCTCGATCATATAAGGCAGCTCACGAGATCTAAACATGAAGCACATGGTGGAGAAGACAACCATCTGGCTACTGCTATGGACCCATAGTCCAAGGTAGACTACTCACTCATCGCGCCGGAGGCAAGCATGGCGATGAAGAAGACCTCCGGTGGCGATTCCCCTCTCCGGCAGGGTGCCGGGAAGAGCTTCTGGACCCTCCCGATCTTGGGTCGACAACGGTGGTGGATCGCGATGTGTTTCTGGAAAATTGATCGGGCCTTTAGGTTTTTCCCGTCGGGGGGTCTTTATAGGCGAAGGGGCGACACCAGAGGTGGGCCAGGGTGGCCTCACCACCAGGGGGCGTGGGCCAGGGGCAGGCCACACCGTCCTGTGGTGTGGCCGCCCTGTGGCCCCCCTCCGTCTCCTCTTCGGACTTCTGGAAGCTTCGGTAAATATCTTGATGTTCGGCTTTTGTTTCGTCCAATTCCGAGAATATTTCCTGTGTAACTTTTTTGAAACACAAAAACAACAGAAAATAGGGAACTGGCACTGTGGCATCTTGTTAATAGGTTAGTTCCGGAAAATGCATAAAAATGCCATGAAGTGTAACAAAACACTAAGCAAATGGTGTAAGAACAAGCATGGAGCATCAAAAATTATAGATACATTTGAGACGTATCAAACATCCCCAAGCTTAACTCATGCTCATCCTTGAGTAGGTAAGTGATAACAAAGAATAATTTTTGAGGTGACATGCACCAACACAATCTTGATCATCTATGTAAGCATTGAGTGCTAGGATCAAAAGAACTTAAAACATGGGCATGAAAGATATAATGTTGATAGAAGAAACTTAACAACCATGTTATAACATGAAAAAGAACACAAACGAAAGATCATGAAAATGAAACAATGAAAGTCAAACGTGTGTTCAAATCATATGGAAAAACATACAAATGATTTTCAGCCTGTCCTTCATGAGAGAGCAAAACATAAATGCATAGGACACCTTCAAGTTTAAGAGGACGACTAGATACAAATAATTTAAGAACAAGTGAAACCAAAATCATGAATCAATCAATGATAAACTTTGGGACTATGCACATTAAACTCAGAATGATAACTATGCTCTCTTAGACGGTGCATAAAGATAGAAGGTGGAGACTCAACATAAAAGTAAAAGAAAGGCCCTTACTAGCTTCAAAAATTATGGTACTTACTAGCTTTGAGCTCCCATTGCCCCCATCATAGGCATCTTGAATGGTTAAAGTTAATGCGAGTACAATTATGAAGCATATGCTTGACAAATCATAAGTTGAAAACCTCGTGTCCCGTGAAGTACGAATACCCAAACCTCATGCTACTCGACTTAGAGTCCCAAGCAAGCTCTTGTCATTGTAAGTATACACGTATCATCGGGAACCGCCAACGGGGTACCTCCGTGCCCGATGACATGGAACAAGCCCACATCAAAATGACAAGACAAACAGACAATGAACACCCTTGGCATCTCTTTTATTTACCATTGGTATAGCTTTTTATTTTGAGATGCGTCATCGAATGTTCACTATGGGCATGCTGTAAATTTCCACCATGAATTATGCATGGCTTAGATTAGCGGCCCAGGCGTTTCTCTAACACGTATACAAACTCCATGATCCCGCAAGATTCCCAAATTATTTCACATCGCGAGTATCCATAAACAAAAGATCACGATATCAACTCAAATAAGAAGTGCAATGTTGAAAGCTTGCCCCATGACGGCATGGCTGGGCTAATTTACAACTTACAACTTACAAGCATAACAACTCAACATAAGAGAGCCACAATGTTAAATTTTTAAGAACGAGAAAAGTAAAGTGTGCCATCAGGTTCATGAGAGCTTTACTGACTAATTTTCGCATAACACCAAAAAGAGTTTAATTTGAAGGATAGATAAAAGCAAGTCAAATGTACTTTGGAATAGCAAATTGCTAATAGGTATGTATGGTGGACACATTGGAATAACTTTGTTTTTGAGAGTTGGATGCACGAGTAGAGCTCATACTCAGTACAAAATGAGGGCTAGCAAAAGACTGGGAGCGACCAACTAAGAGAGCAATAACGACCATAATCATGCATAGCGACAAAACATCATTAAGAGAAGCATAAGATGGCATCAAAAGTCAAAAACTAAATGATCATAGAGGCTTATGGTGACTTTGTATGAGTCAAACATGTGTAAGCATACGCCAAGTCAACCCAAATAAAGCATCAAGGAGAAAACCAAATTAATGCTTCCAAATAATAAAAACAACACATGATTTTTTTCGAAGGCTCATTAAGCAATCTCAGTCATTTGAGACAAGTCATGCTACAACAAAACCACTAAGCATACTATCAAAATGATATCAAGCACGACATGCAAAAGTCTAAGCCGCGGTCTAAACAAGCTCCTTTTTGTACCACTTTTTTGCACGAAATTTTTTCTGTTTTCCAACACCACTCGAACCTTTTTGAAACAACTCTTTTGATGAAAAACAACATGGACCAGAGGTCAAAATACACCTTGATATAAATATAAAACAAGATCTGAACAAAAATCAAGGTGAAAAACGAAAGCTAAACGCAGTTCTAGAAAAAGAGAACACTCGTTGAACGATAAGAGTGAAAAACGGAGTGTTCTTGGCAAATGAAAAGCAAGGCAACTTCTCCAAAAGAAATTTGTTGGGGTCCAACCATTTATTGCAGCTAACAAAACAAAACAAAACTGAAAACTAAAGAAAAGACGCTCCAAGAAAAACGCATAGTGCATGAAGCAATAAAAATATAGTGTGTTGAAAGGTGACCTGATTTTTGCCGATGAAGAAGGGGTGCCTCGGGGGCATCCCCAAGCTTTGATGCTTGTACCTCTTGGATATTTCTTGGGGTGACATGGGCATCCCTCAAGCTTGAGCTTTTGTCCATTCTTCAACTCATCTCATTATTCTCCAATCCCTACACTTGAAAACTTCCTTCATACAAAACTCAACACAATTCTATTAGCAACATTAGTGTAAGCATAATAATGAATCAACCCCTTATTGGTTCAGATTTCAACTCAAACCACCACATATAAAGCATATACTACTGTAGCAACTTCCCTAAAAGTTCTGTGATCAAAAGAACTCAAAAAGAAAGCGATAAAGAGGCAAACATAAATAGTGGCAGAAATCTGTCAAAACAGAACAGCTGACAAAGGTCAATTTTTTCGAGGGTTTTCTGTTGCTCAAATCAAAAAGTGTAAAAATAATTAAAGTTTGGATATAACCTGGGTCATATGAACAAGAAATCTCAGGTCAAAAAGATATTCTGAGAATTTTCACGAATTTTTACGGTGCAGCACCGAAATCTGTTTCAGGACAGCAACATCCCCAAATCTTACCTCACTCAAATTAGAGGTTTCTCTTGGCACAACAACAAAATAAAAAGGATAAGGAGCGGTTATTACAGTAGTAATAACTTCCAAGAGTCAAATAAAATAACAAGAACTGAAAGTAAAACAATGGGTTATCTCCCAAGAGTGCTTTTCTTTAACGCCTTTGAGCTAGGCGCAGAAAGTGCAAATCAAGTATTTTCAAAAGAAGCATTAAGATCCATTGCAGAAGTCTTTTCAATAAGACATTGTATTCTATCCACATAAGTTTTTGAAGACCCCTTGTGATTACGCTTTGGTTCACTCAAATCACTAAAAAGATTTTCAGGACAGATCCAATCAAAATTATTTTCCAAAGCATCATGCAATCCCAAGAGTTTGCTAGGTATTGGTACTTTGGTTTCTTCTTTGGTTGTACCAACAACATTAACAGACTAACCAAGCATGTTAAAACGCTTGAAAACTTTCCTAGCTTCAAAACATCTCTAAATTCTCTACGCAAAGTCTCCAAAATAAAATCTTTCTTTTCGGAGTCTTCAATATCATGAAGCTTAAGAAACATGTATTTCATAAAAGGATTAAGGCTAGCAAGCCTAGCTTCCAACATGTGAACTAAATAATCAAAAGCAACTTCATAACTAGGAGCAAGCTCAGTGATACGACTCAAACGTATCTATAATTTTTTATGCTCCATGCTTGTTTTTACACCATTTGCCTTGTGTTTCGTTACACTTTGTGGCGTTTTTATGCGATTTCCGGAACTAACCTATTGACAAGATGCTACAGTATCAGTTCCCTGTTTTTTGCTATTTTTGTGTTTCAGAAAAGCTACAAAGGAAATATTCTCGGAATTGGACGAAACAAGTTCCAAAACTCCTATTTTTCCCGAAAGAGGACCGAAGATCGAACGAGAGCCGGAGGGGGGCCAGGGGCCAGCCTCACCATGAGGGGGCATGGCCCAGCCCCTGGCCGCGCCCCCTATGGCGAGACCCCCCTGGTCGCCTCCTGACGACGCCCCTTCGCCTATAAAAAGCCTCGGGACAGAAAACCCTAAGGGAACCGGCGTTTTTCCCAGAATAGTTCCGCAGCACCGCTGCCATCAAAGACAAATTTCGGGGGACAGAAGTCTCTGTTCCGACACCCTACCAGGACAGGGAAGTGCCCCCGGAGCCATCTCCATCGGTCTCCATCGCCGTCTCCGCCGTCTCCATCGACCTCACCGCCATCTCCATCAACCTTGCTGTCTCCTATGATGAGGAGGGAGTAGTTCTCCCCCGGGGCTGAGGGCTCTACCGGTAGCTATGTGGTTCACCTCTCTCTCCCATGATGTGATCTTTATGTGATCGTGAGCTTTGTATCTAGTTGAATTGGTAGATGTTATTATTCAGATATTATGCTACTCCCGTGCCTTATATTTGTAAACTCCGGAGATACCTTGTATCATGGTGTGACGGTAACAGTGTGCGCATCATGTGTGTCTTTTTGGTTAATGTCTCTATGAATTGTTGGTGTTTGTTGGAACCATCTAGTGCATTCACGGTGACAGTGTGGGACAATCTAGTTTGGGGAAATACGGACTTTGAGGAGTGCTTCGTAGCCCTACGCATGATTAGTGTTTGTTATCCATTGGAGAATTGTTTTGAGTTGCATATTGATGATAGTATCTATTGGTTCAATTATGTTATATTTGTTGAGAGTGTGTCCACTAGTGAAAGTATGATCCCTAGGCCTTGTTTCCAAGCATTGCACACCGTTTCCTTTCAGTTTTGTTACATGTTTGCTTGCAACGATATTTATTTTAGATTACATTTACTACTTATAATCATCACTACTACTTGTATTTCACTATCTCTTCGCCGAACTAGTGCACCTATACATCTGACAAGTGTATTGGGTGTGTTGGGGACACAAGAGATTTTCTGTATCGTAATTGCAGGGTTGCTTGAGAGGGATAGCTTTGACCTCCTCCTCCCTGAGTTCGATAAATCTTGGGTGATCCACTTAAGGGAAACTTGCTGCTGCTCTACAAACCTCTGCACTTGGAGGCCCAATACTGTCTACAAGAACAGATGTGTGCGTAGACATCAAGCTCTTTGCTGGCGCCATTGCCGGGGAGGTAAGGTAAAAGGTACTCACATCCTTTGGCTACTAAGCCTTTTAGTTGCTGGTGAGTGCTCGAAGTTATTTCCTTTAGATTCTGCAATTATATCTTTTTGTTTCTTGTTTTTATTTTCACTAGTCAGGCTTAATGGAAAGTAAAGAGTTCTTTAGTCTTTTTCCTGAGTTTAGATTTGAAGAGAAAATTGAAAAACCTTTGGAGCTTAATTTGCATGCTAATAGTATTGTTAGTATGAATGCTTTGAACACCGTTATTGTTAATGCTATAGAAAAGTCTAAGCTTGGGGAAGTTGGTTTTGTTAAGCATGATATTTTTAGTTCCCCAGCTTTAGTGGAGAAAGTTTGCTCTGATGATATTTTATCTCCCCTATGTGATGTTTCTAATGATGCTTGTGCTCCTCATCCTTTTAAAATACCAATGAAGATTGTTGAACGTGCTATAGATAACTGCTATTTGGGAGATGGAACTGTCCATCGTGGTGATCATTTGCTCTTTATACATGAATTATGCGAGTTGTTCCAGTGTGTAGGTATTTCAATGAACCAAGTTAAGAAGAAGCTATTCTCTTTATCACTGAAAGGCAGAGCTGAGGAATGGTATAAAACATTGAAGGATGGCCGACCTATTGATTGGGAGGAAATTGTACCTCTCTTTTATTCTAAATTCTATCATTCTAGTGAGGTTTATAAAGATAGGAATTACATTTATAATTTTCAACCGCATGAGGGAGAAAGCATTGCCCAAGCGTGGGGAAGATTGAAGTCACTAATGCTCAAATGTCCTATTCATGATCTTCCTCGTCATATTGTTATTGATAATTTTTATGCAAGGCTTTCAGGACATTACAAGGACCATCTAGATGGATGCTTGGATGGGTCTTTCACAAGGAAGGATGTTGACACCAAGTGGGATCTGCTTGAAACAATTCAAAGCAATATTGAAGATTGGGATAGCAACAAAGGTAAAGGATCAGGTATGAATTACGAGTTTGATTGCATTAAGTCTTTCGCTGAAACTGCTATTTTTCAAGAGCTTAGTGCTAAATATGGGCTTGATCCTCAAATTATGATTGATTGCTTTAGAGCCTTTGCTTCCCATATTAATGTTCCTAAAGGAAATGGGGACGTGTATCATGAACCTTTTAAAGACACTTGCATAGAAAGTGATATTGTTGTTGATGATCGCAATAAACATGCTCGAACCTCTGAAAGTCCTATTTCTTATAAGCATGTTAATTTTTGTGGAGTACATAGACCTTGTGAACAGAGTCACAACAAGGAAGATTATTGCATCACCCACGGGAATGAAGAAACCAAT
Organism: Dactylis glomerata; assembly: GCA_007115705.1. Classification (NCBI taxonomy): domain Eukaryota; kingdom Viridiplantae; phylum Streptophyta; class Magnoliopsida; order Poales; family Poaceae; genus Dactylis; species Dactylis glomerata. The sequence continues at coordinate 5,505,781 of QXEO01000171.1, forward strand.
ATGTGGCACAAGGCTATAGGTGAGCTTGGTGAAAAGGTTTGTGAGCTTTATCCTTTTCTTTATAAACATTGCGATGACATAGGTCATTTTAATTTCCAATGCTCAAGCCCTAATAGTTACATTTCTAGTACCGCAAGTTTGTATTGTGATGACAAGATTACTCTCAATCAGCATGATGAGCTCACTTTGTTCTTGGCGTGTGAAGAGATATCTAGAAAGATTTCTTTGGTAGACATGAATGATGTTGATATTAATAGCACCCTTCATGGTTGCCATCTCTATTGCGTTAAAGATTGCCTCGCAAATACTTACATACAAAATCTTATAAAACATAATGTTTTGCCAAGCTATGACAGGACTAATAGATGTTTCTATCTTATTAATAGAGAGGAGGAATCCTCCAAAGTTTCTTCTGTTGTTCCTGTTAGTAAACCAGATTATGTGGAGAAGATGCCTTTCAAGTCTCTCCCTCCTAAAGGAGAGAGTAAGAAGAGTATGAAGAAGAAGAGGAGGAGTAAAAGGTGAGAGGTAACGGTATCTTCCCCTAAGCATTTTGATCCTATTATAGATTATGATAATTCTGATTGGGATGATGTTCCTATGCCTGTTACCTATGTTAGTGATCATGATTGGGAAAAGCACTCTACTTTTGATATTGAAAATCTTTTTGGTACCAATTCTAAGGTTAATAATTGTTGTACCATTAGTACTATCCATGTTACTTCTTATGATGATATGTTTGATGAATATGCTTTGCGAAATAGCTGTTCTCTAGCTTGTGATGATACTGAACCTCTAGTTTATAAAGGTTACAATGATGAGTATAATATTTTTAGTTCACCTACTTTTGAGGAGAAAATTAGTTATGATTATAATATGTCTCCTGTTTTTGACGATTATGGTGATGAGCATAATTATTCTGTTGAATCTGCTCCTACTACGATTGTTCATGTGGGGAGTATTAATTCTTTTATGCATGTGGCTCATGATAGGGATGCTTTATGTGATAGTTATATTGTTAGTTCTATTCATGATGCTACTGAAAGTTATTATGAGAGAGGGAAACATGGTTTGATGGATCTCAACAATATTGAGTTTCCCCTCTTTATGTTGCAATTCTTGAAGTTGTACTTGTTTTGCCTTCCTATGCTCTTTGCTTTGCACTTTCATGACTTGTCTCTTTACAAGACTATTTTCATAGGAAGTGGTTTAGATTTAAATGTGTTTCATATTTGCTTTTTGATGCTCTCTTTTGCTTCAAGTTCTTATATGGCGCCTACATGAGCATCTTTTCAAATCACTGCGCCTAGCTCAAAGGCGTTAAAGAAAAGCACTCTTGGGAGATAACCCATTGTTTTACTTTCAGTAATTTTTCTTTTATTTGAGTCTTGAAAGTTATAACTACTGTAATGACTGCTCCTTATCTTTTTATTTCGTTTTTGTGCCAAGAGAAACCTCTAATTTGAGTGAGGTAAGATTTGGGGATGTTGCTGTCCTGAAACAGATTTCGGTACTGCACTGTAAAAATTCGTGAAAATTCTCAGAATATCTTTTTGACCTGATATTTCTTGTGCATATGCCCCAGGTTATATCCAAACTTTCATTAGTTATACACTTTCTGATTTGAGCAACATAAAACCCTCGAAAAAATCGACCTTTGTCAGCTGTTCTGTTTTGACAGATTTCTGCCACTATTTGTGTTTGCCGCTTTATCGCTTTCTTTTTTAGTTCTTTTGATCACGGAACTTTTGGGGAAGTTGCTACAGTAGTATATGCTTTATATGTGGTGGTCTTGAGTTGAAATCTGTAACAAAAAGGGTTGATTCATTATTATGCTCACACTAATGTTGCTAATAGAATTGTGTTGTGTTTTGTATGAAGGAAGTTTTCAAGTGTAGGGATTCGAGAATGATGAGATGAGATGAAGAATGGATAAAAGCTCAAGCTTGGGGATGCCCACGCACCCCAAGAAATATCCAAGAGGTACAAGCGTCAAAGCTTGGGGATGCCCCCGAGGCACCCCTTCTTCATCGGCAAAAATTAGGTCACCTTTCAAGACACTATATTTTTATTACTTCATGCATTATACGTTTTTCTTGGAGCGTCAGTTGCTTTTGTTTTCAGTTTTCTTTTGGTTTGTTTTCTGCAATAAATGTTGGATCACATTATGTTTGTTTTGGAGAGAGCTATGCTTCATTTTTCATTGCCAAGAACACTCTAGTTTTCACTCTTATCGTTCAACGAGTGTTCTCTTTTTCTGCTACTGCGTTTAGCTTTTGTTTTTTGCCTTGATTTTTGTTCAGATCTTGTTATCTTTGCATCAAGGTGTATTTGGACCTCTGGTCTATGTTGGTTTTCCTCAAAAGAGTTGTTTCGAAAAGGTTCGAATGGTGTTGGAAAAGAGAAAAAGTTCCATGCAAAAAAGTGGTACAAAAGGAGCTTGTGTAGACTGCGGCCTAGGCTTTTGCATGTCATGCTTGATGTATTTTTGATAGTATGCTTAGTGGTTTTGCTGTAGCATGACTTGTCTCAAATGACTGAGATTGCTTAATGAGCCTTTAAAAAAATCATGCGTTGCTTTTAATTATTTGGAAGCATTATTTTGGTTTTCTCCTTTGATGCTTTATTTGGGTTGACTTGGCGCATGCTCACACATGTTTGACTCATACAAAGTCGCCATAAGCCTCTATGACCATTTAGTTTTTGACTTTTGATGCCATCTTATGCTTCTTTTAATGTTGCTTTGTCGCTCTGCATGATTATGGCCGTTATTGCTCTCTTAGTTGGTCGCTCCCAGTCTTTTGCTAGCCCTCGTTTTGTACTGAGTATGTGCTCTACTCGTGCATCCAACTCCTAAAAACCAAGTTGTTCCAATGTGTCCACCATACATACCTATTAGCAATTTGCTATTCCAAAGTACATTTGACTTGCTTTTATCTATCCTTCAAATTAAACTCTTTTTGGTGTTATACAAAAATTGGTCAGTAAAGCTCTTACGAACCTGATGGCACACTTTACTTTTCTCGTTCTTAAAAATTTGACATTGTGGCTCTCTTATGTTGAGTTGTTATGCTTGCAAGTTGTCAGTTGGAAATTAGCCCAGCCATGCCGTCATGGGGCAAGCTTTCAACATTGCACTTCTTATTTGAGTTGATATCGTGATCTTTTGTTTATGGATACTCGCGATGTGAAATAATTTGGGAATCTTGCAGGATCATGGAGTTTGTATATATGTTAGAGAAACGTCTGGGCCGCTAATCTAAGCCATGCATAATTCATGGTGGAAATTTACAGCATGCCCATAGTGAACATTCGACAACGCATCTCACAATAAAAAGCTATACCAATGGTAAATAAAAGAGATGCAGAGGTGTTCATTGTCTGTTTGTCTTATCATTTTGATGTGGGCTTGTTCCATGTCATCGGGCACGGAGGTACCCCGTTGGCGGTTCTCGATGATACATGTATACTTACAATGACAAGAGCTTGCTTGGGACTCTAAGTCAAGTAGCACGAGGTTTGGGTATTCGTATTTCACGGGACACGAGGTTTTCAACTTATGATTTGTCAAACATATGCATCATAAGTGTATTCGCATTAACTTTAACCATTCAAGATGCCTATGATGGGGGCAATGAGAGCTCAAAGCTAGTAAGTACCGTAATTTTTAAAGGTTTATAAAACTCGCAATCACTGCTTCCCTCTGCGAAGGGCCTTTCTTTTACTTTTATGTTGAGTCTCCACCTTCTATCTTTATGCACATTCTAAGAGAGCATAGTTGTCATTCTGAGTATAATGTGCATTGTCCCAAAGTTTACATTGATTGATTCATGATTATGGTTTCACTTGTTTTTAAATTATTTGTATCTAGTCGCCCTCTTAAACTTGAAGGTGTCCTATGCATTTATGTTTTGCTACTCCATGAGGGACAAGCCGAAAACCATTTGCTATGTTTTTCCATATGATTTGAACACATGTTTGACTTTCATTGTTTCATTATTCATGATCTTTCATTTGTGTTTATTTTCATGTTATAACATGGTTGCTAAGTTTCTTCTATCAAGATTATATCTTTCATGCCCATGTTTTAAGCTCTTTTGATCCCAGCGCACAACGCTTACATTGATGATCAAGATTATGTAGGTGCATGTCACCTCAAAAAATTATTTATTTTGTTATCACTTACCTACTCGAGGACAAGCATGAGTTAAGCTTGGGGATGCTGATACGTCTCAAACGTATTTATAATTTTTGATGCTCCATGCTTGTTTTTACACCATTTGCCTTGTGTTTCATTACACTTTGTGGTGTTTTTATGCGATTTCCGGAACTAACCTATTGACAAGATGCCACAGTGCCAGTTCCCTGTTTTCTGCTGTTTTTGTGTTTCAGAAAAGCTACACAGGAAATATTCTTGGAATTGGACGAAACAAGTTCCAGAACTGCTATTTTTCCCGGAAGAGGACAGAAGACCGAACGAGAGCCGGAGGGGGGTCAGGGGCCAGCCTCACCATGAGGGGGCGCGGCCCAGCCCCTGGCCGCGCCCCCCCTGTGGTGAGACCCCCCTGGTCGCCTCCTAACGACGCCCCTTCGCCTATAAAAAGCCTCAGGACGGAAAACCGTAAGGGAACCGACGTTTTTCCCAGAACAGTTCCGTAGCGCCGCCGCGGTCGGATACAAATTTTGGGGGACAGAAGTCTCTGTTCCGGCACCCTGCCGGGACGGGGAAGTGCCCCCGGAGCCATCTCCATCAGTCTCCATCATCGTCTCCGCCGTCTCCATCGACCTCACCGCCATCTCCATCAACCTTGTTGTCTCCTATGATGAGGAGGGAGTAGTTCTCCCTCGGGGCTGATGGCTCTACCGGTAGCTATGTGGTTCACCTCTCTCTCCCATGATGTGATCTTTATGTGATCATGAGCTTTGTATCTAGTTGAATTGGTAGATGTTATTATTCAGATATTATGCTACTCCCGTGCCTTATATCTGTAAACTCCGGATATACCTTGTATCATGGTGTGACAGTGACAGTGTGTGCATCATGTGTGTCTTTCAAGCTAATTTTCTGGCACCGTTGCCGGGGAAAAAGAAGACTTCTGCAAGGGGAGCTTCACACGCACATCCTTTACTTTGTTTTAGTTTTGCTTTACTTTATTTTTGCTTGCATCGTTTTATCAAAAACACAAAAAAATTAGTTTCCTTTATAGTTGTTATTTCTTTCCTTTAGTTCATTATGTTGTTCCCTAAGTATGTTTTGGAGGACCTTTCAGTAGGTAGTGGTTCATATTGGGAAAAGTAACATTGCGGAGTTCTTTAATCATATTAGCATGCATAAAGATGTTGAGGATAAATCTTTGGCTGAGTGATGTCTACGCACACGTCTTTTCTTGTAGACAGTGTTGGGCCTCCAAGTGCAGAGGTTTGTAGAGCAGCAGCAAGTTTCCCTTAAGTAGATCACCCAAGGTTTATCGAACTCAGGGAGGAGGAGGTCAAAGCTATCCCTCTCAAGAAACCCTGCAATTACGATACAGAAAGTCTCTTGTGTCCCCAACACACCCAATACACTTGTCAGATGTATAGGTGCATTAGTTCGGCGTAGAGATAGTGAAATACAAGTAGTAGTGATGATTATAAGTAATAAATGTAATCTGAAATAAATATCGCTGCAAGCAAACATGTAACAAAACTGAAAGGAAACGGTGTGCAATGCTTGGAAACAAGGCCTAGGGATCATACTTTCACTAGTGGACACACTCTCAACAAATATAACATAATTGAACCAATAGATACTATCATCAATATATAACTCAAAACAATTCTCCAATGGATAACAAACACTAATCATGCGTAGGGCTATGAAGCACTCCTCAAAGTCCGTATTTCCCCAAACTAGATTGTCCCACACTGTCACCGTGAACGCACTAGATGGTTCCAACAAAAACCAACAATTCATAGAGACATTAACCAAA